>BSBK01007102.1:0-666169 GCA_027943335.1 Chamaecyparis obtusa | reverse complement strand
ATCTATTATATCTATAGAGGTATATATATTATATAGATATATATACATATATATATATATATATACATATATATATATATATCTATATATATATATATATATATATATATATATATATATATATATATATATATATATATATAGATATATATATATATACATATACATATACATATATATAGATATATATATATATATATATATATATATATATATATATATATATATATATATATATATATATATATATATATATTATTATGAGGGTGGAGACACACCCCCACCCACGATAGTTGAAGCTGCAGCAGCCCTTGGTTGTCGGATGACAGTCTTTGACTGGCGATGAAAGCAAGGTTGTCATGCGAAAGACCTCAACTATTGTGCGACAGCCAGGGGCCCCGCCTCCCCCACTTTTTTCCTTGCATTGTTTTTTAATTTTTTTTAAATAAATAATTGTTAATAAATATATGTATAAATATATATAATTATCACACACACACACACACACATATGGTTTGGTTAATTCATTTAAATATTTAATTTTGTTACCTTCTTTTATGGAAATAATTTATTTATGGCATTGTTATTTTGATGGGTATTTATGTTTCTAATTAAATGAATTTTGGTAATTATATTAATTTGTTGATTAAACTTATGATGAAATTATATTATCTTTAGTAATTTTAATTCTAGGATCAATTTATTTTAATAATGTAATAAATTGATTGATTAGGTGTTAGAATTTAATTAATAGTTGTAATTATAGTTTGTTAGTGATTATTTAATAGATTAATTTTGTAACAGAACTTTATAAATTAATTAATTTATTAAATTCTATTGCATGTTTATTTTATTCCTTCTATGTTTGGGGTTAGAAAGGAATCTTTTACGTCAACCTATTGGAATTATTACCAAAGGCGGGGTTAGGGTTGTGTTTTATTTTGTTTACCTTGCATACTTTTGTGGCAGTTGATCTTGTTATAACCCAACCTTATGGACTTGATTCTTATGGTGGAAAATGTTATTGTGTGTTCTTGTTAGTCTTTGAACCAAAATTGGAAATTATGATTTATGATGACCTTAAGTTATGGTTTTGAGATTATGAACCCAGGGTAGGCTATCTAGGTGTTAAAGGAGAAGTGGCTTTCTTTGGAGGCACCAGAGCTCATAAGTGATTACCTGGGTATCCTTAGTAGGTTACTTAATCAAGTGATAATATAAATTAAATGAGGTTAAAATGAATTAATAAGATAATAGTTTCCTCGCACATGCCTTGAGTGCTAGCATAGGATAAGGATGAGAGTGAGAGAAGATGCTTGCCTATCTAGTAGTGGCCATGAGTTTGGAATGATCAGTTATCCTTGTATACACAAGAGGATTTCAGATTTTGTATATGATCACACTTGGGAGTCAGAGTCTAGTGAGATTGTTTCAAGGAGTTGACATAAGTGATGACGCTTCCCTGATTTCATCTTAGGTTTACTACATGTGTTGGGTTTCCTCTGGATTAGTATGTGTACCTTTGATTTGGAGATGTAGCCTTGAGATGGGAGATTCTAGGGTCCTTGTTTAGTTTTACTTGATTGGTTTGGTATTGTTATCTGAGTGGGACTGATGTTATCTCCTTAGTACGGTGGGAGTGGAACCACAGGTTTCCATGAGGTTGAGAGGTAGTGATTATTTTTACATTTGAAACTCTAACATTCCTCTACCAGTGTCGGATGATCCTTGTTGCAGTTTCTTTCTATCCTATATTCTCAAAGACTTATTCTTGTACCTTCTTCATTTGTACTTTGTATTTAATTATAATTACATACCCTATGACTTGTGTAGTGGATGTTGAAGATTATGTATCTTTCATTATTCAGATGTATTTATGATGTAATATGTAGATGATTTAGATGATTAATGTAATTAATAAATGTAATTGTATTTGCATAGTTTCTAAGTCAAGGTGTTGGAAGTATTATTGGGAAAGCAAGATACTGAGAGGGGGGGGGGGTGAATCAAGATCTATAGAACTTTTACTCTTTTGAAATAAATAGATTCAATATGTATATCATGAATCACGTAAACATTAAATTCAATGTTGTAATAGTTATAACTGCTAATCATATCCATTAACATGAAAGTAAATGATAAACACTTAAAACAAAAGATTTGGTAATGTAGAAACCCTTGAAGGTAAAACTGGGGTGGGGATGACACCCACAAATCTTCACTACTGCAGCAATAAAGTGTGCCTGTTAGGACTACAAAGTTTTGATCACTTCTGGTGATCTACCCTATGAGGGGTCTGCCCTGCTAAGAGCTTACAGACTTATACAGTCTACCTTGATTAAAGAATTTAAACTTACAATGAAGTAAGAACTTTGTTAGGTGATTTACAAAGGTTTGTTAGGACCACTCTGTTAAGAGATTTACCCTAATTCACTTGCTAGAATGTATCAGTACCCAATCCTTCAGTTTTTACTTCAAATGATGATAATGGATCTCCTCTTTCCAACTCTTATCTGATCTCAAATATGATATAAATATGTTTTTTCCTTCACTACTCGGCTCGGTCACTCTACCTGATCTTTTCTTTTGAAATCCAAAATACTGCTTCTTCCACATACACATGTGATCTCTTTTATTAGGGTTTTGATGTCACCTTAAATAGATAACTAATAAAGCTTCTAGATCAAGATCAATGATCTAGATTCATCACTTTTGTCACTTATGCATTCCCTTTTTCTGATTGGTTACATTGCTTGCATAGGGATTAATGATATCAATCATAACACGTAATTAACTCCTTAAATGCCTAAATGATCATTAAATTATTCATAGAAGTCATCCAAAATGGTTTACCTAAGTTTTTGTGCCATTCCAAACACATATACCAAAATTGGCTTACTCGGCATATGAATTCACTGGTGCTCAGTCAAAACTGTTATCCATATGTTGTCACTTGACACTAACTATTCTATCCAACTCAACATTCATACTACTTGGTAAATACTAGGATACTCGGCAACCACTGACTTGCTTGATAGTAACTACTGCTTGGTCCATACATGATATTTACAGAAGTCAAATACATTGCTCGACCTTAGTAGGATGGCTTAGTTGTAGTGATGACCGACCAACTCTACCTTAATAATGACTAAGTGTATGACACTAATAGGCAACATGACTTGGAGATCAACAATGTCCCCCTTTGACATTAGTGGCAAAAACACTTTGTCATGTCATGACTTATCATTACAAAAATAGTACTCCCCTTAGACTATGACTCGGTCTTCATAAAGACTTCAATATATACATTGTATATACATGACTTCTGACATACTCATGACTACAAAATGAGTATACATTCAAAACTAACATTATGTCATACGTTTATACATTTCCCCCTTTATCTTCATCTATTTCCCCCTTATTTTTGTCACTTTTAGCTGTTGGGGTGTTGGGGTCAAATAGTACTTATCCAAAAATGGTTTGTGGAGCTGTAGAATCATTTCCAATGCATTGTCCCAACTGGATCTAATAGACTCCAAAACTTGAAATTTCATTTATAGCTGAGAAGCTAGATCAACCAAACTTTATGCAATGGAGAGTTGAGGATCTCTCTATACTAATTCCTTTACTGTGGTCAATTCTCTCTTCATGACCTCCAAATGAGGTATCAACATTATCTGAATATAAATCAATTTTGCCCTTATTTTACCATCATTAGCCATTAGCTCAGATAATCTCCCTTGGGCATGAGTCAACCTAGTAAAATGAATGGAGCTGGAACTTGCATCCATGCTCAATGAATGTCATGTTGACTTTAAATATAACTGAAGCTTCTCAATAATCTATTGGTCATCATTTGTAAAGAATTATACATCACAAAGTTGTTTGTACAAAGAATGAACATTTTGTACAACTTCTTCATAGTTATTTACAAGATCAAAATTTTCAACCTGTTTTACAACAATATTTGTTGAAACTTTCTCAAGAACTTTGGTCTCAAACTTCCTTTCAAACCATTGCATCAACTTCTCATTGGCTTCAATATCACCATTGTTCACCTTTTTAACAAAATGGACCAACTGATCTAAAATAGGTGTGTTCTCATTAATATCTTGTAAGTCAAATGCATCAACAATGATATCTTTTATTTCATGTAATACATGCTTCTGTTGATATTCTCTTCTTAATTCCTCTTGTGTGCTCTTTCTATTCAATAAATCTTGTAGAATCTGCATCTTCTCATACAACAAGTTATCAATGTCCCATTTTGGAATCACTATAACCTCATCTAATGTCACTTGTGTACTAGGAGACTTGTCCTTCTTCTTGTGCAACTTTTTCTTCTTCATCTCCAGTGTGCTGCTACTCGACAAGGTGAGTTGTGATGATAGTTCATCAATACTCAGTCTCTACTCTTCTTGTACTTTACTGTTGACAACAGTGAATGAAACAACCTCCTTCTAAGTAGTAATCACATGTTGTTCAGGTGTATCAAATTTATTAGTTTCAGTGAATGCAAGAGGTTTTACACTCGACAACTATACTAGGGCTTGAATAGCTTCTTGTTCCTTTGGCTCCCGACTCTCCTTGGTTCCTTTTTTCATAGTCTCCTTTGTTCCCTCAACATGAGGTCCTGAGACATCTGTTGTAGATTTATCTTCTTGATTTTCCATCCTTACATTTCCTTCTTCTTCAATTATTTCAAGGTTTGCCTCAGTAGGTGGATGTTGAATAGTTATTTCCATCTTACTTGGTTCCTTGACACTTATACCTTGTGTATCCTTTTCCTCAACTATGATTGTGGTAGAGATATCAAGTACTGAATCCATAGTTGGTGCACCCTCAACCTTTGGATAATCATTAACTTGGATCAAAACTAGATTGGTGCATCGCAAAGTTGTATCTGAGGTTGCCTCTGTAAGTATTGTACTCTTAATCTCTTCCTCTGTTAAGGCATTAACATTCTATTGTGTATCCTCAGGTACATCTTCAATGGTGAAAACATCTTGTTGCTCACTCTCTACCTTCTTCCTTATTTCCTCCTCAAGGTTTTCCTTCTCATCTATGTCTTTTGTATTATCAAGCTCTATTTGTTCAGATGTGCCTTCATCCTTGTTTTTATTCATGTTAGTTATTAGCCCAAAAATTGTCTTCCAGATCAATGTACTTTGTTGAACTACCTTTTCAACATTCTTTTTCAATATAGAATATGCTCTGGATTTAGGGACAAACCTGTTCCTATACTATTCCATAAATCTTGTTCTTTGTTTTTGAGTTAATTCAGGCATTATTTGGGCTAGAGTACCTTCTCCTTTCTTCCTTTCAGTCATAATGGTATACTACCATCTCTCATCAATTTTATTGAACAGTTCATTGGGTATAAGATTCCCAATTTTCAATGGTGTCATCTTGAAATTTCCCATCATTTCTATCATGATATTCTCTATATTTACCTTATCACTATTATCAAACTTTTCATACTTAATGAATTTGAACCTGACCAAACCTGCAACACTCTTGATGTTTTGAAAATTTTCATCCACATTGGTTGGATGCTTATGCATGGCCACCTTGAATTTGCTGACATCATTTGTGTCTGTTGTCTCCTCATCTTCATCATCCTTTTGCAACACTAATTTTCTTCTCAAATTCTTCCTAGGGTGGCTCAACACAGTCTTAGTTTGAATTGGCTTTCTTTTCCTAGAGCTTTCCCCTTCAATTTTCTTTACCACAGTTTTCTTTTATGGATCGGATAATGTTGTAGATGTAGATGCCCTTGTTCTTGGTCTTGTAATGACAGGAGGATTAGGCTTCTTCTTTAAGCTCTCCTTTACAGTGGTCTCGACAACTATTATTTCCTTACCATTCTTTCCTGCATCCACTTCTTCATCCTCACTTTCTTATGAATCACTAGATTGGTCCTCACGTCCATGACCTTGTGTGATATCTAGTGGTGTATCCTACTCTTCCCCTTGGCCCAACATCTTCTCAAGATTCTTCACTATCTTATTTCTTTTTCTTTCCAAGGTTGCAATTTTTAAGCCAATAGTTATCTTTGTTTTTGCTTCTTCATACTTCCCAAATATCTTAGCATTTTTGTCAACTTCTTTTGCTAGTAAAGGTTTGATTGTTGTAGATGTTTCATCAATATTTACCTCATAGGGAAATGGCCTTAGCCATGCTACGCTCGGTATAACAACTTGCACATATGTAAAAGTAGTGTCAACAAGGAAACATACATCATCATAAAACTTATCAACTAATGATACAAGGATTCTGCTCCTTTTCCTCATATTCTTCTTGAATTCAACAAAGTAACTATCCTTTACATTATCAAAATTTGCTCCTAATTGCTGAATGAAATCACTTATTTGTTGTGTCCCTGGTCGGTCTTGACTCCAGACAACATCTCCTATGGTAGGAAAAGTATTTTGAACATAGAAAAATATGCAGACCATCAAGGATCTGAACTTACACATTGACTTTTTCTCCTTCCTGATTGATGATAACTTCTCTTCCAATTGAGTCAATTGCAGCTTGGCAAGATCATATGCATGATCCTTCTTGACTATCTTCCATGCCTGATCAACTGCAATACATGGGACACTATCTATCCTTCTTGAATGGTAAAATTTATGTGCTATTACCCTTACTGCAAAGTTGATTTTAGGATCTATGATGGTGGAAATCATCATTCCTCATTTGTTCCACACTGCCATTGTGTTTTCCTGAATCACTTCCTTACTTTGATATCGCATAGTCTTCTTTCTGTTGAGAATATCGTATCTAGTAACTTGGTGAATGATCTCCTTAGTGATTTTTACCAGCCCATTCTCCAACCACAAATGCATGTCGTGAACTCGGCTTAAAATAATCTTGATCCATTAAATTTTAAAATTACGAGAGAAGTCTAGGGCATGAACTAACGCTTTGTCAGCAATATGTTTGTGCTCAGCCTTCAACTCTCCATTTTTGTACAATTTTTCATATGCCCCCCTCAGCTCATAGTCTCCAATCTCACTTACTTTTCACATATATCATGCCCTTACATCATGGATCATTATAACTTTTGGTGGGGTCGATGACAGGGCTCCTGTTAGATCTCCCTTCACCGCACTTTCTAGTACTACTCAAAAGTTAGGAGGTGGAAAATCATCACTCCTAACCAATTGAACATTATTTACCTTGCCTTGCTTTATAACATCAAAATATGAACTTGACACCATTTATTCAAGTTAGGGTTTGAAATATGAATTTTAAATAACTCGATAGCAACGAGTCTTATCAACACTTCACAATATTCATCGGCATCATGCAGTTGAATCTTTACATATTTGCCACAAATCACACTTTCAATCACCTTTAAATCACTCTAAAAATTCTCTAATCGCTTAGTGAAATGAAAATGAATGATAAAATTCATTATATAGATTCAAACGGTTGAATTAGGTCTTCAATAAATGCTTCGTACACTAGTGAGTGTAATATAGTTGTCTCGATCCTTGCAGAATAGCTCGGTTAACATATTACCTTATTCCATCACTTGGTTAAAACCATGACTCAGTAAATAATAATACTTCCACACTTAGCTCGATCAATATATCAGCTCAGTCATTATGGGATCTCGGTGTATACCGTGAAACTCGGTCACTACAGATATCAATATTGATGTTCGACACTAATTGTGCATATCAACTCTTTTCTTGGTTCTTGCCTCAAAACTATCCTAATGCATATTGACTTATGCAGATATGCACTTTAACACATCTAATGTTAGGAACTGGTGTTAGATATAACATTTGAAATACAGTTTCTTACATACCTTCTTTGCTTCGTTAGAAGTAGTGTGATCACCTAATCCATTGGATTGGGTGATCTCAACTTCACTGGTTCCACTACTACTTGCTTCATCTTCATTTCTCCATGTCTGATTCATTTGGCTCTTTATCTGACCAATAGTCTTTTCATATTTTTTTGTTCATTTCTAAGTGTTGGTGCTCTAGTCCTGTAGTCTTTTCTTAAATGACCAATCTTGTGACAACTATAACAGACCAAACTTCCATTCATCCAAATCTTGGATTTACTTCTAAAGTGTGTCCTCATACAATTTTTTGGAATATGACCATATTCTCCATAATAATGACAATTGTACCATGTATTGTAATCCCAATTGAATGTGTTACCTTTCCTAGGTGCATTTCCTTACTTCTTGGATGTCCACTTAGATTTTGCATTGAATCTGTAGTCTTGTGCTCTATGACCATGCTTCTGAAAATTGTAATAATGTCCTTGAAATTTAGGTGCAATAGGTGTATTGCTAGCCTTAGACCTGCATTCATGTGCCTAATGTCCATGCTTGTTAGGATTAAAAAAATATCCATTGAATTTAGGCTTAGGGTTGGACTTACCATTCTTGCTTCTACAAATTTATTTTGTGTGTCCTGGTTTCCCACAATGATAACATGTAGGTTTGTTGTTCTTTGGCTTTGCATTCCTTTGTTCTCCACTCTTTGATGATTCTCCTTCTTCAGTAGATGATAGGTGCTCGATATGGTCTAGTCTAGAGGTGTCATTGGATATTCTTAGTGATCTCATCAGTTCCTCAAAATATCTCATAGATTTATTAGGTTTGTTCATCCTCTCAATGATTTCCCTTTCAGATCTTAACTCATTTTTCAATTGATTGTTCTCTGATCTCATATTTGCAATTTCCATGTCTTTCCTGTTTAACTCTTGATTTGCAATTAACCATTGATTTACCATGTCCAACTGATTATTTGTGAGCTTCTGCACATCAAATATCCTTTCATCAAGTCTAGTAGCCATTTATCTCTTATCTTCTTCTGCCACTATCTTGTCTTCCTCGGCTTTCTTTTTTTGTTCAATTACTTCACATAGTCTTCTGATTGAATTTCCTGTTCTTTCTTTAAACTTTTGACTTCTTCATTCAATGTGTTGTTTCTCTCCAATAGTTCTTCTATTGTTGCATCACTTTCACTAGAATTTCCATTATCAAATAGACCTTCAGTGTCTTCTCCTTGATATTGAGTGTCATTCTGTTGGATTGCCAATTCTTTCCTTCCCTTTAAGGATTTCTTCAATTCCTCTCTTGCTGTCTCAAGCTGGTGCAATGAAAGATAGATGTTAATCTTATAATTCTATATGATCTTTCCCAACTTATAAGCCTCCATCTCCAATGTCTTAACTCTCAAGTCATTAGACTTATTCTAAGAGAACAAAGCTATGATACCATTTGTTGGAAGTCTTATTGGGAAACCAAGATAATGAGAGGGGGGGTGAATCGGGATCTATAAAACTTTTACTCTTTGAAACAAATAGATTCAAGATGTCTATCATGAATCACATAAAAATTAACTTCAATGCTATAATAGTTCTAACTACTAATCATATCCATGAACATGAAAGTAAATGATAAACACATAACACAAAAGATTTGGTAACCCATAAACCCTTGAAGGTAAAACTGGTGTGGGGATGACACCCACAAATCTTCACTACTGCAGCAATAAAGTGTTCCTATTAGGGCTATGAAGTTTTGATCACTTCTGGTGATCTACCCTATGAGGGGCCTGCCCTGCTAAGAGCTTATAGACTTATACAGTCTACCTTGATTACATGATTTAAACTTATAATGAAGTAAGCTCTCTGTTAGGAGATTTACAAAGTTCTATTAGGACCACTTTATTAAGAGATTAACCCTAATTCACTTGCTAGAATGTATCAATACCCGATCCTTTAGTTTGCACTTCAAATGCTGATAACAAATCTCCTCTTTCCAACTTTTACCTAATCTCAAATCTGATATAACTCAGTTTAGTCCTTCACTACTCTACTAGGTTACTCTGCCTGATCTTTACTTCTAACATCCAAAACACTGATTCTTCTGCATACACATGTGAACTCTTTTATTAGGGTTTATATGTCACCTTAAATAGATAACTAATGAAGCTTCTAGATCAAGATCAATGATATAGATTCAACACTTTTTCCACTTATGCATTCCATTTTTCTGATCGATTACATTGCTTTCATAGGGATTAATGATCTCAATCATAACATGTAATTTAATCCTTAAATGTCTCCATGATCATTAAATTATTCATAGAAGTCGGCCAAAATGGTTTACCAAAGTGTTTGTGCCATTCCAAACACATATACCAAAACTGGCTTACTCAACATATGAATTCTCTGGTGCTCGGTCAAAACTATTATCCATATGTTGTCACTCAACACTAACTATTCTATCCAACTTGACATTCATATTGTTTAGTAAATATTGGGGTAATCGGCGACCACTGACTTTCTCGATAGTATCTACTGCTCAGTCCATACATAATATTTACAGAAGTCAAATGCATTGCTCGACCTTAGTAGGATGACTTAGTCACAGTGATGACTGTCCAACTCTGCCTTAATGACTAAGTGTATGACACTAATAGGCAACATGACTTGGAGATAAACACAAGGAACCCGTGAGATGTGTAATTGAAATTGAGATTAAGATTATGTTTCTGTACTTATAGACTTTATGTTTTACTTCCACTTGTTTATTCGTTATTGTTTGTAAACACTTAAGAAACAAAATTATTCTGCAAATTTAGTAACATGTTTTAGGTTAATATCTCCTTGGTTTCTTGGCGGGGAAGTACACTTGGTATCAGAGCCCATGTTTCAAATAGCAGGATCTCTGGGAACTTTGTACACCCATTATATTTCTAGTAGTTAAAACATGAAAACAAAGATCAGACATATAACACTCTTGTATTTTAGATCATTGTTTTTACAATTTTTGTTAGAACTAAAACTAATATACTACTTGGAGAACAAAATGGGAGAATGTGATGATGATCACCAAGCTACTAAGATATATGTGAGACATTAGATCAGTTGTTATATTGTCATTGATGTCAACTAGCTTTGACTTTACTTATCATGATAGTTACAAACATCTGAAGGAGGTGATGTTGGTGAAGGAAGGGAGACATTAGCATGAAGATGAGATGTATGAGTAAGTTATGAACAAGGTATTCATTGGGAAACTTATTCGGTATATGAAGAACTTAGTGCTCAATGAGTAGATGTAGTGTACATAGATTGCAGTATTAACCAAGCAGAAAGAAATAGACATATCACAGTATTAACTAAGCAAGAAGAAACCAACATATCATGGTATTGACCGAGCAATGGAAATAAAGACGAACATGTGATTACTGACATGTGATGATGAGATAGATAGGTCTAAAAGATTCCAAGGCTAAAGATAATTTTTTTTATGAAGATCTACAGTTGGAAAAGTTCAAGGATGATTGGATGATGAAGATTGAAAATGGTTTAAGGCACAAATTCCAAGGAGGGTTAAAGAGGAAAAACCAACGATGGAGATTAAGAGGAAAAATCTATGGTTGACATGAAAATGGTTTAACATGTCTATATAAGGAGACAAGAAATTCAAAAGGAAGAGAGATAATCGCTTGAGTATTGAAAATTATTGGTGCATACATGCGAAGCTGGTCAGACAGGTTGAAGTGAGAACCAAGTGATTCTGAAGACCAAACCGAGTAACAAAAGGAGATAACTGAGCATAACAAAGTTAGAGGAAGAAGGAGATTGAAGAGATTATGATGACTAGAATGATATTGAGCTTAACATAGATCTAAATACAAGAAAAGGAAGTTGTATTTGAATCAGGTTATATATTGTTTCTTTCTAACCATTGCTACACTCAAAATCTCTTAACCAAGTGAGACTTAACCGTCTTTTTCTATTGGCATTCTAGGAATGTTACTTGTTTTCTTGTTGACCCAAGTGAATGTATGGTCATATAGAACTGTTAGTGATAAATCCTTTAACAAGGTCACACCTTACAGTGTGTTTGTAACCTTTAACATGGTAGGCTCTTAATCAAGATCAGTTTAGAAGAGTTAAAATATTATGGGTTACTGGTTCCAAGTGGTTTTTCCCTTAACATGGTTTCCACGTTAAAAATTAAGTGTTAAATGTGTATGTATGTGATGTTTTGATATTTACTTTACACATTACAGTAACTAGTTAGATCGGTATATGTTAACTACTAGTTGGTTTACATTATCTAACAATAGGTTAATTAATTAGTAAGGAACAATCAAGTTATTAACAAATTGTTTTATTTATTCAAGTTGATATTATACATCTAAAAGGAATTTGGGACTGTAGGATAATTGAACATAGCTGATTCACCCCCTTTCAGTTATCTAACAATTGGTATCGGAGCAAAAATTACTTGAGGGAAGAAGTTTGAAGGACTTAAGTTAAATATCCCAAGATGTATAAGAGAGAAGTACCAAAGTTGAACAAGGATAATTTCTCAACATGGAAAAGCAGGATGAAGCTGTATCTATCAGGCATTGGGGATTCTGCACTATACTATTTGGAAAATAAATTCATAGTACCTATTGGTCCTTTGACTGTCACACAAATGAAAGAAAGACAAGAACATAATGGAATGATGATTGAGATTGCTTCTTCTTTATGAGATGTTGAATTTGAAGACATTAAGAATTGTACAACTGCAAAAGAAATGTGGGATAAATTGACACTAGTTCATGGTGGAGATCAAAATGTTCTCAGGGAAAATGAAGAAAGCTTAAGGGGAAAATTTGATGATATGAAGATGAAAGAAGGTGAAAACATAACTGAGTATAACAATTGAGTCAAGGAAGTAGTGAATGCTATCTGAGGAGCAAGTGGAACTATTGATGAAGAAAATATTAGATAACTAAGAGGGGGGTGAATCAGTTAAGTCCAATTATCCTACAGTCCCATATACTCCCAAATGTATATAAAAAAATTTCAAATCAATTAATCAACTCAGTAAAATATCAACTGTGCCTTTCTCTTCATATACCGATTACCAGGTGTTTACCAATCAATCCAATTAAAATAATGTGTAAACTAAAATAAAAATTCAACACATCCATATAGGAGATGGGAATGGATCCCGCTCCTACTTTTGTGATTAGGGCTCCCACCACGTTACCTAGTGTCATGTCTCGGGCTCTTGCTACCACCACACTTCTTCCCTCTTGCAGCCACTCTGCAACTCTAGTTTCTGAGGGGTGTGCGGAGGGTGTCTCTTTGCAGCCCACTCACGCTACGTCTGCTAAGGCCTCACCCCTCCCTCCTTCTGGTCAGCTTAGGCAGAAGGGTTATTCATTGGTGGCTAGGGATTCCGGCTCTCCTTGTGTCTTTGTTCCTCTAGTGATTTTTGGGGTTCATTCGGTCGTTCCTAGGGGCTCCTCTTTGCTCAAGCCTGCCACCTCCAAGCAGTCTTCTAGTCATAGGGGTGCTACCCCTTTCCATGTCTCTAACCCTCTAATCCTCTCTCTGGATGATGAGGTTGTGAAAGACATTGAAGGAGCATCCTCTGTCTTCTTGAAACATGGTCTTATCTGCAGGTTTAAGGGCTTCTAGCTGAGTCTTCTAGATATGCATGCTTGGATCACTCGCCATTGGGAACCTATCATTTCTGATGCTGTTCACATTTTCCCTCTGGCAAGGGGCTTTTTCATAGCTAAGTTTGAGAATCCTACAGATATGAAACTGATTCTTTGTGATAATTTTTTTAGTTGGGATGCCCGGTTCATGCTCATGATGAAGCCATGGCATCCTGACTTTGATGCCTCTTCTAAGACTTTCTCCAATGTTCCTACTTGGGTGAGGATTCCGAACCTCCCTCTTCATTTTTGGGTAGACTCTCTACTTGAGGCTCTAGGGGAGGCTCTTGGGGATTTTCTTATGGTGGATGAGGAATCTATTGATATTCTTCATTCCACATATGCTAGGATTCTGGTTGATTTGGATTCTTCCAAGGGTCTTCCGAAAAAGATTATGTTGAAACATCCTAAAGGTTTCTGGATCCAATCCTTGGACTATGAATGACTCCCCTTTAGATACAGGAGATGTTTTAAAACTGGTCACTTAGCAGATCAGTGTAGATTGGAAAAGGTTAAAAAACCTACTTCTTGGTGGAAGGGAGTCTTGTCCCAACATTAGTTAGTTGTAAAGGACTCATTTATCAGAAGCTTTTCTTAGTTGTTTCTTCTTCTCAGGAGACTATTGAGGCCAATGTGCCTCTTGGGACTGCTGCTCTCTCTTCCCCAGGTGTTGATTCCATCCTTAGATCACCTCTTTGTTCAGTTTTAGTTGTTCGAGACTCTGTTGGTTGTGAGGCTTCTTCTCTTTCTAATGACAATGCTTCATTGGCCCCCTCTAGAATGGTTGCTACTGATTCTTCTCTTGAATCAGCTTCTTTCGAAACTTGTGGTCCTATTTTGGGACAATCTCTTGATTCTATGATTTTGGGTGTCTCGATTCTTGATTCACTCTCTTGGCAGGATATGGATAAGAAAGTAGAAGATGGGTGGACTTATGTGAAAGGAAAAAAGAAATCTAAAATTCTACCATCTTTCGATATGTCTCTTCATTCCCAGAAGGGGAAGAAATAACTTCGTTTGAGCTTTTCTTTGCGGACAGCTGGACCGTAGCTGGTAGGATTTATTTTGTTGTCCGTTGGAAGTTTCAGGGCTGCTGGTTCTTGCTATATTAATAATTTTTTGCAGTGGATTTTCTTGTTCGGGTTCCGGATTCCTTTTTCTAGTACCTTTTTTCTCCAGGTTGTGGGAGCCTGTTGTAAAACTCTCGATGTGGTCTTGATCTATTTCATTTTAGAGTGTTGATTTGAATATCTTTTTTGACCATTTTGTACAAGGTTTCGAGGCCCCTTCAAAACCTATTTTTCCTTAATCAAAACAATTCAACACATCCATACACATATAACATAATTTTTTTAACATGGAAACCCTATTAGGGGAAAAACCACCTAGAACTGGTAACAAAAAATAATTCACTCTTCTGAAGTGAGCTCGGTTAGGAGCCAACCCTGTTAAATGTTACAAAACACATTGTGATGTCTGACCTAGTTAGAGGATTTATCACTAATAGTTCTCCCTTGACCAAACATTCAATATGAAGTCAACAAGAAAACAATCAACATTCATTGAATGTCATATTGAAATATAAAAACTGTTAAGTCCCACTTGGTTAAGATATTTATCTATAACAATGGTTAAATTGATACAGTAATGATCTAATTCAAATACAACTTGATTTGCAGATTTTCATATCTATGCTAAGCTTAAAAATACCTTTGATCAATAATCAATTCAATATCTTTGTTTCCTCCTATACACACAAAAGTTGTGCACTTCTATGAATCCTTACATGCAAGGAAACTCAAGAATGAGCCCTCACAAATCAATCCATAGCTCTCTATGCATGGAGTTGTAAGATTATGGATTTTCTCTCAGCTAGAGCCATTGAGCTTGTGACCTTGCTAGTTAACCATACAATGAGAGATTCGAATGAGGACAAGGGCAAGAGTGCCAATATCCCCAAAGAATCAAATGGAAATGCAATGCAATGCAAGCTAAGAATGAGAATGCAAATGTGCAAGCTATGCTATGAAAATGGAAGTACAAACTAAGCTATGAAATGGAAATAGCAATGTGTTACAACCCTTCCTATTAAGCTAGATGAGTTATTCTAAAGCTTGAAAGTGAAATCTAAGCTATGAAAGCATAAACATGAACTACTATGCAAGAATGGAAACTAAATTATGAAGAAAATGAAGAAGTCTAAAATGCAATGCAACAATGATCTCCAAAAAGCTCCAAAGAATTCCTGCAGCATAGAGTTAGCATAAAAACAAGTGTCTTAGAATGAGGGAGAGAGCTCTCCTTTTATAAGAAATGCAAAGGAATGGACCATGGATATTAAGAGGCAAAAGGTCTTAATCAGCGGTGGAGCTTGAAAGAGGAACAATCCGTGTGCACAAGTATCCTCCAATAGGAAAATAGGAGTTGATTTTATGTCCATATGAGACAAAAAGTGTTTTTCTCCTTTTTATAAAATAGGAATAATACTTTGTTTGTGCAACTTAGGATAAGAGGAAAGTGGGGGCTCTTTATTTAATTAAAAGGGGAGGAAATATTCCTTTTAAGTAAATAAAAACTTAGGATAAATGGTTAGCCCATAGGATAAAAAATCCAATATATGATCGAAACTAAGATTTGATCAAGAAATTGATGATGTTGAAAATATTGATTATTGATAAAAATGATTCAGGGTTGATAAATCAAATAAATGGGGCCCAAAGTCTAGGCAACCATTTTAGGGTGCATACACCTCCAACTCTATTCTACTTGGTAATTTCTTTCTCTGTTGCTCAATGTTGTCTACAAATTTTCTTGGTTCTGTCTTCAACCAGTTTGATCATCATCGCATGAAATCAATCTCTTCATGTGAATTCTCTTGCAGTAGCCTCAATAATAAATCTAATGTCTCTTTATATAGAGATCAAAAACCATTTCATTTCCATCCATATAATTTTCCTCTTAATCTTCATGGTTGATTTTGCCACTTTAACCTTCCTCAACAGTTGTGCCAATAACACATTTCATTATGCTTCATCCGATCATCCTTGAATTTTTTTCAGTCGTTTGATCACCATAACAAACATTATCATTTACCTCGTAATCATAAACAATTGTCCAACTCATCATCTTTAGTCGACAGTCATAAGTTCCATTTATTTCTTTCACTCGGTCAATACCAAAATGCGTCGGTAATAACTAGCTCTATTAACACTATACTCAGTATACACTACACTTGCTTGGTGTATACAAAATTCTTCATTTATCGACCACATAAACTTATTCATTCTTTATCTTCAATTCATAATAGATTCATGTAATACAATCAAATAACTAATATAATGTCATAGACTCATCAATAAGTTACCCAATGAATACTATATCCATATCTTTCTCATCCATCTCACCTTCATGTAGATATCTCATTCCTTTATCATTTTTCCTTCTTAAGATGTTTGTAACCATCATGATAAGTATAGTCAAAACTAGTTGACATCAATGACAATACATTAACTGATTTAATGTCTTACATACACTTTGGTAGCTCAGTGATCATCAATCATTGTCTTTCAAATATCCATTCTACTGTCAAACTTTCCCTCAAGATATTCAATCAGTTATAGTTTATCAATCTCTCGCTTTCGCATTGATGGAAACACAATATTAAATATGTCATAGAATACCAAACATTTGTTCTACAACTCTATATGAAAATGATGTAACTCGGTAAGCTCTCCCTAGCTTGTACATTTAATATGTTTAATCACTACAAAGCATCAGTACTCTCCATGCAAATTTGATCTTCTCTCTCTCTCTCTCTCTCTCTCTCTCTCTCTCTCTCTCTCTCTCTCTGTTGATATTCTCTATCCCTTTAGATAAATATTTCATTAATTATTCTCTCCCTTTGATAACAATGCCAAAAATAAAATAAACAACTCTTCAATAGCCAAAATATTATCTTTGGTGTTCGGTTCAGATCAAGCACCTTTCATGTACTGATAGGCAATTTTAGTTTGTCTTTCATCTTTCAATTTTCACAACCTCGGGAAACCTAAAGTGTGAACATCATGCATCAACATCATTTGATATTATGATAAAGTATAGGTTGATGCAACCTCCTAATCACCTTAGTGACTAATAGACATGGGATGGACCCCTATTCTAGTCCTCAAGTACTCAAATGTTTAATTTGGTAAGGGTTTAGTAAATATATCAACAAGTTTCTCTTGTGATTTCACATACTCCAGTTTCACTTGCTTTTCTTGTACTTATTCCCTCAAGTAGTGATACTTTATAGATATATTCTTTGTCTTTTCATGCATCACCAGATTCTTAGAAATGTTTATTGCACTAGTGTTAACACAATATATTATCACTGGGTCAATGATCTCTTCATTCATACCTTCCAAAAGTTGTTTTATCCATGCAATGTTCAAACAATTAGCAGAAAAAGCAACATATTATGCTTCCGCAGTGGATTGAGAAATGCATCCTTATTTCATACTTATCCAAGTAACTAATCTTTCTCCCAAAAAGAATGCTCCACCAATAGTGCTCTTTCTATCATCAATGTTTCCAGCCCAATCTGTATGTGTGTAAACTTTCAGCTCAAAATTGTCTTCTTTCTTGTACCACAAGCCATAGTTTTCAGTGTTCTTCAAGTATCTCAAAATTATTTTTACAATAGTCATATGTGATTCTTTAGGATTAGTAGAGAATTTTGCTACAATTTCAACTGCATGTGCAATATCTGGTCTACTATGAACAACATACATCAATTTACTAATCATTGATCTATATAATGTATGATTTACCTCAATTGACTGGTCATCCTCTATCAATTTGCATCCAGTGACCATAGGTACCTACTGGGTTTGATTCCTCCATCCCAAATGTCTTCAATACTTCTTTTATGTACTTTGATTGAGTAATGTATATGCCTTCATTTTGTTGTAAAATTTGCAAGCCAAGAAAAAATTTAATCTCTCCAAAAATTGACATTTCAAATTCTTTTCTCATTTCATCAGCAAATGCTTTGTATAGCTTGTCATGTTCTCCAAATATGATATCATCAAAAAAAAATTTCAGCAATAAGAATCTTGTCATCAGTTTCACATTTCAAATACAAATTGTTGTTGTCACTTGTTCTAACAAATCCAATACTGATAAGGTAGGAATGCAGTCTTTGATACCATGCTCTCAGTGCTTGTTTCAATCCATATAGTGCTTTGTGCAGCTTGCATACCACGTTCTTCTTATTAGGATTCAGGTTATTCAATGTATACCTCTTCTTCAAGTATTCCATTCACAAATGCATATTTAACATCCATCTGATAAACTTTAAATCCTTTGTAAGAAGCATAAGGAAACAATATTCTAACTCCTTCAAGTCTAGCAACTAGTGAAAAAGTCTCACCATAGTCAATACCTTCTTCTTTTGCATACCCTTTGCATACAAGTCTTGCCTTATTCCTAGTGACATCTCCATTTCCATTCAATTTGTTTCTGAATATCCATTTGGTTCCAATTACATTCTTGTCTTTTGGTCTCGATACTAATGTCCATGTTTTTTTTCTGTATCTACTCAATTTATTCATTCATGGCCTTAATCCATTCATCATTTTCAAGTACATCTCTAATATTTTTAGGTTCAAATTCACAAACTAAGCATGTGTTGTTTCTCAACTTACTTCGTGTCATCATGTCAACTTTCTTATCTCCAATAATCTAATTCTATGGATGATGTTTCCTTATGTATCTTGCAAGTACATGTTCAATTCTTTGTTCTTCATTATGTTCTCCACTCGGTGTATGTTCGAGATATTCATTGGTAATAGTTTTTTGATTCTCAGTTTACATAGACTTATGCTTAGTAGCATTACCTTGATGCTCATTAATGCCAGGCTATTTCTCAAGTAGAGTGTTCGGTTGCTCAATGTAAGCAAATCTATCATAGTCTTCTAGTTCCTTTTTTCTTTCTTCATCATTCTTCTCATCAAATTCATCAACTCTCACATTTACACTTTCAATCATCTTGTTAGTAGCCTTATTCAAACATTTGTAAGCTTTTTTCTTAGTAGAATATCCTAAGAATATTCCTTCATCACCTTTTGAATCAAATTTCTCATTTCTATCATCTTTCAGAATGTAACATCTGCTTTCAAATATTTTGAAATAAATTACATTAGGTGTGTAACCATACCATAATTCATAAGATGTCTTGTTTGAATCTTTCTTTAGTTGAACTCAGTTCAATGTGTATACAATAATACTAATAGTTTCTCTCCAGTATATCTGTGCCACATCCTTTTTAATCATTAGTGTTCTAGCACAATCCACAATAGATATATTTCTCCTTTCAACAATCTCATTTTGTTGGGTTGTCCTCAATGAAAAAACCCATCTCTTGATTCCATGCTTAGTACAAATATTAGTGAGCTCATCATAAATAAATTCACCACCACTATCTGATCTCAAGAATTTTAGTTCTTTACCACTTTCTTTTTCCACTTTTTCTTTAAACCATTTAAACATCTTAAAAGCTTCATATTTTTATTTCAAGAACATGACAATCATCATTCTAGATAAGTCATCAACAAATAAGATAAAATATCCATCTCCATAATTACTTTGGGTTCTCATAGGACCACAGAAGTTAGTATGTAGTAACTCCAATATAGCATTAGATAATAGTTTTTGCTCTTAAAACTAGATTTTGACATTTTTCCTATTTGACATTGTTTGCACATGACATGGTCAGGTTTAGATAACCTCGGTAAGCCTCTAACTCTCCTTTTCTTACTGATCTTAACCATGTTGTCAAAATTCACATGACATAACCTTTTGTTCCATAACCACACATCTTCAGTTCTAACCAACAAATAATAAGTTTCAACATTGTTGAGATAAAATAGATTACCTTTAGATTGTCCACCAATACCGACCAACTTTCCAATCTCATCATAGATTTTCACCTTTCTATTCTCAAATGCAACTTTTTGACCTATGTTATTCAGTTGTGCTACACTCAACTAATTATAATTAAGTCCCTTCACCCAATATGCATTCTCACATCTAATCTTATTGTTCAACAATATAAACCCTTTTCCCTTTGCTAGACAAAGTGTATCATTTCCCATTTTAACAGATCCACTGTGTGTGTGAATTTTGTACCTAGCTGTAGACACAACACTTCAGTAAAACATTAGAGGTTAGCAAAAACTAAAATCATGCAATGAAATGGAAACTAAACTAACCAAGTGATTTACTGTCTTCTAGTAGATGCGAGTATGATACTCTCAAATCAGACCGAGACTAGTGACAATGCAACACCTAAGCAAAGGATTTGAATGCAAAATATGAAAGATTATGAATGCAAATTAAGCTATATTTTTGTATTTTCTGTGCAATAATATGAATGAAAATTTTTATGAAGCTAAACTATATGAATGAAATTGGAATGCAGATTTGATCTAAGAATTCTATTAATGAGTATGAAACTATGAATATGAAACTATGTAAAAGCTAATGATCAACTATGAAAGATCTCACAAATCGCTTGTCGCAAATGCTCAATCCTTCAATTGTCAATTCGCCAGAGTAATTGTGCAAATTTGAGTGTTATGATTATGAAGAGCTGAGCCTTGGTTTTATAGAAATCCAAGGCTTTGAGGATGCAAGAGAAAATCCATAAATCACTTCTGATAAACTCGGGTTGATTTTTGAGTTATCAGGAAATCAGAGATAATTAACTCATAAAATCATGCAAAACCATGCAAGAACAACTTTTTAACTCAAATCAGAAGTTTAGATCAGCTTTGAACTCAAAATAGAATGTTGAGTTTCCAAAAGTTAACAACTTGCATTGATTTCCTGATTTTGAGTTTAACTACTCTTTGAATGTGTACAATTAATTATGAATTAATTAAATAAATAAAGTGATTTATCCTCAACTTAACTAATTTTTGAATTAAAAATAATTGATTTATGGGTTAATCAATTATTAAATCAAACTTTATTCAAAAACTATATTATTAAATTTGACAATTGACTTTAATTAATTAAATAGGAATTTAATCAATTAGTCATAAGATTTTTTATTTATTGTCAGAATTAAATAATACAATTTAGGAATAATTATAATTAAATTTAATTAAACAATTAAGTGGCATTATTAAATCTAATTAATTAAATATTCAAAATATTCAATTAATCAAACTTTAGGATAAATAGAATTTATCGTAAAATAATTATTAAATTAAAGATAATTAGGATAAATAAGAATATTGCTAGGAATATTCCCCGATGCAGAATTTAGGATAATCAATTAAATTCAATAATGTGCAGATGTGCCTTAGGTTAGGACTTTTGTATCGATTTCATTCGAATTGAAGATGTAGGAGGTTAATGAACCTATAGCCCATTTTTGGGGTATTACATCCACCATTATAGTGTTCAAGGTATTCAAATTTCTCTTCATCACTAGTCATATGATGTGTACAACCACTATCAATAATCCAAGTATCATTCTTGCTAACTTTAGAAATAAGTGTTGTTTCAACATACCTTTCTTTTTCTTCTTCTAAATCTTCTTTCAAATCTAAAAATACCACCTCAATGTCTTCATCAGCGTTGGTGTCAGTGTCATCATCATCATCATCTTCAACAAGGTAACATGCCTTCTTTCCTTTGTCTTTGTAATCTCGGTTGCTTCTTCTATCATATTGTTAGTTGCCTTTGTGTTCTTGGTTATCTCTTCTATCATTCCTTTCATTACTTTTCTCATCTTCTTTCATGTTAGGACATCTAGCTGCAATATGGCCAATCTCTTTACAATTAAAGTATACCAAAGGTAATTTTCCTTTATATCTTCCTTTACCTTTTTTCAATCTTCTAGCCATTAATGCTTCAAACTCATCAAGTTCATCTTCATCACTTTCACTATCATTCTCATTTCTTATCACATGTTTGCTGCTTGATTTACCAATTTTCAGAGATGACATAAATGCAGATTTAATAATAGGAACAACACTATTATCAAAGTTATTCAACTCAAATGTAGTCAATCTACTGATTAGACTATCAAGTGTAATATGATTACCAAGAGTTGATCTCATCTCATGAATTGTAGAGACTCTAATAGCATAAGCAGGTAAAAAGGTTCTGAGAATTTTACTTACAATAATGTCTTCATCAATAATACATCCTGCTCCTCGAATAACATTCACAACCTCCTTGACTCGATTGCTATACTATGATATGTTCTCTCCTCCTTTCATTTTCATGTCATCAAACTTTCCTCTAAGACTTTCAGCTTTATCCCTTAGCACATTTGCATCTCCCCCTTGAACTAGTGTACGCTTGTCCCACATTTGTTTAGCAGAAGTACATGTCTTAACATCTTCAAATTTGACGTCTAATAAGGAAGAAGAAATCTCTCCAATTCCTTATAGGTACAATCTCATTCTTATTTTCCATGTCGAGAAGTTTTCTTTGTTCAGCTTTGGCACCTCTCTCTTATACATCTTGTGATCTTTAGCTTAAGTCCTTCAAGCTTTTCCTTCAAGAACTCTATGCTTTGATACCAATTGTTAGATAACTGAGAGGTGGGGTGAATCAGAAGTCCAGTTATCCTACAGTCTCAAATACTCCCAGATGTATATAACAAAACTTTCAAATCAATTAATCAACTCGATAAAATATCAACCGTGTCTTTCTCTTCATATACCAATTACCAGTAAATTAAATATTGTGTTTACTTATCAATCCAATTAAAATAATGTGTAAAGTAAAATAATAATTCAACACATCCATACACATATAACACATATATTTTTAATGTGGAAACCTTGTGAGGGAAAAACCACGTGGGACCGGTAACTCAAAATAATTCACTCTTCTAAAGTGAGCTCCGTTAGGAGCCAAGCCTATTAAAGGTTAAAAAATACACTATGAGGTGTGACTTGGTTAGAGGATTTATCACTAACAGTTCTTCCTTGACCAAACATTCACTATGGGGTCAACAAGAAAATAATCAACATTCATTGAATGTCATATTAAAATATAAAGACTGTTAAGTCCCACTCAGTTAAGAGATTTATCTGTAACAATGGTTAAACTGATACAATAATGATCTGATTCAAATACAACTTGATTTGCATATTTTCAGATCTATGCTAAGCTAAAAAATACCTCTGATCAATAATCAATTCAATATCTTTTTTTTATCCAACTTTGTTCTTCTCGGTAATTGTTTTCTTTGTCGCTCGGTGTTGTTTGCAGATTTTCTCGATTATGTCTTCAACCAGTTTGATCAACATTGCATGAAATCAATCTCTTCACACGAGTTCTCCTACAACAGCCTCAATAATAAATCTCATATCTCTTTATATAGAAAGCATAAAACTTTTCATTTCCATCCATAGATTTTGCCTCTTAATCTTTATCGTTGATTTTGTTTCTTTAACCTTTCTCGGGCATTGTGTCAATAACACATTTCATTCTCCTTCATTCGATCATCCTTGAATTTTGTCAGCCATTTGATCATCATAAAAAACATTATCATTTACCTCAGAATCATAAACAATTATCTAGCTCATCATCTTTATAAGTTTTTTTTTTTTTTTGATGGGTAATAGGCCGAAGCCAAGATCAACAAGGGGCTCAAGAAGACTTGAACCCAAGACCTCCCAATTGAAAGGCTCACAACTTACTGTTGCGTTGTGGGGTGTTCCCCCATCATCTTTATAAGTTGACAGTCATAAGTTCTATTTATTTCTTTCACTCGGTCAATACCAAAATGTGTCAGTGATAACTAGCCCGATTAACACTATAATCGGTATATTGTACACTTTCTCATTGTATACATAATGCTTAATTTACTGACCACATAAAATTATTCATTCTTGATCTTCAATTCATAATAGAGTCATGTAATACAATTAAATAAATAACATAATGCCATAGACTCGTCAATAAGTTACCCAATGAATACTATATCCATATCTTTCTCATCCATCTCATCGTCATGTAGATATCTCATTCCTTTATCATTTTTCCTTCTTAAGATGTTTTTAACCATCATGATAAGTACAATCAAAACTAGTTGACATCAAAGACAATACATTAACTAATTTAATGTTTTACATACACTTTAATACCTCAGTGATCATCAATCACTGTCTTTCAAATATCCATTCCATTGTTAAAATTTCCCTCAAGATATTCAATTAGTTGTAGTTTATCAGAAACTATGGTAAGCAAAAATTTTAGGATACTTTTTCTTGCCTATGCTATTAGAGTCTCTGCAATACATGAAATGAGAGTTGTTCCCGATAATGATGTTTCCCTTGATAGTCTAATCGGTAGATTGACTGCATTTGAGCTTAACAACTTTGATAATAGTGTTGTACCTAAGGTAGAATCTTCATTTATGGTATCTTTAAATACTGGAAGATCAAGTAATAGACATCAGATGAGAAATGGAAGTGATTATGAAGTTGAAGAATATGAGCTTGAAGAACTTGAAGCATTAATGGCTAGAAGGCTACCAAAAGGCAAATGAAAATACAGAGGTGAGCTACCTTTAATATTTCAAATGTACAAAGATTGGTCATATCATTGCTAGATGTCCTGACAAGAATGATAATGAGAGGACAAGTGAAAGATCAAATGAATGAAAGAATGATAGAAGAGATTTCCAAGATCACAGAGGTAACTGACAATGAGGAAATAGAGAAAACTGAGACTACAGAGATAAAGTAAAAAAGGCATGCTACCTAATTGAAGATGATGAAGATATCGAGACTAAAACCAATGAAGAAGAAGTGGTGTATGTTGCAATGAAGGAAGATCCCGAAGAAGAAGAAAGGTATGTAGAAAAGGCACTTATTTCTAAAGTAAGAAAAAAATGATACTTGGATTATTGATAGTGGTAGCACACATCATATGACTGGTGATGAAGATAAGTTTGAAGATCTTGAACATTATAATGGAGGATTTGTAAAAATGGGAAATGATACACCTTGTCAAGTGAAAGGTAAAGGATCAATATTGTTAAACAACAAGATCAGATGTGAAAATACTTATTGGGTGAAAGGACTTAACTATAATCTGTTGAGTGTAGCACAATTGAATAATACAGGTCACCAAGTTGCATTTGAGAATAGAGGAGTAAAAATCTATGATGATGCTGAAAGACTGACCGGTAATGGTTAATAATCAAAAGGTAAAAAGAGGTAATAATGGTTAATAAACTTTATGTTTAATGGCTAAAAATGATGATGTTTGGTTATAGCACAAGAGGTTATGTCATGTGAATTTTTACAACATGGTAAAGATCAATAAGAAAAGGAAAGTTAGAGTTTTATTGAGTATATCTAAGCCTGACCATGTGATGTGCAAACAATGTCAAATGGGTAAAATGACAAAGTCTAGTTTCAAGAGAAACCATTATTCATCTAATGCAATTCTGGATTTAGTCCATACTGACTTATGTGGTCCAATGAAAATTTAGAGCTATTATGGAGATAGATATTTTATCTTATTTGTTGATGACTTCTCTAGGATGATGTCTTTTATGTTTCTAAAAGAAAAATTAGAAGCTTTCCAAATGTTTAAGTGGTACAAAGAAAAAGTAGAGAAACAAAATGATAAGCAATTGAAATGCTTGAGATCTCACAGAGGAGGTGAGTTCATTTCTGATGAATTTATTAACTTTTTTAATGAGCATGGAATCAAGAGATAGGTATCTGCATCAAGGACACCAAAACATAATGGAATTGCTAAAAGAAGGAATAGGTCAATTGTTGATTGTGCTAGAACACTACTAATTGAAAAAGAAGTTGCACAAATTTACTGGAGATAAGCTATTAGTATTGTTGTCTATACACTGAACTAAGTACAAGTAAAGAAAGATTCAAAAAATACACCTTATGAGCTATGGTATTGTTATACACCCAATGTGAGCTATTTCAAAATATTTGGAAGTAGATGTTACATTCCGAAAGGTGATAGAAATGGAAAGTTTGATTCTAAAGGAGACGAAGACATATTTCTAGGGTACTCTACTAGGAGTAAGGCATATAAATGTTTGAACAAGACTACTAACAAGATGGTTGAAAGTGAAAATGTGAGAGTTGATAAGTTTACAGAGAAAAATGATGAAGAAAGCAAGAAGGAACCAAAAGGCTATGGAAGATTTGTTTACATACAATGTGAAGATCCTGACACTTTAACCGAGCAATATAATAATCCTTACCGACCAAGAAATAGAATATTGCTACTGAGAAACAACCCTTACAGACCAAGCAACAACAAATAGTTACCGAGGAAAATGATGATCATGCACTGAGTGGAGAAAATATTGAAGAACAAAGAACTGTGCCTATATTAGAAAAATATGTGAGAAGACACTATCCACATGATTAGATAATTGGTAACAAAGGAGCAGGAATGATGACAAGAAGTAAGTTGAGGAACAATACATGTTTGATTTGTGAATTTAAACCTAGAACTGTTAAGGATTCATTAGAAAATACAGAAAAAAAAGAAGACATGGACATTAGTACCAAGGCCTAAAGAAAAAAATGTGATCGACACCAAATGGATTTTCAGAAACAAATCGAATGAGATTGGAGATGTTACAAGAAACAAGGCAAGATTAGTCTGCAAACGTTATGCACAAGAAGAAGGAATTGACTGTGGAGAAACTTTTTCACCTATTGCTAGACTAGGAGTGAGAATTCTACTTGCATATGTTTCTTATAAAGGATTCAAGGTATATCAGGTGGATTTCAAGTCTGCATTTCTGAATGGGATACTTGAAGAAGAGGTATACATTGAACAACCTGAAGGTTTTATAGATCCAACTCAGAAGAACATAGTTTGCACGATGCACAAGGCACTTTATGGACTGGAACAAGCACCAAGAGCATGGTATGAAAGATTGCACTCTTATTTGATAAGGATTGGATTTTTTAGAACAAGTGACAATAGTAATCTATATTTGAAAGGTGAATTTGATGATAAAATCCTTATTATTGAAATACTTATTGATGATATCATATTTGTAGGTCATGATACTTTATGTAAATCTTTTGCTGGTGAGATGAGAAAGGAGTTTGAAATGTCAATGTTTGGAGAGATACAATTCTTTATTGGTTTACAAATTCAACAACTAAAGGAAGGTTTATACATCACATAGTCAAAATACATTAAAGATATCTTGAAGACATTTGGTATGGAAGACTCAAAGCCAGTCGGTACACCTATGTTAACCAGATGCAAGCTAACCAAGGATGAAAAGTCAACAGAGGTAAATCAAACCTTATATAGATCTATGATTGGAAAACTGATGTATGTTGTGCATAGTAGAGTGGATATTGCACATGTTACAATTGTAGCTATATTTTCTTCAAATCCTAAAGAGACACATATGATTGTTGTAAAAAGAATGTTGAGATATCTAAAGAACACCGAGGAATATGAATTGTGGTATAAGAAAGAAGGAAAATTTTGAACTTAAAGTCTATACAGATGTTGACTGGGCAAGAAATATTGATGATAGAAAAAATACTACTGGAGGAGCTTTATTTTTAGGTAAAAGATTAGTAACATGGATAAGCAAGAAAAAAGGTTGCATCTCTCAGTCCACTACTGAAGCTGAATATGTAACTGATACTGTCAACTTCTCTAATATTGCATGGATAAAGTAATTGTTGGAATGTATGAATGAAGAAATCATAGATCCAGTGACAATCTATTGTGACAACACAAGTGCTATAAACATTTCAAAGAATCCAATGATGAATGCAAAGAGAAAGCACATATCCATCAAATATCATTACTTAGGGGAGAAAGCTTAGGAGAAACATGTCAAATTCAAATATGTGAAGTCACAGGAACAACTTGTAGATGTATTCACAAAACCCTTATCGAAGGATATATTTGAGTACTTGAGAAGTAGACTAAGGGTCCTTCCTCTATCTAACTATCACTAAGGTGATATGGGGCTGCATCAACCTATACTTTATCAGATGATCTAATTATGTTGATGCAAGATGTTCACACTTTTTATTCCTAAGGATGTGAAGAAGTTGAAAGACAAGATAAAATTGAGAATATATGTATATGCAAGGTACAAGAATCTGAAAAGGAACAACCGAGATATTGATTTGGCTATTGAAGAGCTTATTTTTGGCATTGTTGTCAAAGGGAGAGAATATGGCATGAAATATTCAGTTAGGAAAGAAGCTAACTGAAAGGGAGAGTATGCATAGTGATTAAACATATTAAGCATCAGCTAAGGGAGAGCTAACTGAGTTACAACATAAAGACCGAGTTTGGTATTCAATGGTATATTTCATATTGTGTTGTCATCAATACCAAACGGAGAGATTTTTAGAACTATAACTAATAGACTACTTGGAGAGCAAAATGGGAGAATGTGATGATGATCACCGAGCTACTAAGGTATATGTGAGACATTAGATCAATTTTTATATTGTTATTGATGTCAACTAGATTTGACTTTACTTATCATGATAGTTGCAAACATCTGAAGGAGGTGATGTTGGTGAAGGAAAGGAGATATTAGCATGAAGATGAGATGTATGAGTAAGTTATGAACAAGGTATTCGTTGGGAAACTTATTGATGAGTCTATGATAGTATAATAGTGATTTGATTGACTTACATGATTCTGCTAAGTGTTGAAGGTCAAGAATGTACAAGTTACTTTGGTCGGTATATGAAGAACTTAGTGTACACTAAGTAGATGTAGTGTACACCTAGTGTAGTATTAACTGAGAAGGAAGAAACTGACATATCCCAGTATTAACCAAGAAGGAAAACCTGACATATCATGGTATTGACTGAACAGGAGAAATAAAGAGGAACATGTGATTGCTGACATGTGATGATGAGTTGGATGAATCTAAAAGATTCCAAGGATAATAATAAAGTTTGTTATGAAGATATATGAATGGAAAAATTCAAGGATGATCAGATGATGAAGATTGAAAAAGGTTTAAGGCACAAGTTCCAAGGAAGGTTAAAGAGGCAAAACCAACGATGGAGATTAAGAGGCAAAATCTATGGCTAAAATGAAAACGGTTTAAAATGTCTATATAAGGAGACAAGAAATTCAAAAGGAAGAGAGAGAATCACATGAGTATTTAAAATTGTTGTTGCATACATGGAAAGTTAATCAGACAGGTTGAAGTGAGAACCAAGTGATTCTGCAGACCAAACTGAGTAACAGAAGGAGATAACCGAGCATAATAGAGTTAGAGGAAGAAGGAGATAGACGATATTATGATGAACAAAATGATATTGAGCTTAACATAGATCTGAATATGAGAAAAGGAAGTTGCATTTGAATCAGGTCATATATTGATGCTTTCTAACCATTGCTACAATCAAAATCTCTTAACCAAGTGAGACTTAACCATCTTTTTCTATTGGCATTCTATGAATGTTAATTATTTTCTTGTTGACCCAAGTGAATGTATGGTCACAAAGAATTGTTAGTGATAAATATTCTAACAAGGTCACACCTTACAGTGTATTTGTAACCTTTAATAGGGTAGGCTCTTAACCGAGCTCACTTCAGAAGAGTGAAAATATTTTGGGTTACCGGTCCCAGGTGGTTTTTCCCTTAACATGGGTTCCATGTTAAAAATCAAGTGTTAAATGTGTATAGATGTGATATTTTGATATTTACTTTACACATTATAGTAACTGGTTAGATCATTATATGTTAACTACTAGTTGGTTTACATTATCTAACAATCGGTTAATTAATCAGTAAGGCACAGTCAAGTTATTACCGAGCTATTTTATTTGTTCAAGTTGATATTATACATCTGAAAGGAATTTGGGATTGTAGGATAACTAAACATAACTGAGTCACCCCCCTCTCTGCTATCTAACAATTTCCTCAAGTCTTAATTATTTCATCCTTCTTGTTGAATTTTGTAGGAAGGATGGTTACTGAGACTAGATGCCTGGCTAGGGGTCATAGTGGAGGACGTGGAAGAAGCAAAATTCCTAGCCCTCTTGTGATTCAAAGAGTTGAGGAGAGAACAAAAGAGGATGGTGGAGAACATTACGGTGATTCAGGAGTACTCAATGCTATGAAGATTCTCTAGACTATTCTAGAGCATCTACTTGTGCAATACAAGATCGAACATGAAGCATCACACCATTATGATAATGGGGAGAGACAAAGATCCAAAAATTTGAGGAGGGACACTACCCTTAGTCAGGGAACCATAAAGGACAATCAGAGAGAGACCTTTTGAGATCATGACCTCCTCCTTTTAATGGTTCTGGCACCATTTTTGAGGCAAAGACTTGGCTCATTGATTTAGATCGATGTTTCACCATGTAGAAGTTTGATAGAAATGTTAAGGCAAGATGTGTTGTTATGAGCCTCAAGTGCTTCATAGCTTCTTGGTGGAAACTTGGGGAGAAAAAACTGGGACTTACCATGGAGACTGTCACTTGGGAGCTTTTCCTTGAAAACTTTTGTGATTTTTTCTTATTTGATTAGTGGCAATAGTAGCACATTTGTGAGTTTCATAATCTGCGGCAATTATCCATGTTTGTTCAAGATTACGAGCATTGTTTCTTTGAGCTCATGCGCTATGCAAGATTTAGTGATCAATTACCACTCATGTTACAAAATTTCATTAGGGGACTCAATGGTTGCATCATCAGAGGGGTTAAGGTTTTTGAACCCAAGACCCTCAAGGAAGTGGTTATTAAGGCTACTTTGGTTGAGGCAAATTTGGCTCTAGGACATGGTGGACATATAAGAGTTCAGACTAGTGTTCCTAAACCTTCAGGCTATAGAGGAAATGAAAACCAAGGTGTAGGGAAATTCAAGAAACCTCCTCCCTATTTTCACAATCAGCAGTAGAAGGGATGAATCCTCCAACACATAAAAGTGGTTCTCACTCTAAGAACTTTCATAAATTTTCATGCAATAGATGCAATAAGCCCAGTCATCTTGCACAAAGTACACATTTAGTTGCGAGAAAAGGAAGTTATCAGTGGTCTTGTTAACCTTCCATTGGGAGAGGTCATGGTAGAGGCAATGGTTTCTTCTCATGTGGGCAACATGGTCACATTGCAATGAATTTCCCTCAGCGTGCATCATAGTTTTTGTTAGGAATAAGGTGTCTCAACCTTGGATAATTCCTATTCTTATTATTTGTTTTGTAAAATGTATTTCTTGCAAATAATGTTGATGTGTCGACATCTTGAATTGTGTGTAAGGAGATCATGGCTAAAATGGTTATGACGGATTCCTATGACACGTAAGAGCTATGTCAGGAAGATTCAATGATACGTGAAGACATCTGGCAACTGATAAATTTGAGTACTGTACACTCTTCCCCAATCGTGGGGTTCGGGGCATCACCCCAAAAAAAATTTTGGGGTTCCTATTTTCTCAGAGAATGGTAAAACCCTAATACGGTTATCTTTGGGAGTAGCCCTAAAAAGTGAAGCGCATGATATAAGCTTTTTTAGGGTTGCAAAGAGATGTGATGTGAGTGTATGGTTGGAACATTTTTATGCTACCATGATTTGTCTTCAAGGTTTTGGAAATCTTCTGAAAGAACTTGCATTGCAAGTGTATTGTAAGCTGTAATAGTTTTGATCAATACATTGTGCAAGTTTTGGAGTGCTGGGGTTTTTACCGAAAGGTTTCCCCAGGGTATATCATTGTGTCATTCTCTATTTTTCTGTATGCATGGTATGTGGTTGCAATATCTTTGTTAAAGTAGTTAACGAATCTGAAATTGTAAGGATTTATAAGAATTTGCACAATACTCTCCTATAGAGATTAGCGTAGGAAGCTATTTCCACACCTGAGTTTCCTTACAAGTGGTATCAGAGCTTGATCAACTTTTGATCCTATTTGTTGGGTAGGGTTTTTTGAGCTGATCTCAAGTTTGAGTGGGAGTTTTTTGTAGAGCATTCTGAATCTTATTTGCAGATTGAGATGGAAATTTCATCATATGGAAGAATGGAGGTGGAGAAATTTAATGGCACTAATTTTGAGTTGTGGAAACTCAAGATGGAAGACATGTTGGAAGATCGTGACCTATGGGAAGTGACTTCAAGTGCTACAAGACCAGAAACTATAGCTCAAGCATATTGGGATATCAAAGACCGTAAAGCTAAGGGTCTCATAAGACTTTGTTTAACCGATGCAGTTCTTCTGAATGTTCTAGATGAGAAAATCGCAAATAGTTTGTGGGAAAGACTTGTGGTCGTGTATTAGGCCAAATCTCTGGTGAACAAGTTGTTCTTGAGGAAGAAGTTGTACTCTCTATGAATGGAGGAAGGTGGATCCTTAACAAATCATTTAAATGCATTTAATCTGTTGGCTGCACAGTTGACATCAGCAGGTGTCAAGTTAGAGGAGGAGGATCATTGCTACACACTTTTGTGTTCTTTACCGGATTCATGGGACCATCTTTTGATGGCTCTTGAAAGCACGTTAGTCACCTTCAAAATGGATGATGTGGTGTCTTTGCTGCTATCAGAGGAGATGCGGAGAAAGGCTTTCATTTCAGAAAAAGAAGCCCTTGCTGTTCGTGGGAGATCCACTGAAAGAGGGAAGAAAAATGACAATAAGTCTAACAATAAGGGTAGATCCAAATCCTATGGGAAGTCAAAGACTTCCATTAAGTCCAAGGCAAAATGTTGGAACTGTAATAAATCTGGGCACTTCCGTAAAGATTGCAAAGAGCCGAAGAAGAAGAAGAAAGGTTCAAATTCAGCTTCAGAAAGATCTCAAGAAGATGGCGATGCATTCATCGTAGCTTTGGCAGCCCATGCATCTGATGATGTGTGGTTGGTTGACTCAGGTGCATCTTTTCACATGACCTCTCATCGAAATTGGTTCTCAAAATATGAAGAGTTCGATGGTGGAAAGGTGTACTTGGGTGATGATTCTCACCTAAAGATAGTTGGACACGGAAGGGTCACTATCAAATTTCCTGATGGATGAGTAAAGGGAATCAACAGAGTTATGCACATTCTAGGTTTGGCACGAAACCTATTATCTGTAAGTATGCTGAATGATGTAGGTGTGCAAGTTGTTTTTTCGAAAGAAGGATGCAAGATGATGAGAGGATCGATAGTGCTTGCAAGGGGTACTAGGAGAGGTACCTTATTTTAGCTAGATGCATGTATTCCTCTATGTAATAATTCTTCATCCTCACCATCTGAACAAGTAGTGAAGAAGTTTGTGGCTATTGGTTCCAATGGTAGTGCAAACACTTTGGAAGGTAAGCTTCCTACAAAAAAGACAATGTTGTGGCATATGAGATTTGGCCACATTGGTGAAAAGGGTCTCACAACCCTAAAATATAAAAATCTCATTGAGGGGTTAAATGATTGCAATCTCGAGTTTGACTTCTGTGAACACTGTGTCTATGGTAAACAAAATCATGTTCAGTTTTACTCTAGTTCTCACAAATCTTCTGATGTTTTGGATCTTATTCATTCTGATGTATTTGGTCCTGTAAAAGTTTCTTCAATCTCCAAGTCTATATTTTTTGTATCTTTCATAGATGATTACAGTAGAAGGATGTGGATTTATTTCCTTAAAAGTAAGACACAAGTCTTTAGTCGGTTCAAGGAATTTAAAGCTCTTGTAGAGAATCAAACTAGTAAGAAGATTAAGTGTGTGAGAACTGACAATGGTGGTGAGTTTTGCTCAGCAGAGTTTGAACAGTTCTGTAAAGAATAAGGTATCGAGAGGAATAAGACAACTCCTTATACCCCACAACAAAATGGAGTTGCAGAGAGAATGAACAGGACACTGATGGAGAAGGCTAGGAGTATGCTTAGTGGAGCTGGTTTAGAACAAAGGTTTTGGGCCGAAGCTGTGGCCACTGCTTGCTATCTGGTTAACAGATCTCCTACATCAGCTCTTGTTGGTAAGACACCTATGGAGGTGTGGTCTGGTAAGAAGCCTTCAATTAGACATCTTCATGTTTTTGGTTGTGAAGCTTATGCACATGTTCCAAAGGAGAAAAGATCTAAGTTCGAAAACAAAGTTGTTAAATGTATTTTCATCGGATACAGTGCTGGTGTGAAAGGATACAAGCTTTGGGATCCTGTGACTAGTAAGGTGTTGTATAGTAGAAATGTTATTTTCAGAGAGCTAACATCTTCTCCTATTGTGCTACAGAAAAAGAAAAGGAAAAAGATGTTGTTCAGTTGCCTCCTACCCCTGAGAAGACTGAACAGAGAGACCATGTTGGGCCTAATGATGAGGAGAACTCTAGCAGCTCTGATAGTTTGGAAGAAGAGGAAGAACAACCTCAACCGCAGCCCTTGAGGAGATCCACAAGAGAAAGAAAGCAACTAGAAAGGTTTGGTTATTCTATGTTAGATTCCAGTTGTGCCTTTGCTTTGATTACTAACACTAATGAGCCTAGATCTGTGAAAGAGGCTTTGGGCATGGAAGATGCAGGTTCCTGAATTGAGGCTATGGATGATGAGATGGCTTCATTGGAGAAAAACAAGACTTGGGACCTTGTACCTTTTCCTAAAGGGAGAAAATCTGTTGGCTATAAATGGGTGTTCAAGAAGAAATTCTGTGCAGATGGCAGTGTTGAAAGGTGCAAAGCTAGATTGGTTGCAAAGGGGTATTCACAAGTAGAGGGAATAGATTATGGTGAAATATTCTCTCCTGTTGCAAAGTTGACATCCATTAGATTTATGTTATCTCTTGCTGCATCATATGATTTAGAGATAGAACAGATGGATGTGAAGACAACTTTCCTTCATGGTGATTTGGAGGAAGAGATTTATATGTCACAGCCTGAGCACTACATTGTTAAAGGTAAAGAATCCTTAGTTTGCAGATTAAAGAAATCTCTATATGGTTTGAAGCAATCTCCTAGGATGTGGTACCTTAAGTTTGATGTGTTTGTGTTGTCAATTGGATTTGTAAGATCAAAATAAGATCATTGTGTTTATTTCAGAGTTGAAAATGATCGTCTTCTTATTGTTGCATTATATGTTGATGATATGTTGCTGTTTGGGAAGGGTAAGAGTATGATTTCTGATTTTAAATCTCAGTTGTCAGCACAGTTTGAGATGAAAGATCTTGGGGTAGCTAGGTACATCCTTGGTATGGAAATTAGTAGAGACAGGTCTAACAGAAAACTTTGGTTGAGTCAAAGTAAGTATGTGAAGTCTGTGTTGGACAAGTTCAGCATGGCAGATTGTAGACCACTATGTGTTCCTATTTCTGTGGGAACAAAGTTATCTGTAGATGATTGTCCAAAATCTCCTAGTGAGGTGGAGGACATGAGTAGAGTACCTTATGCTAGTGCAGTTGGCAGTCTTATGTATGCTATGGTCTGTACTAGACCAGACATTGCCCAAGTAGTGGGAGTCCTGAGTCAGTTTATGGCTAACCCTGGATGGGTACATTGGGATGTAGTTAAGCGAGTATTCAGATATTTGAGGGGTACATCAGATTACTCCATATGTTATCATGGTAACTCTTCTGGATCTCTGCATTCAGTTTGTATTCGTGGGTTTGTGGATTCAGATTGGGCAGGTGATATTGACAATAGGAGATCCACCATTGCTTATGTGTTCACTATGTTTGGTGGTGCCATTAGTTGGATGAGTAAGCGACAACTTGTGGTTGCTTTGTCCACTACAGAAGCTGAGTACATGGCTGCTACTCATGCTTGTAAAGAATCCATTTGGCTTAGAAGATTGTGTTCTAATGTTGGTGTTGATGCAGAACAGATTACTATTTGGTGTGACAGTCAGAGCACTATTTTCCTTGCAAAGAATCCAACTTTCCATGTCAGAACGAAGCACATTGATGTGCAATTTCACTTTGTGAGAGATATGGTGGAAGATGGAAAGGTAAATTTGGAGAAGGTAGATACTGTGAAGAATGTTGCAGATGCATTAATGAAACTAGTGGGCACTGAGAAGTTCAGATGGTGTTCGGAGTCTATGGGCCTTTTGGCCTATAGCGGTTAGTTCATGTTATGTTCCTATTGCTCTTACAAGGTGTTCGATAAGTGGGAGAATGTTAGGAATAAGGTGTCTCAACCTTGGATAATTCCTATTCTTATTATTTGTTTTGTAAAATGTATTTCTTGCAAATAATGTTGATGTGTCGGCATCTTGAATTGTGTGTAAGGAGATCATGGCTAAAACGGTTATGACAGATTCCTATGACACGTAAGAGCTATGTCAGGAAGATTCAATGACAGGTGAAGACATGTGGCAACTAATAAATTTGAGTACTGTACACTCTTCCCCAATCGTGGGGTTTGGGGCTTCACCCCAAAAAAATTTTGGGGGTTCCTATTTTCTCGGAGAATGGTAAAACCCTAATACGATTATCTTTGGGAGTAGCCCTAAAAAGTGAAGCACGTGATATAAGCTTTTTTAGGGTTGCGAAGAGATGTGATGCGAGTGTATGGTTGGAACATTTTTATGCTGCCGTGATTTGTCTTCAAGGTTTTGGAAATCTTCTGAAAGAACTTGCATTGCAAGTGTATTGTAAGTTGTAATAGTTTTGATCAATACATTGTGCAGGTTTTGGAGTGCTAGGGTTTTTACCGAAAGGTTTCCCCAGGGTATATCATTGTGTCATTCTCTATTTTTCTGTATGCATGGTATGTGGTTGCAATATCTTTGTTAAAGTAGTTAACGAATCTAAAATTGTAAGGATTTATAAGAATTTGCACTATACTCTCCTATAGAGATTAGCGTAGGAAGCTATTTTCGCACCTGAGTTTCCTTACAGTTTTCAGGACAGAGACTTGCATCTTCTGAGCCTAATGTAGGGGATGTCGATAGATCTCATAGGGTATTTTCAGTAGTGGACCATCGTTAGGCAGAGCATCAGGGTTCTGTAGTAGAGACTTCTGGTGCCACTAGAGGTATTTCTCTTTCTATTTTATTTGATTCTGGAGATACAAATTCTTTTATATCTCCTTTTATAGTAGAGAGATTTGGGCTAGTGGCAGTAAAGAAAGACATTGGTTGGAAAGTAGAGTTAGCCTCTGGGGTAAGGATATCAATAGAATCTCTAGTGCATAAGTGTGAGTAGGATCTAGGTAAACTCACCACCATGGTGTTCCTTTGTGTGATTCCTTTGGGATCATATGACATTGTCCTTGGAATGGATTGGTTAAGTTCTCATGGAGCCAACATTGATTTTAGACAAAAGATAATCAAATACAAATATGATGTTGGCAAGGATTGTGAGATAGTGATAATTTAGTGTCCTATATCTCTTTGTATGATTTGCGCTATGCAACTCAAGCAAAACATGTGAAAGGAATGTCAAGTATTTGTTCTAACTATGAATGAGCTAGATGAAGTGGAAACATAGGAAAAGACTCTTGATCAACCTATACTTCAAGAACTCATTGATGTCCTTCCAAGTGATATTCTGGGTATGCCACCTAAGCGTGACATAGATTTTTGCATTGATCTTGTTCTAGGAGGACAACCTATATCAAGAGCACCTTATCGGATGACCACATAGGGGTTGAGCAAGATTAAGTTGCAGTTAGAGGATCTTTTGGTGAAGGGTAGTATTATTCTAACTATTTCACCATGGGGAGCCCATGTACTCTTTGTTAAGAAGAAAGATGGATCTTTACGCTTGTGCATTGACTATAGACAGTTGAACAAGGCAACGATCAAGAATAGGTACCCTTTTCCAAGGATTGATGATCTCTTTGATCAGATAAATGGATCTAAGTTATTCTCCAAGATTGATCTCAAGTCAGGATACCATCAGTTGCGCATTCGGGATGTAGACATTCACAAGACAAAATTTTGCACTCGCTATGGACATTATGAGTTCATAGTAGTTCCTTTTGGTTTGAAAAATGCTCCATCTATTTTCATGTGCCTAATGAATGGATTAATTGGTTCTTACCTTGAACATTTTTTTATCATCTTCTTAGATGATATATTGATATATTCAAAAACCATGGAAGAGTATGAGGAACATCTACGACTTGTTCTACTATGTCTTTGTGCCAATCAATCGTATGCCAATGCAATGAAGTGTGAATTCTTTCAATATGAAGTTATGTATTTGGAGCATGTAATCTCAGGATAGGGTATTTTAGCGGATTCTTCCAAGATTCGGGCTACAGTAGATTGGCCAACCCCCACTAATGTATCTAAAGTCCATAGTTTCATGGGCTTGGCAGGATACTATCATAGGTTTGTCAAAGACTTCTCTAGGATTGCATATCAGATTACTTCTCTCCAAAGAAAAGGGAAAAAATATGTTTGGATAGAGAAGTGTGAAGAGGCTTTCTAGAACCTCAAGAAGTTTCTGAACAATGCACCTATCCTAGAAATAGATAACTCAACTGGTGATTTCATGGTGTGCATTGATGCTTCTTTGGAAGGTCTAGGAGCGGTCCTTATGCAGGAAGGACATGTGATTACTTATGAATCTTGAAAATTTAAGGAGCATGAATTGAACTATCCTACACATGATCTTGAGTTAGTAGCAATAGTTCACCCATTATTCTGATGGAGAGATTTTCTATTGGGACATTGATTTGAGCTTCATAGTGATCATCACAACTTATAATATATCTTTACCCAACCTAATTTGAATGTCAAATAGAGGTGATGGATGGAGTTTCTTTTTGAATATGACTTTGAGGTCAAGTACATCCAAGGTAAGGAAAATGTGGTAGATGACACCTTGATTCGCAGGAGACATGAGTTATTAGCTTTGACTCTTTGTGTAGATTTACGAAGTCGTATACACCAGACACTTCCTTCAGATACTTGGTACAAGGAAGTGAGAGCTAAGATTGAGTTAGAGAGACCTTTGGAGGGAAGGTTTTTAGGATATGTTTTGGAGTCACATAATCTTTTGCATTACATAAGCTGGATATATGTACCCCCATCAGAGGATCTTTGTACCTTGATTTTATCTTAGGCTCATCGTGCACCTTACTCGATACATCCAAGTGTTAAGAAGATACATGCAAACCTTTGACAACTATATTATTAGTCTGGTATGAAATGTGACATTTCTTATTTTGTGGCCAAATGTCTAAAATGTTAGAGGGTTAAGGAAGACCACCAGCATCCATCAGGACTTTTACAACCTAATCTCGTTCCATCATGGAAATGTGATATCATCTCGATGGATTTTATCGTAGGTTTTCCTATGACTCCTTGCAGACATGATACCATCATGGTTACCATTGACCAGTTGACTAAAGTGGCACACTTTTCTCCTATGAGAGAATCCTATACAAAAACTATAGTAGCTTGAATCTTTATGCAGGATATTATGAGGCTACATGGCATTACCCATGGGATTATATTAGATAGGGATCTAGTATTCACTTCTGCATTTTGGACTTTCTTGCAACATGATCTTGGAGAATAGATGAATTTTAGTTTGGCATATCACCCTGAGACCGATGGTTAGATAGAGAAATCTAATCAGGTGCTTGAGGATATGTTATGGATAGACAAACTCACTGGGAGGACTATTTATATTTGGTTGAGTTTTCCTACAACAATGGGTATCATAGTTTAATTGGTATGTCACCTTTTCATGATTTGTATGGCCATCCTTGTCATACAAATTTGAGTCGGGATAGGCTAAAGGATCATATTTCATTAGCTCCTTATATGCTTCAAGATATGGAGCAACAGGTGGAGCGCATTTGCGAGCATGTGACCATATCTTAGGATAGGCATAACAAATATGCAGATGCTAATAGAGTGGACAAGCACTTTGTAGTTGGTGTTAAGTTATTTCTAAGAGTGTGTCCATGAAAGAGTTTGATCCCTTATGGAAAGATTTTAAAGTTGGCACCTCATTTCGTTGGCCCTTTTGAGATTCTTGAGAGGATAGGACCAGTTGGTTACCATCTTGCTTTTCCATGCAGCCTGTCTCATGTTCATGATGTTGTCCATGATTCAGTATTTAGATAATATATGCCAAATGTTGCACATGTACTTGGATGGAATACTTTGTAGGTAGAGGACAGACAACTAGCTTTAGAGCCTATTCGCATACTTGAGCGGTGAGATCTAACCCTCAGGGATCACACCATTGAATAGGTAAGGGTCCAATGGGATGCTATTTATGATTCATCAGTGACTTGGGAGGACACAATGAGATTACGAGATTTATATCCCTATTTGTTTGTAGGCTTCTAGGAGTAAGCCTAATTCTAGGGGTGGTGGATGTAGTGCCCACCCATAATTTTCTTTTCAATTTTATATTGTCAAACTCTTTTAGGCCACTTTTATGTCTGTGTTATTTATATCATTTATTATGTGGTTTTGGATGTATGATATTACATGGTGATTTGACAATTGAATAATTATGGATATAATATATTTGCAGTTAGATGATGTTAGTTACTTTGATGATGATTATTTACATGTTTAAAATGATGTTTATGGTTATGATTGTACTTACCCCATACTTTTATGTGAATGGTTATCATGTATTCTTTTACTTTCTTGTTTGACGTATTTGATATGGATGAGGGAAGAAGTCATAGTTACCTACTTGCAAGATCCACATGTTATCCCAATCACTGTCATTTCTTTCTTTCTTTATGTGTGTGTGTGTGTGTGTGTGTCTATATATATATATATATATATATATATATATATATATATATATATATATATATATATATATATATGTATGTATGTATGTATGTATGTATGTATGTATGTACATGCTTGTCTTTTATGCAAGTTTGCGGGAACTAGGCATTGACTTCCCTGAATTTTCAAGATGAGTGTGCCTTATCGCAAGTCTCAATGGTAAGAGAGGGGAGATACTATTCAGATCCAAATCCCAACCTAATCCATTCAATTATCCTGAAATAGTAGACAAGTTTCTGATATTTTACCCTTCTCGAGGTGACGGAGTTCATAGTCTTTCCCTTGAGCATGGTTATGGTTTTATTAGTGTAGTTGATTTCTAGTTGGTTGATATGTTTGTTATAATTAAATAATTTATTTAGATTAATTATGTGATTTAAATAAATTAAGTTCTTGCTATATATAGTTATTTTAAATGTGGGACTATTTAATTAATAGAAATTAATTAGATATATTTATTAAATTTAAAGATTTAATTTAAAAGATTATTTGTGGAAATAAAAGTATTTAATTTATGAAGATTAATTAAATACATTCTTTTTAAGACTTAATTAATTATAAAATTTAATTTTTCATATAAAAGATTATTATTATTGAAAATAAATTATCATGTGGAAAATAACATTAGACTAAATGATATTAATTTAATTTAAATTAAATGCAATTTAGTTGCACAAATCAATTAGAATAATTAAGTAAAAGAATTAATTAATTGAGAGTTAAGTGAATTGACACGAACAAGGAAGGAAAAATACTCGAGTTACAAATTAAAATCGAGGGAATTATGAAGTTGATGAAAACAAGGCTGTTGAGTTGAGTTGAGTTCCAAAATTTGCATGTTGAGTTCAATTCCTATATTGGAAAGGGTTGGCCATTATTCTCAACACACAGATTTGAAGATTTGGGTGAAAGATTAGAATTGGAGGAATTTTTTGTAATAGCTTGGATTTTCTACGTCTTTGGTCTTCGTCATGTTTTCTTCAATTGGTGGTTTGAGCTAGGATTTAGAAACCCTCATAGTGTTAATTCTGGTATTTCTGAAAGATTGTCTTCTTTGTGCTTGTTAGATATGGGTATTGTGGATTATTTTGTGATTTCATTTCATCATGAAATTTTGGAAATTAATTGTAGAAATTTGGTGTTTGTATGAATTTCATAATTCAATTTTTCTTTAAATTCAATTAGGGTTTGAATTGATAGTATTTCATAATTCATTTTTTATTTAAATTCAATTAGGGTTTGAATTGATAGTATTGTTAAATTTTAGAATATTGTTTGTATGTAAAATTCTCTTTTTTAAATTCTGTGAAAGAAATTGTGCCTAGTAAACTCTAGGTTGAAAATCTACAGGATATCATTTTAGAAAATTCAGATCTGATAAGGATTTGGAGAAATTATTTAAAGAAACACTAGAAAATGAATAAATAGTTGATTGTAGAAAAAACTCAAATTGAATCAAATAAATTAGGCTTTCAATTTTATCTCAAAAAAATGTGGATATATGTTCTGGTGGTTGGTAAAAAAAATATAGCTTGCGATATTCTTTAACAAAATATATACATGCATACACACACACATATTGTATATATATTATATACATACATACATATATATATATATATATATATATATATATATATATATATATATATATATATATATATATATATATATATATATATATATATATATATATATATATATATATATATATATATATATATATATATATATATATATATATATATATATATATATATATATATATATATATTTCCATATTTCAATTAAAAAAAGTATATACTTGCTAGAATCAACTACTGACAAAAAAGGTTTGTCAAAAAATTTTATAATATGTGTGTGTGTGGGTGGGGACACCACCCCTACCCATGGTAGCTGGAGCTATTGGCAACAAGGATGTTGGACAACAACCCTTGGTTGTCCCGGCAACAAGGCTGTAGGATGACATGCCTCGACTATCGTGCGACAGCCGAGGACCCGCCTCCCCTACCATTTTCCTTGCATTATTTTTAAATATTTTTAAATATGTGTGTGTGTGTGTGTATAATAAATAAAATTTAAAAAAAAAGGAAAATAATAATAATATAATAAATTTAATCTATATTTATGTATATATATAGTTAGAGGATTTATAGTTGTTAATAAAATATATATATCTATACATATGGCTAGGTTAATTCACTTAAATATTTAATTCTGCTAGCTTTTTTATGGAAATAATTTATTTATGGCATTGTTATTTTGATGGGTATTTCTATTTCTAATTAAATAAATTTTGGTAATTAAATTGATTCCTTTAATTAAAATTATGATGAAATTATATTATCTTTAGTAATTTTAATCCTAGGATCAATTTATTTTAATAATGTAATAAATTGATTTAATAGGTGTTAAAACTTAATTTACTAATTGCAATTATAGTTTGTTAGTGATTATTTAATAGATTAATTTTTGTAAGAGAACTTCACAAATTAGTTTATTTATTAAATTCTATTGCATGTTTATTTTATTCCTTCTACGTTTGGGGTTAGAAGGGAATCTTTTACGTCAGCCTATTAGGACTATTACCAGAGGCAGAGTTAGGGTTGTTGTGTTTTATTTTGTTTGCCTTGCATACTTTTGTGGCAGTTGATCTTGTTATAACCCAACCTTATGGACTTGATTCTTATGATGGAAATTGTTATTGTGTGTTCATATTATTATTTGGAACAAGAATTGGAAATTATGATTTATGATGACCTTAAGTTATGGTTTTGAGATTATGAACCTAGGGTAGGTTATCTAGGTTTTGAAGGGGAAGTGGATTTCTTTGGAGAAGTTGGAGCCCGGAAGTGGCTACCTGGGTATCCTTAGTACGTTACTTGATAAAGTGATAATATAAATTAAATGGGGTTAAAATGAATTAATAAGATAATGGTTTCCTCGCCCATGCCTTGAGTGCTAGTATAGGCTAAGGATGAGAGTGGGAGAAGATGCTTGCTCGTCTAGTAGTGATAGTGGGTTTGGCAGATTGGTTATCCTTGTTTATACGAGAGGATTTTATGTTTCGCATATGATCACACTTGGGAGTCAAAGTCCAGTGATATCATTTCAAGGGGCTGGCATATGTGATGGAACTTCCCTGATTTCATCTTAGGTTTTCTACATGTGTTGGTTTCCTCTAGATTAGTATGTGTACCTTTGATTTGGAGATGTACCCTTGAGAAAGGAGCTTCTAGGATCCTTTCTTAGTTTTACTTGATTGGTTTGGTATTTTTATTTGAGTGGGATCTGATGTTATCTCCTCAGCACGATGGGAGTGGAACCACAAGTTTCCACGAGGTCAGGAGGTAGTGACTCTTTTACCATTTGAGACTCCAATGTTCTTGTACTAGTGTTGGATGATCCTTGTTAAAGTTGTTTTCTATCCTATCTTCTTGGAGATTTATTCATGTACCTTCTTCATTTTTACTTTGTATTTAATTGTAATCACATACCCTACGACTTGTGCAGTGGATGTTGAAGATTATGTATCCTTCATTATTTAGATGTATTTATGATGTAATATGTAGATGATTTAGATGATTAATGTAATTAATAAATGTAATTGTATTTGCATAGTTTCTATGTCAAGGAACCCTTGAGATGTGTAATATGAAATTGAGATTAAGATTATGTTTATGTGTACTTATGGACTTTATGTTTTACTTCTTCTTGTTTATTCATTATTGTTTGTAAACACTTAAGAAAAAATAATTATTCTACAAATTTAGTAACATGTTTTAAGTTAATATCTCTTGGGTTTCCTAGCGGGGCACTACATAAAACAAGCAGAGATTTTTCTAAAGGAAGTTTACAAAAAATTTCATCTTTCAAAACATTGGTCCGAATTTTGAAATAAAGTTTACGCGAAAATAATATGTATTCCCTAATTTTTTTGATATGTAGTGTACTAAGTACTTTCATTGGGGCATAATGTAAATTAATTAGGGCACCCACCGCATTGGCACCGTCAAATTGATCATTTTTCTATAAATTGGATATTGACGTTCAGGTGGCTCCAGTCTAACTCTACACTTCAAAACTAAGAGTGTTGGAAATGCTCAATAGCACTAGTGAGTTCTCATTTGGGATAAATTGAAATGTTTGTCAAGCTTGATTCAACGAAATTGCATGGATCATTTCGGGGAGAAGTGATAGGCGATTAAGTGGTGTATTGCAGAATGACCATACATACATTATGCATGCGGTGAAGCAAGTGCTAGACCTCTAGATTCTTTACTAACCCAAAATAGGCATAGGGTCAACTCAGAAATCCCTTCTTTTTTCTTGGTCGTGCTCTTATATGCAAGGGTTTTTAGGGAATGGGCGAAGAAGCTCACCCAAATGTTGTTTCAGCATAAGTATCTAAAGAACATTGATGTTATTCTTAGCAATGTGGATGGCACACTTAGGGCACTCGTTATTCCCCTACTAGACAAGTACTACAGTCGGGGACCTCGGGTGGTAAAATACCCAATTGTGTATACTAAACAATTGGAGTTGCTACGGGGTCAACAAGGTAACATAAGCATGTACATAAATTTTCTCCTTTGTTTGGCCAAAATCAAGGAATCCAAATTGCATGATTGGCATTGGGACTATCTAATTGATGAAGGGTTTCTTGACAAATCTGAATTTGACGAACACGATATTGAAGAGATTATTGGGCAACTAGAGTTGGGGAGCGAAGAGGGGTGGGTTTTTGAAAACCGACAAGACATAGGGGATATTGCAAGAGGGGAAGCCCATACCAACTATGAAGAGGATTGCCTAATCATTATCCTTGCCAAAAAAAGGTAGGTCTAGGTTGGCCCAACCAAAAAAAGAGGTTGTGAATGCAGTAAGGTGAAGGTGCCACTTGAAAAATGGGGCACTAAGTCACTCTATATGTCTAGTCTACATTTTGTTTTTTTGTGTTACTAGTACACTAGTAATCTGTTAGATGACTCATCTATTATAGACTATAATTTAGCCTCAGGGGTTTTTTTATAACAAAGGTTTTTGAAATAGTCCTCTATATAGTGTTATTGTTTGGAAAGAATGCATGAAATGGATGTTCTAAGGATCTGGAAATACATTAATATAAAATAATAGATATTATATATTGACAAGTTATGTTATCATAATATTCTTATAATTTTAGTTATGTATTTTTTGTTTATGTTTTGAATATTGAAATCTACTTAGTGCGAAAAAATATTTTATTCAAAATTTTCTATATTTTCATTATTATTTGACATTTTTATGACTCTTTACAATGTACATTGAAAAGTATGTATTTGGAAGACCTTAGTTGCATAGAATAATGAATTCCCACAAAATTTTGATAACACTTCAACATGTGAATTCAAAATAGAAAAACATTAATCCCTTCATTTGAAAAAAAAAAAGGTTTCTATTTCTCTTCTTCCCTTGATTCTAAGTTGAATGCGTCAGAAATGACAAGATGTGAAAAATATCAACCATCCATAGTCTTTTGGTTCATCAAGGAGAAGTCATTTACAAAGGAAATCCCTCCCAATCGTCACCCATTTCCTTTGTCACATCAGTTCTTTGTAATTCAAGTTCATTATAAATGGTTGTTGGGCCACATTTTGGCCTGGATGGAAGATCTTGGGTATATCCCTTGGCCATGGGATCTCCACCCCTATTTCTTCCAGGGCGACAACTTGAATGTGACCCCCCAGGAATTCTTCTTTAAAAATATGTCTTGGCAACATCTCCACCTTGTCTGTTTTAAGGTCCAAAAGAGAGGTCAAAAATTAGGATGCAATATCCGTATTCACACAATATCTATCAACATATGCCATAAATTCATGGCCCAACACCATCCTCACAACCTCCTTTGTAAACATTCCAAACTGATCCTGCCTACAAACTGATTCCAGAATTTCAATTGTGATAGTGCCCAAAAAGGCCTTCTAATCCTCCTCAGCTATACTTGCCAACCTGGTAGAAGTATCCATCTTTTGATTATACACTCTATCTATCCAAACTCTAAGAGAATTTAGAAATAAAAATAAAACGTTCAAAGGATTATAGTAGACTTTCAATACTCTACTTAAACATGGAAAATTGATGAAGAAAAAAGTAAAAGTCCTCTATACATAGCTTAAAAATGCTACCCAATAATTTTTTTATCAGTGGTCAATATTAAATAATAATTCCTAGTCCTTTGATGTGATGCAATGTTAATATCAAAATTTTATTCTCTTGAGGTTTGATGTGATGTTGCCTTAATATTTACTCAATTCAAATTGTCATTTGGCATAGGCCCATCATGATTAGAATTTAGTATTCATGGCAAGTGGATATTTATAGAATGTTATCAGTGCATTTATATAATGATGTGTACGCGTATAATATTTCTATAAAAATGCACAAAGAGAATAAAATTGTAGTATGTACAAAAAGGATACATGTGCACTATGTTAATTTTCATTAATTAAATTTAATATATGTAAACAAGAGACTAACTAAATATCTTGTTAATATTTAATACATGTAAACTCAGACCTATAACATAGCTTGTCCATTCCTTCATCAATATATCTACAATCAATATCCCGATATCTCCTTAAATTATCAAATGCAATACCTATAGATATATCTATACCTGGCAACAATAAGCAACCAACACCACTCAATATTGTCCCACTCTTTTCTAGGTTCATTATTTTCATCTCATTTCTAACCTCTTTCCAGAAAACCTTTGTGGCTTCAACCCTTTTATCCTTATCAGTTATGTCAATCTTATTCATTAACTCTTTTGCTTCTATTTTGTAAATCCAAATCTTGAATTCAGAAGATTTAATAAAGTCATCATCACCAATAAACTCCTCAACAACCCTCCTTACATATTCATTCAAATACTCAACAATTTACAAAATATCATATTTATCCCCTATCATTGGTTGGCATGGCTCAATTTGAACATTTTGAGCTATTTCTTCAACATCTTCTTGTTGATTTGCAGTACTACAAACATCTTGGGAAATATCTATGGAAGCTGATAGTGTTGGTGAATTTTTTTCAAGGGGAACAACCTAAATTGATGCACCAATGACACTTACTGAAGCAACAAGGATAGGTGGGGAAGCCAAGTGAAACTCATGTAGAATAATCTTCTCACTTTGAATCAACAATTTCATCCTCCTAACCCTATTAGATTCATTTGGAAAGGCCCCTACATAATTAGGGTTTTCTTTTTCTCTTCTCCTTTCTACTTATTTGGAAATTCCCCTACATAATTAGGATTTCTTTAACTCTTCTCCTTTCTATGTATTCTATCCTTTTATATGCCAACACTCTTCTCATCCCCTCCTCATAAGAAGGAAAATTTCTCCACAAGTCCTGTTTCTAAAAAAAGAGGTGCTGATAAGATCCCATGTTTCTATATTGCTTGGCAGATTCAAAATATCCCTTTGGATCAAATGTTCTTGCTTCTAATCCTACTAGAAATCTATAAGTTTGAAAAAAATTGATTGCAACCCAATAACCCTTCCAATAGTTGATCTCAAAATATCCAAAGCATAGATAAGTAGGGATAAAATAAGTCTTACAGTTGCTCCTAAAAATTAATTTGCCTTCAAATATTTTCCAAATAATCTCCAAAATAGCTTATATGTCTAGCGTAAAGAAATGTAAAACATGAGGCTTTCCTTCAAAGCCATAAAATCTAATGTATGTGTACTTTTTTGCAAGATACCAATCAACCCAATTGTGATAAATTGTGACCTTAATCTCCTTCTCCAATCCTTGTGGTCTCAAAAAAATTTTAATCATGGAAGATAATCTTGATGGATTATGACACATAATGTCATACATTCTTTTGACAAAGAATTCTTCAAGTCTAAATACTGAGCGTACTGATATTCCCTATCTCAAATATTGATCCATAATTGGACCGGTTTAGGATTTCCAAACTTGTATGTTGACTGAATATGGATTCTGGGACTCCAAACATTGTGCTTATGCCCTTTCCACAACAACATATGCAATAATAGTGAATACCATTTGAAACTCCCTACAGAATTATTCACTTTAATCTCCCACAATTCCTTGTGGATATTATCTACAACAAAATGGGTGTAATCAAAGAGTTTGTTGTTGTTGGTATATTGAATATCACAAACTAGGACAGTCATTTCTTGTGGTATCATTTCATCACCATTATATCTTGTAATATGTCTCACCTCGTAATAGGTCATATGAAAATACTTAAAGAACAAATTAATATTGTATTGGGGAAACTATGAGCTTGCAAATTTTTTAACATTCCCATCAACCCTAGACCTATGGATAGGCAATAGTCTTCTTCTATACATCCCTTCCACATTCTGATATTCCCCTTTAACCTCTGCAGGTTGATTTTCATGTCAAAATTGACACAATCCTTCATGTCAAACACTACACAAATCATTGCTTTATTTATCTACAACATGACTCTTGCATTTGTCCCAATGCACCAATTGTGCTCATCATAATAAGTCGATAAAACCTTAATCAAATATATGTTAACAAAAATGTTAGGGACAATCAATCTAGCCATTCTCGACTTCCATGGATTCAACTATGGATGGGGGTTCTCTGATTTAGCCTGAAAATACTTGAAAATATGCATCTTTTCTTTTGTCAAAAAAAATAGGGAAATTTTATGTAGTCTTTTACCTCCCCACAAAATTAGGGATTCGTGCAATTATGTTGTTACAAAAATGCTACCTTGTTTGTCTCTTATGAGTAGGTTCATCCTCTATAATATTCTTTCTCTTTGATGAGCTAGCCATTTTCATAAACAAAAAGAAACTCTAACTTCCCAAATATAAAATCTAACCCTCCCCTTTCAATCCTTTCAAATTGACGCTTGTTCAAGAAATTAAAACTTCACGAGAGTTTTTCTTTTACTTATTGGTTGCATTATAACTAATTTGAATGATTAGAATTTCTCTGTAACTAGTTGCAAGCTCACTATCAATCTGTTGCTCCACTTCACTTCACCTCAATTCTTCAAAATGATGAGAAATTAATCCACAATCTCTTATATTCCTGTATCAAGAAGAAGAAGAAGAAGATGAAGAAGAAGAGGAGGAGGAGGAGGAGGAGGAGGTGATGATGATGATGATGATGATGATGATGATCTTCTCAAAAATTAACATAGCATGTTAAAATCAACTCCATCAATACACTCAAAATTATAAATTATATCAATTTCAAGAATAAGTTATGAATGCTGAGTATCGTAAGTATTGTCGATCAGGATTGTGCCTATAGCTTGATATAATATCTAGTTATGCACTTGATACAACATCTAGCTATCCTATTGAAACATGGAAACTCTCTTGGATGGTGGGTTGTCCTAAAACGAGAGAAGAATCTTTGGATCCGATCGGTTCCTAAATAGTGCTCACCTAAAACTAAATTATATAAGGGAAAAAGGGATGAGAAATGAATATTGTAAATGGATCCTAAACCTAAATAAGGTGATACACCAATAATTGATATGTGGTTTTAATTAAATTAGCGTGAATTATTGTAGATACTAAGGATTCTCAATACCCAAACAAGCATGCAACTATAAAAATGATTATATGCAAGGACTCGGAATCTTTTACTTTGAGAGGAAAACCTAAGCTTTACCATTTTTTTGCAAAAGAATAAGGACGCAAACAAAGACCTATAACTGCAAGTATCTAGATTCGAATATGTAATAAGGAATGTAGTTTGAATGAAGGATAAACACAACATACAAAACAAAGAACCCACAATATTGCACCCGAATCAATGAGAAGGAACCATTGTATTGATATAATCAATGTTGAAGAAATCTCTTCTACAAAGTGCTCCCACAAACCACTCAAAAATTTGCAATGTGCAAAAATAAGAGCCAAAAGAGGAACCCCAAAAAATGAGGTGAAAATACAATAAATAGAGCACAAAACCCTAACTCAGATTCAAAAAATCATGCATGAAAATCAATGTCAAAAGTGCTACAAAGTATGAAGAAACCCATCAAAATTGCCCTCTAGACCATGATCAACTGATAACTCATTGTAAACTGCCTCAATCTGCTCAAAATAAGCATATATCAGCTCACTAACTGATGGGAAAAAAGAACTTCCCCTAGACTGAAAAAGAACTCCATGTAGCATGTAGTTAACTGAAACAATCTCCAATCTCCAAAATTTGAACTCTTAAGTTTGCATGAAAATTATTTCAAGTTTGTCCCTTACCTATTCTTGCATAAAATTAATCAATTTAATCTAAGTGTCTTATAAATTTAACACTTTAGAAAATTGATTTTACAATGTAGTGTGCATGCAAGAATTTATTATTTTATTTATTACGTTATTTAATATTTATTAAATATTAAATAAAATAATAAATTTAAAGATGAATATAATAATAATTATCTATATATATTAAATGATAAATATTTAATATATATAAATAATAATGTTAACAGCATAAAATGAAAAGGGAAACATTTAAATCCCCATAATACTTGGACCCGAAACCCATATATGTCATTTTTTATAAGAAAAAGGGATCTGAATGTGAAAAGGGAATAAACCCTAATCACATTTTCATTTAGCATTTTCGATTGTGAGGGCCGCCATGTTGCTGCCATTGCTAGGGTTTGAGGATTTTTTTGTGGGCGCCGTGAATTTGATCTAGCTCAAAGGCATTTGATGGTCTTCGACTTGAATCATAGGTACCTTGATTTTTGTCGATTTTCCTTTTATGTATTTCTTTGCTTCATGAACGTTGGGTCTTTTAAATATTACTCCATGGAGAACATAAAGTATATGTAGTTTACTGTAGCACAATAAAATCGTTCTATTTTTATTTGTTTTATTGTGAGATCTCTATAGCATTTCAGTGCAAGCTATATTCCTTCAAAACTCTGTTCCTAACACCATTCGGTGTCGAGATCTTTCAAATAGCACTATTTTATTAGTACCCCCATTTTGTATATAATAGGTTGTGGGATCTTGGTTAAATCTATCATATAAATTGTTGTCTTTAATATCATAAATGACTATCTTGAAGACACTAAGCCCTTTCTTGGCTTTCCTATTATGGGTATTAGTCAATACCGCAAGCTCTCTGTTGTATTTTCTTTATCTGTTTATTTGTGACAAACATACCAAGGGTTTTACTATAGGATATCATAGCATGAAGGATCCTCAGTTATATATGTTATGTATACCTTTACTTACATATTCCCATACAATACTTACCACATTCTAGTTACTATGGCTCAAGTTTTGGATGGTTTCTTTCCTGTCATGAGCTTTCAATTATATTTCATATGTAGAGAAAGATACATGAATGTTCAAACCTTTATGACAATGTATTTTCTGCATACTTCATATTGATAAAAAGCATGAAACCCCAGTGTTGTAGCCATGGTTTAGTTTCTGCATTTTAATTCTACTGATAAAACATGTAACCCTATTGCTACATTATGAAATCAAAGACACTCCATATGAACAGATTTTAATCTCTTTTAATGCTATAATTAAAATATATCTACTTTTTCCACTTTGATCTTTGTTGAATTTTGTATGTACTTAATAGCTCCATTTAAACTGATGACTTCATTGGGGAAACCCAAACTGATGAGTCATTTAAAAAATATGCTCATCATTGTGTGGTGTCCCAATGGATTCATTGGTTGATGACATGACTCAAGATTCCTTATCTGCATTCAAATGTACAGCTTCTGAATTATTTTCTGCCATTAAATCTTGCCTGCACATTTGACCTCCTGTAGTAAAATTATTACTATCATATCTCAATGTTATTTGAAAATAACATTGATATACCTTGCATTTTCATTTGAACGGATTCTCTGATTTATCATTCTGATGTTCATACCCTGTCTATTTGATTGTCAAACAGTATGTAAATCATGTAACATTGATTCTTCTTTTCAAACCTCCTATAGCAGTTTAAATGATTACCAACAGTGATCCATAAACACATTTTAACATAACCTCTTGTAGCACTATGAACTCCTGTAGCAACATGAAATTGTGCAGAAATGTCGTAGACTCCCTGTAGCAAACTTCTTTCTGTAGAAAATTGATTTCATATTGAAATGTGGATGCTTCTTGTAGCAAATTGATTTCTCCTATAGCAATATGGTATTGTAGAGAATTGTAATTGGTTCTTGTAGCAATGTATGATTGATTTATTGGGCTGAAAGGTTTCTTGACAAAATGGCATGTCCTTTCAACAACTAGTCTTTGACAACTCCATGATTTGATTGAAAGGTTTCATACCTGTAATTTATGTATGTCCCTTTAACAATCTCCTCAATGTCTTCATCTCTATAACTACACATGAAACAAACATGTTAGCATAAAACCTGCCTCACTTTCAGATGTTGCTCTTTCTTTTGCATCCTTTAAATGCATGTATCTAAATGACCATATTGTAGGAATTGTTTACATTGTAGAGATATTTGGAATAGCTTCCATTGCTCAGTTCATATGAATTGACCCTCATCTTTACATTTTGTAGGTCTACTCAAGCTGAAGATACAGGCCTGGGTCTTCTTCAAAATTCAAATCAATGGCCTTCCATTCAGGCAATGGAGGCTCTTCCCTCTCTCTCAGTACTTTTTTGTTTTACAATGTGTTTATTCAGATAAATATTTTAGGAGTTGCCACGGCTTGTGTGGTATTTGAATGCATTGTATCAAGTACTTGTAAAAAGTTTAAACATTTATACCTTGTAAAGTAGTTCTATAATATATTTCCATAAAAGATTTTACTACTTTTGTATCCATATGTAAATTTGAATGAAAATTATCAAATTTCACTGTTTTCTACATTGTATACTTTACATTATGCATTCAAGTCTTTCTGTGATGTGTATGGAAAACAACTTAGAACACTTAGCAATTTACGTAAACTAAATTGGTAATAGTAAGAATATATGATTTTTGTTTAAAATATTTAAGGTAAACTATTTTTTATTATAAAAGCATCAAACAAGGGTGTAAAGCATCAAAACAAGGATGTTGGTCCTTTACAAAGACATGCCAAAAAGGCCACTTATAACTAATTGATCAAAAATAGGCCGCAGACAAGAAAGGCGAGAACATACCACTTATAGCACACTAGCAAAATTACTAGTAACTCGCATCAAGAGTGGGTAGAAAACTCGCCCACGATGTGAGGTAAATAATGGAAAGAGGAGGAAGAATGATCTTTCCCTAGCCAAAGAACAATAGTCCTGGCAATGATATCATTAGGAACACTGTCACAAGAGGGAGCAAGCACATCATCAACCAAAGGTTGGAGTAGAATAGGAGAAATTGACAAAGACGAGTCCACATAGCTACAAAGGCCACACCAACATTCAAGAGATGGAGTAGGATCCAGTGGGCATGAGGAGGTCATAGCAGCAAAAGGAGGCAAAAGATCATTCGGGGAGGAATTATCATCAACATGTGAAGAATCATTAGAGGAAGAATTGGATGTAGGACAATCAGGTGATCACCATTAGTGTCTTTCCGCCAAGTAGCAATACCTTTACGACACGAGAGAACAAATTGTGGCTAAATGACTAGTAGAGAAGCACTGACGACATTGAAAGGGGAGACCCTCATACAACTGAGACCATGTCCTATCCCCAACCATGAGAACCACATCCCCTGGAAGAGGTGTGGAGATGTCAATATCAACCAAAATGTGTGCAAAAGTATAAAGACCCATTGAGGAAGGTAAACTATGTTATACTATGTTTTTATAACACTTTACTAGTTTAGTTAGCCTCCCTAACCTACTACTAGACCTACCTTGATTAGGCTTCCCCACACTCAAAAATGTACATAAATTTTTATTCTAAAAGTATACCATGAAATATGTTACAAATGGTGTGCATCTTAATTATAAATAAGATTTGTTTAAATAATTAGAGTTCAAGTATTTTGTCTAATATTGTGTATGTTGTCACCTCTTATAACATTTTAAATAAAACAATAGAATTAAGCATCTAAACAGTTTCCCCTACTATTCTAAGGGGCAATGGCCTACTATTTGAAGGAAGATCACCATAAAATAAGCAAAAAAAATTCTATTTGAGAACGAAAGAAACTTCCTCATATGAACTTGTTTTCATGCTTTGTCCTTTTAACCCAAATTTAATATAAAGAACAAAATCGAAATGTACAAAACAAACAATGATAGGAAATGTGCCTCAACCTTGATCTTATATTGAAAGTACAAAGAATATGACTTTTGAACTATAAATATAAAAACACAATTTCTAGGCTATATAATTTTTTTTGGAGGCAAAACATTTTTTTCTAGTTATCTAGCATTAATTTGAAGGATGTATGTTGCATTGATCTTTTTTACCTTCTTTTTTTTTATTTTTTTAAGAAGACGCCCTAACAACCTCCTAGATTAAAAGTGATAGCCTCCAAAACTTGGACATCAAGCATTGGAAATGTAAAAGCTTATGAGATAGAAAAAATATATGTAAGAGGGAGTTACACTTTTTGACCAAAATATGATGTGTGCTTTGACAAATTATAAGGTGTATTTGAATAAAAATAATAAAGCCAAAATGAAACAATTGAATTGATTAGTAAATTATGATGCACTAATGACAAGGAAAAAGAATATGCTATTTTTAGAATGTTAACTTTTTTAGTTTTGAGTGTTGGTTTTCTAGAGTGCTCGGTTTTTGTCTTAAAAGAATTTTCCCATATACTAGACTATAATGTGTTATTATCTTAATTATATTTTATATGCATTTATTTTTATATAAATTATAAATATCCAAAACTTAAACAGTGTTTGCCTCTAAGATTAATTTAGGGTATGCTTCCTTTTATTTGGTATCAAAATTTATAAACTTCAAAACTCATGAACTTTAAAATTTATTTTGAGCCTTCTATTCAATCTTCACTTACATATTTGTTCAACGGCTATCAATGAATCTCATAAACTATTTGACCTAAAAACTTCATTAAAAACATTCATTTATTCATTCTCACATAACAATCGAATTGACCGCATGCCCAAAATGTTTTGCTTTTCTATTGTCATTAAAGAGCTCGTGATCCATTAAAAAGTTCCATTGACGTTACTTTCCGTCTTTGTTATTGCATTCGGCAGTGCATGCATTTCAATTCTTGGCTAATCTTAGTGCTCAATTCTACTTATCAGTAGATATTGTTGTCCTTGCTTCACTTATAAACATGGTTGTATCATTGAAGTCATTGTATGAGAAATTTCCGTTGTTACATGAGCTGTTAATGTCTTAACATTTGAAATTGTTGTCAGCATTGTCTTCTCACATAACTATCCTGCTGTGATTAACAATCTTTTTATGATCATTGATTAATATGATCATTATGTATAAACTTCTGGTTTTAATTGTGTATGTGTTTTTAGTATCAATATTTCGGATCACACTCCGTAATACATTCTAATGATGGATCGAATGTATCACGGAGTGTGATCCGAAACGTTGATGCTAAAAACAAATACACAATCAAAACCAAAAGTCTATACATAATATTCAAATGAATTGTGAAAATCTGATTAGTTTGATTAATATGATCATGTCATTTTAGTGATTTGTATCATCCCTAATCAATACAATGTTCAGTGGCATCATAATTAGTACTATGATCAATTATTATGGATGTCATTACCATGCTTGTGACATTAGAGGAAATATCGACCAGAAGACAAAAACATGGTTATTCTGAAATCTCAAGCATTATAGCTGCTACTCCTGTGAGCTTAAGAAGTATTTCGAGAGGTTTGGGAGACTGTTGTTAAGTGCTAGTAGGTTTCTACAATCTATAACAATCTATTCCTTATGCTTCTGAATCTTGATTGTGTACAAATTTTTGAGTCAACGTTTCGAGTCACACTCTGTGAACCATCATCATGACAAAAAAGAGCTCAAGGAAATAAAAAATGAATGGTTAACCTCTTGGACTTGATCCAGAAGGAATAAAAAGAGACTATTGATTAGCCTCTTGAACTTGAGAGTTAAGGGGAAATGGTAGGGTTAACAGGTCTTGGTTGTGATTTACTGCATGAAGGGTTCACTATCGATTTGGGTTTTTCATAATAATATCTCCAGAAATCAAAAAAATATTTATAGCCAAAATATTCCTGATAAAGATATTTGCTGTTGACAGACCAGTACAGGAAGAATCATGTGCTGTGACAAATGAAATGTAAATTAAGAGCACAAATCCTATCAAAATAATTTGAGCGTTTTCATTGAGGAAATGAACTAGAAACCACCAGTTACCAGGCAATGTAAATGGCTGAATTTGCTTGCTTTTCCTAAAACAATATAGCTCCTTAGGCAGCTTTTCTACAAGTGCACTTTTGTGTTAAAATGCCAGTTAATATAATTAACGGAACCCCTGATGAATATACAAATTGCAAACATTTCTAGGACATACAATCAAATCAATGACTATTGGCCGAATGTAAGGAAAAATCCAGGCTATAAGAGAGACAAAATTAGCTTTAGGAAATGGCTAAGCCATATTTTTTGGGGCTGAAAAACAAATTTAAATAAACAAAATAAAGGTCTTACATTTTACTGTAGGAATACCCATAATAATTCTGATACCATTTTACAAACTTCTTTAGACCGTTTTGTAAGTCTGTAGTTGGCTTGTAACCTAACTCCTTTTTTGCAAGTGTTATATTAGCGTGAGTGAAGGGCACATCACCATTTCCTGGCATATCAACAATGTTTTTCCGAGCCTTCACTTTCAGATGTCTCTCAAGAATATTCACTAATATGGGCACAGTCACAGGTGAAGTATTTCCCAAATTGAAGATCCTGTATTGTGCCGGTCCTTTCTTCTTTCCTCCACTCCCAGTACTCTTTGTTGCAGTATCAAGCGATGCAACACAACCTTTCACAATGTCATCTATATAAGTGAAGTCTCGAGCAAGATCTGCTTTATTTTTTCCTCTGTATATGGTTATGGGTTTTCCTTGCAATATGTTTCTTGTGAAAGAAAAATAAGCCATGTCAGGTCGCCCCCATGGTCCATACACTGTAAAAAACCTCAACCCTGTAACAGAAAGCCCATATATGTGATTGTATGTGTGAGTGATTTCCTCCCCTGCTTTCTTTGTAGCTGCATAGAGACTAGCTGGCTGATCAGTTCTATCAATTTCTGAAAAGGGTACCTTATCATTGAGGCCATAAACAGAACTAGAAGATGCCCAAACAATAGCTGGCTGTGGGTTAGCTGCCTTGCAGGCTTCTAGCAAGGTGACAAGCCCTGCAATATTGCTATGGACATAAGAAGATGGATTTTCCATGGCATATCTAACACCTGCCTGTGCTGCAAGATGCATGACATGGGTAAATGGAATAACATCAAACAACTTATTTAAGAGCATGCTGTCATTTATATCTCCTTCTATAACGAACACTCCATGCTTCTTCAGAAGACCTTCTCGGGCTCTTTTCAGGGATGTGTCATAGTAATCATTAAAATTATCCAGTCCAAGAACTCCATCTCCTCTCTTCTTCAAAGCTAGGGATACATGTGTTCCCACAAATCCAGAAGCCCCTGTAACTAAAACCACCATCCCACCAGGTCTCTTTGCTTGGCAAGAATGTTGAACCTTTTTCTCCCATTGAGAACCGCCCCATGTTGAAATGCGTTTGGTGCCTATATCCAGAGATGTCTTTAAACACAAGTAGGATGCAGTCAGCGCAATAAGAAAGAGAGCCCAGAAGAAGAATGTGGCTGATGAAGTAAGCCACCGGTTCAGTTGACGGTTAAAATGGTTACCCCTTTCTATCTTTACTTTGCCTGGAGTAGAGGGAAAATTGTCTTGAATAGAGGTAGGCATTGCAACAGATGCAATACCTGGCATGGAAAAAGATGTTCCCACAAATTAGCTTCTTTCCACCTAGTGCTGATTAAAAAACTCAAATTTCAACACTGCAGAAAAGGAAAACAAAAAATGTCCTTTCAGATGAGAAAGAAATGTATTCCTTTGCCTCTGCCAAATCCCAAATCAAGCAAAGTAATACCAGAAGACAATAAATATTGTAATCTTTTGACTTGTTAAAAATGCAAATGTGCCGATAAAAACCAAGCAAGAGCAGAACAAAACCAAGCACTGATCTGATTTTCATTTATCATACAAACATTAACTACAGTTATGCTACATCATGCTCCCTTTTACTAAATGCCTGTAGATTAGAAGATAAAAGCCAATGATGCTTGCCTTGGGCTCAATGGAACTGCAAAATCACAACTAGCTTAGAACAGACACGAGGAGCCATCTAGTCATCTGTAGAAGAGGTAAGCTGAACAATGTAACAATTTCCCTAAGCAGGGTATGGCATGCGAGAAAATCTAGCAGAGAATACAGTTCACCTTCTAACATTTCATATACACATCAGACAACATTTACAAGCCCGTCAATTTGAAAGACATCTACAAGACAAGATCTACAAATTGTATTTGAAGAAGGTTTGGACTGAGTGAAGGCAGAAATGTTATGCTTGGAGATGTGATATGACTATGGGCTATCTCATTTGCTCTACCCACACCCAGAGTTGAGCCATTAGTACAGAAAATTGAAAAGAAGGGCCGAGATGAAAGTTTATTAATTCAATATGAAAAGGGGCAAGGATCTGAAAAGCACACATTTCCTTCCGAAGCCCACATTTACCCAAAAAACGATAAATTTACATGGGTCAGGACTAGAACTGTTCATCTAAGGGAGAAGAGCAGACACGCACTACCCCAAAACCAATCTGCTCTTAAAACCATCCGATCTGGATCTTTAAAACAAAAAAACCCTAACTCTTCAACAGAAACTCGAGGATGATACCTCGATGTTATGACCGAAGTTTGAAATTTATTAAGCGAAGAAAATAGGGCACCAGAAGACAATGGCAGATCTAACCACCGAACACACACAACTAGCAATTAGCCATAAATCATCAAAAAAACGAGGAATAAATGAAATCAGCACAATACCCAGGCCATTAAAAAAAAACCCAACCGAATAATGTACCTCAGAACCCATTAATCCGTGCCCAAAATAGGGCACAGAGCATGTTGTCCCATTTTGGATCTCTTCATTGCAGGAAACGAGCATATGGGTAGACATGAAATGAGAGGCATTTTAAAACCCCTGTAACAATCGATACAAACAACAATAAGTACAGACACATTTATATAGGGCAGACATCTTACCAGTGAGGTGGGAAGCCACCAATCAAACTGAAAACATGTGAGTTGAGATTGGATCTGCTTATCTTCACGGATTGGTGAGAGGCAACAAACACGCCTCCTTTGCAATGCAGATAACCTCCTGATGATCAACGTGGGTTGTGTCTGGAATTTGTCAGCAGGTTTTTCATCCAAATCACCTGCTCACCCATTTCCTCTTTTAGAATGGTCAAAGGCGAATTATAAGAATTTATCCTTCCTTGCCTTGCACTCCAGAATGCTTCTCCACGTGCCCACTTCCAACGTTCTTCTGCTTCTTTTATAGTTAAACTAGAACTTAAGATAGCGGTACTTATCAGAGATCACAAGATTTATTCCATGTCATTTATCAGAGCCTATCTATGGCCTCGTGAACGTTATAGGACCTCTCTATGTTCATTGAATTGGGCTCTTGTGGTAATTTCTTCTATGACTGGACAATCTAGGGTGTCGATTCATTCCAGAGAGCTTGGAGTTCATGAACACCGCTGTGTCTAGAGATTATTTGAATCCTCCTAGAGTTTTTCAATCTTTTAAGCTTGATAACCCCATTTTTCCAGTGGAGGAGAGAATCCCAAGTTGGCACTTTTCGTTATAGCTTTTACACCTAATAAGCCTATCGTTGTGGCGAAACAGGTGGACAATCTGCCAAATACAGGGTTTACATGTGATGTCACCAAAATTAAAACCTGTCCACACTGCCACTTCCAGGATGGCAGGCCGCACCAAAAATTGACTAGATTCTGAAGCATAGAAAGTGGCTCTTTTGATGGGAAAAATTTGATGGTCGTATAGCTTTTGATGGGGAAAATTTTGATGGTCATATAGCTTTTGATTTGTAGGAGATTAGTCTTGTCCTAGTTTCATTTGTAGAGGATTAGTCTCGTCCTAATTCATACAAGTTCGAGATATTTTCAGTTCTTACATTAAATATATATATATATATTAGGAACATTACATCATGAAGGGGAGATTTTTGACTATATGATGTAGGACCAAAAGACTATAGAAGATTCTTGAAATATTGGATTTTTATCAATTTATGAAAGAAGCACACAACTATGGGCCAGCCCCAGTTGTCCAATTCAACAATCTTAGTGATGTGATTTGATGAGAAACACCCGAATTAAAATAATATTTTATGGGTTGTAATCTATGTAAATTTTAGATTCAAATATGTTTTCTTAGTTCTTTGTTTCATAGCTCTTTTTTTTAATGTTTTGATTTGAATATTTTTAGATTTTAATTTATTTTTTAAGTTTAAGTTTATATAATGTATTGGATGTGATTTTTTGTCTTTATTAATAAGTTGAACATTTAGAAATGGTTGTGTGAAGTGTTGTTAATCTTTTTTGTAGTTGTCACTTCAAAAAGTGAGTGTTTAAGTAATGTGTGGAACACATCAATTTAGTGATGTTCACAAACAATTTTATATTACAATTTTATATAATTGAAAAAATCAGATTAGATCTTCAAGAGAATATTTTGGAGTGTTGAAAGGATAAAATATTTGTGTTATCAATATTTGGCTTTCATTTTAAGAAATCACAAGCAAGGTGTTTAATGTAATTTCAAAATTATTATATTGCATTGTTTCAAAGTTTCAATGGTTGAAAGGATTAAATGGTATATTATAAATAAAAAATGAATTGATTTACTCAATTTGGATGTCTAGGGAAATGTCCACAAGGAAAGTAACCATTGACATTTCATTATTGTTTTATTCTTTTATTTCATGTGCCTACATTGAAGAGAAAAGCTAGTATTTTTGAGAAAATAATAGAAGACTCTTCAATTTCTTAAAGAAATTGAGTTGGTTCTTGTTTTTATTCATTTTAAAAGAAATTTACAACAGCAATTTGTTAATATAATTTAGCAATCTTGGATGCCATATTTAGATGCATTTAATGAGGAATTTCAAAAGATAATTTGAGGGAAACAAAAGGACAATTATGTGTGCCTCTTTGTGATGCCTCCCAATGCTTCACACGCACACACATACACACTACAACATTTGATGTTGCTAAGAGGCGGCAATCAACAACAACAAGTTTGGAGAAAGGACTTATAGGTTGCTCCAAAGAAATGCATAAGGAAGAGTGTTGGCAATTTATTTTCCAAGAGGAGAAGAATTAAGGAAAGACAAGAATTGTAAGTGTGTTAGTGGTGTTTAAGGCAACCATGAGAGTTGTAGGATGAAGATAAAAACAAATTTCCAAAGAGGGGTGCGGCCAAGAAAGTTGAAGGCAAGAGCATTTACAGATTTGAAGGCATGATGTGCCTAGAGCTCTTGTAAAATTTCTAAATTATGTTTCTTGTTGAAATTATCAATATATATATTTGTTCTTGAAGTATTTTGTTGTATGAATGTGCATACAAGAGTTGCAATAAAAATATTTTTCAAATTTTGTTTCTATACAATGAATTGGATGATAGTTTAAGGTTGTAAGATTGGGTAGCTTGAAAAGAGCCCCCAGTCTTGACTACATGAAATGGTATCAAAGCTAGTGTTTGTAAGCGTATAGATACATCACCAAATGTGAGGCAATCTACACCAGGACCTTGGATTGGATGAAATGTGTATGATAGCATGTTGGTTGTCCTTCAACATGGATTGAAGTTGGCTTGAAGGTGCACATAGTAACTCTACTAAGAGAGAGTAGGTAGATGAAGTGAGAGGCGTGCATTCCAGAAATCTTTATTGGGTAGAGGATAAAAAGTAATTTTTATTAAAGGTTAGACATTGTATTTGAAGATTAAAAGTGGAACAACTTGGGATTGATTGTGGGTAATCCCTTAGGAATTTCAATCCTTATGAAGAGAAAAATAATGTACGTGGCTAAAATGAGGGGCATTATAAGAGGTTTAAGGGAGACCAAAGTAGCAATAAAAAAATAAAAAAGAAGAGGAAAATATGGGTATGAGGGAGTCTCATTATTTTTCTAACAAGGTTCCATTTGTAAATAAATTTGGGTGTGCAGGTGCAAAGGAAAGAGGAAAGATTATGATAGTATCCCTTGATGATGGCATGAATGTAACGCTCCATCAAGGAACCCAAGAGGACAACATGAAACTACAAGGAACATGGCACAATTTTTTTAAATTTTTTTTGACTACGTCTATAACATTTTCGTTCACATAATGTTACAACATATTAGAACATTGCAATCATAACACCATGTCCTCTTAGGTTCCCTAATGTCACTACTTAGCAACGCATAAACAAATAAACAATAGAACCACAAAAAGAAGCATCAGATTTAAAATCATTTATTAAATCCATAAACCCATATGAGACAACCCCATCACATAGTGATGATAATCAACACAATCAAACTTTCCAAATCTAAATACTACATCTCAATGATACATCATTACATGAGTACAACATATTTAAAACCATATAAAAAGAGTATATATTTACAATGGTGAAATCCACTTTACATCATATGATACAAATTAAAACAATGATCATCTATCAAGAATTTGGTATGAAGATACAAAGAAGATGCCAGAATACTAAAGGGTATATCCAAAAAACCACCAACCAAACAACAAATCTTGATGGAAAAATATGTGTCTCCCAACCATGTGGAACTATGGGGCCCACTTCCCTGAGATGGGAGATAACACAAGGCCTCACACCACACAACAAATCACATCACAGGAAAGCACAAGAAAACCAAACATGACATGACATATACCCAAAGAATGTAGACAACATATATCATAGATATGCACATGAGATACCACAATACACCACACTATACTAGAGGCGAACCACAAGGTTGATTGAGGGAGTCCTAAGACACATGTCGAAGAGTATCATCACATAGCCCCCTCTCTTGAGTTACCTTGGTAGTCTCTCTAGACCCCGCCCCCAAGTGAGAACTCGTGTGGAACTGACAATGATCTTTCATGAGGACAAGGAATTTGATTTACAATTCAGCACCACATAGGCCACTGGGCCTTCTCCAACCCATCCATGGTCCACACAGGATCTCTCATGGAAATGAGTGAGGTATCTCATTTATCTTATTTAATGTGTAACCCATCCCAATTCATTTTAATTATTTTTTCACTTGATTAAAACTCCACAATGGGCTACCCTAGACTAACCACTTTGGGCCCTAACCCCCATTGTGAGCCACCATCCAAGCTATGTTCCTACTTCAAACCCTTTCCCATCAAATCAAAACCAAAAGAACATAATAATTCTCAAATCAACATTGAAAATCCTCATAAGCCCATCTCATTCACACGGGGTGCCAAAGCTTACAATATATTCCACTACATGGAACAAATTACATAAGGACACTCACAAGTCCCAAGGCATGGCCCAAAACATGGTTCGCATATTGGCATGACTCCAAACAATATCATAAAAGAAACCAAATCACCAATTCTTCCGAAAATCATAAATCTCATAAAGGCCACCCAAAAACCATAAAATAATCGAGTGAACCCATACATCAATCTCAAGAATTCAATCCATACATCACAGAAGTAACAATTGATTCACCAAAGGTCAAGGACCATAAAAATTATGACAACTATAACAATAAATCACTAAGCCAATTAATAAAGTAAAATATCCTCCTGCCTCTAGTATGAAGATCCCCAAAATGCTTAACCTACAATTAAACATGATACCGCATACTAAAACATACATGTAGACCACAATACCATAACAAAAGCATCTTCAAATTAACAAGTGTAACCATTTACAACCAATTGTAAGCCATTATACAATCACCTTTAATAACCTTCAACTTATCAATTATATAATCACCTTTAAATAATTAATTACAATTATTTTATAAATGTTATGATTATAAACATTTAATCAACATCATATAAACCATATTATTAACAATTCTAATAATACCATGTAATTGTCATTAAACAGATCAAGTACCTAAACAAAGACCACAACACAAAGAAATTAATCATATAAGTAGCCTAACATTGAAGATTGTTTTTGTCCAAAAGCAAGAACAATGTCATTCCTATGAATTTATCAATTAATTTATTCTTATTAGATCTTATTGACACTGGCATTCTTAAGCTTACTTAGATCATGCCCTTTTCACTGCAAATCATAGGATTAGGACATATGCCATGATCTAATTATCTAGTAATGTAGGGCTTCACCGTTTTCTTTACAAAAATGATTTTATTTTATATTGTAATTACTATGTTTTTCAATGTAATAAAATATCGATATTCAAATCAAATTAATTGTTTGTCTTTTGTGTAATAGGGTTTTTTCAATCTAAGTGATATTTGCATTGTTAATCATAACTACACTAGTAAAATTTTCAAATGATTAACAAGGTTACATCTTATGATCAATATTATTTACTATGCTCACTAGGGATTATAGTATAAGGACGTCATAACACTTTACCAAAACAAAAGGAAAAGACTAGTATACACTACATACAAATCAAAGAAACCTGAAGCCTGAAAAGAAAAATGTTTATATTGCCAATGCAAACACAGGAGACCTGAAAGGTATAAAACAACCACCCACGCATTAGCATATGAGAAATATAGGCAAAATAAGAAGAAAGAATCCCCCCCCCAAAAAAAAAAGAAGATGGCACACACAGTCTAAAAGATCATACTCTAAGCAGATAAAGGAAAAAGTTACACCAAACCACATCAACCAATTACCAAAGCACCTAAATTGACTCCCAAGATCAATCACGCATGCAAGAAGGAGAAATGCCTCAAGATTAGAGAGTACGTTTCAACCTCAAAGCATGAAACTATGATGTGAAGCATATAGCAGATTTAAAAACAATGTATATATATATATATATGAAATGCACAAACATAGCACAACTTTGTAGTAGATTTAAAAAACACAATTATTCTTGTACAAATCAACACATTCAAAATCACATTATTTATAGATTCTATAATACAAAATCAAGACAATCATTCATTACATACCTCAATTGTGGGCACAATCAGAAAAATAAAAATAAAAATTTGTAACCACACAATCTAATTCCACACCTTTTCCAATTCAATTAAGCGAACTTTCCAAACATGTTCACAAGAAAACCATCAATTGTTTCCCCAAATTCACCAATTCTGAAAATGAAAAATTCCTCTAATCTCTCCCACGAAATCGATGAATCAATCTAGCAAAACTCCATAAAACTCCCAAAAGAAACTCATTCATAACACCAAAACTTTTCATTTTCACACAAAAACCACCTAAGAGCTCACACAAGACCAAGGCCCACAAAACAAACGCAACATAACCAAACACAAACAAAAGGAAAAATGCATATTACAATGACGGAAGCAAGCAAAGGTGAAGTTGTGAAGGTTAAGGACAAGAAAGAGGAGAGTACAATACAAGATAAGAGTCCTTTGTAGGACATGAAGGTATTTGAAAGTGCAGCTAAGAGTGAAGAATAGGTTGCGATAGTGAAACAGTAAGAGGCAATGCATAACATTTTTCATTATTATATCGAAAGAAGAAAATGGATTGTATGAAGATGAAAATATTGAGTAAAAGAATGTTATAGTGGCAAGAGAGGAAGACGTAGAAGCATACTTTCTTGAATTCATGAAAGTTGATTTGTATATTGAGAAGCGTGATATAGTGAATGTACAGATGGAAAATAAAGTAAATGTAAATATGGATTTTGTTAGTGTTCATTTATATGCAAAGAAATAGAGGTATGGTGTGGCAGAGAATAACTAGTGTAGATACATGATGGTGGAGGTGGTTAGAATATCATGGGTTGGATCCTATGAGAGAAGATAAGAATAAGAATTTCAATTGGAAAAGGAGGTCAGATTATGTTGGAGTAGATTCTATGTTGAAGAGGAGTAAAGAGCATATATGGTGGAGAAGGATGGTAAATGTTCAAACTAGATGTTGGAAGAGGTAAAGGAAGAAGTATTTTTATGATTCTAATATAGTGATAGAGTTTTCTACAAGTTGTTCACAACTTGAAAGGAGAATTCTACCATCCAACTCCATTTTGTGAGCCTATGCTCACAAAATTCTTAATCGGTGTGTCTAATGCAAGAGCATTTGGATTCACAAGCAATCTTGCATCACCAAAAAAAATGTTTTTTTAATCTTTAATATTTTTATTCTTGATGTAGGTTGGAACTTCAAGAGAATATTTTAGATTATTGAAGGATAAAACATTTTTGCTATTAATACTTGGCTTTAATTTCATAAAAATAGAGACGAATGAGGTGTTTAGTGTGATTTTAGAAGTATTTTGTTGCATAGTGCCAAGTTCTAAAAGGTGGAAGAGATTAACTAGAAGATTATAAATTGAAAATGAATTCATTTACTCAATTTGGATGCCTAAGGAAGTTTTGATAAGGAAAGTGGACATTAGCAATGCATTCTTGATTCATTCTTTCATTTCAGGTGCCTAAATTGAAGAGAAAAGCTAGTGAATTTTTACATAATAATAAAAGACTTTTCAATTTTCCAAAGAGTGTGACTTGGTTCTTGATTTTATTTATTTTTTCAAAGGAAATTACAATAGTAACTTGTTGTATATAGTTGAGCAATCTTGGGTGGCATATTTGGTTGTATTTAATGAGGAATTTCAAGCATTTTCATATGAATTTCAAAAGACAATTTGAGGGAAATGAAAGAGAAGATTTGTGTGCCTCTTTATGATGTCTCCCAATGCTCATAATATTTATGGAATAAAACCTTTGATCGTGTTAAGAGTTAGTAATAAAAAACAACAAGGTTGGAGAAAGGACTTGCAAGTTACTCTAGAGAATTGCATAAGGAATATTTTGGCAATTGGTTTGCCAAGAGGAAAAGAATAAATTTGTAGGTGTGTTAGTGGTGTTTAAGGAAATAATGAGAGATGTAAGATTAAGATAAAAATAGATTCCCAAAGAGAAGTGCAACCAAGAAAGTTGAAGGAAATAGGGTTTCAAGATTTGAAGGCATGATGTGCCTAGAGCTCTTGTTAAATTTCTCATTATGTTTCTTGTTGAAATTCTCAATATATGTAATTGTTCTTGAGGTGTTTTTTCGTATGAATGTGCATATGAGAGTTGCAAAAAAAAATACTCTTTCATATTTTGTTTCTATATAATAGATTGGATGATATGTTAAGGCTACACCATCGAGTAGTTTGATAATACCCCCTAATCTTGATTGCACTATTCATATTCTAGAAGAATCAATTTTCATGTCATCACATGAGTCTTTCATATCGAGTGACTAATATTATAATGTATACACATCTCTTATGGGTGAATGATAATGCATGGAAAAAATACTACAATTAAGATGAGCCTATATGAAATCAAAGGAGGGTGATCTCACAAAAGTACGCCCCATAGTTTTTTGGCCTAAGTGGGAGATTGGAATCAACATTTATAACCAATATTATTTTTTTTGTTACTATAAAAATTAAACCATTAAGAATCTAAAGAGGGTGTGAACTAATCATTTTTTAAATTTTCTATGTAGATTCTTGTAAATACCCAAAATTGAGACATCATCGTATTAGCTCATCCCAACTATTTCTTTTATAATTGATTGAATAAATCCTTTTATTTAAATTAATTACTCAAATTTCATCCCTTTATTATTTAAATAATAATTTATTATTTAAGTAATAAAATTATTCATCATTATTATATCCTTGAATGATTAATCACTCCTCTTATAAAGTCTAGCTTAGATAAATAAATCAAAATATTTAGTACTTTCTCAAATTCTCATCCCAAAAATTAAAGAAATAAATCTTTTTATCATTTTCTTCCCCGTCGATTTTTCATTAAGTGGGCTAAAACTAGTTATCCCATTAATTCTCACTTGCACATTTCTAACTTTCATTAACTCACTCAAATCATGCACATCCTCCAAAAGTGTAGATAAATATGGAACTCTACACACAATGTATAGGCGGTTGTACATGTCTGGCATGGGTTTTGGTACATAACACGTGTTTGGATACTCTTAAGGTTCTCCAAAGTGCACCTTCAATCACATACACCCCTTTCTCCAAGGGAATCCTCAACCATTAATTTTCGTTGAACCTTGGAACCCTTTCCATCTACCAACCACATGGAAACACACTAGTACATTTGACCTAGTTTTTCTACCAAAATTTTCGACCATGAAGCCAAAAGGTTTTGGTTGGTCGGAATATATAAGGAAAACTTTCATTTTTTTTAAAGTTATGCCCATGTTAGTCAAAATTTTGACCAATACCGTGTTAGTCGAAATTTCGACTAACACGGGCATAACTTAAAAAAAAAAAGGTTTCATTTCTCATTCATTATTACCACGGCGAATTTGTTTCAAGGGAATTGCAGCGCGCGAAACGCGAATTCGAAGATCATCTCATCGTTGCTTCATCTGGTTGAGCGTCATCGGCTTCATCCCAAGGTTTGTCTTTTACCTGTTCTTTTCATGGCTCGATGAGGGTTCCATTATATAATGTTATAGTTAGTCTTAAATCCCCTAATTCTTTTACCTATTCTTTTCATGCTTCGATGAGGGTTCCATTTCTTCCTATAATTTGTGAACTTATTTTATGTTTCTGATGGTGGGTTATATTTCATTTCTCATGACATTGAAAATTGATGAGCCGTGCGGAAAAGTCTTCAAATAAAACCCCAATCATTCTGGGTTGGCTTGGCGGCTTGATTATTCTCGTTTTATTAGGAGGGCTTCTTGCAACGTGAAGAAAATTGAAGTTTGCAATATCTGGGAAGGGTATGAACCGAGGTAACTTTTAATTGAATCTTTGTACAATCTTCTCTGCAATGCTTTGTGTACGTGTGTTCGATAATGGGTGGTCTATTTTAAATGCATAACCTTGGAATGAAATGTTGAAACATAATTAACAAGCAATGCAACCTATTTCCCCTTTCACTAAATTTCAATATTCAAGAGACTATTATAAATCTTAATAACACCACGATTAGTTCTCCCTACAATCAGCATTGGACTAAGCTCAGAAGGCTTCTCCACAATAATGTCCTCAGCCCATTCCCATGTTGCCCTTCAGAGCTCTTCTCACTAGGCAAGTGTGAAGAAACTCATTAGTAAGTTAGAAAAGGGGGTGAAAAAGAACAATGGAGTGGTGAAGCCCTAGTTAATGATCGATTCCATATCTTAGTTTACATTCACTATTATGATCTCTATAATCTGCATCCAACACATCTGAAACATATAACATAATGACAATACATTGTTTTTAACTCCATTCCATTCATGGAAAACAATAAATACTTTTGATCCATCATTTCTTCATGATATTTCATTGGTGCATTGTTCATGAACAGTCACTCTTCCTTGGACTCCCACACACTAACTTTCTTCATAACCCTTGGACATTCACAAAGGGATTCAACTTAAATGGCATCCATTCCAACATACTCACTATGCATGAAAAAGAAACAATCTTAAATCCAATCATTGCATCAATTTATCATGATTGTTACATTCCCTGACTATACAGGGACAGTCATGTTTTGAGGACCCAAAATGCCTTCCAAACATGCACAAAACTATTTAAAACTCCAATGAAATGTAACACCATATCCTAGCAATCATTTGAATCCATATCAACCATAAAAATAAATGTTTGTCAACAATATAGTCAGATTGTACCCTCACGGGCAGTGACTGGCAGATTTCAAATGAATTCACATTTTCATTGCTTAAACGTAGTTTACATTCATTGTTATGATCTGGAATCGATCATTAACTTGGTCCATTCCCAATACTCGTTAACTTAGTTTACATTCACGTTATGATCCTATAATCTGGAACAATGGAGTTTTTAATTTCTAGTTTCTAGAGTGTATTTATTTTGATGTTATGTAAATTTAATTTAAAAATCAATAATATCAATACAAGTATAAGCATTGTTAAGTGGATTTGTATTCTCAATTCAATTCGTGCAAGAATATGATGTACTTTACGTACTATTAAATTTTTGACATACTTTCACATATTAACTTTTGAAGTAGAAATAAAGGCAATGCATTGTTGTTAACTTGTTATTAATAAAAAATTTATTGGCAAATCATAAATCAGTTATTGTTCCTGTTGTAAAACTAAACTATTTTAACTAAAGTATACATACGGTTTTTACGGGAAGAGGTTGAACAAACTATAATTTTGAACAAACTAAGCGGAATATGTAAACATTTGCTACACTCTCTCTTTTCTCTATGATTGATTATAAATATCATGGTGTTTTATGGCACTTTCAATAATTGTATCATGGTTGTGCTCTACTATTGTACTTAACCTTTAACATATCTTCAATTATTACAATGACTTGCACATGCTTGTACCTTGTGGTTGTTCCATCTTCTTATTGTGATTGTTGCCGATTTAAGGCATGATATGTCAATGTCTTCTTATTGTATTTCTTATGAGATGAAATGTGAAAGTACATGAGTATAGGAAAATATTTTTGGTTCTCAAGATCACATTTCAATACAAGAAAATGGCATGTGCACTTGTTGAACCCACTAAATCTAGCAAACAAGTCAATTGCCTCTTAAAAAATAAATGAAAAACATCATAAATTTGAGCCTTCAACAAACAATTCTGCATATATCTGATGGTAGTTTAAAAAATTTAATCTTTGCCAAACAATTTTCTTGCAGTATAAGAATTTTGACAAAAAAATGAACACAAAACACCAACCAAAATGTATCAATGTGTGTGTGTATCAGCACTTGGTATTTCTTAGAGCTTTGAAAATCTCTAACCCATCATCCACATTCACTTTGATTACCAACCTTAGATATTGATATATATAGGCTAGTACTTGAAGAATCACAACCATCATTACGCTTGTTAAGCCCTGATAGGCATATTTGGCCAAATCCAAATCAATCGGGCTTTAGGGATGCACTTTGGTGAATTAAGTGATAATCAAGAAACCTCTTATGTGAATTTTGATGTAATGGAGGAGAAAGTTTATGCTCATGAACATGTTTTGGTTGCATATTCTCTAGTTTTTAAAGCATTTTTTTTACTTGTTGAGGATAACAATGGGGTTGTTATTGATGAAATCTTAGCAAAACTATCTGACCCCAACAAAATAACTTTGCTCCTCATATCGCCAATCTTGGGGGTTAACTACTTTACTCTTGGCTCAGACTTAGGATCCCTACAACTCTAAAGGTTTTTCCAAGTGCATGACATACAATGGTCAAATAAAATGTCATAGGGGATTCATAGATTTGCAAGCAACTTCAAGCAAAGCCTCCAAAGATTATAGCATGTAACTCAAATCTCTATGACATCTCCAAATTTTTGAAAATCGTTAAATAAAATACTTTGGAGACTTTATAGATAATAAATAAAGATTATGACATGAAGTCTGACTTATCTAATATTTTGGAAACTATTAAAGTGAAAGACATTGGAGAATTCATGGATTTGTAACCAATTTCGAGTAAAGCCTCAAATAACATGAAGTCCAACTTGTCCAATTTTTTAAAAACTTTTAAAGTGAAAGAAAAGCACACTAGATATGAAAATTAGACCGTAACATTAACAATGTTGAAAACAAAGGTAAAAACATCAATCTATTATTGAATTGTCAATCTTCTAATATTCAAGCAGGAGATTATCCACCTTGGTTGCCAAAAACATGAACACTAAATCAAGCAATGAAACCAAAATGCACCTATAGAAACAATTGATTGATTTTCTAAGGATAACATATCAATTTATTAAATTTTGGTAGGGAGAATGGACAATTAAGCTTCAAGGATAAGATCTACAATGAAGATTGAATAGAAGTATCCCACCAAGAAGGAGAAGTTAGAAGATTTGGATTTAATTTGTTTAAAATAAGTGATTAAGATTGCATTTATTGAAAACAATAATTTGTTCCAATCATAAAAGTGACATTTAAAAATTGAGAGATGTATTTACTTTGGGATTAAAAAGAGAATATAAATAAATTGAATAAGAAATATATGTAATCTAATTATTCATGTGAGGTGGAAAGTAAGATAATTAAATAATGTTATTATTTGACTAATAGTAAGACAAAAATTGAGATCATTTAATTGGATGTTACGTTAGGTTAGACTAATTAATAAGTAAGATTAATAAATTGGTGGCGAACAAGATTAATTAATTAGTGGCGATGAAACATTAATGTAGAATGATGTTAGGACCAGTTTTTGTGTTTACACGATCTTACAAAACATGAGATTTTGTTTGTGGAAAAAAAAAGGTTACATCTTTTTCAAAAATATTTCTCTATCTTTTTCAGAGCAAATAGGCTCTTCCACACATGAGGAATAGCAACTCAACCATGCTAGAACTTTCATTGATCGATCTTCAACTCTATTCATGTCATGGAAATTAAAAATGAAAGATTTTTATGATTTTACGTTTAAAGATTCATTCTAGTCCATTTCAATCAAAGTCAAAGATCAAAAATAAAAATAAATAAAAGTTAAAAAACTATTAAATTCTATTCTAGTTTGGCTAGATCCTCCCAAGTTCGTTCTTAGTTTGTCTAGATTCATTTGAGACAAACCCAAAATCCTTATCTCAGCTGCTAGATGCACCTCCTCTAAAACTAAGTCCAACCCTATTATATATAACCATGTTCAAACTAGACCTAAATCCAATAGCTAGGCAAGCTAAACCATTTTTTACTCTGAGTTCCATTTAGATTTCATTTACATTATAAAATTTTCTATCCACAAAATAACACTGCCATCAATTTCTAAATAAATTATATTTTTTATTAGACAAAGTATTATTAACAAAAAAATTTAATAAAAATGAAATAGTTGAAAACGTGACTCTTAAAAATTCATTTTAGATAATAAAAAACCTATAGATATCAAAAAGCTCTTTAAAACTTCTATGAAATTATGTGAAGAATCTCGTAAAAACCATTACAATCCATGGATCAATCAAGTGTTTTGTCCTAATTAAACCGTGTACGAAGTTAACATGAAAAAAAAAATGATGTGGCTGCACTTTACTGGGACCAAATATGAAAAATGTTAAAAATAGATAACTTCTTAGTAACAGTTCCCAAACAGAAAGTCTACCAACCCCCTCAATATAGTGTAATGGCAGGAGCAGCTACAACATTGCTTCTACCAACTTAAACCTGATGATTTTAACCTTAACCTCTCGTCTTTTTAATAAGTTACATCATAGAAGCAATTAATCTCCGAGGAATTTATGATATTTTCAAATTTAGGTATAATATTGAGTTCACTTCTTCATTGAATGGGAGAGATCATTATTGAAGACACTAGCAGAAAGGATTTTTCTTTGCTGAGATAAGAGAAGGATAAACGTCTTCTCTAAGATCACGGATTACACATTCCTAACCGCCCATGGAAGCTTGATGCTTGTGGAAACTCATATGCAGTGACAGATAACTATTGTTAGACACGGCAAATGTTGCTGTTAGTCTTCAACGACCAAAATGTTTTGGTGTACCTTAATGGAAAGTGATGGGAATTCCTTGAAACAGGATTGAGAATGCGGAAAAAGCTTGCAAATCACCTCTCTTGTAGACTTTCGGCAGCTTGTCATTTTGACATGTATTTGTTTGGCAAATGTTTATTTGACTTCTACTGAAGCCATGGGAGCTTACATCATGAACCAAAAAGGGAGGGTTCCATATCTAATCATAATGCTATGGAGCAGTGCATTCATTTCATCAAACCTCTGGCTCAGTGAGAATGATTGACTTTGATTTGAATTTTTCACCATTGTTCGTGCCATTAAGCATTGTAGATACGTAGGTTATCCTGGTGGCACTCGTTGGATGTTAGGGAATCTGGCCATGGAAAATGAAAAAATTACCTTCATATATGTACGTGGAATTTTTTCAAATAATACGATAGATGGGTAAGGTGGAGTGTCAGACAAAAGTGAGAGTTATATGACCTCACTTGGATAAAATATAAGTCAGCATTAAAGTACAGTTCCTGATAAGGGTACTCCCCTTACACACCCAAACACATGCTCTGATACCACTGATGAAGGGCTGCTCCACCCAACAGCTCAACAATAGAGAGAACACAGAAATTGCAAGAAAGGAAATAACTTGCTTTCTTTTACTTCAATGAAATGTAAATACAATATTCAGAAATTACAAACATTAGCCACGTGGGCTTTACAAAACCTGCAAGCTGGAGCTACAAGCTGCATTTCTAAATCTCTGAAATGAAGGAACGTTCCTCTCAAGTTTGAATGACATAACTAGAAGCTCAATATCCCAATTTATAGAAATTTGTGAGGAATACCACAATGGGAACTCAAAAACATGGGCTAAAACCACTTGGAAAATCCATGCCCCCTTTAAAAGAGCCATACATGGCACGTCGAAAGGCAACACATGGCTAATAGAAAAGCATACAAGGCTCCTCAAATTTCCCAAAGTGGGTGCCTAAGAAAGAATCTCCTACTTTGTTCTTTATAACCTCCATGAACATGTGTAATCAAGACTCTTCCACTTCCCAAAGTGGGCGCCTAAGAAAGAGATTTATCCTTAATGCTTTGTATCCTTCACTGACGTGCAATCAAGATTCTTCCACTTCCCAAAGCAGACACCTAGGTGGGAAATTCCACCATTTTGCCTTATAACCACCACTCACATGTGTCCACTGCTGAGAAATATACTTACCATTTGAGACAGGCCATTAATAATAAATATTTGTCCTTAGAGCACTTTCCAAGAAATGTGGAAACACATAATAGCCTAGCCATTTTAGCCCTTATTGAAAAATTATTCACCTAGCATAACAAAAAATTGAATAATTTTTTCGGGTGATGGAAGATTGCTCTTACACCCATGTATGCTCCTGCTTCAAACACCCGGGGTAGGAAAAATCTCGTGAACTTAGTTTCAAAAAATGGAGTTGGATGGCACAGCCAACCTTTCAGATTGCAAACAATCTTTGAGCGAACCCCATCACTGTCATAGGTACCTCAAATTAGTTCTTTCTCCTCTTCCTCAATATTGAATCTATTCCACCATGATCCGACCTCCTCCACCAATTGCAGCTCTTACTCTCTCCAATTTTGTGGGATCCAACCCACCATATTCTGGCCACCTCCATATGCATCGCACTATCCTCTGCAGCATAATACATTTGTTTCTCTGCATGCAAGTCAGAAAAAAACAACTTCTCTACATTTTCTAACTTTTCCTCTCTATCTCTACAACATGGAAATTTGCATTACTTTCATCTTTCTCAAATTTAATTAAATAAGGTTTTACCTTCCCATTATCTGTTGCAACTTCAGTTTCTTTCATGCTTTCAACAAGATATGTTGTTGTATCATCTCCTTTACCTGCAATCAATGTGAGCCATTCTACTTCTGCTGTAACCTCAATTTCATCCACTGCCGCAACACTTTCTTTACTTTCCTCTTCTACAGTCAATATTTTCAAGCCTTCACAAAGACTTGCCTCTATTGCAATTTCTTTCACCTTTTTTTCAAGTTCAACTTCCAAGAAACTACTGATTCTTCTAATCTCATCTTTTAAGATAACATCCTCCTCTTTGTTGATCTGTTCATCAAATAAGGGACCTTCAAAGTCCATCATCTCAGCCTCTGTTGCAACCTCTTTGACCTCATTCGCAATGCCTTCCAGCAGACATGTCTCTACTGCAAACTCATTATCTTCTTCATCTTTATCAATTATCAGACCTCCCAAGTCCTCTACTGTAGCCTCTTTTTCTTCTTCAATGCTGCATTCATGACACCCCATTGCATCTTCCCTCTTTCCTGCAATCAAATCACCCTCACCACTACTCATCTCTGATTTTCTATTTTCAAAAATTGCTCTTAAGTCATTCAGCTATTGTTGCATCTTAGCTATCATTTTACCTCTTAATTTTATTTCTCTTCTCATAAGTGTAGGAATCCTTAAAATCCATCCAATGATAAATTTCATTTTCTTCTTCTCTTTTCCATCTTCATAATCTTCAACCTCTCAAAGCCTCTACACAGATCCTCTTACCAACACCCGTAGGTCCTAGTGCAAATTGTCTCACATTCTCATGTTCAGCGTTTTGCATGCACACTCAAGAAAACTCGCTCCACAAATCGTCTACATAGCTCCTCTTGCAACTTGCACATACACCTGCAACAAAACTCACATACATCTACCCTTAATCCAACAAATATTTTTGGAAGACACACCAGTCTCTATGCACCATCTACCCAGCCTCAACCTCTCTTGGAGGACAGTAACAAACTCATGCACTCCACCCACAGATCCTGGTGTCAGACTGCCTTACATTTGGCGCTCTACCTACACACTCAAGAAAACTGGCTCTTATACCACTAACGGAGGTTACTACCCTTACACACTCAAACACATGCTCTGAAACCATTGATGAAGGGCTACTCCACCAAACAACTCAACAATAGAGAAAACGCAGAAATTGCAAGAAAGGCAATAACTTGCTTTCTATTATACTTCAATCAAATGGAAATAAAATATTCAGAAATTACAAAAAAATAGGCACATGGGCTTTACAAAACCTGCAAGTTGGAGCTACAAACTGCATTTCTAAATCTCTAAAATGGACTATTCTTTTCAGCATCTAATGATGAAACTACAAGCTCAACACCCAGTTTATTGAAATTTGTGGGAAGGAATGCCACAATGGGAACAAAAAACCATGGGCTAAAACCACTTGGAAAATACATCCCCCCTTAGAAGAGGCACACATGGAACCTTAAAAGACAACACATGGCCAATAGAAGAGCATGCAAAACACCTCAACTTCCCCAAAGTGGGCGCCTAAGAAAGAGACTCCTCCTTTATGCTTTGTAACCTCCACGGACATGTGTAATCAAGACTTCCAATTCCCAAAGTGGGCACCCAAGGAAGAATTATTTCCTTAATGCTTTGTATCCTCCACTGACGTGTAATCAAGACTCTCCCACTTCCCACAGTGGACACCTAGGTGGCAAATTCCTCCATTATGCCTTATAACCACCACCGACCTGTGCCCACTACTAAGAAATATATTTAACATTTGACATAGGTCATCAATAATAAATAGTTATCCTTAAAACACTTTCAAAGGAACGTGGAAACACATAATAGCCCATCCATTTTAGCCCTTATTGAAAAATTATTCACCTAACAAAAAATTAAATAAATATTTTTGGGTGATGCGAGATTGCTCTTACACTCCTGGATGCTCATGCATCAGTTTTGGCACCAAGAACGGGAATATGAAAGTTTCTTTAAGCATTCTATCACTCCAAATTGTATTGAGCATAGTTTCACTGATAAACAAGGAAGAACATATTGTCAAGTCCAGAATTATAGGAGCCTGCCTGTTAATGGTGTTTCAGCACTTAACCATCTAATTCCTATATAGAGCGCGGCTATATTAGCTTCCTACAGTTGTGACAATTCAGTCATGTTGGTGGTATGAATAAACCAGTAAGCTCTGTGGCAAGCCTACATCAAGCTTTTCGCCTCAATGGCATGCATTAAAATTTAAGACAGCTCAGTTTTCTAATAGATTTTGAGAGCATACTGAAGTTAGCAAATGTATTTTGACATATCAAATTTATATTTCAAATGCTGTAATTTATTTTAGATTTGGCTTACCTGTATATTTTCCTTGACATAAAAGTTGTTAATTGCAAGATTATGTTTCAAGTGAACTCTGAACTTGCAATTTGAGATATTTCACTGTATTCTCCAATCATATCATTGGTCATTTCTACCATTTCTATTGGGCCTGTAGCTGTAGCTGTAAATCTGAAAGTTTCACATATCATTCTGACTAAATAATTCCCTGTTAGGATTAACAAGACAGAAATAACAAGACAGTATGTGTTTTGTCTTTGAGTGCAAAGCAGAATTCTTTGCAAGATGAATGGCACTTTGGCTATCTGTATGCAGAAAATTATCCGTCTGTGGATGTCCCAATTCTTCCATAAAGAATTGAAGCCGTATCATTTCCTTGGCTGCCTCTGTAGCAGCAACATACTCTGCTTCTGTAGTGGATAAAGCAACCACTTTTTGTAGTCGAGAAATTCAACTCACTGCTGTCCCACCAACAGTAAATACATAACCTGTAGTACTTCGCCTGCTATCTATATCTCCTGCCAAATCTAAGTCAACATAGCCTTTTACAATAGTAGTAGATCCCCCAAAGTGTAAACACTTACTGAATTTACCTCTCAAATATCTGAGAATCAATTTGATTGCATTCCAATGCTCAATACCAAGGTGACTCATATATCAGCTAACGACTCCCACTGCATGTGCAATATCTGGCCTAGTACATACCATAGCATACATTAAGCTTCCTATAGCTGAAGCATAAGGTACCTTAGACATTTTAGCCTCCTCTTTTGATGTCTTAGGACACATCTCCTTCATCAATTTCAAATGACCAGGCAAAGGTGTGCTCACAGCTTTGGCATTCTCCGTAGAGAAACGTTGCAACACCTTCTCAATATAATCAACCTGAGATAAAGTCAACTTCCTATTTTTCCTATCTCTGCAAATTTTCATACCAAAGATTTGTTTTGCTGCCCCCAAATCCTTCATAGCAAATGAATGTGCTAACTGTTGTTTCAACCCCTTAATGTGATTCATGTTAGACCCAACTACAAGCATATCATCAACATATAAACATAAAATAATGTAGTTGTCATCATCCAACCTCTTAAAATAAACACAATGGTCGGAATGACACCAACTGTATCCATGCTCATTCATAAAAGTGTCAAATTTAATATATCATTGCCGAGGTGCTTGCTTCAAGCCATATAAACTCTTCTGCAATCTGCACACCAAATTCTCCTTACCCTTGACCTCAAATCCTTGTGGTTGTACCATATATATTTCTTCATCCAAATCACCATGAAGAAAAGTTGTTTTAACATCAAGCTGCTCTAAATGCAAATCTTTAATAGCCACAATATTTAAAACAGTACAGATAGAAGTCATTTTAACAACTGGAGAAAATATCTCATCAAAATCAATACCCTTTTTCTGTGCAAATCCTTTTACAACTAACCTGGCTTTAAATCTTTTCTTACCTCCATCCTCTTCTTTTATCCTGTAAACCCATTTATTCTGTAAAGCCCTTTTACCTACAGGTAACTTACAGAAATCCCATGTTTGATTTTGCAACAAAGAGTCCATTTCATCTGTCATTGCAGACTCCCACTGAAGCTTTGTATCCACCTGCACAGCTTCATTATAACATTCAGGTTCACCAGCATCTATTAATAAAATAGAATACAAAGAGGGAGAGAATCTTTCTGGAGGTCTACTTAGCCTTGTTGACCGTCTAACATTCACTGGGGTGTGTGGTATTTGTTGTTGTTGTTGTTGTGGAGCATAAGGAACTACTGGAACATCATCTTTTGGAGTATCATCCAGTACTACATAATCATTGTCTTTCTTCTCATGCTGCTGCAATAGATCTTTGTACAACACTTTCTCATTGAATATGACATTCCTACTTCTTACTATTTTATGATTTTCAAAATCCCAAAGCCTATAACCAAATTGATCAATGTCATATCCAACAAATACACATTTCTTTGACTTAGCTTCCAACTTGGTTCTATTTTCAAAATCTATAAGTGCAAAAGCTTCACAACCGAAAGTTTTGAGAAAAGAATAACTCACCTTCTTACCACTCCATGCTTCCTCTGGAATACCACAGTCCAAAGGAGTAGAGGGGCCTCTATTGATTAAATAAACAGTGGTCTTTACAGCCTCTGCCCACATGTTTAAGGGCAGCCTAGCATGCAACCTCATACTCTTTGCACGCTCCATTATTGTCCTATTCATGCGTTCAGCCACTCCATTATCTTGTGGAGTCCTTGGTACAGTTTTCTGCCTACGAATACCATTTGAGGAACAATAATCTTCAAATTTTGTGCTGCAATACTCACCAATCTCATTCTCAACCAAGCATTTCCATTTCTTAAAAGTTTGAAATACATCTGATTTCTATCTAAAGAAATAAATTCATACTTTTCTTGTTGCATCATCTATAAATGTAACATAATACAGAGCCACCAAGGGAAGATACCTGAGCTTGTCCCCATACATCTGTATGCACAAGCTCTAATCTCTCATTTTTCTTTTCCTTCCCACTCTTTACAAATCTACCTCTTTTGTTTTCCATAAACACAACTTTCACAGAAATCCATATTGACACATTTCCGACCAGGTAAAACTTTCTTTGAATGAAGTAATTTCATACCTTTTTCACTCATGTGCCCGAGTCTGTTGTGCCAGAGTGCTGTGTCAGAATCTACAACAACAGTTTGATGTTCTTCCTGCTCAACTGCAGCCACTGTTTCTGAACATTCATTATCTTTTGAAACAATTAAAGTAGAAGGAACAGTATGACCTATACAAAGATATAAGGTGCCTACTTTCACACATTTTGCTACTACTAAGGAACCTTTTGAAACCTTCCAATTTCTATCATTAAAAGTAACTGTGCAACCCTCATCACCTAGTTGCCCTGCTGAAATTAAATTCCTACTCAGCCTTGAAACATGTCTTACCTCTTGTAGTAGCTAATGATTCCCATTCTGCAACTTAATCTTAATTTTTCCCTTTCCAACAATTTGACAGGGTTCATTATCTCCCAAATAAACTAGCCCAAAATCCCCTTGGACATAATCAAGAAAGTAACCTCTATGGGGTGTAGCATGAAATGAAGCCCCAGAATCTAAAACCCATGAATCATCAATACTTTCTAAAGAAAGAAGCAAGGCATCCTCTTCGGGTTTATTACTTACCACATTTGCCTCCTTGTTACCTTATTGTTTGTCTCCTTTATTCTTCCGAGACCAGCAATCTTTCTTCTTATGACCTAGTTTTCCACAGTACCAGCAATCGTTTGGTCCTTTGGATTCGAACCTCTTTCCCTTTGATTTTCCTCTTGATTTCCCATGATTTCTAGAGTTGTTTCCTCTCTCATTGGTTCTACCTCTGCTTTGTGCATTTAAGACACTACCTAATGTGGATCCACCTGAGCTTTTCCTACGAATTTCCTCACTCAAAATAACACCAATAACATCATCAAATTTTAGGGTATTAGAACCAAAAACAGAGTTACTAACAGCCATTACCAAGCCATTCCAACTTTCAGGCAAAGAACACAAAATCAAGAGAACCCTAACTTCTTCATCAAAAATAACATTGATTGAAGTTAATTGACTGGTAACTGTATTAAACTCGTTTAAATGATCAGCAACTAACCCACCTTCCACCATTTTCATATTAAACAAACACTTCATGAGAAATACCTTATTTGAAGCGGAGGGCTTTTCATACAACTTCGCTAGGGTTTTCATCAAATCTTCAGTCGTCGTTGCTTGTGTAATATTGAATGCCAATGATTGTGCTAGGCATAATCGAATACTACCAAGGGCCTTTCTATCAAGAATAGCCCAGTCCTCATTAGAAATGCTTGCCGGTTTCTTGGCTTTTCCTTCCAACGGCTGCCATAGATCCTTCTGATAGAGATAGTCCTCCATTTGCATTTTCCATAACTGAAAGTTCTGCCCATTAAACTTGTCAACCTTCAGCCTACCCTCGTCTGCCATTGCTCCCACTCAACTATGAGACTTCCACTAAACCGTGAGATCTTTCTGCAGAGGATAACTAAAAACAACCTCGCTCTGATACAACTTGTTAGGATTAACAAGACAGAAATAACAATTACATGCAAATATAACCAATTATCAGAAAAACATAAACCACACAGAAGAGAACAGAAGACACAAAGATTTAACGTGGTTCACCCAATCCCTGGGCTACGTCCACCAACAGCGAGTCCAATATTATTATTATCCAGTGATTACAACCTGATTACAATCCGTAATCCCTTACAGCTCAATTCCGCCGCAAGTACAAAAACATACATTATGAAATCCCTAACCCTAAGCCATATTATACAATATTTTGCCACTTTAGGGTTAAAGAGTTACAACATGTCCGCCCAAAAATAGCCGAAAATATGTCGGCCCCAAAAAAAATTCGCCGAACCCTGGCGAGGGCAGGAGGAAAAGTGTACAGTACTTTCCTAATCAGTCACCACAAGCTAACATTCCCCTGATAATCACAAGCTACTTCTTTTTCATTGAATACAAAAAAAGGTGTTGTTTGGCAAACATTGTGCAATATAATGCACAGTTAACAAGAAACATAGCCGATGAGGATGATCCACTATTGCAATAAGATTTGGACAAGTCTTTGCTTAAATCAGAAGAAAAGTGTTTAAAAATAATTGATTATGGCAAGGAGAAGACGCATGGTAGGGTGAGCACCTACGTTTAGAAGTTGTGTAGATTTATGTGCTATGAAAGTGAAAAGCATCTATGTACGTGCCATTGCTCACTTTGAAAAACATAAATACCAAATGATTTATGCGTTTAAATATTATTAGTTGTTATTGGACCCCAGTTCATCTCCTTCTCTTTGGGATAAGATTCTGGCATCAGACATTTTTACCCCCATGTTTGATACTGAAATCTCAACTTATATAACTGACAATTCAAGGCAGCTAACATAATTTAGCAGATCCTATTTGCCTGAATACCATGTTTGCAGCACATTGCATTGCCTCTTGAGTACCATATTGCCTTCCGCAAATTGCAGATAGCTCTCACACAGTCGTCTCCAGGTTCAACCTTGCAGACAGTTGATTTTCAGGCTTCTGTAATACAGCTCATTTATATTCCAGTTTCTGTATTCTGTACAGCAGCAGATCCATATTGTAGACCTCCTTTTCTGTGCTGTAGCATATCCATATTCCAGGCAAGTCTGTCCTTGCGCCAACAATATTATTTAAGATTTTCTTCCTGATCAAAGATTGCACCTGATCAACCCTGCAAATCTGCACCTCCCCTATCATATTTGTGCTATCTTCTGCATGCTCCTAAGGATTTCATTTATTCATCTATTTCTCCAAATTCTTAAATGTAATCAAATTTAGAACCTTCTTTTAGAATAATCCTTTTCTATTTGTAGGGAAACAAATTGTGTTTTCTTTTATTTATAAGTCATCATGGCTGTGGCAGTTGTTTTAAAGACTTTATAATTACAAATTGCCTAAGGTCCTTTTTCAGTCTGCTGTGAGGGGTTTTCTTCTGTATCCCCCTTCATATCAGTGTGCCATTGTTTTTGTATTCAACTAAAAATATCAGGGGACAACAATGCTGTCTTTCTTTTTATATTTTTAAAAAAATTATTATGGAAGGCATATGTTTTCCAGTCCATGAAGTTGATTGTAAGTGCTTTTGGAAATAAATATACACAGTTGAATCTAGTAGCACTTGAAATCAAACTTTTGATAGAATTTTCCAACAGTCCAGACAATCTCTAAGAGATGACCTGACCCATAACCCAAACTAGGTCTGCCTCCTTATATTGGAACTGCATAACCAACAACAACAAATGAATTTCAACTTGAACTTAAATTTCCAATATTGTAGAGGTTTTCTTGTTTAGGGGGAGTCTTCCTTAGAACTTTGGTCGTATATGTCGCTTAGGGTTCTTTTCATCCCTTTAGTTAATGGTCTCTCATGAAGTCTTTTCCTCATTATGCCCTTCCTTATTTGTGTGCCTGTCATTGTATACAAAACAAAAATTTCAAACCACAACAGAAACAAAACAGAAAACAACTGCCTTTTGTTTGTTCTATTAAGGTGAATTCTCCATGTCAGGCATCATTAGCTTAGATGCCACAACCAAGGGGTATCTTTTTGTCAAATTCACCCAGGATTTACACCTGTCTTTGTTCATTGGGCTGTACCAAATCCAGAATAAGATGTGGTAGTTTACCCAGTCAAACATCAACAACTGTGCCTATAAGCATGTAGCATGTCTGTTGGGATTTGGACACACATCTCCACTATGAAAACCCCAATGATTTTGCGCCTATAAGCATGGACCTAGCCTTGTCAATTGGGGTGCAGTAGTTTACCCAATAGACATTCAACAGTTGTGCCTATAAGCATGTTGCATGTTTCTTGGGATTTGAACAAAGGTCTCCACTATGAAAGCCCTGATGATTTATCACTTGAGCTGATCCTATAAGTTCAAAAGAAAGGTACTTTTGGTTTGTCCCTCTTTGTGCTGTTCAGGAAAAGTTCTCATCGATATTTTTAAGAGTCTTAACATTCATTCAAGAGTGATCTGTTGGTGTTTTCCACCAAGTTCCTTGAAACACCTCTGAAGGCTAGCTATCCTTATGCTTCAGCGTTTTCAAGCTGATGGCCAACAAACAAGACCTAAACCCTAAGGCTTAAACCTCCTGCACTTTTGGCTCTGCCAAACAAAGGAGGGTGATCCTGTGACAATTACTAATGACGCAACCTTAAACCCTTGGATACTGCTATTAGGTAGATGTATTCCACTTAATATAATCCATGTCCATCATGCATTTTATCCCAAGCTAAATTCAATCAATTTCAATTCTTCTTAAGAGTAAGGAATACCTTAAAACCCTAACCTATTAAAACAAGATGAAACATGAGAGTAAAATTTTTTTTTGATTTTGAGATTTAGAGACAACTTTGCAATTCTAACCCTAAAACTTCACAGACCATAGCCTTGTCAGGGCAATAGAGTCGAGATCATCAAATCAATAACAATTGAAGCATACAATAATCAAAACCCTAGGGCTTAACAGATCTAATGCCTTGCATTAAATCTCCCATTACATTTGTTATTAAATTCTTCTTTAAGATCCTGAATGACCATGTTAGATTCCCATATTCTGATTTAAAACAATTTAATTGTTCTCTTAGGATGAAGTAAGAAACCAGAATAAAATTGCAGAATAAACTCACAACTTTGAAATAATGAAAACTTTCTTCATAATTCCAAGAGAAACAACATATCAAAACAAGAGACAATTTCACCACAAAATCCATATTCCATTTCATTAAAAGCTTTGATAAGTGCTACAATTCTTTATGATATGATTTCCCTTCTATACATTCATTTCAAAATACTATTTGCTAATTCCAAAAACCAGAAACTACAAACAAGGAACCTAGAAAAACTGAATTAGGAACCTGGTACAATGGCTACAGATTCCTTTTATAGAAACAAGGGTGCAACAAGCTTCTACCCATATGCCCTAACTAATTTCTGACTTCAATTGCAAATTACAAATTATCTTGATTAGCAAAACGTCAGAATTTCCAAAATATCAGAAAGATGCAGAAGAAACAGAGGAATTTGCTCCTTGAAATGTGTTGCTGATACAATTTCTCTTTTATCTGATTGCTGACTTGTGAAAGTGAAATTCGAGGTTGAATGTTGGTTTGAGGGAAACATTATTTCCCATATCAATTAAAATCTTGTCTTCAGCCCATGAAACAAGATAACATTTCTAGTTCATCTTCAGGTGGCCCAAACTCTGACTGCCATTGCAAGAACACCTCATCACTGGGCCAGGCAGTGTTCAGCATGTTTTCCAACTTCTCCACCTTGCTTGCATAACTTTAATCAAGTAATGACTTTACATCTTTTTGGAAAATACCACAGATATACTCAAAGGCATAAAGTTCATCAATCAACTTATTCATCTTTGCCATATCCAAGTCACCATCCTTGTAAAATAGTGTTGTACCTTTTGCTAGCAGAGAAGTGATTTCACCTTTCCATTGATCAAGTGCCTTAAGATTTCCTTGATCATCATTAATGCTTGGAATCAAGTGCATTCTACCTTCTCCAATACCTTCAAGGCTTCAACCTTTGTCCAAGTTGTGCATCAAATCTTTTAGTAAGCCCACTCAACTCTTCGAGTACTTTAGTAGCATCATAAGTTTCGCACAGCTCAGGTGGCTTATCTGCTGCCTTGGATGATCTTTTAATAAAATCAATTAACAATTGAGTTCTGAGTAACCATTTCTCTTGGATTGGTTTTAATTGCTCAACATGTTGTTCATGTTTTATCTTGGCAGCTGCCAAGTCACAGTAGGCCTTATGAATATCATCAAGTTTCAAATTAATCCTTGATATCCTATGGCCAATTATATCTGTTATAGTTGCATGTGAAACAAATGCCTTTGACTTTTTCTCTTCTTCAAGCTTCTCTTTCAATCCTTTGATTTCAAAAACTAATGCTTCCTTATCAAAAAATGCACTAGAAGTGGATGACAATTCAACAACTGGAATACTTCCTACTTTCAAGATATCATTTTCCCTTTTCAAACCCTGATTCTCAACAATGAATTTCATGTACTTTTGTTTCAAATTCTCATAGTCATTTTGCAATTTATTTGTTGCTGCTCTGCTGAACATTGCAGTGTTTACTGCCAAGTCTGCAGCCTTTGGAGCAGAAGCGTCAACAACTCTCTTAACCATTGTATTGCCTCTGAATTGATCATAATTTTGAAACAAGTTAGGCTTCTTTGTTGGTGGAGCTAGGGCCCATACTCATCATAACCCATATTCAAGATTGAATGCCGAAACTGACATCACTTTTTCAATTTGTTCTTCACTCTAGAATATAGGTTTATCTTCATTCCTTACAATATGAAACATCATTGTTTTACCTATATCCCAGTCTGGCAACAACAGCATGCTGGATCTTTAACTAATTTTTTAGCTTCTTCCATTGTCATATTTTCAATATTGACATTGAACTTATTCCTCACTTTCTCTTTTACCTTATCCCATTCCTCAGGAGACACCTTTTTCTTTTCCTCCCCAAGCTCTTCTAGATACTTTTCCCATTTACTCGAATCAAGGCATATGACAGATCTAGTTGCATACTTCCACCAGCTGCTGCAATCGACTTTCTTGAGAGCAACATCCCATACCTTGGAGGAATATCAACAACAATAATATTCATGAAAAAAAAATTCTCAGGAAATGTTGCTAATCCAAATTCTACATTTTTCATAATGCCAATGACAGGGACTTCTCTTGAATCCATAGCAAAACATTTCCCATATGCATGGGTTACTTGCATCCCCAACTCCTTCATGACATGGATAGACATTACATTTTTGGATGCCCCTGAATCAATCATACAATTCTTAAGCAGCTTATTATTTACCAACAAAGTGACATAAAATGGATCAATTTGGGAAGGACACTTTGTTAGTAAGGTTCCACATACCCCTCCGGGATTTCCTCAATTTCTTCTTCTACTTGATTGACTTGCTTTTTAGGTTCATCAGTCTGGTCACCGGTGTTCTCAGTCTGGGGTACTAATTGATCAAAAATTGAAATTAAAGATAGAGCATTTTTCTTATGCTCATCAATTCACATCATTTCAAGCAATGGGACTGCCACCTTGATTTGAGTTAATGCTAGGGCCATATCAAATGGAACATGAGAAGATGGTCCTAAACTTTGCAACTTATCTGCTTTTACAACAGCAGATTTCTCCTTTTCTTTTAACCTTTTCTATTCCTTGGGTAGGCTTTTCCCTTGTACTATCATCCTTTGGCTTCAATTTCATAGGTTCGTTAGCTTTCTCATTCTGAGATTTTGAAATGGCAGCAGCATTACCCTTTTCATCACCCTTCTTGTCCCTGGTTACTGTTTTACTACTTGTATTTGTCTTGACAAAGAAACTGCCAGGCTTGCCTTGGTTATCATTAACAACTCTGTTTCTCAAATTGTAATTGCTCCTGGCTTGATCCACTGCAGCAATAGTTAGTGCCAAGATTTCCTCCTCAGAGGGTCTCCTGAGATTTATCAATCCATGTGCTTGCTCTAAGTCATGTGCATCCTCATCATCTGAAAATACTTGTTGGTGATCCACCTTTTGAATTTCCTTTTTCATTGCAACATCAGACTCTCCACACTCTTGCTCTGATGAATAACATTCATCGTCATGTAAGGATGATCCTATAATGCACACATGTTAATATCCTCTTCCTGATCATGGTGATTTCATTGCACTCATTGCATGGAACATTTGATTGCTCAAATTCCTAGATATTACACACTGTTCTGAGGAATGTGGCAAATTGCAAGGTATACACCATGATGTGTTTTCAACCATATTTGCTCCTGGTCTTTGCTGGGGATCTAGTGTATCTTTGTTTGCAGGAGGTCTTTGATCATCTGACATTGGCTTACCATTATGCCAATTTGTCTTGTAGAGCATATCTTGCAATCTCAGTGGCTTATGTGGTATTTGAAAGTTAGGTCTGTCATTAGTTATGCCCTTCTCATTTTTTGCAACCTTGTAACTTAAATCTTTCAAAGCACTATAAACTTTATCCAACTTATCCTCATGAGCAGGTTGCTTCTGCCGATGGGTTTTGGGATGCTGCAAGATTTTTACTTCATCTCTCTTGCCAAGTTTCCCTGATGCTTTTCTATTATTTTCTATATGCAAGAAGGATCTAAAAGCATCTCTAAGTGATTGGGGATCTTTTATCCCTCAGCTGATATCCCATCTTTAAATCAAAAGCATTTAAGTAAAAGATCGGGCACATAGACTCACTGGATCTCATATGCTGTGGGAGTTTAGTCATCAACTTGGTGAACCTATTATTGAAATCTAGCACCGATACATTATACCCTTTGCTAATATTTGTGAGTTCATTAACTGCAAATCTAGGATCAGAACTACTCCCGTACCTTTCCATGAAAATCTTTCTGAATTCATCCATGTTGGATATACTTGAATTAGGGAGAGACCTATACTAGTCTCTAGCGTCGTCAGTTAATGACTGCATGAACAATTTCATCTTCACATCCTCACTAACTATGTCATGATCATCCATCAAATTGATGAAAGCTTTATAGTGATCCTCACCAGATAATGCATCATTACCAATGAATTTTGGTAAGATTTTCCTCACTTCGTTGTCTACAGGATTATGGGTATCCTTGGATCCAGTTGAAGTCCAACAGTCTATATTTGTTTACATTTGCTGGTAATCTGTTAATTGTTGCCCGCCACCTTGACTCCAACCTTGACCCCCACCTTGTCCTCTTGGTGGATTATGAGGGGCAGTTTCACCTTGGCCCAGCTGGCCTTGTTGGTTTTGTGCATGCAAAACTTGATGACCTTGGCACCTTGCATGTGAACACCTCCCAAATTCATGTTCTGATTTGATGTTTGAGGCTGATACATACCATGACCCAGAGGTTGAGTAAAATCCCAATGTCTTCCACTTTGTTGTCCTCCTGCAGCAACTGTGGATTGTGGTTGAGAAATGTAATTGTACCCTGTGAATGGTATTGTAGTGGTGCTAGTAGCTGATACAGTTGCTCCTGCAAAAGTAGTTTTTGGAATAATATTCTGATATGGGTCAGAAGTTGTGATAGTAATGAGAGGAGGCTGAGCAGTAGAAGCGGAGGCATGTACATTCTGTGAAGCACTAACAAATGTGGATTTTTGAGCAGTACTTGTCTGAGAATTATTCAAGTCTTGCAACTGCCTTAAGAGTTCTTTTCTCTTCATCAGTCAGAGGCCCAAATGTTGATGCTGGTGTGCCACTTGATGTTGAACATTTATTTGCATCTGTACCAAGGTTTTGTATGTGTTGTGGCTTCTAATCTCACATATGGGGATGAATTTGGAACATCAAAAATCTTGAGATCAGATGCCTTGGGTCCAAAGGTCTTAATATTTCTGGATGATCAGAGATTCAGAAAAGTGAATCTCATCACCATCTGTATCATATCCTATTGGGTCCCCTAGTTGAGTTCCACTACGGGCATGGGGTTCACTGAATGAACAAAATCTAGTTGGATCCCATGCACTTTCAGATGGGGTTGTTCCTTTATCTAAAAGTGGTGTAGTCGTGGTAGGTTCAACATTAGGACCTTTTACAAAAGCATTATTATCATTTTGAGATGAAGGCTTGCCCGCTCCCTTTGTTCTCCATTGTTGATTGCTAGCATCAATTGACATTGTTCTTTGTGTACTTTTTTGATGCAAAGATCTTCTACCACCCATGGTTAGATCTCTTCAAAAATAATTGATCTCAAACTCTGAGTTGCCACCCACATATGGGAAAATTAAATAAACTTGTGTATCAACTCTGTAAAACCATGCAAGGCAAAAAGACTCTGGTTCTATGGCATGCAAGTCCAAATTTTTCCCCGGCATGATCCATAAGACTTACTCACTCCAGTAAAACTTCATAAACATTAATAATAAAATACCAGGAAGGGAATGTGCTTGCAGATCTTCTAGCTAATTTGGGGGCAGACGCCAAAGAATTTGATTCATCAGATGGGGTTGTTGATTGGTGTCTTTTACTGGATCTTGAACTAATTGTGAATCGTGAAAAGACTAATGCTTCATGACAAACAATGCCTGTGGAGGACGTCATTAGTTCATTGGCTCAGGAATTTTAGATTCTAGTTTTTAGTTGGTCATTTTTATGATGAACTGGCAAGACTTGGGTTGTGATATGGAATATCATGATCCAACTTGTTGCCTGATTTTTACAAGTGTTGTGGCTTGTTTTCTGATGTGGCACGAGAGTTTGGCAACAGATAAATTGATTGAAGTTAAAGCCCATTCAAATCACATGCATGGTAGTTCAGTTCACTCTTGCCATGACAGAAAGTTGCTAGTTGATCGCAACTAACAGGGATTCAAATTGCTATCTTATAGGAATAAATCAAGGGACAAATTGCGATTGGATTTGCTGATGGCATTAATTGCTTTCAAGCATGTAAACCACAGCATTAAATCTCAAGGACGCATCTTTTAATTTCCTTCGCTGAAATATGATGGGGTAAGTTTTTCAAAAAAAATCAAGATGCTGTCATCATCTAAAGATATGGAGAGGGACAGTTGGATCGCACATTTCATTTGAATGATTCACAAGTGGGAATGTGAACCTTGCATGCAAGAATGATGGATTGTGCTTCTCCAAATTTGGCAAAACCTAAAGCAGATATTTGGATGTTAGCGCAAGCTTTTGCAAACATTCCATTCTTTTAATTTGTTGGTGCTCGCAGGACAGAGGTATACATTTGGCAGACAAGTACCAAATGACAGGATTGATAGCATGATTGATTTTATTCCCTGTTGTCAGCACCATGCTCTTCAATTATTAAAAGCCATTTTGTGGGAATAAAATGTCGTCTGAGATAAGCAGTTTTGCATCGTTTGTTGCAGAACAAGCTGAAGTCAGGGAGTGTTTGATCTGTGAGAACTGCCGAAAGTGCCACATGGAGTATCGCCCACGAAACTATTGGGTTCCAATTCTTCCGGTTGCAGGGAAGAGACCTTTTGCAGGTCAGATATCAGATGAGTTTCTCAATGCCATGTTCAATATGCATTGTGATCAGTGTAGGCATAATGTGAGATGCATCATTGGTGAAGAAGCTCTGTTGCCAACGGCAAGAAGGATTATTTTCCCACATCAGGTGCTCTCTGTATTCTTGTCAAACACTTTAGATCTGTTACAGTCTTTTTCTGCCCTAGAGTTTATTGTTGGGAAAGTGACTGGGCAGGGTGTCATTTCTGAGGAATCCTTGCTTGTAGCTGTTCAAAAATATGATTTCTGGAAGGGAGATGCTTATGTAGGAGATTTGTTTCCTCAGGAGTCTCTGTCAGATGGGCATGTATATGTTGCTGTGTATGATTTCATTAAACTTTCCCAGGAAACTCAAGATTTCCGTTTCATTAGAAATGCTCTGAATAGACACAGTGGATTGTTGGGGGCATCATTGGTGTTGTCGGGATAATCAATTGTATGTATGTACGGGTTATTATGTTACTCTCGGTCGTTAGTGACCGAGAGGTTAGACAGTTACGTCACGACGCTTCGGTCGTGACCCTTCGAGTACTTTATATACTCTCTCGGAGGTTGGACATGGGAGATATTATTGTATAATCATTATGATATAAATATACTTGCCAGTCTGGAATGATTAAGGAAAGTATTTATTATTCTATGATATATTCTGTGTTTTATATTTCCCGTACGATGTCTGTGCAATACTAAGTTTACCCCAGCAGGTAAACATCTGGCGCCGTTGCAATTGGAGGTACCAGTAAAGGTCAAGGACCTATTGGAAACGATGCCGCATCTCAAAACGGCTCTATTCCTTGGGCAAAACATTCCAGCAAGCACGGTTGAACGAACGGAGATCACGAGTGGCTCTGCAACCGACCCCATGACGCTATCGATAAATAATGGGCGGAATCCCGCAGTGGTGGAGATGGGTATTTTGGGTACCATCCTCACGAACACAATTGTCGATGGTGGGTCGGGCGTCAATGTCCTCCCGGAAGAAACGTGGAAAAGCTTGGGGAAACCGACGCTGTGGCCACCGACTTTCAATTTATTAGGGGCCGACCAGCACGGTATTAAGCCTCTCGGTACACTGATGGCGCAGCAGGTGACTATTGGAACCCAGCCTTTCACCTTAGATTTTGTTGTAATCCCTCTTAAGTAGAAGGGGTATGATGCCATCCTGGGTAGAGGGTGGTTGGTGACGGCCCGAGCCAATCATAATTGGAAGAAAAACACCCTTGCATTTGAAAAGGGGGGAAGGAAGTTTGTAGTGGACCTCAACACGCAGATGGTTGGGGAGGAAATGGCATCCGATTCAGAGTCAGACGACGGGATGGGCGGAGAGGAAGGAAACATGGAACCTAATGCCGAAGGGATACTGAAAGTGGAGGATGATACAGATTCGATGGACGGTCTATTCCACTGGCAAATGGGTGATTATGAATTATTTCCGCCATCCTGCAACATATTGAAGATTGAGGAAGCCGAGAGTGAGTTCCTTCCGGAATATACAGCATACCGAGAAGGGGAAGTCGAAAGGAAAGAAAGCCCTGCCCAGGAGTTTCGGAAGGAGGAACCCATTTGGCACAAAGAAGCAAAGTTGGAAAAAATAAATCTTGGGGATGAGAGAAATCTGAAACCCATCGTTATGGGAGACAATTGGAATCCTGTGTGGAGGACCGCAGTCTTCAAAATCTTGATTCTCCTTTTTCTTTTTATGTACGGGAATGAGACCGTGGTCCCTGTAGAATTTATGGTTCCAAGCTTTTGGATCGCCATTGAAAACAGACTCGGTGACAGGGAGAGGGAACGACTGCACACTCTGTGGGCTCTCGACGAACGGATACATGACAGTGGCAACGGGACCAAATTGAAACTTTACCCGAAGAGGATGGATCCGAAAAGAGGGACAGAGCAACCGAGAGGGACTCGGCAGGTGTCCGTACGGGTGACCAGAGAAGCCTCCGGACAGAAAATTGAAAAACACCCGTACGGCTATGCATGACCGTACGGTGGAAAAAAAAAAAAGAAAAAAAAAATAAAAAATTGAAAAAAAAAAAAAAAAAAGATCAGACCGTACGGTCGTACGGCATTCAAAAGTGCCACAGCATTGTAGGATGTCGTACGGCTGTCAAGTGTCGTACGGCAATAGCATCCATGCCCGTACGTTATTTTTAATGCAGCAGTCACCGTACGGAAGGAAAGAAATAAATAAAAATGATACTGTATGGTACCGTACTGTTCCATAAGACACCGTACGGCACCGTACATGGAAAATGCCAAGCTGAAAAATAAAAGACCGTACGGCACCAAGGCGACGCATAAGGGTTAGATGGGCGTACGATAGCCAAGCCATAAGTAGGATACCGTACGGTTGTACGGCCAGACCACACGCTACAGGAGAAATTAAAAAGCGCAAGGATATATTCGTACGGTCATTGCAGAAGATAAAGAAGCCGTACAAATACATAGTTACGGCATTGATCAGTAATAATTTGGTTGTATCCGTACAATACAAAAGGGAGTCAGAGAGAGGGAATCCATACGACACAGACAAGAAGATGCATAAGGGTTCAGTACAGCATTGGGATGTGTGAAGGAGAAAGCATGAAGGAAGAAATTCATATGGTAGTCTAAAAAAAAAAAAAAAAAAAAACGACGACAAAACAAAGCAGCTCATATTGAAGAACGAATGGTACCAAAGGGAAGGGCATGAGCAGGAAGTAATGGAAACATAAGCGGTTTGCAGGAAAGAGCATGGGAGCAGAAGAAAATCACAAAATGGTGTGTTCCATAGACTTTTGTGTGGGTTTGAGAGCGCCTGGGGCTCTGCCCCAGGACCCCGCGGGGGCGCTGCCCCTCGACCCCGCTGGGGGCGATGCCCCCTAGACCCCCAGTCGGTTTAGTTATCAGTCCCTGGAGAGTGTGACCAGTTGATGAGACCGGGAGCTGCTGCAGGCATGGAGCATCCGTATGTCAAAGGTGGAGAAACCACTGGAGCAAGCCTTTTGAGAGGGGTATTACGCTTTGAGGCACTCGGAGTAGGTGTTGGCTAGACGGGAGACTGTCATGGTGGATGCACAGAGAGCTCGGGAGGAGCTGACCACCCAGTTGGAGGCAGTAGAGCGACACTTGGCTCAGCGTACCCAGGAGTTAGAAGCAGAGAAGGCAGCACGGGTGGCTATTGAGGTCAGATTGACAGGAGAGACAATATTGTGTTAGCTGACACTACAGCTGAAAAGTATGTTTGGGAGACAAGTTTGGTGCAGGCACGGGAGGAATGTGATGTGATGGAAAAAGAACTACGAAGCAGCATTGATGGGGAGGGCGGCACTTCAGCTTTTTCAGGGACGCCCTCCGCCCCTTCTCTTCAATGATTTTCTTATTCTATGTAGTGTATTTCATCTCCTTGTTGTTGTGAGTCGCCGGAGACGACTTTGTTTTTTGGGGGGGATGATGTTGTCGGGATAATTGTATGTACGGGTTATTATGTTACTCTCGGTCGTTAGTGACCGAGAGGTTAGACAGTTACGTCACGACGCTTCGGTCGTGACCCTTCGAGTACTTTATATACTCTCTCGGAGGTTGGACATGGGAGATATTATTGTATAATCATTATGATATAAATATACTTGCCAGTCTGGAATGATTAAGGAAAGTATTTATTATTCTATGATATATTCTGTGTTTTATATTTCCCGTACGATGTCTGTGCAATACTAAGTTTACCCCAGCAGGTAAACAATTGGTGCACCAAATCTGCTCCAAGGTTAGTGCCCTTTTCATGCTGCTTCAACATGATCATTTGTCTGATGACCCACTTCCAGTTCCTTTGTTGAATGTCAAGGCCGCTCGGGAGGATGCCAATGATAAGGGGAGTGCTAACAATCTGCCACTTCACACCAAGCTAGGTGTAGAAGAGCTGAAACACACTGGGGAAAGAATGGAAGAATGAAGTGCTTGGTTCCTGCCTTCTTTTGATCTCTTCTGCCGTTTTCTGCATCGGGTTAAACTATGGTCAGCTTCTATGATCACCCAATTTTGTCTCTCAAGGGTGTTTAGTTATTGAAAGGATCTTGTTTGCAGTTTGGGTTGGGTTTGTTTTTGTTATAAGGTTTTGAGCCTTTGTGCTTGTTGTTGGCTCTGGGTAAAATTTGGAAAATTGGCTGTAGATTGTATAGTTTGATGGTTGGATCTCTAAAAACCTGGCTGCTAAGAGCCATTCTTAATGTATTTAGTAACCTTTTATATATTAATATATTTATCAGGCCTAATGCCTTTTTCCTAAAAAAAAATAATAATGAATTTCCACTTCAACTTATGCAGCAGACAACAAGCATGTTCCAACAACTAATGAAATCATGTCCACAATGATTTTGCACATATAAAACTTGATTTTAATGGACTTTTCAATTCCAAGTCACTTGCAGATATGCCAAGAAATTTGAACCTATATAGTCAGGCGTGTTGTCGTATAGCAACATGGGTCTATACAGCTGAGGATATGTCATCTTCACTTCCCATAGTCCACAAGGAAATTGATGGTTCTTCTTACCTATTATCTTTATAGAATCATTGGCATTCAAATATGATAAATCAAGCATTTCATAAATGGTTAGCGACATAACCCACAATGAAGAAAATCTTCCGGTGATTGCATCTCATTTACAAAAGTTTCCACCAAGTCTTTTGGCTAACACCTCGCCACTCCTCCAATGGTCATTATCATAGGAAAAGACCATCTACACCGCATCAAGCCATTACCCATGTCTCCAACTTTGGTTGACTCTTCTTCCACAAGAAAATTGATTATCAAAAGAATAACAATGACCTCCACGCATCTAACTGCTAATTGCATTCCTCAATTAAATCAACAAAAGATTGTAATTCTAAGTCATTAGAGAACTTACTCAAATCTCTATGGTTGGCATCTCCTACTACTTCACAACTTCTCATAAGTTTCATGTTGGCATGAATAAGGTGTATTATCTAACTAGTTCACTAGTGGGTCCTACTCACATATTGAGTTTACTTAGGTCCTAGGAAACTTTCTAGAAGCCTTAGTTGTCATGTGATCTTATCTTGGCATTTTCTTCATGTCCTAGGTTATTTTATATTTATCATCTTAGCTGTTTCATCGTAAATGATTAAGGGACATGGGACAATCTTGTCTAATCCTATCACTCAACCTTCTGTTGATGTGAGTTTTGTACCACTACATAACATATAGCAATTGAAATACTTGATACGGCGTACCAAACACTCAACCCTCTCTTGAAAAGTATATAAGAATACTCCAAGGTTCCTTACACCTGTGGATACTAACTCAGTTATATAAATGTGATTTGCTGGTAATCACTTCGGCGGGCTTACGTATGTTTATCTGGAAATATCTCAACTTCTACTATGATGGTGATAAGACTTCTAACTTTTGCAACCTTTTCAAATGATCTCTCAATTTATATCACTTTCAACTTTGCTCTTTCCAAACTCTCAAACTTCACTTTCCAACTTCTAGTTCTCAACTTCAACTACTAAGTTACTGATTACCTCTACTCCTAAGGATGGAAAGATTGGCAAATGGACGGGATCAACCTAATGAAGACATACCAGCGGTGTTACCTCCACAGGTGCAATGATTCTAAGGAAAGAAGACTAGATTACCACACAAGGCTCCTTGACAAGCCGCCAAGATGCTAGTGGCCTAGTATAAGATCCCTATCAAACATCTACCAATATCACCATGCAATTAACCATCTATCATTATTCTTCCTTTAACACTTGCTTGAAAATAAAATCTACTTTAACAACTCAATTGAAATGAAATCTATCTCTAACAATTGGAAGTAGAAACCATGCAATAACACCAAGTGTTCTTAATCACCATGCAAGACACAACAATGATAAGAGAAGCAATTTTGGTATTATATTAGCAACAATTTTCTTCAACCCTTTACAAATGAGAGTACATGGCCTTATATAGAGGCTTGAAATTACAATGAATGGCCAAGATTAAGAGGCAAAACCAACGATCCAGATTGAATCCTAGAAACCCTAATTAGGGTTACCACCTCACCGGCCAGTGAGAAGATGCCACCTCATCAATGGACCAATGAGAAAAAAGAAAAGTGGTAACCAATAAGAAGGCACCAAAATGGTAGCCAATCAAAATCAGACACCTATCCCACCCAAAGAGAAAGGAAAACTTGCCACTTGGGCTTACATCAAATGATCTTCTAATACAATTCTATTCTTTTCTTTCATCTTTTTAGCATAAGTAATGAACTTAGCTAACATGTTGTTGATTTCCTCTATGGGAGGGCAAGGTGTATGCCTCATCCTGCGCTCTGCTATGCTCACCATGTTCTCTGCTGCCTGCAGTATCTTCTTATTCTCCTCTTCATCATCCTTGGTGAACTCGATCAAGGCCTTGAGAGAGGCAAGGAGGTCCAACTGTTTTTCTCTAATGACAACCTTCCCTAACTCGTCCAATCTTGACCCAAATTCTGTCTCATTACAATCCTCCTCTTTGATGTCTTCAAAATCAAGTGCAATCCCCGCATCGCTCAACATGCTTGAAATGAGAGTGTCGATGCTTGGACTGTGTTGTGCCATTTCATCCTGTATTTCCTCAAGTAATCTTAATCTGTTAGTCATGGTAACATACCAAGACTCCATAATACTCCTTCCACATTCCTTCAAATGTTCTGAATTTGTCCCTGAGAGACACCAATGACCTGAAAGTAGAGATAAAGGCAGGCATGAATCTTCGCCCCTCTTGAATTGTACGACTGATCCAATTTCTAGTTCCTTGTTCTTGGATAGATATTACTTCTTGACTGTTCTCACTGCACTGTGGAAGAGCGGTCGGATGCACCTGTTGGATAGGCTGACTGTCTCTCCAATACTTGTTCTCAAACTCCAACTATGCATTTCTTTCATTTGCTATTCTCAGCCTCTCCCTTATCGAAGCAAGGCCCTCTTGAACCTCCACACACTCCATATCATCCGTGACTCTACCCATGTTGTGTTCCACTATCTCATAATCCTGGGCTACAATTTCACCCATTGTCTTGTTAACCTTTGGAATTGCAATTTGAACCCTTCGGTGACCATCACTGCAGTCTCTGATTATCTTTGCCACTGTTCCTGCCATTTGTCTCTGTTCAACATCACCTTCCTTTTCCGCTAACCCTTGAATATCCTCAACTGTCCGGATGGCCATAACCTCACCCCTTGGCATCAGCATCTGTTTTAACCAACGTGGTGCAATGCATTTCCCCACATCTGGATTTGGTTCAGGTAACACACCTTCACCGACGGCCTTGAGCACCTGGTTGCCATCTTCATCTGATGGAGCTTCAATATCAATAGGCCTATCTCCTTCCTCACTAGTGGCTGCCATATCTTCATTAACTTGATTCCCTAAAAGAGGAGAGTACTCCGTACTATAACTATATCCACTTGACTCTGAACTAGAGCTCACCTCTACTGCCGCACCTTGATTTCCTATATCCACCTCCTGGCCCCGAGCCCCAGCTACACTTTCTCTTGATCGCACTGTACTTTGCTTCTTTGTTTGAGGCTCAAGATGTTTCTTATTCTTTTCAACCTCCAAACTCCTCTTATTCTTAACCACTTGCTGCTGTTTCTGACCACTATTACCACCTTGAGGTCCAACTGACCTTGTAGGAGCCTCCTCCTGTTGCTTCATCTTCTCATATGTAAGGCGTACCTTCCGACTCTGCAACTGCCCAAGCTTCTTGTTATACCACCACTCAGTATGTAGCTCAACTGTTCTGTTAATTGCCTCTAAAGATGGATCTTGATGATCATTCCAATTTACCGGGTCCAACTCTGCTCCTTCTACTGTATTATAATCTTCTCTTAGCACATCTTCATCTTCTTCCAACTGATCCGGAATATTGAGATTCTTCCATTTGCATGCCCTCATCATGTCCACTGATAACCTCGAGAAAGCCAGCTTCCTCACATGAAAGTCATCCTGTGCATTGGCCCAAAAATCCTCCAAAGTAGGGATATGCCTGAATGTTTCTCCTCGAGCCATCCTGATTAGACCCTGGGGATCAAATCCTTGTCTTGCCTTATACCAAGCCAAGTGATATTGTTCTAATTCCTCTCCTGCAGCTGCAAAGGCGGTAGAATTGGGACAACTCTCATTGCCTATCATGAGAGAGAAGGTAACCCCTGGCTCACCCCTTTGTTTCATCATTTTGTCATACTGCTCAAGTTGCCTAGCCAACTCCAACAAAACTATCCTATCGGGCGGGTACCGTGGAAGCCTCTTGGGACAAGTTGTACACCCAGCCACTCGAATATAAGTGAATTGAGGAAACTGAATGAACCAACTCCCAAACTTCTTGACTTTTGCTTCTGCTTCTGGTGAGAGCCTCCTGGCAGGTGCCCCTTGCAGTATACTTACCATCCTCATGGCGAAGGCATCATAAAATATCTTGTAATCCTTGGTGTTGTGCAAATGAAGCTGTGGGTAGCACTCATGCACCAAATACTGTCCGGGTCCATTGCCAACTATCCCTCTAGCCTTAAGTCCAGGATGCTCATATAATCTTGCGATCAAATAAAAGAGGTAGGACCCCATGTGGAACCGCTTCTGAATCTGCGCCGTCCTGAGCTACAACTCCAAATTTTCACTTATGATTTTTGCCCAATCAAACCTTTCCTTTCCCTTCTCAATGCCTTCAATAAAATAGTACATCCAAGTCTCAAAATGCACACCCTGGGCAGAGCCCATGATCCGATTGAGGAGGACGATGAGGTCTCCATATTCTGACTTAAAATCTGACCTGGTGAGTTTTGATGCCTTGGTAACTCCCTTCTTTCCTTCATGTAACCAATTTTGCTTGAGTAAAGCAAAGTAGGTATCTTGACTATCCTGAAAGAACCTGCTTGCTTGATTCATCAAAACTACTATCATTCCTTTCTGTTGGGGTATACCGAATGTCTCCTCAATCACTTGATTCCCAATGTTGGCCAACATTCTCCTACCCTCATCAAAGACGATAGACTTGGATGCAATATCAAATCGGGAAGCACACTCCATGATTAGTTCTGGACAAGGCAAGGTAGGAGGGAAAGCGGCGGCCTGCACAATTCCAGACTTGTATACCTTCCTTGCCATAGGGGATTGGCCTCTCCTCAACCTATCCCTCAATTGCGTCATGTCAATGGTACCGATGTTAGTGTCTCGGACTCGTTTAAGTTTCGAGAAGAAGATGGTCTTGGGCATCATATCTTCCTTGTCAGCTATTTTGGTATTAGTCCCCATTGGATTCTTGCTTGTACTAGCATCCGCTATGGAGTGGTTCATAGCAAGCAAGAAAGGGGAAAAATCCAATCACGACAATCGAGAAATCTGCTTAATGAACCAATCTTACAATCTCTCAACAAAACTTGTCTCCGTCACCCAAACAATCGCGTGACCAAAAGACAAAACAATTAAGGAGAAAAGGCTAAAAGACTCCACTAAAACACAATTTCTCAATTAAAATCTAAGATCCTCTATGCAAATTCACAAGCCTCACACCCAAAATTTATCTTTAAAACCACCCCTCTCAACACATTAGCTCCTATACAAACATGGCCAAGCCTACAAGCACATCAAATTCATCCCCCAAATACAAATCAGGCCTGCCGGCCCTAAGACAAGCCTGCCATACTGATTTCAGATCTCTCTTCTACAAATTCACATATGCTAGGGCCTGCTCTTCTACCAAATTCGGGAGCCTGGGATCTCTGAGACTGCCCTATCTCTGCTCCAGCTCGCACCTTTTCTTTATTTTATCTGCTCCCAAACTCGGGCCTGTACTATCTTGAATTCGGACTGCCCTGCTATAATGTATTTCACTGCTTCCTCTGGTGGATGTCGCTGCTTATACTTGGAAATTCGCTGCTTCCTGTCTTAAGTATTTCGCACCCTGCTCTGCCTTGTTGTTTCGCTGCTTGAGGAATGAATGGTGGAGTGAGGAGAGGAGGGAGGCAGCCTCTCTTATATAGCCGCCCTGGAGCCTCCCAATTCTAGGGCCGACCCTACCAAAAACAATAGAAATATTAAATGCGAATGAAAAATAAGGGACGACCTGCCCTTAATTTATTTAAACTCAACCTTTTGAAATTGCAATCATTTAATGCCCTCTAAAAAATGCCGAAATGGAGGCCGACCTAGCAGCTTTCAATACAATTTTTCGATTTTGTAGCATGAAAACATTTAAATATTAATTTGAAAATGACAAGGCATGGCCAAAAACAGGTCCAAGCATTAGATTTTTTCTTTATTTTTCCTTGACACAACGTTCAACGCATATTGAAATGATCAACAAGTATCTAAAAAAAATTTCAAAATTTCATGGCAACACATGGATTTCGAAAATTCAACAATTCGTTCCAGATTTTCTTGTATTTCGAAAATATCATTCATTGTTCAAACAAAATTTGAAATTGGCCACAACAAATAATAAATTGAATTGCCATTCACACTTTAAGAATTTGAAATATTGTTATCTAAATAAGGATTTCGAATTTATCATTAGATCAACCAATAGTGTTAAGAATCATTATAACGGCAATTCAAAGTAGATTGGCCAATCAAAATTTGCAATCCATTCATCATGAAACCAAAATTTGCAAGGAAAATTTGGAACTTGCAAGCCCCAAGATCATTTCGAAAGTCATCAGGATTTAGCACTTGAATTCAAATCAACAAATCTCCTCAAAGAAATAGAATCGAAATCCAATTCACTACAATTGCCAAAATGCCAAAAATTTTGAAGGCCACAAATCATTTTCAAATAACCAAATAAATCTCAACTCCATTTTTTCCATTTCAAGATATCATTAAAAAATTTTCAATTCAAAATCATCACATCATCAAGACCTTAAATTTAAACCAATACCAAAATTTTCAATCTAAAATCAAACGCATTTCCAAACACATTACACTGCACCCACTGAACTTGCCAGGCAATCAAAATCAAGAGGACTGGGCAAGGCCGAAACGTCCAAGTCTGGAGGGGTCGAAAAAAAAAAAAAAGGGGGTCCCCATGGATGGGGCGATGTTGTAAAAAAAAGACCTCACAACACCTTCCCTATAGAAGTAAGGCATCACGTGTACATTTCATATTCAATCTATCCAATATTGCATCCATAATCAAAGGAGCTATTCTTCTCATTCTCTCTTATGAAAGATTATTTTTGTTTTGCGAGTGATCCAAGGGTGTCAAGAGTTCACAATCAACTCTTGCATGATATTAGAACTCTAGTTTGGAGAACTCCTTCCAAGATCTAAGGGAGGCAATTTGGCTTGAGTTGCATGCTGGGTGCATTTTGGGGATGAAAGGACGTCACAGTTGAATCTAGGGCATTAGATTTGGGCTTTTATTTCATCAAAATCTGACATAGTGAGCCAGGTCTAAAGGGTTTCAAGTTGCGTGAAAGTTGCTAGATCCAAAAGGTAGCTGAACTTTCGAAGCACTTTGGGCCAAAACAAACTTTGTCATCGAATCCAAAAGGCCCAAAAACCATAAGACGAATTGTCAAATCGTCAAAATTTATGATTTTTGCTCTAGGCCATCAAAGGTTTTCTCTTCCATTTTGTCATTATAGGAAAACTATACACATTTGTACTATATGTTGTCATTGTCGTCAATTGTCAGTGGTCTATAATTGGGCAAATACTTGGTAGAGATTATTGGCATATACTCTATGCCTATATGATTTCATCAGTCTCTACATCATCCTATGTTTGGTTAAATACGATTTTGCAATTTTTTTAAAAGAAATGTTTTGATTTTCTATAAATTATATTTGCTAACATCTAGTCTAAAGGGTTTTTTGCAAGGTCATATCGTTTACCGAAGCAAGTTATGCCTCAAATGGCACAACTTTGGCCTGCCACCTCAAAACTCCACCACTATGACTTCCTCGATCCCTGTGTCATCTTACATTTGGTCAAGTACAATTTCACAATTTTTTTATTAATAAAAAATGCTATAATTTTAACCAATTACATTTGCTAGCACTTGGTCTAAAGGTTTTCTCACGAAGTCATATAGCTTATCAAAGGGGGTTATCGCCCCAAGCGGCCAACTTTAACCCAAAACTCCACCACTGCAACCCATTTGTCGCTCCATTGGCGACAAATTGGTTGTTGTTTTAAACAAATTTTTAAACCAATGGTTGATGGGTGTGTGAGAGCCAATGGCCTTAGGCCCAATTTGGCCCCCTAAGGCCCTAATGGGTAATTTTTTTTCAAATTGCCATAACTTTTCACCACAATGTATGTTCTTTGAAAACAAGATATCATTGAAAAGTTGGCTTAGTGTACTTTGCACTAGAATAGGTTATTTTTCCAAACTTTGTTGTTTGGTAACAATAATTGGTTTTTGAAGTCAAATAACCACTTTTGGCTCCTAGGCTTAACTTTTTTCCACAATCTCCACGTGTGATTCTTGCAATGTTGGAAAGGTATTGAGGAGCTCTTTCAAGCCATTCATGTAATTTTTCTAGACTCAATTCTTGGTACATTTTATTTCAATTCTTGCCCTAGGGGTATTTTGGAGGATACTTGGACATGTTGGCATTTGGGAAGGTATTATTTTGATCAAATCACTTCTTTTCAGCTCCAATAAAATCCTGTAATGTCCCCAGCTCAAAGCAAGACAATTAACAGCAGTTGGCTGTCCTTTCCTTGGATTACCCAAGAGGAAGAGGACGTAGAGCATCATTGGGTAAGAAATGAAGTCCTTGGCTTGTTCTAAATTCTAATTTTAAGTTGAGTGCACGTCTTTTGATGCAACTTAAGTTATTTCAAAGTGAACTTATGTTATTTTAAGTTAGGCACATCTTTTTAGGCAACTTAAGTGATGCCTAGACAAGGGACTTAAGTTATCCCCTCTTTTATGTACTTAAGTGACTCAATAAAAATATATGACAAAAAGCCAAGGTTGGCCCCCAGCTTCAAAGAGTTTCATTGGTGCACACTTTAGGTTTTTATTTTCAAGTGTTGGATTAAGAGGTGGAATATCAAGGGTGGAGATTGATTCATCTTTTTAGAAGGTGCTATAAAACACCCTAAGGGCTCATTTAGAGCTCATTATGTGATGAAGTTTTCTGTTGTTGCTGCTGTATCTTGGCTTGAGGATTAAAACCCTTAAGTATCCCTGATTTTGGTGAGACACAAGGGCTCTCCCTAGTCAGAAGAGTGTGTTTCGGTGTAAGAACTCCGGTTTGTGAAACCCTAGCACATTGCTAAATCTGGGCTGCAAGTATTGATCAGGTTTGGAGGCCCAATTGAGGACAATATCAGTGCTGGAGACTCAGATCTGGGGACATTCAATGTTGCAGATCATCCAATTCTGAGTTTTTTTGAGGGACTGCTGCAAGGAGCAGCTAGAACAGACTGTTTGACAGTCATTTTGGGAGTTTAGTGCTTTCCATTTTGGACAGCTAGGGTTTGATGAAGTACATAAATAAATCTGACGTATTCTTGTACCTAAATCTGTCTATTTTCCTGTCTATATCTCAGAATAATTAGGGAAAATCAGACATATGCTTTTCTGAAAATTCTGGCTTATTTTGTAATCATTCTTGATCATAATAACAATCAGAAAATTATGTTTATGATTCTATATCTGATCTGAAATCTGAGATGTAATGAGAACAATCTGATGCAAAGTTCATTTCCAGATTTATGCCGTAGTTGAAAAAAAAAATTGTTAAATGACTTGTGCCCTAGTTTGCATATTTATTGTTTTCTTTTTAGCATCCCATTTGGGGATATTACATAGGACAGTCAATCATTTTTGTTGTTGTTTCAATCAAATTCAAAGGTTGTTCCATTGAGAGTTTCCAATGTTTTTTTGCATCAGTATCATCTTATCTTTGTTGCTTCAATAAGACTCCAAAGTTGCTCCAAAGTGAGCATCCAGTGTTTCATTGTTCAGGTTACTATCATTAAAGGGGGTTACATAGTATCTCTCTTTCCTTCCAATGGAGGAATAATTCATTGTATATTTGTGATGTGATGTAACATCTTATTCAATTTAAACCATTGTGCCCATAATCAGACAGTATTTTGTTCTTGCTGCTCTCTTGTGTAAAGCATCTTTTAGTTTTGTGGATGATCCTGGAGGATTGAATCCATTGGTGACTCTAACATGGTATCGCATGTTAAGTTCATTTAGGTCCTATAAATCTTTCTAGAAATCTTTAATTGTTATGTGATTGTTTCATGGAATTTACTTCTTGTACTAGGTCATTTAATATTTATCATGTTGTTGTCTTATTGTATAGGATTAAGACACATCACAATCTTGTTTAATTATATGCCTCAACCTTACCTATATAAACAAGGCATCATATGTACATTTCATATTCAATCAATTCAATCTTGCATCTATAATCAAGCAAGCTATTCATGTCATTCTCTGTTGTGGAAGGTTATTTTTGTTTTGCAGGTGATCCTGGGGTGTGGGAAGTTCACAATCAACTCCTAGAATTTAAGAAAAAACAAAATCCAATGGGTTTGCCTTTCAAGGCTGACTATACATTTGACAGAGCTCTACATTCTTGATACAAACATCGTGCACCCCAATAAGGTCTCCTCTTAGTTACTGGGTTCGTACCCGCAGGCCCTGAACCGGGTTCGGGTACGCAACCAGTTCCAGTACGTCTATGGGTACTTGCTGGGTACTTGATGTGGCTTATTCGAGTATTTTTCAACTATCAATTGGCATTTAATATTTATCTTTGGCATTTGGCATTGCTCAATGATTTAGTTTTACAGTTCTGTATATTTCTCTTATTTTTTTGTATATATATATACACACACGTACCCATACGTACCCAAACCCCTAAAAAAAAATTCACATACCGGGTTCTTGTACCCACACCCATCCCCGAACCCAAACCGGTAACTTAGGGTCTCCTTGGTATCTCCTTCGTATGAGGATTCTTTTAGCATCAAGAATGCATTTCAATCTCCAAGCTGTCCTCTCTTTTAACATTTAGATTTTCTTTCTTGGGACTCAATCATCATAATTTGTGTTCCACATCTGTTCCATACTTCAGTAAGTTCAATTTTATCCTAGCTCATCTTGGCAGCATCTAACTTGGCAGCAATTAGATGCCTCTGACTAACTTGACAAAATGGGTGGAAATGATGAAATCGTTCTCAATGATCTTTCTTATAATTATCCACATCATTGTAAATATTCTACACGTACAGTTGGCCCAGTTCAATGAAGCTTCACTGACGGCATCTAAATTAGACAGGAGAATTTCAATTTATTGGAGTCTCATTACTAACCCTGTTGATTTTGCACGCCCAGTTCTAAGACAGCTTGCATGTGCTTGACTTTGGTCAGCCAGCACTCATATTTGTCCTTGTAATACTATTTAACCTACATAATGAAGAGTGTTTAGATTCAGTACTGGAAGGTCTGTTTTGTTATCCTATCTGTTCTGTCTTGTTTCTTTACTTTTCAGCAGTAAGAATGGAGAGGATATATAAGTTCCTGTATGCAGATTCAGATTAATAATGCTACAAGGTTGCTTAAGTCATTCAAGTCTAAGAAAACGAGCATTGCAGAAAAGAGGAAAACCATGGAGTGGCAGCGAATTATAGCAATCTTTGTATGAGAATGGGGTTCAAACAAAATGCTAACTTGATTGACAAACAGAGAATGCTGGTTTTTGAAAATGGATAATATATACATATATATAACAAGCCATACACTGTATAAGTGAAAACGTCACAACAATCTGAAGTGAGTTGTGATCAGCACCAGTAGGTAGCTCTGTATTAAGCCAAAGCATCAGGTAGAAACTTGGACAAACTTATATTGTCTGAAAAATCCTTCTGTGGCTGTTCAAAGTCAACCTTTAATATTCCTGAATGAAGCTGTGATCTTTAAAAGTAACACTAGATCAAGAAATATCAAATAAGTCAAAATCTAAAACAATATCCATCCAAATTGCCTCAATCAAGACAAGCACTGCTAGATTATTAAATGATCTCAAGATGCTAGCAAGCACTTAATTTAATATTGCTTTACCTCCATGATATTATTTGGAGTACATTTCAGAAAAGATTCAAAATTTTAAGGGCAGTCTGCAAATATCCAGTTTGGATTGAACAAGAATCTGATTTTGTTAAAGGAGGTGGGCCAGGAACCCTAATCCACCACTCAAATTATACCACACCCGACTTTGGACAAAGATTACAGTAGCATGTACTTTTACCTGTATGTCAGCATTTAAATATCACCACAACAAAAGGCACAGGTGCATTTCATTTATATGAAGTTATGAACAAAAATTGATATGGTAACTGTAAAATCAAAAGTAAGCAAACAGTCTGATAACATTTGATTTATATCGGTGGAACCTGTGATTTTCAAGTTGGTTACCCAACAGAGTTACAATCTTATGGCTATTCATGTATGCAGTGGAGTATTATTATGTAGCAGCCTGTAATAAAATAAGGTAGTAGAATTGTGGTCAAAAATATTATACTTTCTTCTTTACAAAGAAAGTAAATGGAAAGAAAATCAGAGCCGAGCTAACTTTGCCAATATTGACTTAGTCATAAATGTGCCAGTCCTTTCCACTACTCGTTGGAGATAAATCTTGTGATGTTTCAGCAAAGAAGCATGTTTGTTCACAAGACAAAGCAAAAAATTGCTAAATTTTAGGGACTTGGTAAATTCTTCAGCCACATCATCCAATGAGAGAACCAGGAGGTCAAGTACTTCATGGGTTAATGACATCGGATAATTCAATATATTCTGAAATAAGGTAAATACAGGTTCAGTCCATACCAAGCTCTGGGATAACTCACTTCGATGACAGGGCAAGCATATGACAGAGTGCTGCTGGATTTCTTCACAAAGTATCTTTTGAAAGAATGAAGACAATTGTTCTGCTTGTAAACAATCTTTAATGAGCCTCTGGAGGACTTCACAAACAGCAACATTTAGCCCTTTCTTGTAAAGCATTAATGGGAGCAACAGCGCATCAACAGTTGCCCTCTGGTGTACTTTACCTGCCTGCAACACAGCTGTTACCAAAATGCGGGATGCCGGTTGTCTCAATGACAGAAGCTTTGGAAGAATTAGTGAGCACAACATATCAGTCGACCAGGCATAACCTTCTTGCCCTTTTAGGAGACTCTCAACCAACTGCAATGTAACTTCGTCGTCAACTTCCCAAGGCTTTATGAAACTAAGTAATTCTCTTGAATCTGCATTCATACAGAGTGTATACATTTTTTCTGAAATGATGGAAATATTACTATAATTGTTTGAATCAAAGTTTAGTAATCCTTCTCTTAGAGATGTTGCCTGAGCATAAATCTGAGGATCAATAGCTAATTTGGAATCAATCTTTCCTTGGTCTACAATATTGACATCTGATGATGTCCATGTTTCTGAACCTGCCGCTTGAACTGATATACAGCTCGTAGCATGTTGAATTTCTGAAGCATGATCAGAAGTGCGTCTCGATTCTTCTTTTCTCTCTCCAACAGGTTCTCTGGCCTCAGGAACGCATAAATTTCTTTCTGAGACTGCATTCATACTATATTCAGTTTTCTCATCTAGCACTTCCTTAATTTGCAATACATTCCTCTCCTTTGAAGATTCTCGAGCATTACTAGCTGTGATTTGGGCATCCTCGAAAGCCATTGGAATCCAAGGAAATAGTGAGTTTGAACCTCTTTGACAATTATCCAGGAATTTGGGCAAAGCGTTGTATTCGTCCATCTCTGAGCCTCTATCCACTGGACTAGAGTCATTAAACATTAATTAGTACAATCTATAATCCTCTCTGAGTGCATCAGGCAGAAGAACTATGAACAAATACACCAACAACAATCTCCTCCTAAAACGTCGAATCCTACAATTATATATATGTGGCAATTTTTAATTTTAAACAAACTCAAAGACAATGTCAAGCAATTACCTGTAGGAAATGCAGGTGCACCGTGTTCAACAACTGCAAAGAATAAATTTTCAGCAGCTCGCCTCACCCAAAAGTCAAGATCAGGTTTTGCCACTAGAGTTTGGGCCAAAACTTGAAGATCCTTTGTACGAAACCGACTATGTTCTACAGAGAGAAATGTCAAGATACTAGACTGCATGGCACTTGGCAAAGTCTCAATCCACATACACCTGCATAGACATCACACAACTAAACAGTCTGGCATTCATGCTTGCAAATTCCACAACCACTAACAGTATTTACTGTTGTGTACTTTATAAGCATCTCCTTCACATAGACCAGTGAGCAAATTGACTACAAATATTTACATTAACTAAACCTACTCCAGCAATCCACTAATATGCAAAGTAACTCGGGTATTCCTTATTGAAACCCAGAGAAAAATGAAAACTTCAATCATTTTTAATTTCATCATTTTCGCAGAAATGCTTGCCAGAATTCAATCAAGCGAGCATTAACTAAGCGTTCTAGGTTAGCTGCTTATGCTTCTAAATTTTGATCCACTGGAATGCTCAAAAAGAAATTTATACAATTGCCTAAAGAGAGAGGCAGAATCAACCCATCATTTTATTTTCCGTGATTGCCCATTACCCCAAAGATATACAGAGAAACTGCATTGTCATTTCCAGTGCTGAAAATTGCCATTAAACATATGTGCAATCATAATTTTAAAAAGATATATATGTACCAGAGTAGTAGAGGGAATAAGAACGGACTTGCCTATACTGGAACTGGGAGTGCCGGCAGATTGGTCATTTCCTCCTCCTCCATCATAAAAAACCACATTCTTTGAAAGAAGATGAGGAACAAATTTCCAGAGGCCGCTCGCAAGAGGGCCTCCTTTACGTTGGTGCGTCTGAATACAGTGGGAGGCCTCTCCTACTGGACATGCGGACCTGAGAAATATCTCCAACAGAGGAACCCATTGCTCCATCCTTTTCTTCGCCGATTTCTCTCGTCTATGCCTAGAAAAACTCTCTGACACATTTCAGACAGATATATCCTCAGTCATTTTATAAACGAATAGCTTGAGTATTTAGAATATTTGATCATCCAACTAGGGCTAACTCTGCACTTTGAAATGGTGCTCGATTATCATTCCAACTAAGTGTTAAGCGTTAATTTCTTGTTTTGGGTTTATTTTACTAGTACTTGGTAAAAAATGAGGTGCAAGGATTTATATATGTTATTATTAGTAATTATCGATAGGTTAGGCAAGTAGTATTGCATTACTTTATGGATTTCTTACATTAACAAGTGAGTAAAACTAATTCTTTGCACCAAGTACAATTTAGTATATTTCTTACTTTGTTAAAAAATAACGAATATTTTATATATTCTATAGTGTAAATGTAAAATTTTTAAATTTTTAAATTGTAAAAACTATTTTTTAATGATATGATTGACTAATACATTTGAAGTCTTATAGACCGCTAAGGCAAGTACTTGGCCACTATGTGGCACTTGTTAGTACTTTCCAATAGGCTAAGTAAGTACTATTGCATCCCTTTTTAAGTTTTTAGTGTTAACTACTCATTAAATAAAACTGTTTACACCAATTAGAATTTTTTAGATTTTGTATTTTGTAATAAATTTCATATTTTATAAAGTTAGATGCAATATTTTTAAAATTTATAGAAATCATTTTTTTATCATTTGATTGGCTAAATCATTTGAAGTCTTATTAAATGCATTGCTCCTTCCATATTGCATAGTTTTAGGCTTGGAAACAATTTTTGTTTCTTAAATAAAACTATTGTAAATATATGATATAATATAATATATATTTATTCTCATTTATATATTTTTAAAAATATTTTAAAACTTATTATATGTAAATTATGCATTAATAAATATTTAGGTAAACAAATATTATAATTTAAATTAAACATAGTAAATAAATATTTTATTTTATAATTAATTAGAAATATTAAATAAAAATAATATATATTTCTATTATATAATCTTTTAAGATAAATTATTATATATTATTATTATAATATAGATTATAATATAAATTAAAATAATAATATTATATTTATAATTATTATACATTCTAAATATATTATATTATAATTGTAATTTATGTATAATATAATAATACAATATTATATATACAATAATATTAATCATATGTAATAAAAAATATATATCAATAAAATAAAATTAGCACTATTGTTATATTTACAAATAAAATTAAAATTAAGGTTTAAATTAATTATAATTTGTAATCAATAATTGTTTATATAATTATAATTTTATAAATTATTTATTACTACAATTATCATTATATAAAAAATTATAATTATATAATTATATAATTAATTAAAATATCTTATATATTATAAGAAATTTAAGAAAATTAAGATTAAATTTATATTAAAAATTAAAATTAAAATTAATTACTAAAGGCAGCCACTATGTGGCACTTGTTTTAGATTACAATTTGATATGCAAATAAAAGAAACATTAATTTAAGTTTTATCTATATATATATATATATATATATATATATATATATATATATATATATATATATATATATATATATATATATATATATATATATATATATATATATATATATACATATACATATATATATGTATACATATATATATATATATAGATACACATATACATATACATATATATACATATACATATATATATATATATATAGATACACATATACATATACATATACATATATATACATATACATATACATATACATATATATACATATACATATACATATACATATGTATATCTATATATATATATATATATATATATATATATATATATATATATATATATATATATATATATATATATATATATATATATATATATATATATATATATATAAAATAATGTTTTCGTATTTACAATTTATATATACAATCTTAAAATATATTCAATATTGTTTACATAAATCTATTGTTCATGAATACACAAGTTTTTAGAGTCATTTATTTATTTATTTATTTTTTGAAAGAGAGGGAAATAATAATTGGGTGTTATAGGATAAATTATAGTTTAGGGATACAGTAAGGCTCTTCTTGAAACCATAGTTTGGGAAATTTCATCCAACGAGTACTTTTATCTCTAAATACTTGTTTAAGTAAGAGATGTAAATTTATCTTAATCATAGAAGGATTATGTTTGGGAAGATAATTTGTGGAGAAAAATAAAAAGAAGAGATCTTTTCTAGAACTTTTCCAAATCAACAAAGAAATAATTATTGCAAAGCCCTCTACCCATTGTGCATAATGTAAACAACAACATTGTCACAAGAAGCCCAACCATTTATTATATTATGCCACACTTTTGAAGCCAATCACAATTCAATCAACCAAGGCTTCTATATTGGGTCATAGTGTTCAATCTTATATTTCACTTAAATATCTAAACCAATCAACCTATTTTTTTTTACTTCTATAGCCAATGAGATGTTTGATTTTGAAAGAAAGTACATTTTGAAGTTGTTTTTGAATAAGGTAAAAATGGGTTTTGAATAGAACCCGAAACCATTTACATCATAGCAAAAAGATAAAGCATTAAATTTTTCAAAATGAAACACCTGCTAGAAAGAATAGAGCAGGATCCAAAAAAATACTAGATACAATAAAAAATGCAAAGAAAACAGATCTAGCAACACGACCAACAGCACCCAGCAACGAACAGAACAAAAGTAATTGCTTATCATTTTGTCTGCCTTCATCTTCGGCTCCTCCATCTTCTAGATACCATTTTTTAGGTCCTTTAGCTCCTTAGGCTTCTCAGGGATCTTCCTCTGAATACACCCTCTGGTTCTAGTACATGGGCCTACATTCCTAGCACTGTCATCAATAGTAATGGTCATGTTTTCCAGCTAGTTTTTCTCCAGGTAGTTGTGAAGCATATTCAGGTTGATGACAGCCGCATTGAGCCCTTCATTGTTGTGGCTGGGAACTTCATTAATCAGTTTCCCATTGTTCCTAACTTTGACCTTAATTTACTTCACCTTGTTGTCAACAATTTTATTGATCTCGACAGTTATCTCCTCCTTCCAGCTTTTATTGTTTACCTTATCCAGAATCTTGTTCTCCAGCTTCATATTCAGGGTTTCTGTAGTTTTCTCTAGAGAATGAAGATGGAGCTTAATCTCCTGAATCTCCTGATTGATCCAATCCTGAGGAATACTCTGACCTTCATCTTTGTTTTCTTTGTCCATGATCGTAGCATCCTCCAGGGGAGCAATGAAATCATCTTTTTGGCTTTTTTCCTCCTCAGTGGCATTCTAATCGATATTAGCACCCAAATCTTTTTGTTCCTCCTCTTTATCATCAATGACAGGGGAGTTCTGACCAGTCTCAATTTCCTCTTCATCCTGCCCCTCCAAAGAGCCCAAAGAGTCTGCCTTAAGGGGTTCCCCATCATCTTTACTAGCCAGGTCTAACCCTTCCTCATTATCCAAGTGGGCATCATTTTTTTCCCCTTCAGTAGGGAGGTCCAGGGCTTCATTCTTATCATCCTCAGTAGGGAAACCTGGGCTTCATCTTCCTCCTCCTCAGCCCTTTCCTCTTCTTTTTCATCCATCTCTTCTTCTTTCTCCTCTTCAGCCCCTTCCTCACCTTTTTCATCATCATGGTAGTCCCCATCTTTCCCCTCATCCTCTTCCTCCTTCTCATCCTCAATTATGACAATCCTATCCTCTTCCTGCTCAGTGTTACCAGGAATCAAATCCACATTTTCTTCCTCGTCGTTTCCCATTTGCAGAGAGTTAGGGATTTTTTCCTTAGTATCATCTTCGCTGCTATCGGAGCTCTTTACTTTCTTTTTCTTCCTCTTTTTACCGTCTTCTTTCCTGCAGTCAGAAACATTTTCCTTATTTTTCTTTCTCTTTTTGTTGGATTCGGCCTTACTATCCCCCTCAATAGTCTCAGAAGTTTTACCTTTGACCTTTTTAGGAATAGGGTCCGGGATGATATCTATGACGTAGTCAGAAATAAGGAGGATCAACCCCTCATGTAATACGGGGTTATTCGGCTTTTTCCTATGCTCGGTGATGCTACTACTGAGGGAGCTCAAAAGAAAAAATGGGAAGGAGATCCTCTTGTTATGCCTAAAGTGGTTAACTAGGACGAAATGCAGGTTGTAGATTTTGGAATAACGCCCATCAAGCGCGAAATACTCTATCATTACTTTCAACATTTTGGCCCATAAATCCTTAATCTTGGTGATATTAACATAGTCCCCCTTCCCTTTAGTCATGAGGGCCTTTTCATCAACAGTTTTAGGGAACAGGTTAAAAGCTTTTGAACCAAGCCTATGGTTACCTCTATGGAAATGGGTTCCCTCTAGGGGTAAGCCCGTTATCTCAGTCATAAGATTAAGAGTAAGGGTGAAAGATTTACCCCATAAATTTACTTTCCCTCTAACCCAGCCCTCAGTGAATAAGGAAGTTACCTGTTTGTCGTAGCCCACATTTTGAAGTTGTTATTCCTTTAAAAAAATATGATTTAAATATTGCGACAAGAGAGATTGAAAGTTTAAGTAACACATTTAAGCAAGACATTAACTTCCAATAATTAAATAGGATATTATCTTCCTTGTGTTAATTGTACCATGTAAATAGGCTTCCCTTTTATCCTTAGATTCATTTTTGCATATAGAACATGCTTATATATTCTCCATTGCTCCACAAAGACCAATTATTTAACTTCACATATAAGAGTTAGTCCAATAGTGAAAATGAGTAGGCAAGGCAAATCAGCTTTAAGCATATATGAAAAGAACCTAGTATGATGGTATAAAATTGATCAATGAACTATTATCACATCACTAAAGAATGAGTGAATGCATGTGATAACAAGAAAAGGATACTCAAAACTTTGGCAAAGGAATAGGAAATGAGCACCTTGATTTTAATTTTATTGTTGACTGAGGGCATTCATACATTGTGGATACTTGAATTTATCCATCTCTATGATTTGATGATTCTTTTAACCCTATGCATGAATGAGTGGCCATTAAACTGTAAAATAAAATGTTATTGCTTACTATGCTTGCAAGCTTGTATTTTTAAATAATGTAGAATACATTGAATCCTAATTGAACATCAATTGAATCATAACTCTAATTAAACCCAAACCACGATGTAGTCCTATTTGAACTCAACCCATAATCCTAAACACATTTGAACCCTAACCCTACTCCTAACCTTATTTAATTACATAATAATAACTTAAATTGTAACCCTAAGTTTAATTTAATCTATGCAAAAGTCCAAATTATTGAGTAATGGTGTTGGTGAACTCTAGGAAGAATTAATCTCTTACTAAAACATACTAGAGTTTTGATTCTATTAAGAAGATGTACTATTTGAATAACAACAATGTACATTGTATGGAAGCAAATATATCAACTCCTTTAACTATGGGACTTCGAGTATCTTATACTATGCACTATAACGAAGTTGGTGATTATGAATTTCTAGTTGTCATAGATATATTCTATTTTTTAGATCAAGGTCAATCCACCTAAACCTAAAGCATTAAAAATATACGTGACAAAATTTGACCGATAGAACATTTGAAAAAACTATGAAGTATGATCCAACAAATTGATGCGAGAAAAAACATAAACTCTATACTAGAAACTCTTAAGCTATGAAGTATGATTCAAAAATTGATGTAAGAAAAACATAGACTTCACTCTATAAACTCTTACTCTTATGAACTATGAAAAATCTAATATGCACTATAACAACTTTTCTCAAATTATAATTAAAATTTTAAATTATACGCCATCCTTGATCACAATGTTTGTCTATTAAAGAGGATAAATTATAATGTTCAATCCAATATTTTTTAGAATCCTTGTTTGAGTATTGTACTGCTATATCCCCAAGATTTATTGTCCTCTTTTCATGACCATCATTAGCTAATCAAATCGGTGAAAACTCATAACATTTGTGGGATGTATATATTTTTTGTATAACCAAATCGACCTCGTTTATATCCAAGTTTTGGGTTTCTCTTTCTTTGATCATCTCATTTCATAAAATTCATGAATGATCACAAACCACTACATGTAATGAGCAATGGGAGATACATGGTAGACTATTGAGACTTTTCAATTGGATTGTCACCATCAAAAGTTTGAATCAAGCAAATGTAGGATACACCATATGGACTTGTCAAGATCTTTTCATAAGTTCATTGTATAGCTTGTGTATAGTTAATTGTGTGAATCTCCTAAGGAGTCCTTCCATATAAGATGAGACAATAAAGTTAAGAAATATTGGGGATTTTTTGTAATTATAAAAAGAAACCAAAGTCTTAAGAGAGAAATTAATTGTAGAGTCACATGCAACTGATAACAACACTTATTTAGAGGTTTGGGGAAAAAATGTAGAGTGTGCATGGGGAATGGTATATTCGGTAAAGAAATATTTATCATGTTTCCATATTCATAGAATATTTCTTATTTCATTTCCATATACAACAGTTGTAGCAAAAACATGGATGATGAATTAAAAGTCAATAAAATACAATTGTCAACAATAATGTAGAGAATTATACCTAGAGGCTTGTATGTCTAAAAGAGTGTCAACCATCAATCATTGAGTTCTTTGGTGAGTATTGATCTAAAAAGCTAGGCATGTTCATCTCAACTATGACAAATAAAAACTACTCACAATCAAATGATATTTTTGTTTCAGTGCAAGCAAAATTGTTATGGATAGATTGAAGCAGAAAGCTCTATAGGGAGTTTGGTTTTGGTTTGTTTTAGTTGGAATATTTTATATGAAAGGCTAGACAAATTTCATGATCTATTTTTTTCACTATAAATAGATTGAAGCAATAGTTGTAGGGAGACTGGCCTACCCTAAAAATAAACTTTAGTTCTAAATAATATTATTGTTTAAGAGGCTACAAAAATTATCTCTTGAGCTCAAGAATCTAGTTGCTCTAAAACCACGATACTTAAGAAGTACTTTTTGTTTATTGTGAAAAAAATGAAGCAATTGTTGTATGAAGATTGGTCTCTTATCTTAACGTAGCACCAGAGCTATGTATACTTCAATATCTTTTTATACATTTAATTTTATATTCTTGATTTGTACATTGTTCTGAAAATTTTGAGTAACTTTAACATAATTCTAAATTTTTTGTGTAAATATTAGTTGCTCTTCTACAAGAATTACCATTACCTAAATAATATATATTTAATATATGAAGATGGTTCTATCTTTAACATATGTTAACATATAACTATAACTTTTTACTCCATTTTTTCCTGTATAAAGTGTCGTCCATTAATCTTATGTGGTTGTTATGATTGCTATCGTGTTGAAATCTAATTATAGGCAAGCTAGGTGGTAGTAAAGAGGATAGTGAATGCAGAGGACTACCTCATAACCAACAACATTTATTGCAATCATTTCAAATCCATATAAACTAATCGGGAGCAATGAATTGGAGCAGATTAATCTACATTTATTGTGTCCACTATAATTATATTTTGTCTGCATATCAACAATACCAATGAGACTTATATGAAAATAATATACAAATTATATATATAGTTGGGGAAATCAAATTATATTGAGCATTTAAAATAAGATTGTATCTATAGATATGCAATCTTTCTTTTTTGCAGAGCATATGAAAGTGACTAACGAAAGATGTGTTAAATAAAATTTTGAACCCTGAAAGTATTTATCACATCACTAAAAACCATTCATCATCATTGTTATATCGTATAGAAGGCAGAGTTCAATGTGAGATGGGTTTTGTTGAAAATCCCACACAATATAGCCTATCAGCTAATTATAAATAAAGGTATATTAGTATGTTTTTGACAAGTGTTTTGAAATGGATTCTAAAAATTATTCAAAATAGTGTTAAGAGGAGTAAAAAATCAAATTAAAATTTCACTCTTTGATGCACCATCATTTTAATAGAGTTTTATCTTTGTTTTTAGGTGTTTTTTGTTATAGATAGATAGATATAACTTTTAATATTTGTGAGGCTAAAATTGGTCTATGGGGCAACCAAACTTGATGTAAATATCTTATATGTTTTAATTTTATTCTTGTTCAATGAGATGATAAGAATCTGCACCTTCTCAATTGTCACCATATTGAATAAATTGCATCAAAAAACAATTGCCATTAAGTTTCAGCATACTTATTTCTGGTGTCCTTGAAACCATCACATTCTAAAATATAAGTCATCACAAATTAAAAAGAGTGAAATTGTTAATAAATCATCTTTATAATGTCATTATTTTAATGGAATCGTTAGATATGTGAATATTGATGATTACAACAAAATTAATCATTGATATTAAACATAATTCATATCAAGAATATTTAGGAATTTCTCTTAAAGAAATAAAGGAAAGTTAAATAAGGGGAAAAGAAAATACCTTCAACATCATGACTCATGTAGGGCATCCATGTCGCTCAAAAAAATAAAATTTGAAAAATTACAATCCCCTCTAATGTGCATTAGAAACTGAAGGAAGAATAGACTAAAATTAGTAACCGGGGAGGTGTTGTTCAGCAACATATGGGAGAGAATGGAGAGGGTTTTTTAATAAATTTATTTTAGGAAGCTTTTTTTGGAGAGAGGTTGCGTAACATTTTGGAGTGGGTTGCAATTTTCTTTTTCAAGCCTTGTTTTTAGAAGAGTGGTGTGTATCATTTTTGGGTGTAGGGTATGATTTAGTGGGAGATGCATGTTGTAAGTATGATTTTTTGGGGGTTTGGAGAGAATTTTGTTTTTGTTTTTAGGAGTTATTTTTCTGGGTTGAGGTTTTTTTTTTTAAATAAGAGAGAACTCCAGATTTTTGGAAGGATGATTTTGAAAATCCACTACATGTTGGTATAAACACCATTTTTGTAAGTCTATGAGAGACCAAGAAACACACGAGAATGTTGTAAAATAAGCTAATAGGATATCTATTGTGTAATGCAGATTTGCTTAAGTTTCAGTAAGATTTTATGAATTTGTGCATCAATTTCTTGTTTATTTTCATCTCTCTTGCTATTATATATTTCAAAATTTTATGTGTGTTTGTAGTGTTGGTTGTGGCAGGTGTGTGTAGGGTAGTAATTCATTACATCAATGGTATCAAAGCTAGTGCTCCTGAGTGTGCAAGAAAAACATTGAATAAGAGGCATCTTGCACCAAGACCTAAGGGTGGAGAATGTGAGAGTTTGTTGTATATGTATGTACAACTTAAAGAGGAGCTACTTGGATAATTTGTTGACAACAATTTCCTTTATTTGTAAACAAATAGCCAAATGTGAGGCAATTTGTGGATAAAATCTAGAAGTGTAGATAAGAGGATTTGTGTTGGGGCTTTGTGAGGCCTCAAGAGTATGGAAAAGATAAAGAGGAAAAGGACTTTTGTGGTTGGATGTATTCTTAGGATTCTTAGACATGAGAAAATTAGAGAAAGACTTTGGAAAATGTGTGTGTGTGTGTGTGTGTGTGTGTGAGAGAGAGAGAGAGAGAGAGAGAGAGAATCCTTGGGTCATTCACAATCTTGCATCACCCAGAAATATTTCCTTCCAGTTTGTCTATTTACTAATCTAGTTGGGTAATTTCTAATGTTTAAGCTTATGATTGTTCCAGTTGGCTCATTTTCTTATGTGATCCTTATGTTATTTTCTAGACATCATGAAGATCCTATGTCTAGCCTTGCAGCTCATTCTAATGTTTCTAGATGGAGTTATTTAATGTTTGGGTCCGGTCTTATTTAGTTTTCCTATTCTAACGGCCAGGGTGGTGAGATTAAATTTGCGATGGAGTTTCACGTTATGCGAAGATTCATGGTGCCTTGTTCTATGTTGTTACACGTGTGGTCAACTTCCTTGTATGTTCACACAACATGATGTATCTAACTAGAGGTACTCTTATGAATTTGGATACTGACCTATATGTTTGTAAACCATTTTCTTTATCTGGGGGATTATGATCGAATAAGTCAACTTATGGCTGGCGATCTTGTATTTAAGTAGGTCTTGTTTAGTAGTCAAAGGGGAGCTTAAGAGGTAGCTAGATTGATAATAGCTTGGAGCATATCTAAGAGATTAGTTTTGATATTAGCTAGAGTTTGTGGTTCGGTATGTAGAGTCATCTTAATTTTGAGGGATAATCTGTTGTTCCTAGTTTGCGAACTTGGTATTGAGGATAGCAAGCATACCTAATTGTATTGCAGTTGTATATTGACAATGGTAATGTAATAATTACATTTGTAGACCAGCTTGAGAATAACATATGTGATATTACTGCTTTAAATAGTTATTTCTTATATCTTGTTTGGGTATTTCCACCCTGGCATCTATAGCTACAAGGATTGGACATCTCCTTTGGGGATTCTTCTTCCTTGACTGCATCATTTGGTATCAAAGTTAGTTGGTTCTTTAGGTTGACCTTGTTCCAATTTTTGTCTTGCAGACCTAGTTTTGTGGAGTGGCAAAGCAAAGGATCTGATCTACATCAACCAAAGGTTAGTGCAAGGTGGCAGAAGGACTGGTTGTCAGAAGTATTGAGGCTCGAAGATGGAATATCATAACTTGTGAACCTAGTTGTGGGGTGGCAGAGTATTAGATCTAACCTATAATCAAGTAGAAGTTGCACAAGGAATATTATTTGTTGGTGTATCATTTACTGAACAAACCTAGTTGCTTAACGTAGATAAATGGCATTGATTAGATTGGAGCAATCAACACTTGTGATCGAATCACTAAACCCGAGGAGATTAAATAATGGCTTATTTGTGAATATGTCACCTATAAGTATGAATCCTAGAAGATTAGAACAGATGATGGAGGAATTCAAAAATGAGATGAGGACTGAAATCTGAAATACTTTAATTGAAGCTAGGAGAAACCCTGAGATTTAAGATGAATTTGAAGAGGCTGCTAAAGATCTCAAAATAGTTGAAGCCGAGATTCCTACTGAGGAGGAAAGACTATTGAGAGCTATGACACAAATGGTTAAGAGTCATAGGATTGATGTTTCTAATTTTGTTGGTTCATTGCATCTTGAGGAATTGATAGATTGGATTAATGAACTAGAGTATTACTTTGAGATGGAAGATATTAAGGATCCACGGAGGGTTAGGTTAGCATAGACTAAGTTGAAAGGTCATGTTGCCTTATGGTGGAAAGAGTTGTAGAAAGATAGGGAGGATAATGGTGAAACTAAGATCACTAGGTGGAAAGTTATGGTATATAGACTTAAATCCAAGTTCATACCAGAGGATTATGAATTCAAATTGTTTAAGAAGTTGCAGAATCTAAAGAAAAAGGATTTAACTGTTAAGGAGTATACCGAAGAATTTTATAATATGTCAATTAGATATAGACACCGAGAATCATCTAAGGAGAAGGTGGCTAGGTATGTTAATGGTTTGAGACTTAGCATTCAAGATGAGTTGAGTATGTCAAGGCTTAATACAATTTGAAGATGCTTATCAGTATGCTCTAAAGGCAAAAGATAAGTTGAAAAGAAGGCATGTTACACCTAGGGTCAAGAATAAACCAGTTGGTGATAAAGGCAAAGATAAAATAGTGATTGAAGAGGAACCTGATCAGAAGATTCATGGAAGAGGTAGTGGCAGCAGGGAGTTGAAGGGCACTTGTTTCAAATGCGGTAATGTTGGGTATATGACTTACCAATGTTCTGTTGGTTCAAGCAAAGGAAAACATAACTTGGTGGCACATGAGGAGAAAATTGAGGATGAGCCTGTTGAAAGAGAGGTTGCACCTATTCAAAGAAGGCAATTATTCTAGACAATTTATAAATTAAGGGAAAAATGTTGCAAAGTAATCATGGATAGTGGCAGTACCAAAAATCTTGTATCATATGAGATAGTACTGAAGTTAGGATTGAAGAGACTTGAACATCCTTGTCCATATGGGATAAGTTGGTTTCAGGATGAACATATGGTGAAATTTAAAGAACAGTGTTGGGTTAAGTTCAACATTGGTCCATATCATGATGGGGTATTATGTGATGTGGTGAATATGAGTGTTTGTCATCTCTTGTTAGGCAGACCTTATCAGTATGATGTTGGTGCTATTCATGATTTTTGAAGGAATGTTGTGTCTATAGTGAAGGATGGTAGAAATTTCACTTTGATTCCTTTAAAGGAGGGAGGAAGGAATGCTAAGAACCCGAGTGTAATGAAAACTTGCACCTTAGGTGATCAAACTGCTTCATATTAGGAGGTGTTGGATTTGCATCAAATAGATGAGAAGGTTTCTACGGTGTTACATTTATTGTTGAATCTGACTAATGAATCAAAACTAGTAGAGTTCAAGGCTAGTGACAACTAGATGATGTTACAACAGAGTATCAAATAAGTGACATCAAATGAACAACATAATCTTGTGAGTATGTTAATGGTTGAAGCTAAAACCTTACTGAATGATGTTAGGAGTAGAATCAAACAACATAGAAGTAAGAAGACATTGATTGTTGAGTGTAAGAGCAACAAAGTCAAAATCAATTAGAAGAAATTGGAAAATCAGGGTAGCGATTGTGGAAGCGGTAGAAGAAACAAAGTGATATTGGATGTTGATAGGTTGGGGATGAACACTTACATCTACAATAGTGTGTATAGACATGTGCAGATTCAGAGCATAGTAGTGTTAGAAGAAATATTATGCATTCTTTTATTGAATAAAGTAAAGAAAAAATTACATAATAAGAGTCAATTAAATTATTGTCAGAGAATAATGAGCAAGGCATAAACTAGACCTATACTAGAACTTCTCAAATGTTCAGTTGATACAAATGTTTTTGTGAAAGCCCTAGAATAACAAGCAACATTTTTGGTGGAGAAGCCTTGACCTTTTCTAGAAAGATAGCTAGGTAATGTTTTGAGTTTTATTTTATGGGATATGACTGTAAATATTTGTAGTTGTTCCTAATTTTTTTACACAATGGACATTTTTAGCATAAATGAGTTTATATTTTGGGTGAAGCAACTTTTTTCTTTGCCAAAAATACTGCATTGTTAATTATTTAATTTGGTAGTCTAGATTGGTTGTTGATTGGCGAGGTTGTGACTGCAAATAACTATTTATGCTAGTTAATATCATTACCAAATGGAAATTGGACAACTTCAAAACATAGATTATATTTAAGGGAAGAAAAATTGCCTATCAATGTTTTGAGTTTGATTACCTAGATTAATTGTACGACTGGCTAGGCTATGAGTGTCAAGATTTGAGTAATTGTAAATTATTGGTGGATAAGCTTTGACCTTTACTAGAAAGAGAGCTAGGTAATACTTTGAGTTTGATTTTATGGGATATGACTGTAAATATGTGTAGTTGTTCCTAAAATTTTTACATAGTGGACAATTTTAACATAAATGATTTTATATTTTGGGTGAAGCAAATTTCTTCTTTGCCAACAAAATTGCCTTGTTACTTATTGAATTTGATAGTCTAGATTGGTTGTTTGATTGGTGAGGTTGTGACTACAAATAACTATTTATGTTTGTTAATATCATTACCAAATGAAAGTTGACAACTTCAAAACATAGATTTTAGTTAAGGGAAGAAAAATTGCCTATCAATGTTTTAAGTTTGATTATAGATAGATTAATTGTATATTGGCTAAGCAAGGAGTGTCAATATTTGAGTAATCATGCCTATATTATTATTTAATGGATACTAAAAGAAATTAATTGCATTATAAATAGAGGTACTCTTTCATTTTCCATAAACTTTGTTTGGTGATGTACTGATTTTGAGTGTTATTTTTCATTACAGGTAGAGGTGATCCACCCATTGTTTCCTAATGACTTGAAGAGATTGATTGTTAGGTTATGATGACACATGTAATTATGGTCATTTATTTTATAGCAGATAGTTCAAAAGGATATGTTTTCCATTACTAGGTAGTGGAGGTGGACCTTTTGTTGCCTAGTTATTTCCCAACCTTTATTGTTTAACTTTAGGTTATGACAACAAGCATATAGTGTAATTATAGTTGAAATATTGTCTAGTGGAGAGTTTATAAGGAAATATTTTTCATTAAATGTGAAGGAATAATCATGTAGTCAAGGATGGAGAATCCAATTAAGGACTGTCCAAACTTGCATCCAAACCACAACACAACGAAATTATAAAGAAATAACACCAGATCTGAGAGAGAACAGGTATCTTTATTCATCAACAACTAATTACATGCAATGTGTTAGGTTGTAAGGCCTTCCCGGTTACGACCAATTACAAAACAAGAATAGTTCTACAAGATCACGCAGGATCCAATACACCTCTCAGCTAGTCCAGGTCTGTAAGATAACAGGACACTGGTAGGCACTCCAAGAAAGATCTAAACTTGTGCACGCAGGCCACCAAGAAATCTTCTTGTGCCTAAGCTCATAAGCTACTAACTCTGCTATCTTCTATCCAGATCTAATCTCATTCTAGATCTTTGCCTCCAAATGCCTAAACAACTACCCAAACATCTTCTAAAATACTAATTCCCAACCACAAGTCGGCTTCCAAATATACAAATATTAAATGCAAAACATGGTCATCTCTCAAATAGCCTTACAATAATTAAATTATCCATGTTGGCCTCCAGATCCACATAGGAGAATGCAACACGCTAGATCTAGGTCCCCACATGTCCAATGGTCAATCCATAACTCGAGGAACATGACCCAAATCAAATGCACCAATCGGCCAAGCCGATTCATCCTAACAACCAAGTCGGTCTGCAAGAACACCAAGAGCAGAGAAATAATTGAGTGCTAGTGAATCAACCACACCAAGCATCACCGAGCAACGTAGTTATCGCCGAGTGCCAGGAAAACTGATGCCTTCAGTTACTAAGTGTACTTCAGAGACCGAGCACGCCAACAAACACTAAAACCGAGTAACCAAACTCCAAGACCAAGAAAACACTTCACCAACTAAGATCAAAACTACCAATCTGCCTTTCAAAACAAACATATTTTTGGTTGATATAGGATTGCCAAGAATCCTAGGATGCTCCTGCATCAGACACCCTATGTAAAGAAGATTTTCTCATAAGGAAATCAAGTATGCCTTAAGGGAATCAGAACATGTATGCCATATCTATTTTTAACCCATATCTCCTCTTGTCCTTCATCCCAAGTTGTCTTCACTTCATCTATCGTCACTTGTAGAAAGCTTTTATGCTTCCCACTTCTCTTATCTTTTCTGTCTACAACTGATAACAATTGACTCTGACCATCCCTTCCACTTCTGATCACATTAGTACCTCAATAAACCCCATCCTCTCTGGACTCCTCAGTCAAATCGACATCATCCACATCTCTCTATGTCACCATTTTCATTATCTGCTCTACTATTTCTGTAAGAAAGATCATCTGCCTCTTAATCTCAACAAACTCTTCAGATATATCATTCTCCTTCTCTTTCAAACTAGACTTTGCAGGAATAGGTTCATCAACCCTGTGCTCCTGAGGTTTGTTATAAGGACAACACCTGATAATTCCACATCCCTTAGCCCCTGTCTCCTGTAAAGGTAACAGCTTATGCCTAGATCCTTCATGCCTAACCACATAGGTGTTTGCATGACCATAAAAAAAAACATTTCTATCAAATTGCCAAGGTCTCCTGAGCAACAGATGACAAGCATCTATAGGAAATACATCACTTAATATTTCATCATGATAAGATACAATCTAAAAATTAACCAAGCATTGTTCTTCAATCCTAACCTTAGACACATCTTGTATCCAACTAATCTGATAAGGATTAGGATGTTTCTTTCTTTCCAAATTCAACTTACTAACCATTTCTTGTGAAACAAAGTTCTCAGAATTGCCAACATCAACTATGACATTACATACCTTATCCTTGCACTTACATCTGGTTCTGAATAAATTTCTTATTTGCACTGGTTCTTGGACACATGTAGGCAACCTCCTAGTGATAAGAAATTTACCTTTTTCTGCAACATTCTCAATGTCTTCCTCGGTAGTCAGTGCAACCCTTTTCTTAGGACATTGAAAACTTCTATGACCTGCTTCACCACATTGATAACAAGTACTGGTGAACTCATTTTTCCACCTTCCTCTCTGTCTAGTATTGAAATTCTTAGTGATTTGACCACTGCCAAACCCCACATCAGTCTTTTTAGGATTCTCTACCACATTACATTCAGTAATTGTTTCACCAGTCTTACCACCTCGGTTCCTATTGTTCTATCTTCCTTCAAACTTCCTGTTCAACTTCTCTTCAATCTTTAATGCCATTTGATAAGCATCTCCTATTGTTGTCATCCAAACAGTAAGTAACTCTTCTTGAATACTAGGTCTCAAACCATAAACATACCTAGCAACCTTCTCTTTATCAGCTTCAGAATGACCAGTCCTAATCAGGATTCTGTAAAACTTCTCGGTATACTCCTACACCGATTCGCTGGTATGACTCAAGGCTTGCATCTTCTTAAACATGTCCAACTCATAATCCACCAGAATGAATTGCTTCTTCAACTTGTCAACCATTTGGTTCCATCTAGTGATCTTTTCTTTTCCTCTCCTACTTCTTTCCAGCTGAACTTCCCTCCACCAAATATTTGCATGACCCTTCAGTTTAGTCTTTGCAAATCTAACTCTATCAGGATCTTCTATTTCTTCATACTCAAAGTATTCATCTATCTCATTGATCCAATCAATCAACTCTTCTGGCCAAAGGCTTCCAGCAAATGCAAAAACTTCAATCTTAGGTCTTTTCCCAATTTTAGACATAGCTTTCAGGATTCTATTCTCTTCAGGATCCCTAGCTTCTTCAAAATGATCTTCTTCCTCAGATTCATCATCACTATCTTCTTTCAATGTAGTCTTATTTCTCAATTCCTCTTGTAGATCTTGCGCCTATTTCTGCAAAGCTCTAAAATCATCAAGACTAAATTCTCTAGTAGCTTCCTCCTCTGAGATCTCACGAGCTCTCCTTGAAGGCATCTTTAATCCAAGGTCTTGGTGCAAAATGCCTCTCCTTCAGTGATCTATCCACACATTCAAGATCAACTCGCTCTAATACCACTTGATGCAGTCAAGGATGGAGAATCCAATTAAGGATTGTCCAAACTTGCAGCCAAACCACAACATGGTGGAATTATAAAGAAATAACACCAGATCTGAGAGAGAACAGGTATCTTTAATCATCAACAACTGATTACATGCAATGTGTCGGGCTGTAAGGCCTTCCCGATTATGACCAATTACAAAACAAGAATAGTTCTACAAGATCACGCAGGATCCAATACACCTCTCAGCTAGTCTAGGTCTGTAAGATAACATGACACTGGTAGGCACTCCAAGAAAGATCTAAACTTGTGCACGCAAGCCACCAAGAAATCTTCTTGTGCCTAAGCTTGCAAGCTACTAACTCTACTATCTTCTATCCGAATCTAATCTCCTTCTAGATCTCTGCCTCCAACTACCCAAACATCTTCTAAAATACCAATTCCCAGCCACAAGTCAGCTTCCAAATATACAACTATTAAATGCAAAACATGGTCGGCTCTCAAATAGCTTTACAATAATTAAATTATCCATGTCGGCCTCCAGATCCACATAGGAGAATGCAACACGCCAGATCTAGGTCCCCACACGTCCAACGATCAATCCATAACTCGAGGAATGTGACCGAAATCAAATGCACCAGTTGGCCAAGCCAATTCATCCTAACAACCAAGTCAGTCTACAAGAACACCGAGCAACAGAGAAATAACCGAGTGCTAGTGAACCGACCACGCCAAGCATCACCGAGCAACGCAATTATCGCTGAGTGCAAGGAAAACCGATGCCTTCAATTACCAAGTGTTCTTCAGAGACTGAGCACCCCGACAAACATTGAAACCAAGCAACCAAACTCCAAGACCGAGCAAACACTTCACCAACTAAGATCAAAACTACCAATCTGCCTTTCAAAACAAACATATTTTTGGTTGATACAGGATTGCCAAGAATCCTAGGATGCTCCTACATCAAATATAATAGATAATTTAAAATGAAAGTCTTATTTATTAGATCATCCTAAAGACAAATAAATTTTGCACTTCCCTGAACTAGTTGATTTGTTGAACTTGATTGTTTAGATTGTTTTTATGATGGTTTAGGTTATGATTATAAATAATGAGTAATGTGAATTCATTGAAATGATTATAGGTTGAGGAGTTTCATCACTTGTTGGAAAAATATTTTGACATGATGTGTTGAATATTGTTAGAGTTGGTGCTAGTGCATGGGGCAATGTGTTCACAACTCACTTACTTTATGTATATGGCTACTTATATGACATGCATGTCTGGATATGGTAAAGGGTTGGGTTAACAATGGATAGAGCCACATAAGAGACATTGTTTGAGGTAATTAACTCTTAGGACATTGTTCTACAATGTCTCATTAGACGTTGTGTATACAGCCACATAAGAGACCTTGTTTGAGGTAATTAATTCTTAGGAGATTGTTCTACAATGTCTCATTAGACGTTGTGTATACCTCAAATATGTTGAATCTAGGCTTGGTGACCATGTTTTATATATTGACGAGATAATGAAGGATGGATTTTGTTTGACATGAAACATTGCTCTATCCACTCAAGGTTGCCACAATTTTATAACAATTTTTATAGGATGCTCACATTGTAATAAATATCCTTCCTTCAATTGAGACAAATGAGGTTTTTGATGAAATTAGTCAGTATTGGAAGGAAAGAAGGATTGTAATTTTCTCTTACATTAGCACAATAAGCACTAATAAAATCACACAAAATTTTATCACTTTATATTAGAGAATGAAAAGCTTGGGCTCAGGAAGAGGATTCGGTCATTCAATATGTTTTAATACTTGTGATAATGTTTGTTGATTTAATGTCCAATATTTTGAATAATATAACAGTGGTAGTTGTCACTTAAAATTGTTATTGTTGATAATTAGTGCTCATAATTGAATGAAATCTATTTTATCAATCAAATAAGTGGCCAATTATTTGAGCCTGCATTGGTGCACCAATAAAACATTACATAATGTACAACTATAGAGCTATCTCTTTTGGAGGGGAAAGCATGTTGACGTGACATCACATTTGATGATGTTTCCTTGAAACATTACTTATAAGTAGAAGCCTTCTCAAATAAACCCCTTTAATCATAATAGTAATTTTTTTAATTTTATATGTTTTTAAAAATTTTATCATGTGAGACATTAATTAAGTTTTATATTAATATTTTATCATATGCATAACAAATAATTGATAGTCAAGATACTTAATAACATTATACAATTAGATACAAAACTTGTAAAGTCACTACCTTTTCAAACGAGATAACCGTAAAGCACAACTAATCTTTAAGGTCATGAATAACACTAGGTTTGGTCATTACCAACAAACTCATTAAACTTAGGAAATATGAGATTGGATGGAACTAGAAATACCTTAATGCTACCTTGAATTCTTGCAAATTTTGAAATCATAGAATCTACATCTCACAATATTGAGATATATAATGCAAGTTAATTCGAGTTCAAAAGTCAAGAAGGCTAATATCTCTATACAAAAATCACTAAATAGAGAAGTATTATTTTAACTTTCTATGGACTAATTACTTGACCTTATTCAATAAGAAGTATTCTTAATTCATTATGCATTTGTTATGTCCTCTCTTACGTCCTCTACACCTCTTCATAGACTAAAATATTAAAGTTTTAAGCAAATCTATGAAAATAATTTTATAGATATAAGGATTGTGTTTAGGGTTTTATTAGGGTTATACCTTAAATTAGTGGGGAAAAATATTATGTATATATATAGTCTTTGAATATTAAGCATTTTTTATGAGAGAAGATCATATCTTTATAATAAAGAAGATAAGTTATTTTGGGCACCATCAAAGGTTGGACTGTATTCCATCAAAGAGGGGTACGAGGCTTTGCATTAGATGGAATATAGTAAGAGCAAAATCAGGGCTTTCTCCTTCTGCTAGAATAATGTAGTCTTACCAAAAGCAGGTTGTTTTGCATGGCTAGCATTGAGGAATAGAATTCTAACTAGTGATAAGCCTGTCAAGTTAGGTATTACACAAAATTTTAAATGTTGTCTTTGTGGTGAAGAATATGAAACAACTGATCATCTGTTATTGAAGTGTAATTTTTCTTATCATTACTGGTCCTTTATACTTAAAAAACTAAATCTTTCTATGCCCTTGCCTAACAATACATGGGACTTGTTTGAATCATGGCCATTTCTCTATTCAAATTCAATGTTGTATTGTTTATGGAAATGTATTCTGACAATGGTGGTTTGGGCAATTTAGTGGGAAAGGAATAAGCAATTTTTTCGTCATGAAATTTCTTCAATGATATGGTCCTTCAAGGTCTTGAAAGATCAATTTAGGAGATAGTCAATTCTAATCTCTCTAATATTAGATGCAATAATTATTTCTCCCCTTGGGATGGGCTTATAGTAAAGGAGTGTAGACACATTTTTTACCTGCAGGTACAATCCCCTATTAGAAAACCAATCATATGAGTGACATATCACTGGTTAAATGGTATCCTCCTTCCCAAAACTTTGTAAAATTAAATTTTGATGGATCCTCCAGAGGTAATCCAGGTAATTCTAGCATTGGCATCTGTATTAGAGATTGGATTGGTAATCTGAAAGCTATTAAGGCAACACCTCTACTACCTAGCATAAATAATTTGGCAGAAGATCATGCTCTTCTTGCAAGTCTTGTAATGGGAAAAAGGAGGATATTAAAAAATTCATATAGAAGGTGATTCTTTGGTTATTATTAATGCATGTATTACTCGATCATCTTCAAATTAGAAAATTGCATATATTATGCATAAAATATGGGACATAATCAATTCCTTCCAAGATCGTTGCTTTTCACACACTCTTAGGGAAGGAAACATGGTGGCAAACATGTTGGCTAATATGGGTTGTGATGGGTTTAATTTGGAATCCTTTAAGTCTGACCATGAGCTTAATTCCTTTTCCCAATTGAGGAAATTAGCAGACTCTAAAATGATTTGAGATGTCATGTTGTCATATTAAATGGGTTTGTTCACCTTTTTGATATATTTGGGAGAATAATCTTAGATTTGCACATAATCTTTTTTAGCATGTGTTAGATAAGGAACGTCATTCAAGAGTAAGGAAGTATGATGAGTTAATTGGTGAACTGTGTGATATGTGTAAGGAATTTTACAAAATTTCATGTGGTGAATCACACATGTGTGGATGACACACTTGGGAAATTTAGAGGTATTACAATATATTTATGAGATGCTCTTATTTGAGATGAAATTAATTATGAATATGCATTGCTTGGTAATCTCTCACACTGTGAACTTATTAGATGGTCACTTTCATGATGGATTTCGATAGATGTGTTGATTCATCTTATGAATTTATAGTGATATTATATTTTTGTTCTTCTCAGAGTAGTGCGAGCTGTATTTTGTTGGCTGCAAAATTAGGGTCTTCTATCTCTTTGAAATGGAGGACTACTTGAATTCTTGTCTGCTTTGTTCTTCTTGCGAAAATTATCATTGGGAGTATTTACCTTGGAATCACATAGTTCTATTGAAGGTCGAGGATTAAGAGGTCACTTTTTCTGTTCACATCGATGATGAAGCCCTTGGTCAAGTTTTTAACTTGTAGATAGTTCACATTTATAGAGTGGTAAGGTCTTTTATTGGTGATAAAATCTTGTTCCCAAAGGCAAAAAGGTTGATTTTTCCATCCTAGTTGTTATTTATCTTCTTATCTAATGCCATGGATTTATTGTAATCAGTCTCTCTGCTTGAAATTGTTGTTCAAAAGATAGTTAAAGCTGAATGTTGAAGGGAAAATAGACTCAAATCTACACTCCAAAATTACAATTTGTGGGAAGGGTCTACTTTTCTTGGAGGTCTTTTTCCTAGACACCTTATCTTGTCTAGCCATGATCATATGATCATTTATGACAGTATTAAGAGAACTTTGGAAAGATAGAATTCCAGGCATCTTCGTAATGTTCTTCATAATCTTAGATCTTTGGGGAGTGAAATTATGTACAGGATGCAACAGAAGGTTTATGCCCTTTTTTATATCCTTGAACTAAAAAATGTGGCCTCTCAGGTGGGTGAATCTCATTTGGAAAACACTGCTTATCATGTAGAGGTGGGCATCAAACATATTCATGATCCCAACATTCGGCCTTCTTCTGACTCCACACTCGCTAATGTTTTTGTTGAGGCATCTTCTCAAAAAAATCTTCAAATAGGCTTTGTGTTGGATAAGCGTGATCAAGGTGAAATTGTTCCTAAGGATATGGAAGTGTAGTTTGTCATATATATGGCCACACAATGATTTTGAAAATTGCTCACATTTTTTTGGTGCTTGATCCTCATCCTTTGATTGATTACAACAAAGGTTAAATTATGGCATTTTGATATATGTATATACAATGTCATCCATCTCTGTTTTGATAGATTTTCAAGCTTATCACTAGCATAGTATACATGTTAGCATGTTGGGGAATATCACATTTTGCTTCATGTTGCAGTTTTATGATAACCCTATGGATTGTGGGGGTGGGGGGTCACGGTGGAGCTCTATATAAATGGATGTGGGTAGTATATTTAGGAATTTAGTTTTTAGCCTTCATCTTTGGATGATCTTTGTATTTGGGCTAGGATTTGGGGTTTTCTTTTCTGGTTCTTTCCCTAAGGAGCCCTTGAACCAATTATTATATTAATAAAATATTAGTGGCATGCCACTTTTGATTTAAAAAATAATAATAATAAAATTGTAAGGCATTAATTATCCTTTATCATGATTATTATAAATATTTTTTTAATTGTATATTTGATGTACAAATATTAAATATATATTAGATATATGTTTTGACTCTAAAATTAATAAAAATTATGTTCAAGGTTTTATTAGGTTATCTAGCTAAAATTAGGGTTTCCATTACAATTAGGATTAGGGTTGGAGCTAAGATTCACATATGTCTAAAGTAAAATTATGGTTATGAGAAAAATATTTGAGTTAAGGGTTAGGGTTAAGTTATGGCTAGGTTTTCAATAGGATTGAGGTTAGGGTTAATGTTAGATTAGGGTTTAAATAGGGTTAACAATATAGTTTAATTAGACATAAATATAATGTTAGATTAGTGGTAAGATTAGGATTAGGATTAAAATTAGAGATTTGATTAAGCTTAGGGTTAAATTAGTGTTTAAACATGACTACACATTAGGTTTTGATTTAATGATATATTAGGGTTAAAATTAGATATAGAGATAGGACTAGGGTTGTGATTAAATTAGGGTTAAGCTTCAATAAGGGTTAGTGTACATACAAATTATACATAGGCTCAGGGAAACATGTTAGTAGAACAATATTATTCAAAAACACTACACCAATAAGCATGAAAGCCCTACAATAACAAAAATTACTAAGCATAAGCATACATGAAAATATTAATCTAAATTCAAACACTTCTTTGATGTTGTCTTTTATTGACTCTTTGCACTTAGTGAGAATTGATGACCCTTAGTGTTGGATTCAACAATGTTCTGACTCACAGATTTGAGAAAAATAAAATACTTGATTACTAAAATTGATAATAAAACATGCACAGAAGAATTAATATTCAAAGTTCAGGATCCTTCAAATGAGAATGGAGGGGGTTTATATAGATAATCTGGATTGGACGGGTGATCAAGATCAATTTGAGAAAATCAAGACGAACAATTGAGATAATTAGAGACTAGAAGATTTTGGGTAATCTTCTGAAAATGAAGATTTGTTTCCACTTTGAACTAAAAAAGAGGAGAGTGATTTGGGAAACATGAGAGAAGAAAAATATTGAAAAGATTTTTTATTTTCAAAGATAAGAGTTTCCAAAAATGCAAATTTGAGAAAAGAAACAATTTATGTAATTTTAAGAGATTTTTTGATGTTTGAAAGATATTTAGAATTCAAGATTTTGATTTTTCAGTTTGTGAGGGATTTTTGAATTCTTGGAAATTTAATTGCCTTGATTTTTCAATTTTTTGAAGATTCAAATTGAATTAAATATTTAATTTTTGGAGGAATGTGAAATTAAATCAAAATTACCATGAAAATAATTAGGAATTAATTTGAAATGAAATTAGTTTGAAATTGAGATGAAATTAAATTAATTTGAGAAATTAATTTAATTAGGAGGAATTAACTAGACAAGTTAAATAATTAAGAGTAATTATTTAAACTACATGACTTTAGAAATTGAACTTAATTAACTGATAAAGACCAATTAATTAAAGTTAATTAATTAACTAATGTTAATTATTTAATTAATATTGGAAGGATGATTAAAAGATTAAAAGATAATATTTATAGAAGAATAAAGGTAATTAATTAAATAATAAAAAAATCATTTAATTAATAGAAGAATAATTAGTAGTTAATGTGCACTCCCAAGACTGGCCAATTTTGGGCATCTACAGTTAGATTTAGGGTTAAGGTTAATGTTCAATTTGAGTTGTGGTTTTACAAGTCTTAAAGTTAGAGCTCATTTAAATTTATGATTAACATTCAGTTAAGGTATAATTAGGATTCAATCTAAGTTGGGTTTAATAATTATTACTTTTACTATTCAATTAAATTTATCATTAACATCCTATTAGAGTGAGTTAGGTTTAGTGCTATGGTTAAACCATAATTGTAAAATATTTTAGAGTAATGTTTCAAATAGGGAACACAATTAGGGTAAAATAAGTGTAATAAAAATCTTCAAGTTAGAGTGAGGGTTGTCATTAAATTATGGCTAAGGTTGAAAGAAGGGCAGGGTTTAATTATGATTATGGTTAGCAATGGACTAGGATTTAAACAAGGTTAGGGTTAATTTGGGTTTCAATTCAATTAGAGTTAGGGTTATGTTCAAAGTTTAATTTGGGTTTGAGATAGGATTAGGATTATAAATACAAATAGAGTTATAATTAGAATTAGGGTTGGAGTTGGGATATTGTTAGGTTTGGGGTTAAGATTATGATTCAATTAGGATTAGAGTTATGGTTCAAAATTAATTAGGCACAATTTTAGAGTTCAATTAGGGTTATGGTTATGAGTTAAATAGGGTTAGGATTTAGGTTAGTATTCAACTATGATTATAGTTTAATTAAGGTTACTATTAGGATTCAATTAGAGTCAAGGTTAGTGTTACAATTAGGATTATGAATATGGCTATAATAATGGTTGGGGTTATAATTAGAACTAGAGACAGGGTTAAGAATAGGTAAAAATAGGGTTAATTTTAATGAGGGTTATGGTTAGGGTAAGGTTTTAATCCGAGTTAATGTTAGTATCAATGGTAGAACTAAAATATCAAACTCTTTAACCTTATTACTAACCCTAATTCTATTTTTAAAATAAAAACTTAACCTTATCTCCAACCCTAATCCTAATTCTAATTGTAACCTTGACTCTAATTATAATCCTAGCCTTAACTCTAACCTTAAACCCTATTTCTATCTCTAACCCTAACCCTAATGCTAACTGTAACTTTAATTATAACACCAACTCTAATTCTAACCGAAACTCAAATGCTAACCCTAACTCTAATCTTAATGTTAACCTTAATTATATATGCAATTATAACCCAAACCTTAACACTAACCCTAACCATGACCATATCACTAACCCTAATTCTATCTCTAACCCTGATCCTAACCATAATTCTAAACTAACCATAACCCTTACGATCTAATTCTATCACTAGCGCTAACCCTATCTGTAACCCTACACCTACCCTTAATCCTATTTTTATATTTATCCATGTCATAGCCCCAACCCAACCCAACCCCAACCCCAATCCTAACTCTAATCTATTTAATGTCTTACATGTTTTAACTACTACTAGCATGCATTATTTTTCCTATTGAGTATAATAGATAAACATCATTTACATCAAATATACAATGTTAATCAAGAGTTATTATCACCACAAAATGAATAAGTTATTGTCTGGTATACTAGTATACTGAGACAACTAACTAATAAGATATTGCAATCTTAACATTCTACAAAAAAGAGATACTAAAGTTGTAATCATCTAAAAATGGTCACCTAGACTATTAGCCCCTTGCTAGCATTATTTGCTAAAATCATCAATTGCTTATTCTTGATCAAATCCTAGTTCTATCATTTATTCGATTATTTTCTATGGGTTAACCATCTTATCCTAAGTCTTTATTTAATTAAAAGGAATATTTCCTCCCCTTTTACTAAATAAAAAGTCCCCACTTTTCCTCTTATCCTAAGTTGCACAAATAAAACATTATTCATATTTTATAAAAAGGGAAAAAACACATTTTGTCTCATATGGACACAAAAGTCAACTCTTATTTTCTCATTGGAGGATACTTGTGCACATGGATGGCTCCTCTTTCAAGCTCCACCCTTGATTAGATCTTTTGCCTCTTAATCTCCATGGTCCATTCTTTCTCATTTCTTATAAAAGGAGAGCTCTCTTCTCATTTTAGGATCCCCAACTTTTTATGTTAATGTTATGCTGCATGTTTTCTAGGTCACTTTGGAGCTTTTGAAAATTTGGAGCATTCTTGGCTTTTGCATCTACATGCTATCATAGTTTCATTTCTTGCATTATCATAGCATTCATAGCTTCATATTTAGCTTAGTTTCCTTTATGCTTTAGATTACTTCATGTAGCTTAATTAGGAGGCTTTGTAATACTTGCATATTTCCTTTCATAGCATAGCTTGCATTTCTATTTCTAGCATAGTTGCATTGCATTTGTATTTCCATTTGATTCTTGGAGATATTGACATTCTTGCCCTTGTCTTCATTTGAATCTCCCATTGCATGGTTTACTAGCAAGGTTATTGGATTAATAGCTTTAGCTGAGAGCACTCTTAAAACCCTTGCACTCCATGCCTAGGGAGCTCTAAATCAATTTCTCAAGGTTTCCAATCCATGGATTCTCTTGGAAGCAATGATTTAGAGAAGTGCACTATTTAGTGTGTACAAAAGTAACCATCATTTAAAGATCACTGTTCTTGAGATCTATCCAGGTGGTCCAGCCTTTTTCACGTTCCATCCATTTTAAGATCTTGTCATTCTGAATGTGGATGTTGTATGGATGAGTTGTGATTGGGACCCTAGGTCATTGTGTATTGGGTGGTGGAGGAACATCGGCAACAAGGCCAGCCTAAATAGGTACAAAGTTGTCTCTCCTAGCTTTCTCCAATCTTTCATGCAATTGTTCCTTGAGTTGTCTTAATGTCTGATCAAAGGTAATGGTTCTAGATTGGTTTTCCTCAACTGTGTATCCATATGCAACCTCATTTTTGAGCATTTGAGCAACATAATCATTTAGAAGGTTGAAAAATTTATTTTCTTCTATCTTCAAAATCAGGATAACCTGCATGGAAAAATAATTATATATGAGTCTTCAAAGAGACTCAATAAGGAATCTTTCTTTATTTTGAAAGATGTCTTCGTTATGTAACTTCCAAATGCCCCATAAAATCTCAATAGATAGTGTGTAACAAAAGACATTTCAGCCTTTACTAAAGCCCAAAGAACCAAATATAATGTGCATGAAGCTGAAATTAAGATGCAATCCTAATCCAAATATGCCCCATACTTCCTTTGAAAAAATACAATAAAAAAAGATATGATTGATAGACTCAATACCTCTACAAAAGGAACATACATTAATGTTGCCATTAGGTTGCTTAACTGGTACTTTGTGCAGAAAGAGATGCCACAAGAAAAAAATTTCTTTGGTTGTATAGGTCTATGCCATAGGGAAGATAAATATTTGCTCTAATTATTGGGCTCTAAATTCAAATTCCAGCAAAAGTGAAGGTGCTCATAAATATCATGAATCTCAACGAGAAGCTTATAAATGGTCTTGGCTCTAGTGTTAGGGAATTTGGTATCATCAAACCACATAAGGAGGGGAGTCCTTTCATTATTAACCACATAGTCTCTTGGTAAGTTCAATTTGTTACAAGCTTCCTTTAAAATTGCATAGGTTCTCCAATGGGTTTGGGGGATATCATATTTTTGATACAAATCATGCTAGCTGATGAGATTTTTATTTTGTATGATATCTATGGATTGCCTAATGCCTTTGTGGGCCCATTTCTTTGCTAAGCATCCCTATTTGAGCCAAAAAAATTGTCCCCATTTGTGAATTCCACCAGATTGATTTCTCTCTACACACCTTATTACATTCACTAATGGTAGAGTTATTATGAATTAGACATTTGATACTATCCCAACGATTCCATATGGATTTGAATACATTAGATCCTAATACTTGTATAAGATAGTTACCAGATAGTACCATTTGATAATACTAACTGCAGTGGCAACATCTGCATTTTTTAACAAACTAGTATTAAGGGCAAACCCTGTCTTTTTACCTTTATCAACATTATCTTTCCCCAATTGGAAGATTTCACAAAGGATGAGATGATAGTTAGAGAGGGTGTAAGGAGTAACTTTGATACTTGTCCCCTCGCTGTCTTTTTAAAAATTGAATGTCTCTAATTACATAGAATCTGTTTAGTCTACAAAAGCTCCTCTTGGTACCTTGCTGAAAATTAGACCATGCGAACCGTATGCCTTTATTGCAGGCCTAATTATCAGCCAAAGGGTCAAAGAGTTTGTGTTTATTAATCATTTTATTACAAAAGAACTTCTTATTACTTTTCCACTCAAATTTACGCCCACCTTCTTTTTCTCGGGGTGATTTTATCATATTGAAATCTCCTTTAAGGATCCATGTGATGTCATCTAATTGGACCATCCATTTCCATAAATTTATTCTATCTCAGTGGTAATTTATAGCATATATATTGCAAATTCCAAATTCCTCCCCATTAATACTGAAAATAATCCACACCATTCTTTAACAAGGGGAGCAACCCCATCTAGACGCATGTTTGCTCCATTTAGTACCAATCAAGGTGGTTGCCCCTCCTTTTCCCTTTTGATGAGAGGTACTAAAGCACTTAGCATTCTTCCAAATATATTTTAGGTTGATTTCCAAGAAGCCTACTGCTTTAACCTCTTGTAGCAATAAAATATCAATATCCTTATTCAAATTAAGAAATCTCTTAATAATATATTTTCTATCAGGGGACTCCAGTCCTCTGACATTCCATGATGCACTTTTTACTTCCTTAGACAACATTAACAATTGAAATCCATTGGGGTCATGAAGTTCTTGTAGCAACTACGAAGCTACTGTCTGGGATGTTTGGCACTTTTGTTATAGTTAGAGGAGCCAAGTGGCATCCCTCTCTTTTTCTTACTAACTATTTCTGATGCATCTAGATTTTGAGTTGGGGGTTCCATAACCTTATCTAATTTCTTGATCCTAACTCTCCTCTTTTTCTTCTGAGCATTGAACACAAAAATCTTTGGTTCCTCTTGTGAGTTTTTGATAGGGACAATAGCCAAATCTCTGATTTCACCATCTTCTAGCCTCTCATTGTCAGAGATTTCATGGGTAGCAACATCTACCTCACCTTCATGTGTTTTGATGGCACCATGGGTGGGGGAGGTCAGTTTCTTCTTTATCAATAGACAAGAGTTTCTAATGTGCCCTTACTTTTTGCACAAAAAATACACACTTATGCCCCCTAGGAATGTAACAGGGCAGACAACAAGATGATCGTCTAAATCAAAATGAATAACTTTAGGAAGATCAAGGCCAGGGTTTAATGAAATAAGAGCCCTAACGTCTGTATGTGGGAGGAGGCTGTCAATTTTATCGACTTGAATCACAAATTTCCAATAGGTCCTAGGGCACGAGGAATAAAATTCCACAAGAATGGAGGCAAGTTACCTATTGAAATCTAGTGTGGGCAAGAGAGGGCTAAAGTTTCCTCATGGATTGCATTTGGATACCAAGCAATTGCTTTGAAATTGTATGAGTTGATTCTCCAAAATTGCCTCTTTATACTATCTTTTTTATTATTAGGGTTAGACAGAAAAATCAAGAACATGACTTTTTGAATCATACAAAAATAGGAAAAATGATACCCTAGTTTTTTACCCCAAACTTCATGCAACCAATTGTTTAAAAAATTACGAGGGCAATTTTGAAATTTCTTGGGCTGCTAGAAAAACGATTGGATTTCTTAACCTACACTTCTCTGCATCGATTGCTAAGGCCATTTGCAAATCAGGTTTAAGAACGAAGGCATCAACAAGATCTTTACCTCCACTTGATCCCTTTGCGGCATGGTTGGAACTAGATGAGGGTTGCTAGTTGAATCTCACTCCATCTAGTAACGGTTGTGTATCTTCCAAGGTGTCCTTAAAAGACCTAACCTCCACCTTCGATAGATGTTGTGTTGAGAGAGAATGAGCTCCATTTCTAGGTGATAAGGATCCCATATAGAGACGAGTTAATGTTGTGCAATTAATGCAAGGGTAAGAGGACGACCTTCCACTCTCAGAGAAAACCATCTCGAAGTCTCTACGAGACTTGCAGAGGACTCAATAGAAAAGTCAACTAGCATACATATATTAAATAATAATATATATAAAATATGTCAAAATATATCCTTATCAAAGCGTCTATTATAGTCTATTGTAAAAACTTTGATAGAAATAAATGCCTACACTAATAACAATGCATACAAAACAAACTATAATATAAAAACCTTTAAATATATTTTTCTCTTACAATGCATAAATACATTTCAATAATAATTTATAATGGATTAGAAAACAAGCTATAATACAAAACATAAATCATAATTCTTTTAAAAATATTTTTTATAATACAATTTATACACGTTTCTATAATATTTTTTATTAATATTAAAAATATTATTTTTTAACTAAAAAAACTTAATATCCTACATAAAATCCACGCTCTCGCCGGACACGGAGTTTACATCGAGCAATACCGACCTCGTAGAATTCAACACTCTGTTCAAACGCTGGAATTTCATTGAACACGGTGTTTGCTATGGGGAAACTTAGCCTTCACTCCTCCGTTTCTAACGCCAATGTTTTGGGATTGATGGGGAATATAAAGAAAAAATGCGTTTTGCTTTATAATCTATAGTATTTTTCTGAATCTCTGTGTCGTTCATGGTGTAGCTTTCTAGATGTTCCTGTGGGCTCCACGCCTGTTTCTTTTGTGGCTTCGCTTTCTTCACATGGGCGATTAGGTACTTAAGGGTATTCGAAGTCGCTTTTGACAAATAAATTCAATCATGCGAATATTTGACTATAAATTGCATGTTTGAAAGTCAAGACAATTGGGCCTGGAACCAAATACTTATTAAATTGTGTTTCTGGGCTTGTCCAAAGAATTCGGATCTTTATTCATCACTGGCTGTATCTTGATTCTGTTGAAATTGTTGAGCGTGTGGAGAATTTGTTTAGCCTTGTGGTGGGCATTTGTGTTTCTTTTCCAACTCCTGCAAGCTAGATCAGTATAAAGCCTGCTTTAAATCTCGAGGGAGTGCGGTAAGCATGGGGGAAGGCAAGGGAGTGGCTGGGAGGAAGAAGCTGAGGGTGTTGTGTCTGCATGGGTTCAGGACAAGTGGAAGCATTCTGGAAAAACAGGTTGGGAAATGGGATAGATCAGTGCTTGAAAGGTTGGATCTCTGCTTTCTTGATGCCCCTTTTCCAGCTGAAGGGAAGTCGGACGTGGAAGATCATTTCCCTCCTCCTTATTATGAATGGTTTCAGTTTAATCCTGTGAGTTTTCTTTCGCTGGAACTCATCTCAAATCAGAAAAGAAAAAGATCCATTGCCATCTCATGGAGTGGGTTTACTTGTATTTTGTAGGAATTTACAGAATACAGAAACATGGATGAATGCATGTCTTACATAGAAGAATATATGATAGAACACGGCCCCTTCGATGGCTTACTTGGGTTTTCTCAGGTATTTCATTTAATGTTCTCTGCAGGAAAATGCATGAAATTTTGCTCTTTATCTTGCTTATTGGAGTTCACTGATTTCCAATTATGTTGTCGTTATTCAGGGCGCGTTTCTTTCAGCTGGGCTCGCAGGTCTTCAATCGAAGGTGAACTATGATATTTAGTATTTGTTTGAGACCTTGAAATTTTGTTTGTGAGGAAGACAGCATCTCTTGAACCTCAATTGTGCATTTTCTTTCGCAGGGCTTGGCTTTAACCAAAGTTCCGCCGCTTCAATTTGTGATAATTGTTAGCGGAGGCAAGTTCAGAGCACATAATATTTCACAAGCTGCTTATTCTTCAGCTATCAAATGTCCTTCCGTTCATTTTCTGGGTATGCATTCAGACTCAAGTTCATAATGGGGAGTAATGGATTTCGATTTTTAGTACTCAGTCTCAATATTGTCCTCTGCTTTCGAGCATGTGAGTAATTTTGACAATAATAGATCTATTTCAAGTTTATAATAATGATGATGTTGGAATATATAACAGGCTAACCAGTCAAGGTACAGGAAACGTAGGAAAGCCTTATAAGAAATGGTTGATACTCATATATTGTGAACAGTTCATTATATGATGCGGTCAAGGCAGGGGTTCCAATTAAAGACCCCCTAATCCTTCCAACCTTTAGTAAGTAAACAGGGAAAATTCAATTCCGTATAACTCCAATGTGTAGTAAATAAAATATTTACTCATTGCTTTATAATTTATGAAAAATACAGATACAACCTGACAGTTACAGTTCACAGTCAATATCATGGTAGTCAATAAATAAGATGAAAAAAAGACAGACCATTCTCCAAATTTGAACTGGATTCTCGAATTAATTACGGTTACATTGGTCAGACCTGCAAACTTTGCGCAGAATTCAACAAAATCTTTTACGGTGGCTTCACCCTCAATATAGCCCTGCAATTCTTTCTTAGCACACACGGATGTAGTCATTCCAAACCAGACTCAGCTTCACCTTGGAGTTTCCTGTTTCCTTTGACTGTCTGGAAAATGGCACCAAATCTTCCTTCAAAAGTCATATAAACTTCTCTTGGCACCGATGCCCTCTTGGCTGCCGAGTGAGCTTCCTTCTAAATCTCTGATGCAAGGAAGGATGGCAAGAGGGGCCAAAGGCACACCTTAACCAGATCCACCTTGCAGAGATCACGCGCGGAAGCCACCTACACACAAGTTAGAGAGAGAAATGCAGTAACTTTCATATATTCACTTCAATTGATTCATACATGCCGGGCTGTAAGGCCTTCCCGGTTCAGGCCAGATATTACAATAAAGAACAGAAGTCCTCTAACATGCGAGGATCTGAAAACAATTTTCAATCTCCTATCCAAAACTGACTACCTAAACTCTAACCAAACAACTATATTTATACAAGAGGCTACTGAATGAGTTAGCCTTCAAATCCACCAATCACGGAAGGAAACGACCAAATCTAAGTCAACATGCTTCCCAATGATAGATGCCAGCATTAAATCGGCAACCAAAATTAAATGCAAGAGTCGGCCTCAACAGGAACTCAAAAGAAACAACTTGGTAAGCAAGGATAACTGAGCGCCAGAGAGATAACCGACCAACACCGGTAAACAAAGGAAACCGAGCAACACTGAACCAACTCGGTCAAAGAAGGAACCGAGCAACACAGAAAACTTCAAACATCTTTTTTTTTGGTAACACAGGATTGCCAAGGACCCGAGATGCTCCTGCATCAGACACCTGGGGTTATTTGAAATGATTCTCCGAATCATGCAACAGGTACAACCCGAGCTGAATCCAACTCAGATTGTGAAATCCATGAACTGTCTTCAATTGGTCTATTCTTCCACTTTACCAGATATTCCATATATTGTTTTCCTCTTGTACTTCTGCTAATTCTTTGCTCCAAAATCTGCTCAACTTCTTTTGTCTGCTTCTTAGGATAATCATTTGGTACTGTCATTTCTTCGTCTGATTCATGATACTCATACAAATCAACAATGTTGAAAATAGGTGATATATCTATGTCATCAGGTAACTCAATCTCATATGCATTTCCACTGTCAAATCTCTTCAGAATCTTGCAAGGTCCAAATTTTTTCATTTTTAGCTTCCCATATGTTCTAACAGGAAATTTGCCTTTTTTCAAATGAACCATCACTTCATCACCGACTGCAAAAGTCTTAAGTCTTCTTGATTTGTCAGCTCTGTCTTTGTATTTTTGATTACTTTTCTCCAACTTATGTTTCACATCTTCATGCAATGTCTTCATGTACCTAACAAACTTTACTCCTTCAGCACTTCTCTTTCGCTCATCAACAATATCCCTCAAATTTGATATACCTCTTGGTTGTATGCTATTTACAATCTCAAAAGGTGACTTTCCAGTACTCCTATTTACTGAATTATTATATGCAAACTCTGCTTGTGCCAACATAGAATCCCAATTACTCAGTGTGTCTCCAACTAAACATCTCAAGAGGTTACCCAAACTTCTATTCACAACTTCTGTCTGTCCATCGGTCTGTGGGTGAAATGTAGAACTATATTTCAATTCGGTGCCAAACTTTCTCCAAAGAGTCTTCCAAAAGTATCCAACAAATTTACTATCTTGGTCAGAGATGATACTCCTCGATAATCCATGCAATCTGACAATTTCCTTAAAGAAAAGATCTGCTACATGCACTGCATCCGATGTCTTTCTACAAGGTATAAAATGTGCCATCTTAGAAAATCTATCCACAACCACAAATATAGAATCATTGCCTCTCACTGTCTTCGGTAAGCCAAGAACAAAATCCATACTGATGTCAATCCAAGGTTTATTGGGAACAAAAATCGGTGTATACAATCCAGTATTTTGACTCACTCCTTTTGCAACTTGACAAATTCCACAACTTTTCACAAATTTCTGAACATCCTTATACAACTGTGGCCAAAAGTAAATCTCCTTAAGGCAAGTTCAATGTCTTATCAATTCCAAAATGTCCAGCTAAACCACTACTATGTTTCTCCTTTATCAAATTAGTTCTCATTGCTCCTCTCGGTATACACAACTGAATACCTTTAAACAACATACCTTCTTGAATGAAATATTCTTCCCACTTTGTACTCAGTTGATCTTGAATAGGTGCTCTACACTTTCTCCATGGCTCAAAAAAATCAAGATCAGTTTCATACAAATCTCTCATGTCATCAAAACCAAGAACTTTAATTTTCATCTTGGTCATCAAAGATCTTCTTCTACTCAATGCATCAGCAACTCGGTTAGTGACTCCTCTTTTATGTTTTATCACAAATGTATAGCTCTGCAAATACTCAACCCATTTCATATGTCTCTGATTCAACTTGCTTTGACTACCCAAATACTGTAAAGCTTTATGATCAGTCTACAACACAAACTCACTCGGCATCAAATAATGTCTCCATTTCTTCAGGGCTTGAACAATAGCATAGAACTCTTGATCATATACAGAATATTTTCTTCTTGCATCATTCAACTTTTCACTAAAGAAAGCAATAAGTTTACCTTCTTGACTCAACACAGCTCCTATTGCACTTTCACTTGCATCACATTCCACTTGAAATACCTTATTGAAATCAGGCAATGTTAACACAGGCAATTCAACAACCTTCTGCTTCAGAGTCTCAAAACTTTTATTAGCTCCATTTGTCCACTTGAATTCTCTTTTGTCTCCTCTCATGGTCTCAGTCATAGCATTACAAATTGAACTGAAATTCTTAATGAATTTTTGGTAAAAATTAGCCAATCCATGAAATGATCTTACCTCACTAGCATTCTCAGGTGTAAGCCAATTCAAAATAGCTTCAACCTTTTCAGGATTCATCTTCAAACCATCAACTGAAATCACAAATCCCAAATACACAATCTCCTCTTTCATGAATGAACACTTCTTCAGATTTATCAGCAACTTTTCTTCTTTCAACCTCTACAATACTTGTTTAACATGCAACAAATGCTCTTATCTGGTTTTACTGAATATCAAAATATCATCCACGTATACAATCACAAACTTACTCAAGAATTTCTTCAAAACTTCATTCATCAACCTCATAAAAGTACTCGGTGCATTAGTTAAACCAAAAGGCATAACCAACCACACATACAAACCTTCTCTTGTCTTAAAAACAGTCTTCCACTCATCACTGTTGTGAGGTTTTCACACCATCGCCCCAAAGAATTTGGGGACCCCCATTTTTTTTGAGCAAGCCTTGACAATTTTTCTAGATCCGGGTATTTGGGTGCCTTAGCGAATTTTTGGGCGATCTAGAGGTTTTGAAATGAAAATTTTACACCTGGGATATTTTTGAAGTGCTTGGGAGGGTATAGCTTGTTTTCACCTTGTGTGAAACATTGATTTTCCTAAACAGTTGATTTTGTCTTTAGGCCAAACGAAATTCAATAGGAGTATTTTATTTCGATTGTTAGAAAAATATCTGGTAGGGCAAATTTGCAAAATTTTCAGACTAAGATGAATTTTGAAAATTGATGAAATTGAAGAATTCGAGATTTTCAAAATTTAATTGTGAAATTGGATATTTTTGGGAAAATCTTGTAAATTTTTTTTGGTGGAGAAAAGTGGAAATTAAAGAATAAATTTAAAGTTGCCAATTAGAGATAATAAATTGCAAAATAAAAAAGGATAAAATTGCCAAATGGAAATTAAATTGCAAAATGATTTTTGGGTTGCAAAATAATAAAAAATTAATTTTGGTTGTCATGATTAAATGCATTAAAATCATATTTTTTGGGCTAAGTGTTTGTAATTTAGAAATTTAAATTGGTTCCCTTTGTGTGTTAAATTCAATGTATTTTAAGGCCTAAGAGGTGTGAAATTCAAGGCAAGTTATTGGGTCCACAATGGGGAAGGTTTAAAGCTATATTAGAGGCCTAAATGACCTTTTTTCAAAATTTCAATTTTAGGGCCTATGATAATTTCGGATTTGGCTAATTTAAACCGATAATTTTGCACTAGGTTGACCCAATTTTAAATTAAAATAAAATCCCCTAGGGCTGGGCAATTTATTTCATTTAATTCATGTTTAATTTGGCAATTTTAATTTTTTGTTTTTCCCTCCTACAAAGTCGGCCTTGCTTTTTTTGGAGGCAAAATTTGGTATATAAGGGGAGCTCTCCCCCACTTCATTTCACCATCTCATTCACTTCTCTCTTTTTCTCTTGGCAGAAAAAGTAGAGCAAAAAGCAGTTCGAAAAAGCAGTCCGAAAAAGCAGATCCGAAAAGCAAATTCAAAAATTGGAGAGTTTGATGAAGAGAAGAAGCTTGAGTTGAGGCAAATCAGATTTGTAATAGAAGAATTTATTGATAGAAGATTCATAGCAATCAGATTTTGAGAGTGAATTGGAGAAGGGGAGATTTTCTTGTGGAGATAGAAGATTTTGAAGATCAAGCCCAGCTAATTGCATAGACAAAGGATTCCTAGCCCTTGTTGGTGAGTGGCCTATCTTTTCCTCTCTTTTTAATTGCTTTCATTTCATTGGTGCTAGTTTAGGTGTTGAAAACTAATTTCAAGAGTAGAGTTAGGTATTTGGATATTAGGTAGATTACTCAATTGTCTTGATTGGCTTTTTTCCCTCAAGTTCTCGCTTGCATTTCATCTTAGGCGAAGATTTGGAGTGATAAGTGTAGCCCATCTTAAAGTAACGGCGGGGAGTGATAAGTGTAGTATTCCACCCCTAGGCGAAGATTGGAGTGATAAGTGTAGTCCATCTTAAGGCAAAGGCGGGGAGTGATAAGTGTAGATTGCATTATTGCATTTCATTTTAGGGAGAAGTTTGGAGTGATAAGTGTAGCCCATCTTAAGGTAATGGCGGGGAGTGATAAGTGTAGTATTCCACCCCTAGGCGAAGTTTGGAGTGATAAGTGTAGTTCCACATTCATTGTAGAAAAGGCGGGGAGTGATAAGTGTTTAGGATGGCTGATGTTAATGCAAGCAAGCGACCCAAAGGAATTAATGCTGAAATAAGAGACAAGGAAGTCATGATACCCAATTCCAACTTCCGCTCAAAATTGAAATACGTTGGAGACACCAACATTGGTACCTTTGATATGATTCAATTAAGAGAGAGGTTGAGAGACAGCTAGTCACCTGTGGCAAAGAAGATCAATCAGTATGGATTTGTGCAAGGAAGTGTTCAGTCTACCCCAGCAACAGACATGATACAACAGGATTAGTTAACACCAAGTCATCAAGGCTCACCCGATCAGATCAGCAAGTCAGAGTGCAGCAGCTTCATTGTGCTTCTCAGTCAAATTCCGGGCTCTACTAAAGGTACACAGTTTGATCCTTGGATGTTTTATTTTATTGAAGAGATTGAGAATGGTTAAGAAAGGTTGATTGGATTAGGATCACTAGCATGAATTTAGAGTTGCAACTTAAATAGTACAAAATCGGGGGCAAATCTACATGGGGTCCTACTTCTTCAATTCGGGTGCAAGACTACTAGTGATGCTTTGCCAGTCGAACCAAATCCAGTTGGGGAGATGCACTGCACCACTATGGTTGAGGCAAGTACTTATGCCAAAAGGGCAAGGTTGTGGCAGTTCGAACAGTTGAAGGCAGTCAAGGGTTAACCAAGGAGGAAGGCATTGATGAAAGCAGTTGATGAATTCAGTGATGGGTGGATTGTGGAACAATCAAGGAGATATGGTGAGGGCAGGTGCCCCAAAACCTAAGGTTATTGAAACAAAGATGCATGCATGCAGATCAAATCCAAATAGGAAGGTTAAAAATGGCAAAGTATTGAAGTAAGGAGGAAAGTGATTGAAAGGTTGAGGGAGGTCAAGTTTGATTTCAAGGCGGTGGCTAAGAGCAAGGTTCTTAAATTGCACAAGGTTCACATCCGGGCAAGCCACCAAGGTCAAGGCAAGATTACCCCAAGTGCATGGAGACCTTAATCTTTTAAGGTCAAGACATCAAGTACAAGCAAGTTCAAGTGGTGGTGAGAAAATTTTTAAAGACAAGCTCAAGCATCCAAGGCTTCATCTCATCTCAAGGATTAATGAACTTTATAAGACAAGGTTGATGAGGTGGCAATTTCATGTGCATGCAATCAAATCATGCCAAGTGTCCTATGTTCTCATTGGTTGACAGATTATTGTAATTTTCTCATTGGCCCACAAAGTTGGTGCCCTCATGTAATTGGTTGAAAGATAGTAACCCTAATTAGGGTTTGTAAGGTTTAATCTTGGCCCTTGATTTTGCCTCTTAATCTTGGCCACTCGTTGTAATTTTGAGCCTCTATATAAGGCCATTTGTACTCATTTGTAAAGAGAGTTATGTTGGAGAATTGTTGCCAAAATACTATCAAAATTGTTCTCTATTCATTGTTGTGGTTTGCATGGTGGATATACATGATCATTTTGGTGTATTGCATGTTTCTTCTCATCTCTCAAATTAGAGTAGAATTTCATTTCATGTTGTTAGAATAGAAGTAAATGATTAGTTGTAATGGTGATGTTGGTGAATGTTTGATGAGGATCTTATACTAGGCCACTAGCATCTTGGCGGCTTGTCAAGGAGCCTTGTGTGGTAATCTAGTCCAATTGCTCCCAAGTTCTACTTGCATTTCATCTTTCCGCTTGTACTTCAAGTTGGGTTGGAAAATAGGTGTTAGTGTGAAAATCCTAAGAATATCCCCTTAGAATCATTGCACCGATGGAGGTAGCGCCGCTGGTAAGCTTTCATTCGGTTTGATCTTCGTCCATTTGCCAATCTTTCCATTCAGTAGGAGTAGTAGTAAAGCGAGAAGTAGTTTAGTTTGAGAGTTTGAAAAGAGCAAAGTTGGAACTGATATAAATTGGAGAAAGTCATTCAGTATACATTGCAAAGCTAAATCTCATCATAGCAAGAATTTGACATCCTCAAATGAACAATGTAAGCCCGCCGAAGTGATTACCAGCAAATCACATCATTTTAACTGAGTTAGTATCCACAGGTGTAAGGAACCTTGGAGTATCTTATATACTTTTCAAGAGAGGGTTGAGTGTTTGGTACGCTGTATCAAGTCATTCAATTGCTATATGTTATGTAGTGGTACAAAACTGACATCAACAATCACCTTCTTTGATTCTGATATGATGATACCCACTTTTCAAATCAATTTTGGTAAAATACTTTGCTCCAGTCAAACTATCCATTATGTCATCCATTCTCGGTATAGGAAACCTATATTTCACTGTTATCTTGTTGATTGCTCTGGAATTAGTACACATTCGCCATTCTCCATTCTTCTTAGGTGCCAAAACAGCAGGTACTGCACAGGGACTCAAACTTTCTCTGATCAAACCTCTCTGCAACAATTCTTGGATCTGTCGGTTCAATTCCTGATTCTTGGTAGGTGTCCACCGATGTGGTGCCTTATTCGGTAAACTAGCTCCAGGGATTAGATCCATGCAATGATCAATGCTTCTCTTCGGTGGCAAACCATCAGGTACATTATCAGAAATGATCTCCTTATACTCGGTGAGTATCTTATCAATCTCCTCAGGAATGATATCCTCTGTTTTCTCACTCGGTTTGTTAGGAATCACAACAAAATATACATCATTTTTCTTCAAATCCTTAAGAAACTTCCTTCCATCAAGCAAAGTTTCATAGATGTACAAACATTACTAATAGGTTCTTCAATCAAAGGTAACGAGATCTGTCTTCTCCCATCAGCCCAAATAGTATACTTATGCAATCTCCCATCATATATAGCATGTCTATCATATTGCCAAGGTCTACCCAACAAAATATGACAACAATCCATAGGCATGATATCACATAACACCTTATCATAGTACTTTCCAATCTTCAAATTCACATAACATTGTTCACTTACCAAGAGCGTGTGCTCATCCTTGATCCATGAAATCTGATAGGGCTTCGGATGTTTCAACCTTTCCAACTGCAACTTTGTAACCATTTCCTTAGATGCTAAATTCTTCGAGCTACCACTGTCAATGATGACTTTCCATACCTTGTTAGAAACTCTACATCTGGTCTTGAACAAACTTTTCCTTATCAGATCTTCCTTTTTACCTTCACTCCAAAGTGCTCTTCTTACCATCAAGTTACTTTCCTTCTCAGGTTCATTCGGTGAGTCTTCTTGCACCAAGGCATTTCTACTGTTACCGACCTTCTTACTTGCATGTGTACATTCAAATGATCTATGTCCTCCACAATTGTAACAAGTTCCTCAGAATCCACCTCGGTGATTACTGCCTCTTCCTTTAGATGAACTTTCATCTTTCCATTCGGTCTTGTCTTTGTCCAGATTTGTCTTTTCTGGTTCAGATCTATTGTTTTCACCATAAGATCTACCTCTTCCTCTAGGGAATCTACCACCTCTACCTCTTTGTCTTCGTTCATGTCTTTTGTTCAATTTCTCCTCGTCTTTCAAAGCAAATTGATAGGCTTCTTCAATGCTTTCCATTTTAACCAAACTGATATCTTCTTGGATGGAACTTCTCAAACCATTCAGGTACCTAGCAATTCTTTCCACTTCATCTTCATCATGTTCAAATCTGATATCTAATCTATAGAATTCCTCAGTATAGTCCTTTACCGAGCCATTTTTCTGCCTCAAGCTTTGCATTCGCCTAACTAGGTTAATCTGATAATCACATGGTAAGAACTTTTCTTTCAACTTATTTACCATCTTATTCCATACCTTGATTTTGTCTTTTCCTTTCCTCTTTCGATCCAATTGCAGATGTTCCCACCACAAGGATGCATGACCTTTCAACTTTGTGCCTGCAATTTTCACCTTCTTTTCCTCAGGAACATTTTCATACTCAAGGTACTTCTCCATCTCGGTGATCCAATCGACCAATTCATCAGAATCCATCTTTCCATTGTACTTAGGGGGGTTAAAATGTGGTGTAGACTTCAGATTTGTCAAGGCTTTCAACAATCTTTCCTCACCCTGATCCATCACTGGTGCAGGTTCAACTTCACCTTGTTCTTCCTCAATTTCATCTTCACTAACATCTTCAAGATGTCTTCCTTTGCGTTGGGCTGTTTCAACAGCTTCTAACCTAGTAGCAAGTTGTCTCAACATGTCTGCCAATCCTGGATCTGCTTCTTGCTTCCCACGAACCATCTTGAAACCCTCTGCAATTGTAGGTCAGATTGCAATCTACTACCCCACAACAAATACCAATTAGGATTTAACAAGAAGGAACCCTCAAACCTAGATTCACAAACCTAGATCCAGATCTCAACCTTCACTCTGATACCACCTAACGCAAGGAAGGATGGCAAGAGGGGCCAAAGGCACACCCTAACCAGATCCACCTTGCAGAGATCACGTGCATAAGCCACCAACACACAAGTGAGAGAGAGAAATGCAGTAACTTTCATATAATTACTTCAATTGATTCATACATGCCGGGCTGTAAGGCCTTCCCGGTTCAGGCCAGATATTACAATAAAGAACAAAAGTCCTCTAACATGCGAGGATCTGAAAACAATCTTCAATCTCCTAGCTTCTATCTCCTATCCAAAACTGACTACCTAAACTCTAACCAAACCTATATTTATACAAGGGGCTACTAAACGAGTCGGCCTTCAGATCCACCAATCACGGAAGGAAACGACCAGATCTAAGTCAACACGCTTCCCAATGATAGATGCCAGCATTAAATCCGCGACCAAAATTAAATGCAAGAGTCGGCCTCAATAGGAACTCAAAAGAAACAACTCGGTAAGCAAGGATAACCGAGCGCCAGAGAAATTCACCGAGTGCCAAAGAGATAATTGACCAACACCGGTAAACAAAGGAAATTGAGAAACACCGAACCAACTCGGTTAAAGAAGGAACTGAGCAACACAGAAAACTTCAAACATCTTTTTTTTTTGGTGACATAGGATTGCCAAGGACCCGAGATGCTCCTGCATCAATCTCCCCCTTTTTTCTGTTTCCCAGGTCCCCTTTTTATATCTAGGCATTTCTTTCTTTATGCATTTGTGCGTTGATTTCTGCAATGGTGCAGCCCTATCAAATTTTTAGGGAAACTGGATTGTTCTCTCGAAAGATTCATAGATTCTGGAAACCATTCACATATTTAATGTGGCACATAAGGAAAGGGTGATCTTATTAGTCCATTGAATGAATTTCTTTTTTACCATTATGGCAATCAAGTCTAACAGGCCCAGTTCAGTTAGAGAGTCGACAAAACCTGCTTCATTATTGTCTAAATTTTATTTGATTGGGATCGAACGGTACTTGATATGCATGTGCAGCTGAATGATTGTTGTGATTGAACAGATTGAAAGATTACTTTGCTCGTGTTCTTAATTAGAAGACTAGAAAAACTGAGGGATATCCAAAATACTAAAATAGTGAAGGGATCATAGAATATGGACAAACATAGCACAAGGTTGCAAAGGCAAGCATTAGATAAAATCATAAATTGTAATTTAGGAACAGGGGAAGATTTGAAATGTGTGAAATTCACATAAAAGAAGCGTAGTAAAGGTTATTTCTGTCAGAAGGGGCCTTACAATAACTATGTTCCACAGTGTTTTAGGGACGGGGGACGTGTTTCCGGGACATTTCCTAAAGGGTCAAAAATAAGGGATAGCAGTATATATATATATATATATATATATATATATGAATTTTTCAAAATATATTAAGATATTTAAGATAGAGAGGGAAAGAAAGAAAGAGATGTCAATAATTGATAACAACAAGACAATATGCAAATAAATCATGGATTCATGAGTTACATCAGTAGTATGACAACATAAATGATAAGCAGCAGTATAAAATTATAAATCAGTAGTATATCAGCATTATAACAATAGTCTCAAACATCAAAACCGTGGTCTATCAATATAAATATCCAAATCAAAATGTCTCAAACATGTATCCAGAAGTCTCAAACATAAAAAATGTATCATGAAATACTTAGACATAAATTAGGATCTAGATATTAGGAAGAATGAATAGATTGAGGATTTTAATGCCACCTTAATGATAGTCACTCAGTTAATACAATGTTATGTCACTCAACATGTAAACTATGAATTGGTATGTTTATAGAATCAGGTAACACATATAAGACATTAGACAAGTACTCATGATGTAGGAGCATCTAGGGTTCTTGGCAATCTTGCATCACCCAAAAAATATTTCCTTTTCAGTTTGTTCTTGTTTTCCAGTTTTCTTAGTTTTAGTGGCATTCCTTTGTTTTGGATCATTTGCTGCTGCAAACTTCAGGGAACCTTCTAGACATCATGTTTTACTCATGTCTAGGTTCGCACCTCGATTGGAGTCTTCACTGAAGAGTTACTTGGATTCAAGTTTGGGCTAGTGTGTTCTTTATGTTCTAATGGTCAGTTGGGCTTTCAGAGCTCGTGAAGTACTTTTCCGATCAGCGAAGCTTGGTGACTCATATTTTGATGTTTTTGGATCTTTGCCAATGTCATTCTTGGATTGCGCATCATTTCTACATCTTGGTGTCAAGATCTTATGATTTGGGTCCTAACCTATTTTTGTATTACGTTTTCTTGTTCTTGGAAAATGTAATTGTTCTTGGCCAACATATGTGTTGCGAAGCTCTATATATTGAGGCTTTTGATCTTTGTTAGAGGAGCTTATTGGATGAATTAGCCTTGGAGGTTAGCATTAGTGTTTGAGTCTAGAATTCTGTTGTAATAAGGCTTGTGTGCCGAAAACTTGTAATCTGCATGTTGCAGGCCAATATGATGTAAATTCTGATTCTGAGATAATGTGAAGATCTGAATGGCCATGTTTATTGTTTATTGCTGAGTTGTTTATGATATGAAATTGATTGTTTCCGCTGAGTTGACTCTTGCTGCAAGGATTTGTTGGACTCTATGAGTTCCCACTGTCCTTGACTGCATCAATTCAAGAACTTGATAGAGTGGTGAGTGCTGAACAAGGCATTGATTTAAGACAACTGTTTGTGTGGGCGGATTTTGCAAGTTAGATTAATATGGATGGGTCATTTGACTCAATAAATGTTTCTGATAGTAATGTAGGTGGCAGAAATGCATGAATTCTGTGGGTATTGCTCAAGGAGAAGCCTTCAAGAATATCTGTAAAGTGCATTGCAAAAACTTAGGTAAAGACTGAAGATAATTAGACCAATAGGGGAAGGTTGTCTTATTATTGCAACAACAATTGTATGACCAAAGAAGATATGTGGAGATTAATGCTTATCAATGTGAGGGTTCAATTGAGAGCGTAGCCTCCAGTTATGGGCTATCCTTGTTGGTGTTTTGGGAGTTTGAGAAGCGAAACCTTCTATGTGGCCTAGCACGAATCTGCAGATTTATTTTAGGTACTATTCCAGATTTAAGTTTGATCGGTTTTAAGGAGAATTGGATTTGGAACTTACTGCATTATGGTATCAAAATCACATATTGATAAGGTTTAGTCTACCTAATTTGGGAAATCAGTGGAGCTGGTGTAGAGGCTAGGTTTGATACTTCTTGCTCTGCATTGTGCATTGAGAAGTTAAAGCCAGTTCTGTAAGTTTGAAATTTCCATCAAATTTATTGAAACATTTATTGAAACTGAATCTCTTATTCAGAAATGCCTTAAATAGTTTGAACGGTTGTTTCCTAGCAAATATAGTTACAACATTCTTAAAAAATGTGAAACATGTGGTAAAAGACACTTCAAGAATCATTCAAAAGACTATTAAGACATTAGACAATCATTCAAGAACTTGATAGACCAGCAAATGCCATGTTAAGGAGAGATCTAAGAAGTGTTTGTGGGGCCAGTTATCACAAGTCAGATTAATAAAGATGGGTCATTTTATAGGGAAACATTTTTTACAGTAATGTAGGTGGCAGAAATGCATGAAATCTGTTGTTATTGCTCAAGGAGAGTACTTTGAGGATATATAAACCATATTGCAAAAACCCAGGGAACATAAGAAGAATATTTGACCAAAAGGAGTTGTCTTATTCTTGGAGCACCAATTGTCTGACTATAGAAAGTCTGTGGAGATTGATATTGATCAATGTGGGGTTTGATTAAAAACCTAACCTTGAGTTGTATGGACTATGCTTTTTGGTATTTTGGCAATTTGAGAAGTGAAATTTGCTCCATGCAGCTGAGCATGAGTCTACAGAATTATCTTAGGCACTATTGCAAATTTGTTTTCTGATCTCTTTCAAGTCTAATGGAATCAATTGGGCACTATAGCATTAAGGTATCAAAATAGCATTTTGATAAGGTTTAGTCTTCCCTCTATGGACGTCAATGCATTTTGTACAGATGCCAGGTGTGCTACTCTTTTCTACATTGTACTTGAAGCAGTTAAAACCAACTCTTTAAATTTACTCGAATTAATTGAAGCTTGTGTGAACTGAAACTCTTATTCAAAACATGCCTTGAATAGTTTGAATGATCATTTTCTGGAAAATTCAGTTTGTAACTTTCTACAAGAACTTGAAGCAAGTGGCAAAAGGCACTTCAAGAATCATTCTAAAAACCAAAGTTCACATACTTGAACTTGACCTGGACCTGGTTGGCCAAATTAGCAAAAACTAGGCAACTTAAAGAATTACCCCAAGTAGTTGGCAAAGAAGAAAAACTTGGGGTTGAGGTAGTACCCTACTGCTTGAATAGGTTGGCAGAGTTGATTGTTGGACTTCCCCCCCAATGATCTCTCAAATGCAATCAAACATCTCTATCTCCCCTCTACTAGTTTTAGATGTCCTCTTTGACCCTATTCATAGCCTCATAAATATAACCCATTGGGTTTTGACTTCCATCAACCAAATGCAAAACTCTTACCAAAGGTTTTGGCACCTACAAGAACCAGCACCTTAAGTTACAATGATCTCTGTGGCTCTCTCTGCAAAGACATTATCTAAAACTACATTTGTGGTCCTATCTCCATCAACTTTCTTTGAATATGGTGAGTCTAACCATGCTTAAACTACAAGCATCTTTTTTAACGATGTCAACAGGGTAGTAATGCTTTGCAATGTTAGGAAGTTAATTGCAAACCTTGTGGCAAACCTTGTGGCACCTAGTCATAGAGGCTCCTTCCCCTTGGTGTGATCTCTCATCAAGCTAATAACCCAAAGGTGATTATAAATATATTTTTTGATTTCCTTGTATCTACTACAATCAGTCTCACCCAATCAATTTTGCCCATGTCTTCCAAAGGAAAGTTAGGGCAATGTGCCACGCAAGGGGTCCAAAAGCGTGATGTATGCCTCTCTTGAAGCTATCTCCTAGCTGCCACATATGCCATTGCATTGTCAGTGTTAATAAGCATAACATTCTTGATGCCCACCTCTAAGAAAACTTGCTCCAACCTCAGGCTTAATGTTTTTGCATTTTTGCTTTTTAAATTTTTAGAGGCATCAATTGATATCATGAATACCATCTCCCCATTTGAAGCTGCCAAAAAAATGATTAGGGTGTGGCTCTTTCCGTTTGTCTGCTTATCTTAAAAAATATTGCATCCAAAGTTTTTCCGTTGCTTTTGTTCTTCCACAATTAATTTTGCATCTTTTATAGCATTTTGGAACAACTTCCTCCCGAAGTCTATTGGAAAAGGTGCCTTGTACCCTTTTCTTGCAACTGTCAATATTGTTACCAAATTCACCTTGTATGGGTTTTCGCCACATTGAAGGGAAGGTTGTTGTTACACTAGAAACTAACACAACTTATCCACTTCCTAGTGCATCTCCTTGTTCCATCTTGTAGCTTGCAACAAAAATTGAACTCCAAGTATGTTTCTAGGCGTATAAAAAGCCTTGCGTCTGCACTCTACTTGAACTAGATGAGATGGATGTGGTTCACATGCATGGACCACAACCAGAGCTATAATGCGTGTCATATTTTCATCTATTTCTACTTGCATGTGTGGGTTAAGTGCTGCTACTATGATTGATTGTATCCTCCCCCTCTCTAATTTCTTCTCATCCACCAATGCAATCCTAGCTCCTACTGATTACTAGATTGCATTCTCCTGTATCTGCAATCCTAGCTCCTACTGACTAGATTTTACTCTCCCTAGCTTTCTTGTTCCTGAGCCTGAACTTTTACCTGGTTTGTATAGGCACTTGAAATTGGGTGCCATAATTTTATGCTTTTGCCAGAATATCCGGAATATTTTCTCTTACTATCATACTTACTGGAATACTCACAATAATATTCTGTTTGCTTTCTGTGATTCCTGTTCTTTTATGACCTTCACTCGAAGAACACAATTTACTTATATTGAATCTCTTTCTTAGCTATTTACGAATGATAATCATATATGATATAATAACCAGTTTGGCTCTTATTTCAGGTGAAAAGGATTTTCTCAAGCCCTATGGAGAGGATCTACTAGGATCATTTGTTGATCCGGTTGTCATTAACCATCCAAGGGCGCATACAGTGCCTAGATTAGGTATGAATACAGATCACAACTTTTTTACCATAACTTGTCAAGAAAAAATATTGTTCTTAATTATCAGTAGCTATATAGCTTAGCCACTGAAAGACATTTTGTTCAATTCAATCACATATGCTTGTTGCATCTGGAACTCGTCAGAATGATGGGCACAAGTGACTATCAGATTTGTTGCTTTATATTTAAGGTAGTTTGTGATCTTTAATTGCTGACAGATGAGGAGGGACTGAAGACGATGTCATCTTTTTTGGATAAAGTAGAAGAGAATGTTCACATGAATGTTGATTTTGCAGTCGAGATCGAAAAGTCAAGGGAGCAAAGTGAGACATCACAATTTGAAGAAGCGCTCGTTGATGGAAGTTCTTTCTGAACTTGTGTAGACTCAAATTAAGTGTCAACAGATATTTGTAAACCATGGATATTCACTATAAATCTCCTTTATGCCTCCCACGGACAGAGAGGCACTTTAGTTGGCTTCCTCATATTTACATATATATAAAATATCAAATTGTTTATTTGTTTGTTTCTGGGAAGTATCAATGTCTGTTCAAATGCTGAATATTTTAGCTTCAGTCATGGGTATGAGATGGAATGGTTTCAATATTTTGTCTTTCTACAACTTGCTATTGCATTAGTTCTATGACACCTTATTGATATAATGTGTTCACTCTAGACTAGAAGTGTATTCAAAGGGCTATCTTGAGGAGTTGATCCGTATGGCTTATTATTTATACACAAATTTTCTGCTGGAAACTAGTAATCTATGAAACTCTAGAATAAGCATTGAATGTGTAATATTTAGACATTATAAACACTGTGTATATGAATTGTTGAAAATGATGTATCCTCATTTGTTTAAACATGAGAAAAAGTCGTACTCAAACCCATTCTTAGCGATGATTGTGAAATATGTAGACATGTTTAGAAATTGCTTTTCATTGGTTTTGTTTTGGGGTTTTGTTATAAATGCTGCTGCACAATAAGATACCTAATATGAGAACTTTATTGATGAAAGTCGGGAAATTTCACCCCAAACAAGTTGTGTATTTGGAAAAATGTGTAGATTTCTTCCTGTTGATGAGATTGAAATCTGCCACACTGGCAAGAGAAGCGTTATGCCCATAATATCATAAGTTCAACTATTAAGGTGTATGTAGTTACAATTCTATTGGTTAAATTAATGAAAGGCGAACGATTAAAGTTGTGAGGAAGTTATATGTCGGGAAGTATATGATTTGCTTATATCATCACAAACAATGGTGTATTTTGTTTTCTCTATAAATGAAAGGGATCTGACAGTGGGGCTTTACCAACACATTTCCATCAGGCTGCTTCCTTTTAAACTAAATGAAACACTTTATTTCTTTTGTTTATAGATGTTATATATCAAAAGTCTTGTTACCATGTCTACTGTTCCGTTTAAAGCAAAGGCTAACAGTTTGGATTGGTGTTAAGTTAGGCCTGAAAGCTGAAGTTCTTAATTGATCTGGATGTTTAACTTTATATTGTTAACACATAATTTTACATTGCATCTTTCAGCTTGCTTCTACCTAGATATCCCACATCAGTTGCTCCATTTCAAATCAATATAAACCAGACAATCACCATACCATCAGCTAAGCATTGCAAAACTCTAGATGATTAATCTCCTAAATGAAAGACTAAAAAGATGAGTAGTTAAAACTTAAAATAAATTCAACGTTTGATAAGTAGGAGATATTTTCCACAGCAAGTCAAATCGTGATATTGCTATCAAAATTTAACTGTATAGTTTTTGAGTCAAATTCATTGACCCATGTTTCATGAGTAGTGGTTCACAAGAACTCATCTCTCATGAGAATGAATGGAACATTTAACACTCATTCCCATATAGAATGAATGTACAATAAAATGTTGATTAACACCAAATTTTATCTTGCATTTTTTGTTTATAACTTTATACACAACCTTTCGTTACCCAACTCAACTTGTATATGTATTAGAATGTTTTTAAACATCAAATCAAGAATCTCTATCCATTCTTTAGAAATAGTGTTAAGTTGAGAACGTCTATCAAAGAGAGCATCTACTATTGTTTGCTTGATTTAAAAGTAAAATCCACGTGTGAAAAAGTTTGGCCTCACCTTTGTTCTCTCTCATTGTTGTTCTTGCAAACTTTATTGCTAAGGGATGTGCAAACAACTCTCTCATCTACTTTGAAAGCTACATTCTTTCCCTAGTCTTAGAAAGAATTTGTGACTTTATTTTGCTTCTTCTTATTCTTGTTCTTCTATGGGTGCAACTTTGTGTGTAGCTTCCAACATGTTTCTACCAATTTTTAAGAAATCCAATTAGCTTGAGAACATGTATCAAAACAAGCATCTACTTTTGTCTTCTTGATTTAAATCTTTGAGAAAAAGTTTGGTGTGTTCATCTTTGTTTCTCTTTCCTTTTCATACAAACAGACCTTATTGCTAAGGAATGTGCAAAAACTCCCATCTACTTTGAAACTATATTCCATCTCTAGCCTCTTAAGAATTAGTCTTTATTTTTCTTTTTCTTATGTGGGTGCAACTTCGGGTGTAGCTTCCAACATCTTTCATTTTTTTAAGACCTTTTACAATTCCGTGTATAATGTTTACTAGATTTAGTAGAAATAAATGAGCCAAACTTATTTCTACCTTGCCTTTATTTTTGGCCTTTGAGTCAACTTATTATCCATTTAGTCTTTAAAGAAGAGAATATAATATTTACATTGTCCATTTTAGTAGAGTGAACTAGGGAATCTTAAGATTACTTATTTAAATAACAATCAACAACACTTGTTGTTGTTGATGATTCCTCTTAGGATGATGTTTTGCCTCTTGCTGTTGGTTTGGCCTCCTTAGCCCATATAGATTCTACTCCAACTCTTGCAGCTGGTGTGACCCTATTTGGCCATGTGGACTTTTCTTCGCATGTTGCTCCTATTCTACCCCAACCTTTGGTAGATGACAAGAAACCTCATCAACTCTCTTCCCCTTGCGTAGATAGTCTCACGAAGAGGAGCTCCCCACTTGCTCCCCCTTGTGGTGGTATTCCTGATGATAGTATTGCCTAGACTGTTGTCTTTCAGCGGAGGGAAGATTGTTTTTCCTCCTCTTTCCAATCTCTTCCCCACTTTGTGGATGAAGTTTCTACCCACTCTTGATGTGGGTTACTAGTTGTTTTGCTAGTGTGTTGTAAATGGTATGCTTTGGCCTTTGTTGTTTGTGGCCTATTCTTGACCAAGTTGTAAATGGCCCTTTTGACACGTCTTTGCAAGGGCCAACACTCTTGTTTTGATGCTGATGTTATTAAAAATAATCAACAACACTTGCAAAATCTATTTAACTTGTACAAAAGCAAATGGAATATTATGCAACCACAATATTACACATGACACATAGATTTACATAAAAAACTATTTTTGGGAGGAAAACCCATCAACAAAAGATGTTCATAGTCATATAATTCAAAATAAACATGGTTCAACACAAGGAACCTTTTACAATCTCAATCTATAATATACCCTTCTACATTTGTTATAATATTTGAAGACTGACAATGCACAATTCAATGCTTTTCCTTTGGTAGCCTTATACAAGATTATATTGATAGACATATTTGTGGGAATATTAAGATCTAATGATATAGTCAACCCATGCAACACCAAGAGTCATATGACCATACATTCCCTTAGCACAATACATAGAACACCAAGCATGATGTCTCCACATAGATTGCCACCTTCTACACTTAGTCTTGCCATAATACTTGTAACGTCATTGCTATAAAGACAAATTGTTGCTATCAATAGGTTGATTTTGAAAATGCCCCCGATCGCTTTGCCCACCCAAACGACTCCTTTTTGCGTGAATGCGAATTTTGTCGCCCTTGCGTTGGATGCTTCGATGGGGGCTGGGCTCTCTGCCCTACTTGAAATGATGTGTGCTTCCCCACCATTGAATGTGGGTGCAAAAACTTTCATTCATGGTGCTGGAGGTGGGGTTTTTCCACTTCTAGGGCTATTAAGGAAGGAGTTCCCCCCAAAAAATTATTGCTATTGGTGGACGTAACTATGTCCATGCTACCAAATCTGCTACTACTATTCCTCCAAAGATGAAAGCTTGACCCATTGCCTATGCCAAGACCTCCCTTGTGGTGGTGGGTGACCTCCCCTATGGTGGATAATGTGGATTTCTACCAACATCGTGGGTAATTGGTCTGTAGATTTTTTGGTCTTTGGCCTTCTATTTCGATTCTACATCACTCGGTAACATGTTCCTGGCGATCCTTAGTCTTTGGTAACATTGCGATTTTCCCTTGTACACAAGGGTTTTTTATTGTTGCATTTTCTTCTTTTGAAGACCGTGATTTGGTGTTGAGCAAGCTATGGGCTTGGATGTATCATTCTCTTTCGACCAAACCCTGGACAGTCTCCTTCAACCCACTTACTAAATTGCTTAGTGCGTGCTTAATGTGGGTTCGTCTCCCCAATCTTCCACTCCATTTTGGGAGATTTATTTCTTTGAAGCCATAATAAACTCTATTGGCCATTTCTTGAAGATGGATGAGGCCACATCTTCATTGGGCCACTCTACTTTTTCTCACATTTGGTTGATATGGATATCTCCACAACACTTCTGAGGATGTGGTGCTCATGGTTGGGGAGAGGCCTTGGACTCAATCACTATATTATGAGGGCCTCCTCTTTCGATGTTGGTGATGCTTGTCTACTAGCCATCTGGTTGCAGATTATTCTCTTTTGTGTCATAAGGGTGTTTCTACTTGGTGGAAGGATGCAAATGATGATCATTTAACCGTCCGGGCTTCCAATTCTCCCTTTGATTCTACCTCTAAGGAATTCTCACAAGCTGATAATGACCCCCCAGGGTGATGCCCTTGTTGAACTAGCTTCCTCTGATTCGACTGACCTAACTCCACCTCTCATTGGTGGTGTGGTCCCTTTTGGTTGCATGGATCCTTCTTTGATTGTTGCTCCCGATTTGCTCTGGCCTTTGGTAGTTGATGTATAGTGTTGCCAACACTTTGTTCCTGGTGCTAATTGTCCCACAATGGGGGTTCTACTACCATGTGGTGGGGACCCTAGTTATAGTATCACTTGGATAGTCGCCCATCGACAAATGAAGAATCACTCTATCTCTTATTCTCCTCCCCTCACTATAAGTGAGTTGGCTTCCCACTCTTAATGTGGGTAACTAGCTATGCTACTAGTGTGTTGTTAATGGTCTATTCTTGACCTTGTTGTAATTCCTTCACTTGTAATAGCCAACACTTTTGTTATTGTGTTGTTGATCTCTTGAGGCCTTTTGGTTATGGATGTGTAAGGATCATCCACTTGCTAGACTGCTAAACTTAATCAAAAAGATTATTTTTATACATATATGTTTCCAATATAGCCCACACAAGACACTACCCTATGCCCTAAAACTGGTTTTTCTCTCAACTCCTCTCTTCTCCAAGATGAAGATGTCTTAGCTGCTATTCGTATTATTGCTTGGTACAATGAAGAAGTGGTACAACACAAGTCTGAGGTGGACAAGTGGAATCAAATTTCTAAATCCTGGCAGAATATGCTGAGAGGTGTTGGGAGGAAGAAAGCCAAAGATGCTAGAAAAAAGGAGTTCAAGTTGGTGGAAGAGCTTCAGGAGGCAAAGATTCTTATTCAGGATAATCCTTCTTCCTCGGGCCTGCTTGACAAGGTCATCCATTGTAGAGACTCTCTTAGAAATCTCCAACTTGTCAAAACGAAGGGAGCTAAAGTGAGGGCCAGAATTAATTGGCTTAACCTAGGTGATAAGGGTTCCAAATTCTTTTTCCAAACCTTGAAAAAGAAAGAAGCAAGATGTAGGATCTCTTGTATTAGGGAGCAAGGAGTATCCATTACTGCACAAGAAGATATTGTCTCCACTTTTGCTGATTATTACAAGAACCTTTTCACCTCAGAAGATGAGGAGACCAGGGCTAATGCCAGACAAAGGATTATCAATTTGGTTCCTAAGAAAGTCTCTATGACAAAAGCAAGTCTCCTAGAAAAAGAAATCTCTGAGGAGGAGATTAGGGCATCCATCCTTAGTATGGCCAATGACAAGGCTCCTGGCCCAGATGGACTCACAGTTGAATTCTACAAGAAGAACTTGGACTGGATTTGTACACCACTACATAAGGTGTATTCAGAAGCAATTTCTGTAGGAACCCTTGGTCCTACACTGAATGCTGGCCTTATCAAGCTGATCCCCAAAGATGGTAATAAACAGCTATTGAAGAACTGGAGACCTATCACCTTACTCAATGTTGGCTATAAGATTTTGGCTAAAGCAATCGCCATTAGAATAGCAAACATCCTCCCCTCAGTTGTCAATCTCACCCAAACTGGGTTTGTTAAGGGCAGATATATTTTGGAGAATCTTATCACATGTTGGGAGGCGTTAGATTGGGCCAAGGAGTCAGGACAGCAGAGTGCAATGTTGCTTATTGATTATGAGAAGGCCTATGACCGCATTGAGTGGAGTTTTATTCTGGCTATGGTGGAAAAGATGGGTTTCCCCCCTTATTTCTGCAGAGTGGTGTCAACCTTGCTTATGGGAGCCAGAGCAGAAGTAGAGGTGAATGGTGTAAGATCATATTTTTTTGAATTATCTAGATCCATCAGGCAGGGTTGTCCCCTTGCCCCATCCCTTTTTGTTCTGGCTGCTAATTCCCTTCATTATCTACTAAGAGATGGATCTCTTTCACCCAGTTTAAAAGGGATTCAACTGCCTAATGGATCAGAGGTTTCTAACATTTAGTTTGCTAATGACACAACCATTCTTATGGAATTAGAGGAAAGCAATATGGAGGTCCTAATGATCAAATTAGACCTGTTTTGTCTGGCCTCAGGTAGCAAGGTTTCTGTAACCAAATCCATCATGCTAGGATGGTCTAATTCCCCCCCAAGTTGGTGGAGCAGATTTGGCTTTGAGTGGGGAGGCCCTAATCATGTCATGAGATACTTGGGGATACCATTTGCAGTACAACCAAACCTTAATGATATGTGGAACTGGATCAAGGATAAAATATCTCTAAAATTGAACAAATGGGATACTAATCTTCTATCCTTCCCAGGGAGGGTGCAATTCTGTCAGAAAATTCTTTCATCCTACCCAGTGTACTATTCCTCTGCCTGGCTGTTCAATGTAAACCAGATCGACTCTATTCAGAAAACCACCAGGAATTTCTGATGGACTGATGGCAGGGGGATTAAAAAACAACATGCAATATCTTGGGAATGGTGTTCCAAGGACAAAGTTTGGGGTGGATTAGGACTGAAAGATCTCAGGATTCAAGGTATTGCTCTTTCCTCTAAGTGGATTGCCAAAGCAACCTCTGGTGATGAACCTTGAAAAATTCTAGTGAGGCATAACTTGACCAAGGCCTGGCCAAGCAAGGCTAAACAATGGAATAATCTTATATTATCTGATCTATTGACTCTTGATTGTAACATCCAAGTTCAAGGATCAACTGTATTTAAAGCTATCTGGAAGAGTTGGAAGTATGTTAAAGGTTTCCTTAGCAACCAAGGACCTCTGGAGAGCCCGGGGACTGTGTGTAGATATAAATCTCCTTGGTGGAATCTGAAACATAAGGGTAAACCCCTTGTGTTGCTTCAAGGGTGTTCCACAAGGAAGTGGGCAGAAAAAGGCATAGAATCCTTTTCAGATTTCTTGAAGGAAGGACATATTGTACCTTGGGCTGAACTTGCTGGCTCCTTTGGTATCCCTGATTCCCAATTCAAAACCTTTAATACTTTGTCCTCTACCTTGGTCTCCCTTGGACCTATCCTTAATTGCTGTAAGGTTGATAGTTGTTCTTTCCAGTTGAAATGGCCAGATAATTCTTTGTTACCCCTTACCAGGTCCAAATACATCTATAGCCTTCTTACCCACTCTACAGATATTGTCTCCCATGTTAATTATAAATGGAATCTTGACCTCCCTGCTGCTGATTGGAATAAGGTCTTTGCTTCCCTTTGGTCTAGGCCCATTGAGCCCAAAATCACTTACTTTCTATGGAAACTCCTTCTGCATAAGCTCCCTTTTAGAAAATCGGGTGGGGATCCGAACCTTTGCAATGTTTGTAAACTGCCCGAATCAGTTTTCCATGTTTTCTTTGAATGTTTTTTTGCTGGGGAAGTGTGGAAACTGTTTGGACTCTCATATAATAGTCATTTTACTTGTTGGAATATAACATCTGGAAGCATCAACAACATCAAAACTTGCAATATCTTTTGGTCTATTCTTTCTTCTGTTATTCTATGGATTATATGGAAGGCATGTAATAATGATGTTTTGGCTAGAAAGAACAGGAATCTTACTGAGTCTCTAAGGAGACTCATATATCATGATGTTTCTTTGCAGGTTACAGCGGTCATCAAGCTCAAAGAAAACAAATTCCTTAAACTCTTGAGGGAAGGATCAACAACCATTGATAAGAAAGAAATTGCTCATGGTTATACTACTATGAAATCTAGAGGCATTTTTGAAGAGAAGCTAGAAGATCTTATTGATAAGATCAAGTTAGAAAAACAAAACACACCTATAATTGAACAGGCGACTAGCTCAGGGAGTGTCCCCACACTCAGAGAGTATGAGATCATTGGATACAATTCGGTCTCCCCAAATTCTAACGATTCTGATGCTGAACATGATGAAGCCTCTAGCTAGAGGGGCAGTGATCTCTCATTTTTGCTATATAGTCCTGTAATATGTCTTGATGATATTAGACTTACGTATGTTTCTAGTGATGGTTATAGCCTCCTAGAGGGCCGGATTCACTGATGTAATTTTGTATATGTTGCTGGTTATACTTCTCCCGATACTCTGATGTAACTTCTTTTTGAATTAATGATATGCAATAGAAAAAATATAGCCCACACCAATATAATGTTACTTTTGACTGCTTGTGCTACCATGTGTCATCTTCTAACACATTATCCTAGACTTAGATAGTGCCACATGATACCAATTCTTAATGCGTCTATTCTTGTATCAACATTCATTCTTTTTATCTGATATTGTCTTTCATATGTGATTGTGAGTTCTTTAATGAAAGTACATTTTACACTAGCATTGTAAGTTGTACACTACTCGAGCCAAGTTAAATGGTTGTGCATCATCATCATCCTATTTGTAGTTGTCATACTCTTGATTACTGTTGGAGGATGCACCTAAAGGTGACAACTCATAATTATAAATATTTTAACATATTGATTTCAATTGAAAGAGAAAATTTGACAACTTGAATAGTTGGATTGCTAGCGTGTACTTAAATATTCAAATTGTGGTATTATAAAGTGAATATAAAGTTTGATACTATTGTTGTAACAAATATGTCATTCAAGCTATCGTTGTGTTTGCAACAATTAATTACCTTCTATTTTATCAACCTTGCTAACTTCAAAAATTGTAAACTAAGTTCGCTAATTAGATTGAAGTTATTGGAAGTAGCTAGGTAGATGACCATTATTTCATAGATGCAACTGCCAATATATAGATCATGAAGTTCTTTCAAGTTTTCAAACTATGTAGTCAAATCTCAAATGTATGTTTTTGTAAAACCATTGTGGTTATCAAAATTTACCTTAACCTTATTTTTGTATTTAAAATTGAAGAACTCCTATGACTAATACTTTCTCTAGGGCCTAATATTCTCACCATGTTATCTTTAAAGGGATAGGGAATCTAGAGTTTTGCAATTTTGTAAGAGCACTTGATGTAAAAGTAGATTGTGATAGTTTGCTAGCTACCTTGATTGATTCTTGACCTTGAAGAAAGGAGAAACAAATTTTAAATTTATTATATACTTACATTGTAAATGTTTCCCAAAAGTAAAAGGTTGTATATGGTGTAGTAATAGGTAGTCACTATTGTGTCTCATAGATAGTATTTTCTATGAGTTCTTCTATAGTTTTTGAGTGATTGTATATGCAAGTTACTTTTGATAAAAGAGAACATTGCTATATAAAATAAACTTTAATATCAAATGAGTAAAAATGTTTTAGAAGATGGTTTAATTCACATACAATGTGTAAGAGTTGAAATATATACATTACAAAAGTGATTAGTATTTATAGTGAAGTTATATTGCCTTGTATATAATACGTACACAGTTATAATAATATATACATTCTGAATATATTTTTTAATTTTTTTTAGACAAATGTTGTATATTTGCTGTTTTGAGTTTTTACATTTTCACTCATGTTTTAAAGTACCTAGGTTTATCTTTTGCATAATTTATGCAATGCGTAAAATTGCTATTGATGTTCCTATTTATATACGTAAGAGTGAAGGGTGAGTTAAGAGATCATTTGTTATTGTATTGCAGAATGGTTGAATTTTTGCAATATTGAAGAATTTTACCATTTTTTTCCCACTTGAGAGGCTTTTCAAGTGAAAATATTGTGCATTGTCTTTAGTTTCTAGTTGCTCTATTATTTTTTAGATTGTATATGCACAACTTCTATTCAATAGGTTTATTAGGCTTTGTAAGAGGTAAAAATCTAGTCTGTCTGCTACAAGCTAAAAACATGCAAAGTTAGGAAAAATCAAGATTCAACCTACACTAAACATTTTCAAAATAAAAGCATGTAACAAAACAAGGATTTCCACCACAACCTCTGATGAGCTAAAACAAGGGCACCCAATGAACCTTGTTTGATTTTAGACTCTTAGAGAATTTTGTGTGTGTGCTCTCCTAACACAATACAATAATCCCTTGATAAATGAGCCCAATTATCCCCTAATTTTTACTTGGGCTTCCATACTCCAATATTTTGAGGCTAGTTTTTTTTAATTTATTAATCCATCTGGACGATTTTTTAATGATGTGATTGCTTGAATAAAAGTTTGGTTCCCAACCTAGATAATAGAAACTACAAAACTTGAAGAAAAATTACTTTCCATACACGATTTCCCATTTGAGGAATTAATTCACACATTCAATAATAAAAAAACCTTTATCCAGGGATCTTATACTTTCCTAAGCATTGAATGCATCAAGCCACCAATTTGCAATCTTGTCCACAAGACAACATGAACCAAACCATTATGCAAAGAATGAACAACTTTCAAGATGTGTGCATGCTAGATCAAGGATTTTGGATTTAATAATAAAGGCTTTGTTATCAATTTTGAATTTGGCTTTTTGGTCATGTTTATAGTGGAGGTCTATTTTCCACTCTGGAACCTTTTGAACCTAGGGTTGACATATCCTTTGTGGAGATCATTCCTTGTATATGCCCTAGTTTAATATCTTCAATTTTCCTTCCAAGTGTTCTATTTGGGCTACTACGATTTCCAAGTGTCTAGTCTTTGAGGCAGTTTTCTCTAACTTTGGCCCAAGTGTCTCCACCAAGAGGGAATTTATTTTCTTGCATGAAAAAGAGTGGTATGGTTGAGAACAATGTACAATTTAATTTGCAAAATATTCCACCCTACATTTTCTTAGAGGACTTTTTTTGTGTTGTAAATTTAGATTATTCATTTTATATTGTTTGATATTTAAAGATAAAAGAAATATTGTTTTGTATTTGAAGTTATAAAAATGAATGTACCTAGCTATAAATCATGTTAGATTTTCTATAGGCAAGCTATAAGTTATGTTTATAATATTGCTATCATTTTATGCACTTGTTCATGAGATTTTGAGCTACTCTTACATTTGGTTGTACACATCTAGGATGTTTGACTTAGCAAGTAATCATTTTTAGATTAGAAATATGATTTATTCACCTTGGTTGATATCAATCACACCTCACTATTGTACACCATTCTTGGTTGATGGTGTGAAGAGAAATTTTAGGAACACAAATTTATTAATGATATCCTCACAATTCCTTTTTGTTTCACAATCAAATTGTAACACATACAACTCCATTACCAATATTTTCATGATGTTAGTTGTTGCTTTGTTAAAGGTCATAACCCATGTTCTACTAGTGTGGTAGATTTATTTGTAGGAGATATCTATAATATTTTAGGAATAGTTGTGTTATTCACTATGAAAAAATATTAGTCTTGTAAACTATATTCAAATATGTAGATAATACATAATGCATTAACTTTAGACATCACAAAGTTAGCATAATGGGATATGTGGAGGGAATAATAATATTATTATTTAATATCCAAGATACTTAGGATATTGCATAACAATCCACTAAATATGGAGGTTACATTGAAAAGGTCAAATTGGGATTTTAGAGCATCTTCGTAATTTGGACATTATGGACAACATTGATCACCCTCATGAGGTTTGATAAATTTGTTAGTTTATCCATTACAATATAATATATAATACATCAAATAGGTACATAAGAGGTGTGAGAGGAGCAAAATTCTATTATAGGTTGCTTGATCATGACTCTGGAGGCATTGAAATATTTTTATGGCTCATGGTTTTGACTCATAATGGCATATTAATTGGTAGCCATCATTTCCAAATTTTTAGTATATAGGATGCATGGGGTAGGTGTTTGTAAGGTTTTTTTAATATGTAAGTTCTTATGTTGCCAGATTATTGCTATAGGAGCAAGTGGATTTATATTGGCACACACTTTATTTTGACTAATGCAAGCTTGATTAGTCTCTTTGGTAGTGGAGTTTTTCTTAAGTTTCTCCATGTCTATTTGGTGTTCACATGGTTTGCATTTTTTATATTTATTTCTTTATTGTTACATTGATATTATTATAGGAAGGGCCCAAACCCATTACATGTCAACCATAAAAGGAAAGTGGAGCTAATCTAATGAGAGGTGAGATTGAGAAAAAAGAAGATAAAGAGAGATTTTGACTAGAACTAGGTATTGGTGGGAGACAAAGGTCCCAACATTGCATAAACCATCCCTAAAAGAGTAAGGATAGAAGGAAAATGACCTTTCCTCAATCGAATTACCATTCTTATAAGTGACCGCTCAAATAAAAGATCAACAACAACCAAAGGAGGGGCTTCAAGATTATAAGGCACACCATTGATCACTAGAGAAGATGATAGTTGTGAGGGTACAACTTATAGGGCTAGAGATGAACTAGGAGCAAGAGAAATCACCATAGGAACATCAAGGCCATGATGAAGCTGTACCCATGTCAAGGAGATCAATAGAATCCTAGCTAGATTCAATCTTAGAGGAGGTAGGAACCTCAATGGCTAAGTGATCTTCCTTATAATCCTTCTAACAAATAATAACACCTTCGAATATGACAAAGAGAAATCCAACTTGAACTGGCCAAAACTGAAGCAACAATGACAATAGAAGGGGAATCCCTCATAATAAATAATTGTGTCTAAGGCTTTTCCTCAACCATAAAAATCACATCTCCATAAAGAGTTTTGGAGATGACATTTCCAATTAGAATTTGAGCAAAGGTCTCAAGATCCATTAAGGAAGTAGAATCAACAACCTTAAAAAAATAACCAATTGAGATATTGATGGCCTTATAATAGGTTTCCTCCCAGGATTTAAGGGGGAGGATTTGGTAGTTTGACTTGAATTGGACACACAAAAAGTTGTTTAGTTAGGGGATTGAAGGAGAGAGTCTAGGGTTTGATGGAATGAGAATTTTCTCCCTAGGCACAAGTTTGTCCCAACACCAAACTTATGTCATCAAATGAAGAAAAAGCATACATGAAAAAAATATTAGCATCTAGAACAATACACTTAAGGGTTTGAAGAGATTTGGACCTAGTTGTGCAAGTTAGGAAGATTTTATAGAGGGTAGGGAACCAACACAACAGATCAAAGCTCTCATAGAAACCCTCATTATCTACAACATCCTCACTATAGCTAATAACACAAGAGGCTTTGGCATAGGAAATAGGCCAAAAAACTTGATGGGGGCGAGCATTACCAAAATAAGTAACATGGACATAACTGTGAGTTTTTGCAAAAGGGTTAGACCTGGAGCGATGGCCTAGGTGAGCCCTAGGACCAAGTTCCACAACATCAACATGCTCTCGTAGACCAAAGTCAGCTACATCCATGAGAACAAGGCCCAAATCACCACCATGAGCCATCATGCTAGGAAGAGCCTCAACCACACTTAACACTAAGGGCCCAAAGACATCCATAAAGGGAGCCCAAGAGGGGCACCACTAGGGGAAGCACACATGAGGGAATGAAGAGGTGTTTCCCTAATGACAGGAGTGAGAGATGAGGCCATGGGTGAAGCTAAGGAGGGTGAGGATTCAATGGGTGGGGGAGAGGATTCAAGGAGTTCTAGCAGTTCCTCTTCATCAGGGAGTTCTATCATTGAGAGTAGTGAGAGAGATGATGATGAGGGAGGGGATGAAGGAGAGGGGGACCTAGTTGGGAGGTTGTGGGCCTAGGTTGCTGACCTGTCTAGCATGTTAGACATTGTGGAGATTAGGGCATCATATGTAGAAATTTAGACTGTAATAGTGGAGGGGAGAGAGAGAGAGAGAGAGAGAGAGAGAGAGAGAGAGAGAGAGAGAGAGAGAGAGAGAGAGAGAGAGAGAGAGAGATGATCAGTCAGAGGTGAGGTCCTATTTGGATAGCACACATGACTTGTCACTTCAGGAGGCACTAGACTGGATATGGCATTCTAGGCGATAGGATCAGAAGGAGATCAAGTACTAGAAAAGGAACTATGAGAAGGTGGTATCATCAAAGTAGAGGGTTCCTAGTTATACTCCTTCATAGAGGACCAACATGACACATAGATCTTTGGGCAGTAGGGCATTAGTGCATCCCACTAGAGAAGCTAGAGCTAGACCTTCCATGCTACCCCCCAAAGATGAGGGTGGTAGAAGCATGCGATACATGTTTTGTATTTATTGTATCATGTTATGGAAATTTTAGACATATTTATGATAGATCTTGCAAGCTCACATTATTGTACTCAGACATGTGATTCATTTTGAGATATATACAAGATACATAATTTTTAGTGGCGTTATCTCTATGTTTGTGTGCTTTTGGTTATGATATGCATTTAATTAATTATATGCACTTCTATTTGATGATTAGTTAGATGTTTGACTTATGAACTAATGACATGATTCCTATGATGTATGCATGTTTACTTTCTATTGATGTTGATATGCAATTAATGAGATAACCTAGGGTTTCTAAAAAAATAGATAAGATGCTTGTAATTCATAACATCATTATAGATGAATATTTTATCCAATTTGGTTGTTTCTAGTGTTATGCTTGTGAGTCATGTTGAGGAGGGTTACTCCTTTGGTTAGAAAAGTTTGTATGTTGCTATCAATGGTTCCCTACTATAACCTAAAAGGATAAAAACTAGCGTTGAAGGAAAATAGATTGTTACCATTTCGAAGGATGATGAAGAAGAGGTTGATTAAGAGAAGGAAACAAAAGAAAAGGAAGGATAAGATGAAATTGAAAAAGACGCAGTTTCTCTATCAGAATCTAGCTCTATGGATTTTGATGTGGTTTATTCTATGTTTGAAGATGGCGATTTTGAAAGAGTTGGTGATTTATGGTCTGATTGCTCTTCAGTGAGAAGAAAATAGATTGAGGATATGTTGACTGATCACTTGATCAATAAGAAGATAATTGTTTCTAATGTATCAAGTTTTCTACTAGTTGAATTGGCAGAGATTGTTGAAAGAATACTATTGTAATATGGTGCATAGTACTATCTTGCCAAGGAGTCTATTGAGAATAAATGCATCAATGCTAAACATAGATTTTCCAGGATGATCGGTGAGACAAAGGAATGCATAAAAGAAATTTTAGACATATACAGGTATTATCTTCGATGGCTTGGTGTTGTTGATAATTTTAGAGGAATAATTGAAGTCATCGAGGGAGAATTGAATGAATTAGGAAAGAAAAGAATAATGGTTGGTCAACTTCAGGGTGAAATGCTACAATTGAAAATACAAAGAGAAGACCTGGTGAAAACATTTTGGTTGGTAAAGTACTTGGTCAAAGTCTAGTTAGAGAATGTCTTTGGTATCCTTGCTAATGTAAAACACTATGAACGGTGGTTCCAGTTTCCATACTATACTTCTTCTTTTGACATGCTACTGGAGCATTATAGTTTGTGTGCTTGTATGGGTGTTTTTGTGGCCGAGTAGAAGAAGAAGCTTCCAATCATTAAAGAGAGGTCCAAGATTTTTTTTACTATGAAGTCTATTATATTTGTTTAATTTTATAAGTTTTAGTTTTTTAGCTCTTTGACATTGTTGTAAAAAGGGGGAGAGAAATAGGAAGAATAAAAACATTGAAGGATTATATACTTAAGGGGTGTTTTTAGAGTTTTTGGAATTTTTCATTTTTTTGGGTGTTTTTCCATCAATGCCAAAGGGGGAGGTTGTTGAACATATTGAGTTCACATGTTAGCATTATTGTCATAATTTATAAGAGGGGAAACTCAGATGCAAAACATGAAGGGGCATTGAGTGGGAAGGACATTTTTAAAAATATTAGAGGTACCCAAATCTTGATATGTTTTTCACCTTTTATATTCAACATTAATTTGAATCTTAAAACATGGGTTGAGGAGAACTGTGTTTCTTTTTAATATATTATCATTATACAAGATGAATAATAAAATGTATTTGACTTGATGAATTTGACTATTATTCATATAATGATTTGTCAATGTTTTCCATGCTTCTTAGGCTTTGAAAGTGTGAACATTGAATTTGTTGAGGATGAGGCAACATTACTTCCATCTCTTTTAAACCAAGATTTTAGCTCATATAATTTAGGTATACCATGTTCTATAGTAAATATAGTTGTGGCCACCATGTGATCACTTCTACTGTTCCACTCAATTACACAATCTTTCTTATTTGTTGCAACAATTAGTTTTAGTTCATTAATGTCTTGATGTTGTGTACCTTCCTTTTAACAAAGAGCTCCAATAAGTTGACATTAATAATGGAGGTTGATATATCATTTATTGTCATTCTTATTCTTCAAACTTATGTCCTATCTTTTCACTTTATCGTAGAGTTTATATTAATAAACATCTAATGAAATTTTAATAATATCAACACGACTATTATCATTCTTATTTCCAATCTAGAGGATCATCAATAGTATTATGTGAAATTGGTGCATTGAAACTGAGGGGTCATTCTCCCAAAGATGAAAATTTAACTCACAGTCTAAACAAAATTCCATATTGATTAGTAGGAGATGATTTCCATAGAAAGTCAAATTGTAATATTGCTATCAAGATTCATTGTGTAGTTTTTGAGTCAAAATCGTTGGCCCATGTTTCATGAGTAGTGATTCACAAGATTCCATCTCTTATGAGAATGAATGGAACACTTAGCATTTATTGCATTTAGGTGAGTTCTAACTGTTCCATTCATTCTCACGAGAGATGGCTTGTGAACCACTACTCATGAAACATGGGTCAATGAGTTAGACTAGAAAATTGCACATTTGAATCTTGATAACAATATCAAAATTCTAGATGTTTATTCAATTTATTATAGAACTTACATTTATGCCAAACAAAAAATTCAACAAGATGATCATGATAACAACTGGGTGTCTATATGCATTGTCAAATGAAGATAAGTACATGAAGTTGCTACAGACAGTTCCATTTGTTGTTGTTTCTTGAATAAGAATGTTGGTTGATCAATGGAATCATGATTTGTACAAGAAACCTCTAGGTCCAAATATTATAATGCATTTATGAAAGATGAGAACATCAACACATAACATGTGCACATTATGTAGCTAGTAATAATATTTTGAGAATTCCAATATAAGATAGAGTAAATGAAACCAACTATATATTCTATAATCTCATTTAAGTGTCAAGGAATTGCATTTCTAATAAAAATGCCAAGATTTACATAGCTCAAAGCAAAAAGGGTTATCAATCTTCTTACATTAATCATTTTGAGCTTAGCTCTTATATTTTAGAAGTATCCCACTCTATCTTATTAACCAATTTTTTTTTAGTTACCACATTTTTAGGCAAGGAGCTCTTTGATAAACAAGAAATATGACATAATTGATACAAGGAGATGCCTAGTCCTAATGAATTAAAAAAAATGTAGTTTGTCAGCAATACTTTTTGATGAAGACAATATTCTGGAGTGCCATTTAAATAATTGTGAAAAAATGGCTATCCTAATTCAAATCTAATCTTGTCTTTATGTGTTTTTTAATAAAGTAGGATAATTACCCTATCAAAATGTTCACTAAAAATCTATGGGTTTTTTCATATATGGAATTGATATGAATAGTCATAATAGATTTGTAAGGGAACAAAAATAAATATAATGTATTCTAAATGTGTAGATTCTCTAAATAAAAGTTTGTCCAATTACTTATCAAGTTTTAATAATATTTTATTGTATTGTAGTTTATATTTATACGTTAATATCTCATGGCATGTGTATTGATTGTACCTATAATGAACAATTGTTTTATTCAATTAAATTATATTAAAAAGATATTATATCTAATTATAGATAAGGAATGACTAATTCATAAGACAAAGACATCAAAATTGTGTAAATAAATTTATAAGAAGGTATTTACTTAGAAATGAAGCTAGTAATGTGGTATAAAATGATGCCAAAAAATGAACTTATATATGTAATTGTGAAGTAATTACTCTAGAATGGAGCAAGATGCGACAATAGGAGTTAAATTATTAAAAAAAATTATGCTTGCAACATTGAGTCACTACATAGATGCCACTCTTTTAAATATAAGACTATCACTTGCACCTTTGATGGATGCAATGGTTACGCCGATTAAAAAATATATAAAATGATAATATTGTGACACTGATATGAGAAGATTTGCCACAATATTTTTCTACATAGGGAAACACCTAATGAAATAATTACATCTTTACTATTCCATATGCACAAAATAATTACATTTTTCTTAGAGAGACATTTGTTATAGTTTTTCGTATAGCTAAATGCTATCCACATACAACTATTTATAGTAAAAATCTTAAATGCCGTTTACTTATTGCAATCTATTTGTTATTTCTAATTTTTTTTTTCAGATGATAATGAATATATTATAAGAATTCTTTAATGATATATAAAAAATAATAATTAGAATCAATACTTGTTTTCTTATTTCAATTTTAAATTTAATTACTAAATATCTTAAATTTATTTATAAAATAAATTAAAAAAAGAAGTGAATAAAAATAATTAAATTAATTTATAATGATGCTTAGCTCACAAAAATTATTAAAGAAACTTAAAAATAAATTTAAATCTTCTCCATGACTCTACTTAAATGTCAAAAAGCACCCACAAACAAAATAATAAAGTATTATTTTTATTTTTATTAAATTGCATCAACTTCCAAAGGTGTGCTATTAATGTATTACTATATCAATTAGTATTTGATAATTATTCAATAAACATTTTTAGTAAATGCACACTAAAATATAAATTTAAATCTTCTCCAAATTCTACTTAAATGTAAAAATTATATCAATTAACATTTGATAACTATTTAAAATAGTATAAATGTGGTAATTAAATATATCTATAATGATGCTTAGTTCATAAAAAATATTATAAAAATCGAAAACAAATTTACATCTTCTCTACAACTCTACTTAAATATCAAAAAGCACCCACACAAAATAATGTAAATAATTGTCTTAATTTTTCATTAAAGTGCCTCAACTACTAAGCATTTGATATTTAAAAATTGTCCTATAAAAAACATTGTTAGATCATTGAACATAATCCTATATTGATTAATATATGATAACTATTTAAATAGATATTTTTAAAAAATAAACACTAAAATATATTTAAATCTTTTGCAAATTCTATGTAAACATAATAAACACCAAACATTGAAACAATTCAATAGACACTAAAATATAAATTTATACCTCCTCGTAATTCTACTTAAACGTAATAAACACCAAACATGAAAAATATATATTAAAACTTCCAAACTCAAATGTTTGATATTTTAAAGTTGTCCTTTCGAAGAAAACTCAATATATTACTTAGACAAGTACAAATCAAAGACCAAACACAAAAGAAACTCTTCAATCTCATCAAGAAAATTATTAAAATGTACTCAATCTATTCAAACATGAGATGAATAGTTAGGGGACACATTTCTTGCGGTCAAAATTTCATAAAAAATTGTCCTCTTACCTTTGACTTTAAACTCTTTGATATTTAAAGTTAAGAATTGTTCTACATTTTGAAAAAAAATTAGGCAAATCTAACTACCCAACTACAAAGCACAAACCAAAACCAAAGGCCAACCCACATATCTTCCCATGGAGATAAGATTACATTGCTTGCTCATCACATGCTCAACCATTAACTTTAGCATTTACTGCTAACAACGTTTGTGGCTCTCATTCATTCTGACAAATTAGACCTTTTCTCTATTTAATCTATTCTTTATGAAGTACCCATTTTCCAAAAGCTTTTTCTCACGTTTATGGATATCTCTGATTTAGCAGTAGAGCAATGAAAATAAATTGTGATGGCTATAAATTAAGGTCTTAAAGAGTGTTTCAGGGATATCCCTTCTACTACAATTGATGCCCAAACCCTTTATAATATAAAAGAGAGAATTGAAAAGTTGTATATTAACTATTTTGATTTATGCAAACTTTAAAACCCTACAAAGCTTACCGCTATACAACAAAATTCACCAAATCTTACGACCATTCAAGCAATATCTTATAGTAGGGAAGGATTTTAGAAAAAGATTACCTACTAAAGGCGATGGGACATGAGGCAATGCTAGCTTATGCTAGCAGTTGGAACAAATAAGGGGTATCTAACTTGCAAAGCCACCAAAATAATTTTCCCCAATAGATTGAATGGAACCACCTACTATACCTATTAATTGTCCCTTTAAAAATATTCAAATTTGTGACAGTGAGAAATTAGATTTAGCTTCCCTCGTGCACATTTTTGATTGGCATGTTCTTGCCTATTGATGGGGATGATGAATTTGTTTAGAGAAGCTGCAGGAGTACTTAGATGTCTGCCAGAATAGAAACAAAATAATGAATATGAAGATTGCCCCACATGGACTTATTGACTTGGTGGTCAACACCTCCTTGGAGTTTTGTGACATGGTTTAACCGCCTCCTGTGGGTTAGGTTAAATCTAACATTTGTATCAGGCATTGAGAGTTCAAGCTTTTGGTGCAACGACAAATGATTCCAACAATTGGTATCAGAACCTTAGGTCATGGGTTTGAGTCTCCCTTTAGTGGGTGTTGAAGTAGATCAGTTGGTGCTAAGGGGGAGATTATTTTCTTGGTGGTTAACACCTCCTTGGAGATTTGTGACATGGCTTAATTGCCTCCTGTGGGTTGGGTTAAATTTGGCATTTGTATCGAGCATTGAAAGTTCAAGCTTTTGGTGCAAGGGAAAATGATTCCAACAGGACCACCCATGGCTTGAAAATTTTTATTTCCCATAGTAATTACTCCCCTATCTTTATGCACTACTCCTTGGCTAGTTACCAAATTATCTCATTCTTAGGAATAAATTTTGTTAGAGGCACCATTTCCCGTCTGCTTTTCTCAACGTAAGACATCCACTAGAAAATCCGAATAATGTGATGGAAGTCTTGGCCATAATAAGTCTATCAGCTAAAAAATAATCATTTACTAGCTTCTATATACTTATTATATATAAAATACACCAAGAGATCCTTCTCAAGGCGCCTATTGCACCTTGCAATTCGATGAAAATAGCCACCTCGATAAGGATATCTCTCGATGTATTTTATATATAATAAGTATATATAAGCTAGTAGTAGTTGCAATGCAACATGGAAGACATTATATAAATTTTAATATATATACTTATATCAGGGTTACCCCTATTGCTCCACCAGTTGGTTGTGGTGCTACTTGGGGGTCACCAAGAGCTTGTCCTGAGGCTCAATTTTTAGAACCAACGACTATGGAAGATTGATTGGGTTTGTGTTTCAATTTTGTGGTTTGTTATGTTGACGTGTTCTCTGTTGGGGTGTATTTTGTGATGTTGGTGGAGTGCTTTTTGGTGCTTACCAAATTCTAAGGATTCAATTTTGATTTTATCAAGTATCAGTTTGAATCTTGTATTTGCCCTTGTATCACAATTTGGGCTTTCATGTTTTTGAGTTGCAAAGTTCAGATTGTGGTCTTCTTGCAGAGGGTATGTTTCAACTTGGTATATATTTGATGGATCCACTGCTTTTTAGTTGTGGTGCATTGCTTGGACATTGAGTGCTTGTATGTTATTAGATGTATTTTCGTCCATATGTAACTTCTTTAATTTATATGCTTTTATATATGTAACCGACAAGGATTCTAAGTTTTCTTCTCTGGTTCTTTTCCAGTTGAGTCATTGAACCAATTTATAAATAAATTATATATAGTGGCTTGCCCACTTTTTCTTTAAAAAAAATCATATCAAGGTTAGCGTTAGTGTTAGGGTTAGGGTTAGCATCAGTATTAGTGTCGGGGTTAGAATTATAATTAGGGTCAAGGGTCTAATTAGGGTTACCTAGGGTTAGGGTCAAGGTTAGGGTTAGGGTGTAGGGTTTAGAGTTAGGATTAGTATCATGGTTAGGGTTAGGGCTAGGGTCAAGATTAGGATTAGGATCTATGGTAGGGGTTAGGATAGGGTCTAGGGTTTAGAGTTAGGATTAGTATCACGTTAAGGGTTAGGGTCAGTTTTAGGGGTGTTGGATTAGGGCTAGGGACATGGTTAGGGAAAGGTACTTAGGGTTAGGGTTAGGATTAATATCATGGTTAGGGTTAGGATTAGGATTAGGATTATAGTTAAGGTTAGGATTAGGATTAGGATTAGGGGTACTTTTTAGGTTTAGGGTGTAAGGTGTAGGGTTTAGAGTTAGGATTAGTATTATGTTAAGGGTTTGGGTTTGGGTTTGGGTTAGGGTTAGGGTTAGGATTAGGGTATGGTTAGGGTGAGATATTTGTATTCCACACCCCTTTTAATGAAATTTGTATTTCAATATTTCTTCTCAGTATGACATTTCCCACCATCTGTTTGGTATCGTGCCATGATCTCTCTCATTTGTGCATTCCTCTTGAGAAACCCTAATTATAAATTATGGATTGCAGATTTTATAAATCATCTATTATACATGAAATATAGATTTTATGACAGAGTAATTACTTTTGGAGCAATTTTAAAAAGAAATAGGAAGTAATAGAAAGAAACAATTTTCCTATTGTCATGCGCAAAAAGATAATATAAAACAACAATGACACAAAATAAGAAGATTAGGGACACATTTAATTTATCTTGCTTCTATACATATAATTGGAGACATTGCTCATACACAACATTGTGTTATGCTCTGAAAATTAAATCTATTCACATGCATCACATGTTCTTAATCTATTCATGCCATAGATGGATCAATCCTAAGATAGTCTATAAAAAAGGCTAGTATTATTTGAAAGAACATTTGATATGATATGCATTGTTATCCCCTACAATCAGTCCCTAAATCTAGAAAATAAATCTAAATGGTTGAAAAATTAAATAGTTCAAAAAGGCCGAAAGATATGAGTAGAAATAAATAATACACGTGTAAAGGCTAAACTAAATCATTAGTGCTTAAGAAACATAATTCTAACACCTTTCACCTCCTCTTTAAATCATCTGTAACCAAACATTGACATGTCCACATCGATCGTTTGCGATTATTAGCTTGCTTGTCATGTCTCTACTTTCCTTAATGAAGACTTTGACATGAAATCTGCATCCTTTATTGAAGGCTTCTTAGCAAAGGAGAAGGCTAATAGTAATTAGGAGAATAGAGGAATTTTTGTAGAGAGGAGGCTGAGGTTCAAATATGCGCTTCTCTCATCGCTTCCTATAATGCCCAAATCTCTATATTTCTCAATTTTGCCTTGTTTCTAATTTTATGAGATTAAGTGCTTGAGCAATGAGTATGACATAAAATTAGTCCCTTTGTTAAAGATTATATGAAATCCAAATCCATCAGTTCTAAAATCTACATCAAGTGCAATTGTAACCGTTGTTTGTGTGTAATTGATGTGGTGAATAGTCTCCACATAATGAAGTGTAATTGCCAGGAATGTCAACCACTTCTTTTTTATTTACACAGATTCTCTCTCCATGCTGTGACTGTATAGAATGCCTCTCAGTGTAATAATAGCATCAATAATATTAGTTAATAATAATATGTATCTACGCTTTTATTTATCTCTCTTTTTTTTAAAAAATATTACATATGCCTTACAACTATCATCATCATTAGTAGGTCAAACTTATTACCTTCCCATCATTTATAGAATTTGTCAATGCTTTCTAGCTAAGGAGAACCTACCAACACTTCGTTCATCATGAATCTTTTGCTATTCTCCTATAAACAAAGCCTATCCACTAGTTAAGTATATGCTATTTTATAATTAATTATTATTTTATTAAAAGGATTTCAATAAATATAGAATTTAAATATCAATTTGACATTGTAGTGTGGAGTGAGAGGAAAGCCTAAATTTGACATTTTTGGCCTTTATGTCTTATTAGTACCAATTAAAATTTAGTATTTATCTTGTTTTGTTAAAAATTTCATGATTTTATAGTTTAAATGCAATTTTTTTAACTTTATAAATTGAAAAACTGATTTATTGATTATCTCATTGGTCAAATGGGTTTGGGGTCTTATTGTCATTTTTTAGCTACAGTGCATTATTTACCCACTCATTTTTATAAAAATGTTAAATTTTTTTACTATTTAAGAAAAAAAAACTTAAATTTTCCTTCCTATTTAACTTTGAGATTTTAATAAACATTTAGTTTGTTCATGCTAAGCGTTTGTTCATGGAAAATGATTTAAGTGTGGTCTTTTATTAATAATACAAATTGTATTCCTATTTGTTGATTTTTTAATTTTTTAATTTTTTAAAAATTTGTACCAAAGATTAATAATAAATATATGTATTAAATATTTAATAGAAAATATACTATTAGAATATAATAATATGATGTTATTTTATTTATTAAAAATATCTCTAAATTATTAATATAATAATACTTAAAAAAATATTTAGTAATTTACATTATATAAATTTTAATATAACTTATATAATAAGAAATAAACAGATTTAATTTTAATATATAATTAATAATACAGTAATACACTAAAACTTGGTACATATATAATAACTTAAGTTTAATTTTCTTTCTCTTAATATTCATTTAACAATAAAAAATTAAAAATATTTTACACATATGTATAAAGCTATCTCATCAAGGTATGCCAACAATTTAAAAAATTAATTGAATATGAAGTTGTCTACCAATAATTATATAATTATATCAATAATAGAATAGAATATTAATATTTCATTAAAATTATTAAATATAGTAATTTAGTCTACATATAAGAACTCTCTATCTTAAAAAATACTTTCCTATCAATTTAACATATCCTTAAAATTTTTTAAAACTATTATAATTCTAATATTTAATCTATTTCTATTGTTAATAATATATTAAAAATATTATATTAATTATAAATATAATTCATATTTTATAATATATTATATAAATTTTAGATTAAATATTAAAAATAATAAATATCTATTTTAAATATTTAATATAAAATTTTATGATATTCTTTTCACTATTATTATTATTATTATTATTCTATTGCATATAATTTATAAACTGTTCAGTACAAAAAATAACGGAGTTGAGAACTTAGAGTATTACAAAACTTCTCAGTACTACTGAGTGATACAGTCGTTTGTAATTACATTAATATCTTAATAAAGTAGGCTTGCAAAAAAAGAAAACATCAGAAATTTCAAGAGGGTCTGTCTCCCTCTTCTTCCTCCTCATCATTAGTGTCCAGGGAGACTGAGTTGTATCCTATGATTATGAAATCTCTGTCACCTGCAGTCCTCATCTCTCTTTGTTGATTTTCGTGTCTCAGCTGCTGAATGAACTTCGTAAGGGTGTACTCGAACTCATCCTTGGCTTTCATTGTTGTATATCCATGCGCTATCTCTGATTTCTCTATGGTAGTCTTCCCATCCCTCAACACTTGCAAGAAATTTCTCTCCTTCATCTTTATGATCACCGTGACCTGCATGGAAATATCAAAATAAATGAGTCTCTTGCGAGACTCCTTAAGGTTCCTATTCTTACCTGCAAGCACATCATTATTTTGAGCCTTCTAGATGAACCATAAAACAACAAAAGAAAGCAAATATCAAAATGAGTTACATAATTTGCTGTAGTTGATAGTACCAGAGATAATATTTAGTGCATTAAAATGAGCCTTATAAGCCAGTCCAAAGATATTCCAGATTTTAGAGGCAAACAAACACTCAAAGAAAACATGGGTGATAGATTCAGGTTGTCTACACACATAGCAGATATTTGGTTCTCCTCGGGTTTCTTAAATGGAAGCTTGTGCAGGATCAACTTCCACAGAAAGCAAGAGATCTTTGGTTCAATAGGTTTGGTCCACAACAGTCTAAAATATTTCATCCAATCAGAGTCCTAGATTTCCAGGCCCCACTTACGGTTAACATGAGTAAAGATGTCACAGTTATTAGTCAGCAACTGGTAAAAGTATCTAGACTTACCAAGGTGGAGGGGGGTACTGTCAGGCCAGCACAATTGGAACTTACAACAGGATCCAGTGCAACTTCCTTTAATTGGACCTAGGGAGTTACAGGCATCTTTGAGGACAGAGTAGGTTCTCCATTGGGTACGGGGCATACTGAATTGGGATTCAAACCACTCCCATGAGGGAAGCTTACCCTACTGGATGATATCACCAAACGTTGCAATACCAAGACCAGTCCAGTTCTTTGCTGAACAACCCTGTAAAAGAGCTAGTTTTTTATCTCCATGACTCAAGTTCCACCAAATGGATTTGAGCCTACAAATATTCCCAGTATTCTCAACTGGCCCCTTGTTGATCAGGAAACCCTTAACATACTTCCATGCCTTCCAAATACTCTTGAAAACACTGAATCCTTGAACAACTATATTAGCATATATAGTGAGAATATTAGAAAAACAAAAGTTCTGCCAACCTTTAGGCCTGCTACAGTGTGCCAGTTGCAGATTGTTTCTTACTAGTACTTTCCACGACTCTTCACCCTCCCCTGCCTTAGCTATCCACTTGACAGCCAAGGTTATATCCTTTTGGGTAGAACTGAACTGGTGTTGGTTAAAGAGCCACATGAAGGAGAAATAGATTGGGTAGGAGGAAAGGATCTTCTGGCATACCTGGAATCTACCAGGGAAGGAAAGAAGATTACTATCCCATTTAGTGAGCTTTCTGTTAATCCTCTCAAAGATCCAGTCCCACATCTAGTTAAGATTAGGAGAAATGGAGAAAGGGATTCCCAAATATCTGACCATATGGTCTGGACCACCCCAAGCAAAATCAAAGTTACCCCACCAATCAGGCGGATTCTGATCCCATCCCAACATAACAGATTTGGATAAAGAGACTTTGCTGCCTGAGGCTTGGTAGAAGAGGTCAAGTTTGTTCATTAGGAGTCTCATATTATTATCTTCAAGGAGAAGGAGGATGGAGGTGTCATCTACAAACTGGACATTGGATACATCTTGATTATTGGGGAGAACGACACCTTTCACCCTAGGGGAGAGGGAATCATCTCTAAGGAGGTAGTGCAAAGAATCTGCTGCAATAACAAACAAGGAGGGAGCCAGAGGGAAACCTTGTCTGATAGACCTAAAGAGGCTGAAGAATTTTGATCTGACTCCATTGATTTCAACTGCAACCATGGCACCATAGAGAAGAGGTGATACCATCTTGCAGAAGAGAGGAGGAAATCCTAGAGCTTCCAACATCATCATGATGAATCTCCACTCGATCCTATCATATGCCTTCTCATAGTCTATGAGAAGCATGGCATAGTTTTGATTTGAAACTTTTTCCCAGTTCATGGCCTCCCAACATGTGATAAGATTCTCAAGGATGTATCTCCCCTTGACAAATCCTGTTTGGGTGCTATTAATAATTGAGGGGAGAAGATTCTCAATTCTTTTCGAGTTTTTAATTAGAAGCCTGTCACCCTCTTTGGGAATGAGCTTAATGAGGCCAACATTTAACTTAGGGCCAAGAGTGCTTGCTTCAATAGCTTCTTTGTAGACATGAAAAAGTTTAGGCACAATCCAATTTATGTTGGTTTTGTAAAACTCAATCGGTAGCCCATCTGGACTTGGTGCTTTATCATTAGCCATTCTATTGATGGCTAATTTGATCTCTTCCTCAGATAGATCCTTGTCCAATAGTTTAGCCTCCTCCTCTCCTATATTCTTAGGGATGAGGGTTCTGATCTTGCCTTTGGCATCCTCCATGAAGGGGTCAAAATCTTCAGAAGTGAAGAGGTCCTGGTAGAAGGAGGAGAAGGCTCTAAGGATCTCCTACTGAGAAGATACCACACAATCATGAACTCTAATACTAGCAATCTTATCTCTTGCTTCTTTCTTATTAAGAGTTTGAAAGAAGAATTTGGAGCCTCTATCTACCAAATTAATCCAATTGATCCTGGCTCTAATCCTAGCTCCTCTGGTCTTGACCAATTGAATCCTTCTGAGGGAATCTCTACAAGAAATAACATTATCAAGGAGTTCTTCAGAGGAAGGATTGATTTGAATCTATGTTTCTGCCTCTTGCAGTGATTCTACCAGCTTATATTCTAACAATCTAGAATCTTTAGCCTTTTTAATTCCCACAGTTTTAAGCATATCCTGCCAAGATTTAGTGGTTTGATTCCACCTATCAATATCTGATTCATAATGTGCAATCTTCTCATTGTACCAAGCAATGATCTTGACCGCAGCTTGGACATCCTCATCCCCTAGAAGGGAAGTATTTAGGGCAAAGCCTTGCTTAGGAGGGGCATAAGAGACTTGGTCTCCGATGAGTTGAATGGAAGAAAAAATGGGGTGGTGGTTTGACAGGGTGAAGGGCAACAACTTCACACAATTATTGTCAGGATAGGGCTGAAAACTGAATCAGAGCTTATTAAGGTAAAACCTATCCAATCTGGAATATATTCTTCTCTCTCCTCTTTGAAAATTAGACCAGGTATACCAAATGCCTTTTGATTCATTCTTCTTCCCTGCTAAGGGGTCAAATAGGTTAAGTTTGTTAACCAATCTGTACCAAAAGAGGGGCTCATTGCCTTTCCACTCAAACCTAAGTCCACCCAACTTATCTTGGGCCCTCTCCACCATGTTGAAGTCCCCTGCTACAATCCAAGGGACATACTCTAGGTCAGCAAGCCACTTCCACAAATCAATCCTTCCACTGTGATCATTCGGAGCATATATTGAACATATACCAACATCAAAATTCTTGACCCTCATCCTAACCCAAACAACTCTGTTACAGGGTGAGATATCCCACATATGTACAACATTCTTCTAGGAAGGGCTAATCAGGATAGAAGTCCCACCCTTGCCCCTAGGGTGTTTAGTTGAGAACGCAGTTGCATCTTTCCAGATACATTTAAGAGCTATATCAAGCTCAAATCCTAGTGCTTTGACCTCTTGAAGCATTAAGATGTCTAACTCTCTATGAGAGTTAAGGAGTCTCTTGACCACATATTTCCTGTTAGAGGCTTCCAGCCCTCTAACATTCTAGGAAGCACAGTTTAGCAACATAGTAAATGATTATCATTCGGTATCCATGGGTTTCCTAAATCCTTTAAAGCATTTAGGCATGTCCACTCTGGGGGTCTTAGAAAGTTTAGGATTCCCATTGGTTAAAGGGGGTCTTCCCCTTTTCTTATTCTTGACTAAGCCCAAATCTAGAGATCCTGCCTTTATGGATTGATCCTCCCCTTTATTATTTTTGGAGATATCAACTGCAAAAACAAATGACTCTTCTAAACTCCTTTTCCGATGGGCACTGTTTGAGATGACAATCTCCCCTTCCTCAAGCTCAAAGTCATGACTCTGTACATCTCCCAACTTTGTTCCCCCTACAGGGAGGGTGGACCCTCCCTCACTCCTCTTTACAACAGACACATAATTCCATTTATTCGGTGGTGGTGGAAGGGGAGGGGGGGCTAGAATAACAACAACTAAGAAAGCATTTAGTCTATCTTCATGGGCATGAGGGGGAGAATTCCCACCCATTCCACCACCTTGACAGGGGGTAATGGCCAACTCTTAAGATGAGGAGTGAACAGGAGAGACAAAAGTTTCGTCCACCCTACCTGTAGGGGGAGCAAAGGGGGGACAAGAATTATTTATTAGCCTTTTCCCTTGAGGAAGGTTGTAAATTTTCCACTTGGGCTGAGGAACACTTTTATTTTTCAGGGCTCTATCCTTGATCTTATCGATAGCCAGTTGCTGAGCATTCTTAGTCCTATGTTTTTGCTTCAGCTTAGGCCCACTAAGACCAAAATCCAGTGTTTCAACAATAGGAACAACTTCAAGGGGCTTAGGGTTACTAGGTTTAATTTTAGGGTTATCTGGGAGGGGGTCAAATTTTCCTTTGAGACTATCCAAAGTAGCAGTGAGGGTGGCTAAGTCTTGGTTCCAAGCAAGGGGGGAGGGGGGGAAATCTGAACTATGGGGGGAGCTTCAGGAGTGGTATTAAGTTTCGAGGAAGAAGGATGAACTCTAGGCCTGCCCTATTTTTAGGGTTTGGAGGAGGATTGACCTTTTTATTTAGTGCAGTCCTCTTCAGAATAATAGGGCACTCTTGCTTTTTGTGGCCTTCTTTCCTACACACAAAAAAGCCACCTAAACCACCCAAGAAAATTACCGGACAAGAAATAGGTGCGGGATCAATGTCAAATTGCAGGGTCTCAGGGAGGTCAACTCTGGGTTTGACAGAGAGAAGAACACGGACATCTATGTTAGGAATGAGAGTATTAGACTAATCAATTCTAAGTACTTTGCCTATCGACTCAAGAGCAAGAGGAATGAGCGTCAACAAAAATGGAGGAAGATTGCCAATAATAATCGACCTTGGGATAAATAGGGCTAGGATTTCATCTTGGGAGGCTTCAAGCGACCAGGGAATTGCCCTAAATTCACAGGGGCCAACTCTCCAGAATTGCTTATCTACAATAGCTTTCTGGGCTTTAGAATCACAAAAAAACAAAATAAACAAACCCTTTTGGAGCATGCGACAGTAAGAAAAATGAAAACCTAGTTTCTGTCCCCATGTTTTATGAAACCAATCATTAAGGAAATTCCTAGAGGGGATCTTGGAGCTATCAACTGCAACAAAAAAAATAGCACATACTTTAAGCCTAGACTTCTCCTGCTCAATAACAACATTCACTGTGAGTTCGGTTTAACAACTAACTTGGGAGGAACAAGATCCTTACCTCCATTTCCTTCGGCGACTGAAAACCGTTGGGTGGCACTAGCGAGGAAGGTTGCTCCTTCCGGCATAACTCGTTCATTCTGGACGGTCTGCTTGAAGGATTTTGCCTTGGGAGCGGTCGGTTTCTCTCCTCCATTCTGCAGAGCGTCTCCTCCTACAACGCTGAAGGAAGCCTCTAGAGTCGATTGAGGAATCACCTTAGGGTTTGCAACGATAACAACGTTTGAAATGAGAGAACCATCCTTCTCCGAAGAGATAACAACCTTGGAAGTGGAGACGACATTAATGGCTCTTGGTGACGTCGAAGCAATTAATGGTTTCTTGCCGAGGGGTGTGCGAGGGGTCCTAGCGAAAATATCAGTAAGGCACTGAGTACATCAAGTTGCAGAGCCCGATTTCCTTCGTCTCATTTCAGTTGAGGAATCTCCTCTAGAAGAAAGATTATTTATTATTATTATTATTATTATATGATATTATATAATAATTATATAAAATAATAATTATTTACAAAACTGAAGGCAAGCACTAGCCACTACGTGGCACTTGTTTTAAATATGTTTATTATAATCTAGGTATATATTTTAATTATTTTTCTATACAATTTTTAATAATCTATACAAACACTTCTAAAAAAATTAATCGTATTATATGATAAAAGTCTTTAAATACAATCTATATGAATTAAATATAAATCATAAGAAGGGTTAACAAATTTGTTTAAAAGAAAGGTTATTGGTATTGTGATTTTGTCAATTATAATTGTGATTTTTTTTCAAGAAGACACAAAATAAGAAACACTCCTCTTTATTTAGATACTCTCTACATATAAACAAGTTGCCCTATTTTGAAAATAGAAAATGAAAAAAAAATATTAGAATTCAATATTACTATTTTGCAGTAAAATGTTGATTGTATTTCATGATAAATATCTCCAAATTGAATATATTATATCGATTAAATTTAAACCATGGGAGAGAGGGTCAAGAATATTCTCTCTCTAACTATAGTTAGGAATTCCCAAAAATTATACCATTGAGAAAGTTAGGTAAAAGTAAAAAAAATATAACAAAAAGGCTATTAATATTGTGATTTTGTTAAACTATTATTGTGATTTTCCTTAAAAAATTACAAAAGCACAAAGAATGGTCACCCTCGTTTATTTAGATACTCCCATATATAAAGAAGTTGTCCTATTTAAAAATGAAAAAGAAAATTAAAAAAAATACAATTCAATATAATTTTTAACACTCTACATAAAATCTTCCTAAAATCTTGATTGCATTATATGATAAAAGTCTCAAGTAGAATCATACATCAATTAAATTTAAATAATGGGAGGGAGGGTTGACAACTTTTTCCCAAAAATTGTACTATTGAAAAACTAAGCCAAAAATAAAAAAAAAGGTTGCTGGTGATATAATTTTGTCAATTATAATTGTAATTTTTCTTAAACAACACAAAAGCACAATAATCCACCACACCTCAGTTTATTGTTGGTGTTGCCATTTTGTCAATTATAATTGTGATCTTCTTTAACCGATACAAAATCATAATCAAGAGTCACGACCACCACCAAAATCACAATCAATAGACGTGACCATCAATGTTTATTTTGATACTCTTAGAATCTTATATATAAACAAGTTGTCCCTACCTTTAAAAAAGATGAAAAAATAAAATCTTAAAATTTAAATAAATTAAAGGTTGTTAGCGTTGCCCATTTTGTTAATTATAATTGTGATTTTTCTTAAACAGCATAATAAACGGCCAAACAAGACTATTAGTGTTGGGATTTTGTAATAATTGTGATTTTTCTTAAACAACGTAAAAGAATAATAAACCTCTGGAATTTTTAAAAAATTGTTATTTTTCTTAAACAGCATAAAAGAACCACCACAACCACCGCTTATTTAGATACTCCTATATATAAACAAGTTGTCCCATTTAAAAATAGAGGAGAAAAGAAAACCCTAAAATTCAAATCCTGAGGGAGAGAGGCCATGGATTTGGACACCAGAAGCTTCATGGATGCTCTCTTATGTGGTGTTAACTCTTCCCTGTGCCGAAGTGTGCTGCACAAAGCTCTCATCTCCAATCAACAAGATAAGGATGCCAAATGCGCTTGGGTTAGAAAAATCATGGCAGAATTCGGGTGGGTAGACATGGCTACTGTGGGATGGAGTCCTCTTCACTCTGCAGACCGTGACGGCCGGAAAAAATTCAGCTTGCAATTGCCCTCATCTTTCCATTCTGTAGGAGACCTGATATTTCTTGTTTCCATCACCATGCCCTGGCCTGCGCCGTCCAATCTGCAACGCCTTCCTTTCATGGATTATGTCCGCAGGCAGACAATGGAGGGTTTGGCCGCTTATAACGCTGCTTATGCCGCTCGTCCACTCAAAGCCGAGGAAGAAGAAAGGGAAGGAAAAGGAAGCCCTAATTTAGCAACGGCAGAGGTTGAAATTGGGACTGAGGCGGTTGCAAATGATGTTGAGGCTGAATTTTCAGAGGAAGAGGAAGAGGAAGAGGGTTTCGTTATGGAAGTTCAAGATGATGAATATAATGACAGTGATGAAGATAATGACAACGATGAAGATAATGCTGTGTTTTCGGACGAAGACGAAGAGGAAATGCCTCCACGACCGCCTACTCCAACTCCATTGAATTCCTGTCCTCGCAATTCTTCACCTTCGCCATGGAAGTGCACAAATTTTGTTTCAAACCCTAGGCCATCTAAGATGCAATGTGTTTCCAAAAAATAAAAAATATTTGGACAGTTTTTTCTTTCGGAAGGGTAAGATATTTGGGCTCTGTATCTAAGCAGGACGATATCCAAAGATTGCATTCATTTTCCTTTCCCTTACATATTTCCCAAATATAAAATAGATATAGACAACATATTTTCTTGTCTTTTAAGTAGTTCAAAAACTTTTTTCAACTTATTGATTTCTCTTTCACAGAGTAAAATTAGGGCTATGGAATTTTGGTTCATTTATGGCAAAATTGTTGTTTCAAACCAATTTTAAATATCAATCTTTGTAGAAAACCTCATTGCCCTGTGATCAGGAGTATGTCATCTCCTTGAGGGATTTCTATTTTATTTTGAAGTTACATTTGGTTAAAAGTTCAATTAGTGTTATTTTGTTTTTGTTAAAAAAAAGCAGTGGGTCAATGATCTGTTACAATCATAAGTTTCAAGGACACAGTTATACAGGGCAAATAACAAATCACTTATAGAGTTACACAGACTTGCAGATCATTTTGAAGAACAAACCACTGACTGGTAACTCAAACATAAATTATGATAAAATTGGCTCTAAAATCTTTCCTAATTATGTTGTTGGATTGTTCTATTTTTTCATTTTGATACACAGGGTTTTTCAAGCTTCTATACTTTGTTAGAGTTTTTTTTAAGGTTTCTGGCTAAAATCCTATTTCTGATAGAGTTATTTGTGTTGAATGGCCTTGAGTTTCTTTTTTAATGGTGATTAGATGATTGGGTGAGATTACTTAACTCACGAGGCTCATTGTTGTTTTAACATCGCTTCCCTTTTGTTCCTAATGATTTAAATGGCTAAGCTATAGCTTAAAGCCATTTGCAATACTTCGCTGCATCACATTGTTAGAATAGGTGTACACTTGTATATTATGAGTTATTTTTAATCATGTATAATAATTTGTTTGTGGTGTAATTATCACGTGTTTACAAGATATATGGTGTAATGGTAAAGTTCATGGTATACATCTAGATGGTGCTCAACATCTAAATGGTGCTGAGTTCAAATTTTCTCCAATAAAATAAAATGTGCCTAATCATATTGAATAGTGATTAAATATTTATTTGAGTCTATTTGTAAAGTAGTAAGTAACATTAGACACATGGAGAATGCATCTCAGGGGTTTGATGTTTTTAAAAGTATTCATAGAGATTCCACAAGTTTATTGTTTATGTTTTTATTGCTGAGAAATACTTTTGATTGTGGATGTTTTTGTAGGTTGGGTTTTTGTTTTTTTGTTTTTTGTTTTTGAAGGATCTCATAAGGTAAAATCTTGTGTTATCTTGTGATGTCTTTGATATTTGCTTATAAATATTCTATAATCTTGAATGCATTTTTTCCTCTACAAACTTTACGATTTCTTCAAATATTTCAAAGTATGAAACACATTTTGTAGGTTGTTATTTTTTAGATTGTAGGTTTTTAGGGTTTAGATCTAGTGTTGAATCCAAGTTTGGAAAAAGGTTTTTTTAAGTGTGGTTGGAAAAAAGTTTTTCTAAGTGTTCATCGTGAGGTTTTATATTTCAATTTTATAGATGACTCCTTACAAACAAACATGTGTCATCATTGAATCAAGTGGTTGAAGAAATGAAGGTTGACATAAAATTTGACCTGTTTTGACCTCTTGAAAAAATGTAATGGTTTTGCCCCAAACCATATTTACGCTTTGTAAGGAGGTGGAATAGGGAGCGTATTTATGTCAACACATTGAAGGCCTATATTTAGACTTTTCAAATTATCCTTCTTGCTTGTGTTAAGCAATAAATGAATTGATTATTAGATGTGAGAACTAGGTTAAGTAATGTATTTTTGAGAATAATCAGCATAAACAACAAGCTACAAATTAGATATGCAAACACTAAGTATAGATTTGGAAAACGGAATAAAAAAGGAACCGATCACTAAAATTTGAACTTGAAATGTAGAACTATGTGGCTAGGGGACATAGTCCTAGTGATGTTTGCTACAAATATTGTAAATGGATTTTGACTCACGATGTTGCTCTAATCATCTCTTCGAAATTTTGCAAAAAAAGTGTTAGACTATGTGGCTAAGCCACAACATCCATGTATTTTTGCCTTTTGAATATGTATCTTGTTGGTGTAATTAAATATTTTTAATTACACCTTACTTAAGCTTATTTCGGATAATGCATTGCATAGTAGTTTGCATATGAGACACCTAGGAGTTTGCACCTTATTTGCACATGGCATAGGAGAAATTCCACTTTAGGTGGTGATAGTTGTTATTACATTCCACTTTATGTGTTGACTCTACCTTTAATGCACTTATCACATTATCATCCTCCACATGTTGCACATACTTCATTCTATAATGGAGGATGATTATTGTCTTGACTTATATAAGCATGCTTATTATGTACATTTCATTCATGTCTATTACCGATAATATCATTCTTGCATCTTGTTGCAATTATCTTGCCATTCTCTTGTGGAAGTTATCTTGGTTTTTCATTTGATTTGGGTGTTGTAGAGTCACCTAAAACTCAAACAAATCTCTTTGTGTCTTTCAACTCTTTTTGGGTATGCAACCATTCTCTCATATATGAACACTTGTAGACAAGAAAAAGAAGAATGGCATCGAGTTTTAGAGGGCTTGCCTCAGTGAAGCTCGTAGAAAAACCTTTTTTTAAACACCCTTAGAAAAGCCTTTTTCCAAGCTCGGATTCAACACCCAAATCTAAACCCTAAAAACCTAAAATGTACAAAATAACAACCCTACAAAATGTGTTTGGTACCTTGAAATATTTGAAATCTCTCTTGCATTGTCATAGCTTCAAATTTGCAAATCTACTCAAGCAAAGGTTATACTAAAATTGAAAAAAAATGAAACCCCACAACCACAACCATGGCTCTAATACCACTTTGAAGAAATCATACAAGTTCGTAGCGAAAAACATGCATTCTAGTTTATAGAATAATTATAAGAAAATATCAAAGACATCACAAGATAACACAAGATCTGCCTTATGAAAACCTTCAAAAACAAATAAAAGCCTAACCTACAAAAACGTCCACACTCAAAAGTATTTCTCAGCAATAAAAACATTACAATAAACTTATGGAATCTCTATGAATACTTTTGAAAACACCAGGCTCCTCTGATGCATTCTTCATGTGTCCAAACATATATACATACATCCATGTTATGCTTCATATATGCATTCCTCACAAAAAAACTCAAAACAATAGTAGCCAAGCCAAATAGCCAATCTCAACCACTAAACATGTACTTGCCTTTATAGAATCAAACTTAGACAAAACACCCAAATGATTTGGTAAAACTATGTGCTTCAAAATCATAAGTTCAAAAAACCATCGACCCCACATTTATTTTTTTGTACTAAATTTTTCTATATATTAAATATTTTCCCATATACACCAACATAAAAGATATCTAATCCAATGTTACAACTTTTTGCTCCTTATGTTACTTGCAATTTTTTCATCTTTTTGCTCCTTATGGTCTCTTGCATCGTGATGATGGATCACGTAGTGTGATTTGAAATGTTGATGAAAAAAATTGTTCACACAATCTAATCCCCCACAATCTAATCCAACAACTTGCACTGCATACTTACAACTTTGTTCATCATGAGGTAATATAAGACAATTTTATAGATGATCTCTTATGAACAAACAAGCCTCATCATTAGATCAAGTGGCTGAAGAAATGAAGGTTGACATAAAACTTGACATATTTCAATATCTTGAAAAAATGTAATGTTTTTGCCCCTAACTCATTTTTACATTGTGTAAGGAGGTGGAATAGGGATTCACTCGTCTCAACTAGGAATCAAGCGTATACACATCAACCCACATTGAAGGCCCAACTTTAGACTTTCAAATTATCCTTCTTGCTTGTGTTAATTGATAAAGGAATTGATTATTAGATGTGAGAACTATGTTAAATAATGTATTTTTGAGAATGATCAGCATAAACAACAAGCTACAAATTAGATATGAAAACCCCAAGTATAGATTTAGAAAAGGCAATAAAAAAGGAACCTATCACTAAAATTTGGACTTGAAATGTAGGACTATTTGGCTAGGGGATAGTCTTAGTGATGTCTACTACAAATATTGTAAATGGATTTTGACTCAAGATGTTGCTCTAATCATCTCTTCGAAATTTTGCAAAAAAATTGTCAGACTATGTGGCTAAGCCACAACATCCATGTTTTTTTTGCTTTTTTGAATACAATCTCTTTGTTTCATTCAACTCTTTTCGATATGCAATCATTCTCTCTCAGATATGAATTTGCACACAAGAAAAAGAAAAATGGTGTTGAGTTGTAGAGGGCTTGCCTTAGTGAAGCCTTGAGAGGATTCAACCTTCCCTAGTACAATATTGTAAATGCGAGTAGATGAAGGTTAGAGTACTTGGATAGTTGGTTATGGGGACTTGTAGCATGTTGTTTTTTATGATGTCATGGATAGCTTGGTTACACATTTTAGTTGGAGCTTTTGACAGTGATGTTTGGTGGTAGTTATATCTTCTGGGCTTGGAGATATTGGTTCTACCTTATTCTCTTGAGTTGTTTGGATTAGAATTGAGTGTGTAGACCATGGGTGATTATCACGATGCCAAGGAGAGCTTGTTATCATGATTTAGTGGGAGCTTTAGCAAAGTTATGGATTCATCCTTTAGTGATGGATTATCTTATGCATTGGTTGTTGTTATGGAGGAGCTCTTGGATTTTGTTCCTTATATGTTGGAACTTATTGATAGAAGACTATTCTCTTTATGTAATTTGGAGATGTTGACTTATTAGATAGCCATGCAGGGACTCTTGGAGCCTTTGGTTGAGGCGTGGGATTTATGAAATCAATTTTTGAAATGTGATCCTTGTTTACATGATTGTTGTCATTATGTCATGGTGTACTCTTGATTATTGGTTAGAGTTTTGGCATCAACAAGTACTATTCAAATGACGATAATGTCCATTGGAGCATATGATTTTTTGAGGAGATATTAGATCATGATGCCATGATGTGTTATTGATACTTGAGATTGGATCTTTGGTAGTGGTATTTTTGGTTCTCTTGGTATACTCATTTTCATGGGAGCTTCATGATATTGCCGTGTTGTATTATGGAGCTTAGCATGGATTGATCAGTTGTAAACTCTCATGATTTCTTGGAGACTCATGTGAGGTTAGAGTTCTTTTGGGTTTAGAGATATTTATTGAGATAGTTACTCTCTGGAGGTTCCAACAAGAAGTTTGAGTTGCCTTTACTTGGATATAGATATGAGTTCATGATAGAACTAAAGAGGATATTGTTCTTGGAAAGATTCAATGTGGTTTGTGGTATCAGTCTCATTCCCCACTCTTCATATACTGAATGGATAATAATCTAAGAGGTATTATCCATCTTGTTTTTATATGTATTATTTTTTATACTTTATCTTCTCATGGATATGGATCTTATTTATGATGTCCTCCATTGATGAGGAGTTTATGAGATGTTTTTGGGCTAATTCCCAGTTTAGGAATGGATTCAAGTTTGATATTCCTTGGTTATAGAGGCTTACATTCATGTTAATATGACATACATATGAGCCTTGGTTTTGAGGTTTGTGTGGGGTTATAGTGATCGTTATATTGATGGTCACATGTTGTTGACTGTTCTTTGGTGACAACATGAGGGTTCCTTGATATCCTCCTTTTGTTGAATGTGGAGAACTTGAGAGTTACAATGAATAATGGTGAGAGGTGTATGACACTAGATTTATTTGCAAGTCTTGCATATCTTTGTGAATGTTCCTTGGTATCACATGACATTATTCACACCTTGTATGTAATGCCATTGGTGGATTTGGCATGCCTTGATCATTTCATATTTGGGATTATCCATACATCTTGGATATATATGTTCTTTATTTATAAGTTTTATACATGAAGCTTGTGATTGTAGTTTATGTATTGGATAATTGCTGGCATGAGTTATACTAATGTTTGGATGTGTTTTAAGTATGGATATTGAATGGATAAGCATTTTGTCATGGTTGTTATTTTATGTCATGTGGGTTTTCTTAACTTTCTAGTAACTTCACGTCTTTTTGTTATAACTTGGATTTGATGATTGCATTCTTTTAGCATGGTGCACCTTCACATTGCCTTGTTCCTTTTATTCCATAGGTGGCATGTTAGAGGATGAGAAGATTTGTTGCTTGATTTTCTTGATAAGTTGGATGTTGAGCTGTGTTATCTTCAACAAGTTTGTACATCTTGCATAACATGGATTATTTTAATTTTGTAAAATAAATATTTGTTTGTGGTGCATCATTAGGAGATGTGTTTAGGCATATTAAAGCTTTATTTGAATCCAATTATAAAGTTGTATGTAACGTGGAGGTTAATTATTTTGTGTTGGTTGCAAATGAAAAAATATTTAATATTTGATAAACTTAGTCCAAAATGTAAATGTGGGGTCAATAGTTTTGTGAATTCATAGTACCACTTGGTTGTTTTGTGCGAGGTTAATTATATAAAAACTAGAACATGTTTAGTGGTTGAGGTTGGTTGTTAGAGGCTTTGGATTTGTTTTCATTTATTGAACTAGTTATTAAGAGTGCATAAATGAAACATGACATGGCATGCGTGCATATATGGTTGGACACATGTAGGATCCATTAGAGAAGCTTAATATTTTTAGAAGTATTCATGGACACTCTATGATTGTATTGAAATATTTTCACTATTGAATAATTCATTTAGTGTGAATGTTTTTGGAGGCTAAGTTTTTCCCTTTTGAGGATTTTCCCAAGGTATATCTTGGAGGATATAAAATTGCTTGTCTTACATCATTTAATATTTATCAGTTAGATGTCTCATTGCATAGTACTAAGAAACATGTTATGATCTTGTCTAATCCTATCTCTCAAACTTGCCTATATAATATGTACATTTGGTGTTGTAACATTTAATATCACTCAAATCTATTTTGTCCATAATTAAACATATTTTTATCTTATTGCTTTCTTGTGGAAGGCATCCTTTTGGTGTTGTAGGCAATTTTGGAGGATTGAGTTCATTGGTGACTTGAACATAGTATAAGAGCTTAAGATCTACAAGTCCCTTTCTGAAATTTGGAGTAATCAAGCTTGATTTTTTTATTGAGTTCACTTTGACATATTTTGGATCTCAACATTGAATCTAGGGTGTCTAAAAAATCTATATTTGGATTGTTTCATCAAAATTTGGCACTAGAGACTAGATCTAAGATGATTTCAATTTGGTAGATAGTTACCAGAACGAGGAGATTACTAAAATTTTAGAGCACTTTGGGCCAAAAAAAACCTTACTATCACTTTGCAGGAGGTCCCAAAGTCCTAAGATCAACTATTAAATTGTTGAAATCAAAGACTATTTTTTTTTCCCCTGTTGCCATTTTAGTTTATATAATGACTTATTGTACAATTGTATGGCTTGGTGGCATCAAAATTTTAGGTACACTTGCTTGGCATATTTTGGACATATTTACATAACAGATTTTGTAGTATATTCTCTATCTTGGATTGGGTCTACATCATCTGTACATGACTCTATGAACTATCAAATTGGTAAAAAAAAATGATCTTTAATTTAATTTTTTGTTAGTTTGATATTTCACTAGTGCCCGATCATAATAAAGGGAGGCCCATAATCATATAATAGTGCTATGCGCTTATTCCCCAATAGGAAATTTAGGAACTCGTTGAGGCTAGCGCTACCACCACCACTAATGATGCTTTAAAAAAAATGTTTTAAATCCATAGGTCAAATTGAAGTCTGGCTAATAGCACCTAGAGGCTTTTTTTTTTGCCCCACAATAGGATTTTTCTCATATTTTCATAACTTTTTGCTAGGGTGTCAAAATTTTATAACTGAGATATCGATGAAAAGCTAATTTTGAGCACTTTCCAGTGGTGCAAGTAGGTTTTGCTAATTTAAAAAAAAAGATGCTTATGAGAGATTCCTTCCTAATGACTCCAACCTTGATAATCAACTAGCTGAACCACAAGATCTACAAGAAGAAATGGAAGAGATAAATCCCTTTTCTGTTGCATTTGTCCATTTGAGTAGCACTAAAACATCCTTTGAAGATCCTTTTGCTCAAACAGTTACTGAGAATCCTCTTTCTCTCATAGCCTACCAAGTAAGAATGACTGGCCAAAATCCACCTAATAATTCCACTTTTCCATTTCCCATCACCTACCAAAATGAAGTTGACAACCTCAAGAATATTCCTGCCTCAATCCTTCTCAAATTTTACGAGTTAGTGATAGAAGCTATGACTATACCACTGATGCTCATAGGATCACTGACTTAGACTCATTTTTGTTTTAGTTTTATATCCTTTGTAGGAGCTATGACTATACCACTGATGCTCATAGGCTCAAGCTGTTCCCTTCCACATTGAAAGAGTCTGTACTAATATGGTTTATGAGTCTAGGTAGGAACACTATTGACATTTGGGATGAGATGAAGGAGAAGTTCTTTGAAAAATACAAGGACTAGTGTAGAGGAAGTGACATGCAAGGAGATGATGTTTTTAGAATGACACAAAAGGAGGATGAGAGATTGGAAGATTATGTAGATAGATTTCTGTTTAGTTTTAGGAATTCTAAGCATAATGCACTTAGTGAATATTCTCATAAGTTGATAGTCCTTAGAGGAATAAATGAAAACTGCATGAAAGCCTTAGATCTAATGGGAGGAGGATATATTACTCAAGATACTTGGGAAGACATAAGGACGATTTGTCAAAATTACTCTAGTGCTGTCATGAAGAAAGACATAGGTTGTTAACCTGGCATGAGAAAGTAGACTAATGGAGTTTCAAGAATGGAGATCACAAATTTACTGAAGGAATTGAAGTAGTTCATCATTGACAACATTGCTACATATCTAGATACACTCCAAGCAAAGAATAAACATGTAGAAGCAAAAGCCATCCTAACAAAATTTTGTCCTCATTGTAGGAAGAAGAAAAGAGACCGCAGATGTAGAGTATTAGCCAATATAGACAACACAAAAGTGCAACTAGAATTCAAACCAGTTGAAGATGATGAAGGCCAAATATTCTACATTGCACAAAGGCAACCATGGCCTCCAAGGAAAGGTATGTTTCCAAATCCATTGTCTTTTCCTAGTCCTTATTCAAATTCCTATGTGTCTAATAATCAATGGAAAGCTTAATATCCACCAAACATTGGTAATTATCCACAACAATTGTGGAATAAATCACAGACTACTTGGCCAACCTATCAAAATCCCAATCCTCCACCTAACTGGAAGCCACCCTAGGGGAATTGGCAGTCACCTCAACGAAATTGGCAACAAACACCCCAATGGAGAGGGACTCAAAAGAGACCAAATCAACCAACTAGTTACTTGTAGCCTCCAACTGTTGACAAATCTGAAACAATTATAAGATAAACATTTATATGCAGAAAACAAAAAGAAGAAAACAATCTAAACACAGATAACACACAAATTTAACGTGGTTCACCCAAAACCTAGGCTACATCCACCTACACAGCTTCTCCTTTCTTTTTATCCAGAAAAATAGTATATCAACATTACAATGCATTATGCATCTCAGCTGCTTATAACTTGCATTTTAAGGCAACCTCTAAAATTGACCATTTTAGGGTTTTACATTTTTTCATTTTCTTTTTCCCAAAAAAATACCTAAAATGAGCAAGCACCACAATATCAACACCCACTACATGATCAATCGCCACAATATCAACACAACTCATATTACTCAACCAACTATTATGCCTCCTACACCTATCCAAATACCAATGCATCAAGGCCTACTCAATTACTAGCTCAACCTATACCCAATCCCAATAATAAACCACAACAACATCCAATCTATTTTACATACCCTGCTTAACACCATGTATATGTTGACAGTCCCAATCGGTGCTGAGAGGGGAGGGGTGAATCATCACCTCTAAAACTTTTCTCTGTTAGATCTGATAAAGTATACTTAAGACTGTAAGTAAAACAGATTCAAACATAAAGTAACAGTAAGCAAATGATCACACAAAGACACCAGATTTATCACGTGGAAACCCGGTTAGGGTAAAAACCACGGTGTGAGGAGACCTCACAAATTTTGTACTCTTCTGGAGTATGCCCTATAAAGAGCTTTCCCGGTTAAAGGATAATAACACACTGTTAGGTGCGACCCAGTTAAGGGATTTGTTACAATAAGGCTGGTTAGTGTCTGCCTGGTTAAAGGACTTTGAACACCTTACAAGATGCCACCCGGTTAAGGGATTCGATACAAGGGACCTTTTAGAGTCCACCCAAAGATTGAGATTTATCTATTGCAGTTGCTAGAAAACAATAGAAGATTGACCTTTTACAAATAGCTTTTCATAGCCTGATAAGATCTCTGTTTGTGCTCAACTGAGAAGCATCACCGATCGTTGCAGGTGTCTTCTCCTCTACTACTGTGCTTCTCTGCACAATTCTTCGTTCTCACTTCTTCTTTCTTCTTTTCACCCCTGGCTACTTCAGCATACAGGTTCACTCTTTTACTCAACAGAATGAAGGCAACTTCTACTTGCCTTAGTCAGAAGAATATATAGAGCCTTAGCCCTAATTGCGCTCCTTATGCATGACCTAATCATAGATCCTTATCCGATTCATCACTCAGTGGAGTACTAGTTCACTCAGGAAACATTCGATGCATGCCCTTGCTTTTATCTGATTTTATGAAGAAAGTAGTAGTTGCGTGTCAAGCAACTTTCCTTCATAAAGGATAACGCTTTGTTTTAAAGCCACTGATTCTGGCTTTAAAACCTCTAGTCGCGCCTCAAACCGATCAACAGTTTAACTCAAAGACTTTTGGATTTAGTGTAGTAAATCTCGGTCAGAGAGTTGGTTGGAACATGTAGTTGACTTTGACTTCCTCGGTTCGTACCGCAGTCAATACTAGATCGATTGAGATGCTCATGTTGTGAACAAGTAAGAGTCTTTAACCTGTGACGATCCCTTTCTTTGCTTTTTCCGATCGCACTCTCCTCGGCTGTATTGTTGACACCGGTTTGCTGTTGCTCTCTTTGTACTTGACTACACTGGTTGTAGCCAGGTCCTTGGTTGAAGGCTGAATCCTCCTTGCTTGACTGTAAACATTTGTCTTGTATGTTGGCACCATCTGCCAAACCATCCTCCTTTCATATAGATCTCCTTGGATCTTTAGACTTTATAGAGATGACAAGTCTCTATACTCTTTTGCCAATCAATGACAATACTTGTACCGGTGGCAAGCTTACCGGTTACCACCATTTAATGCCAACAATCTCCCCCTTTGGAATTGATGGCAAAACCTAGATGGGCAATCACAATATCACCAGATTACTGTGCTACTCGTATCTCTAATCTCTATATCACTGCTACTGTTACAGTCTTCCGGTTATTGCCAAACTCTCCCCCTTTTTGACAATAATGCCAAAGGCTAGTTGGAAAGACTACCTTTTTAAAAAAAATTGCTCCCCCTATGAGAAGCATTCCTTTTCATTAGTCTAGAAAAGATGAGGTGTAACCCTCTGTTGAAGCATAATGAACTGATGATCACATTTCAAGTTTAGTGAAGATCATGAAGGGGTATCACCCCTAGTTTACCTCTGAGATATTCAAAAGTACTCTTTGGTAATGGCTTGGTGAAGATATCAACAATTTGTTCTTTGGTGGGAACATACTCCAATCTCACCTCATTGTCTTGTACCAACTCTTTGAGGTAATGATACTTGATTGCAATGTGCTTTATCTTGGAGTGCATGACAGGGTTCTTGGATATGTTAATTGCACTGGTGCTATCACAATCGATAGCTATCGGTTCAGGTATCTGTTCTTGGATTCCTTCCAGCAATTGTTTGATCTAGATTACCTATGTGCAATTGATTGCTGCAGCAACATATTCGGCCTCTGCAGTAGATTGTGAAATACAATTCTATTTCTTACTAGTCAAAGAAACAATTCTTCCACCAAGAAAGAATGCACCACCACTTGTGCTCTTTCTGTCATCAATGTTGCTAGCCTAGTCTGCATCAGTGTACACTTTTACTTCAAATCCTCCCTTGTGTGGAAACCATAATCCATAATCCTCAGCACCCCTTAGATATCTGAAGATTCTCTTTACTACTATTGGATGTGTCTCTTTGGGATTTGCAGAGAATCTAGCCACTATGCCAACCGCATGTGCAATGTCTGGTCTACTGTGAACAACATACTATAGTTTTCCTATCATGGACCGATACATTGTTTTATTTACCTCTTTTGCATCATCCTCCTTCGATAACTTGAAGTTAGTTATCATTGGAGTTCCAACCGGTTTAGATTCTTCAAGTCCAAAGGTCTTAAGAATTTCTTTTATATAGTTGGACTGAGAGATAAAAATACCTTCCTTCAAGTGATGGACTTGTAGTTCAATGAATAATTTTATGGAACCTATCATAGACATCGCAAATTCTTTCTTCATCTCTTCAGCAAAGGCTTTGCTCATTTTTTCATCGCTTCCAAAGATGATGCCATCCACAAAGATCTCAGCAATGAGATTTCCATCTTTTCCGATCTTTAGATACATGTTGCTGTTGTCCCCGGTTCTTGTGAATCCTATGGTCAGAAGATATGAATGTAGCCTTTCATACCATGCCCTTGGAGCTTGATTAAGTCCATAAAGAGCCCTTTTCAACTTACAGACCATACCATCATCATGTGCAGATGTGAAGCCTTCCGGTTGTTCAATGTAGACTTCTTCTAGAATTCCATTCAAGAATGCAGACTTGACATCCATCTGATACACTTTAAACTTCTTGTTTGCAGCATAAGAAAGAAGAATTCTCACTCCTTCCAGTCTTGCTACCAGTGCAAAGGTTTCTCCATAGTCCAGTCCAGCTTCTTGAGCATATCCTTTATAGACCAGTCTTTCCTTATTTCTTATTACTTTTCCATCATCATTCAGCTTGTTCCTGTGGACCCACTTGGTCCCTATGACATTCTTGTCTTTTGGTCTTGGCACAAGCTCCCATGTGTCATTTTTCTCAATTTGCTCAATTTCTTCCTCCATGGCCTTGACCCAGTTTCGTCTTCTAGAGCTTCCCTAGTGGATTTAGGCTCTATGCAAGAAAGTAAACAGACGTTCTCTCTGGCCTTTTTCTCAGTCAAGACATTAGCATGTTTGTCACCAATAATGTTGTCAATGGAGTGATATGTGACATACCTTGGAAGAACCGGTCTCTGTTCCCGGTCTGGCTCTTCTGGTTGAGCATTTTCTCCATCATGGTTCTGGGCATCATCTTGTTCACCATCCCGAGTCAACTTGTTAGCTTCAAGTACAATCTCCTGCCCTGGATGTCTATTTATGTGTGTTTCTCCATCATCTTCAGTTGTTGCTTTATTGAACTCAAAGACATTTCCTTCATTTGGGCCTCTAAGACTGTCATGATCATCATGACTGGTCTTCCTATCCGGTTATGAAGATTCATCAACCTTTATATTGATGTTTTCAATTATCTTGCATGCTCTTTTGTTCAGACACCGATAGGCCTTACTTTTGGTAGAGTAACCCAAAAAAGTTCCTTCATTGCTCTTGAGATCAAACTTCCCAGAGTACATATTTCTTTTGATGTAACATTTACTACCAAAGATTTTGAAGTAACTTACACTAGGAGTATGCTTGAACCATAGTTCATATGGAGTCTTATCGGTTCCTTTTTTGACTTGAACTCGGTTCAGTGTGTAGACAACAATACTGACAACTTCTCTCCAGAAGTGATGAGGGAGATCCTTCTGAATCAAGAGGGTTCTTGCACAGTCAATCAACGTCCTATTTCTTCTTTCTGCTACTCCATTTTGCTGAGGAGTCCTTGGTGCAGAAAACTATCTCTTTATTCCATGTTCCTCACAGTACTAAGTGAACTCCTGAGAGGTGTACTCACCTCCTCTGTTTGACCTCAGGTACTTCAAGCTTTTACTGGTTTCCTTTTCCACTCTAGCCTTGTAGATTTTAAACATGTGGAAGGCCTCTGATTTCTCTCTAAGAAAGAGTGTCCACATCATTCTTGAGAAGTCATCTACAAAGATCATGAAGTACTGGTCTCCATGATAGCTCTTTGTCTTCATTGGTCCACATAGATCCGTGTGCACAAGATCTAGAATATTTTTAGCAGTAAAAGACTTACTGTTGAAGCTTGCTCCTGTCAGTTTTCCTAACTAACAATCTTTACAAACACCACTAATGGGTTTTGTAATCTTAGGGAGTCATGTAACTGATTTCTTTTTGCTTACTTTGACGATACTGTCAAAGTTTATGTGGCAGAGTCTCTTGTGCCATAGCCAGCTATTGTCCTCTTTGGAGACAAGAGAGATTTTTCTTGATTCTTCTCTGACTGAAGCTATAAAACAGGTTCCTTCCATTGAGTCTAGGTAGACTAGATTGCCTTTGCTCTGTCTACCGGTTGCAACATGGGTTCCAGACTGATTTTTGACTATACAGGAACCTTGTCTGAATTCCAACTGGAATCCTTTGTTGTTCAGCTCTGCAACACTCATTAAGCTGTACTTGAGTCCTTCAACCCAATACACATCTTCACAAACAACATTGTTGCAAAGAGCAATAGAACCTTTTCCTTTGATGGCACAGGGGGCATTGTTTCCAAAGGGAACTGATCCGCTTTCATTGAGCTCCAAGTTGATAAACTTGTTCTTGTCACTGGTCATGTGGTGAGTGCAGCCGCTATCAATGATCCAATCATCAAGCTCATGAGATCTGGATATGAGTGCTACTTCATCTATCACTAGACTCTCCTCCTTTATTGCAACAAATGTAATTTCAGGATCCTCAGAGTCTTCGAACTCATTGTCTGTGACTCCTTCCTCTGCAAGATAGCATTCCTTCTTTGCTTTGGTCTTGAACCGATCTCTTTTATCTTTGTGTTCATTATCAAGACACCTTACAACAATGTGTCTGATGTAGGAGCATCCTAGGTGTAAGAGCAATCTTGCATCACCCAAAATTTTTTTTGTTTTTGTTTTTGTATTCAATAAGGGCTATTTTGTACAGAGCTTCTATTTATGGAAAGTTACTATTTTTGGTAATTTTCGTATGTGCTCAGAATGATCTGATTTCTTTCTTGGAGGTTCATTTTGGTCATATAAGTCTGCCAGTAAAGTTTCATTGCCAGATCAAGTGTATATTGGAAGATATTGAAGATTTTCGGTATTGGTAGCAGGGTACAGAAACTTTGAACTCAGTTTTGAAGGCTTTAGAGGCCCCGGATGAGGTCGAAAATTTGGGTGACGAGCACTTGCGCGGGTTAAGCCTGTAGAGCGCTTTGTGGCGTTTCCGAAATGGGGTTATAATAGCCGATCGGGTCAACTGGTGATGACTTATGGTCTTCGGAAGTTGGGCCACCTGAAATGGCGAAAAAAATTTTCTTCAAAATTTCTGTTCGGGTTTCAAAGGTTATCTTGAGCCGACTATGATGTAATAAAATATAAAATAAAATAATTCTAAGTTTGGTCGGCCTTATTGGCTAAAATTCTGGAACCTTCCCAGGCGGTGGAAAATTGCTTATATAAGGAAGGCTGTATTATTGTCTTAGGGGTTCAGAATAGTTCTGGGTAGTAGATCTGGGTATTGATTCGAAGCTTTGTCTTACAGAATATTGTAAAGGAATGCCCATGTGGCTTTGCATATTGTAATTCTGAAAGTTTGTAATTCCACATTTGTGGAGATAATAAGAAGCCAATTTTCTGTTCTTGCATATTATTGTTGTTGTTTCTCTATTTCTCTTATGTGGTTGTGGTATTAAGGGGAGCACCCTTCATCAGGTGGTATCAGAGCCAGGTTCTTGAGTGTGTAAACAGATCGCCGACTGTGAGGCAGTTTGCACCAGGACCGTGGCTAGGGTTTCAGCGCGCATCGCAAAAATACCTCCACGAAGGGAACGTGGCGGAAGAGCTGGTGTTGTAACACTTGAGGTTAGAGAGCTGCAGAGACAAGTGCGAGCATTACAAGAAGAGATTCGTAGAGGAATGAATCTTAATGTCAGAGACGAAAGCGAGGATGAAGCCGAAGAAGAATATCAAGAAGGAGAAGCTGAAGTTGTGAACCAGGAGGAAGAAAGACTTTTTCGGGCGATTTTCAAGATTGGGAAAAGACCTAAGATTGAGGTTCCTACATTTTCTGGAAATCTTAACCCAGAGGAATTGATCGACTAGATCAATGAATGTGAGAAATATTTTGAGTATGAAGATGTTGAGGATCCTGATAGGGTCAAATTTGCGAAGGCCAGACTGAAAGGTCATGTGAAGATCTGGTGGCAAAAAATTCAATTGGAGCGAAATAGAAGAGGGAAGGATAAAATCACAAGATGAGATCGGATGGTGGATAAATTGAAGCGACAGTTCATCCCTGTTGATTATGAGCTTGATCTACTAAAGAAAATGCAAAGTTTGAAGCAAGCAGGAAGATCTGTTCAGGAGTATACAGAGGAGTTCTATCGACTCCTCATCAGAACAGGCCATGCAGAAGCTGATAAGGAGAAAGTTGCCTGATACCTTAATGGGTTAAGGCCGAGCATTCAAGAGGAGTTGAATCTGGTTCGAATGAACAGCATTGAGGAGGCATACCAATTTGCCCTAAAAGTAGAGGAAAAGCTGAACAAGAAGTTTGAGAGCAGACAAAACGGAAGAGGTCGCGGTGGACGATCTGGTGGACGGTCATATGGTGGCCGAAATGAAGATCCGAAAAAGAAGGATGAGGCCAGTAGCAGTCAGAATCAGCGTGGAAATAATTCCAATCGCTTCCAGGATCAGAATAATAGAGATCAGAGAGGAAGAGGAAGAGGACAAGGATCTGGAAGAGGAGGCTTCCGTGGAACATGTTTTCACTGTGGAGAAGAAGGTCATAAGGCATTTGAATGTCCTCAGCGCCAAGGCAGAACAGACAGGAAAAATGAAGGCCAGGCCAGAGTTGCACATGTAGATGAAGATGCCAGATCATCAAATTCTGAAGATGCTGAAAGAGGAGAAACATTGATTAACAGAAGAGTCCTGTTGAGTGGTGAGAATGAACCTGAGCAAAGGAGGAGCCTGTTTCGCACCAGGTGCAAGTGTGAAGGTAAATGTTGTGATGTGATCATTGATAGTGGAAGCACTGATAATTTAGTGTCAGAAGAGATGGTGACAAAGTTGAAGCTCAAGAGACAGAAAAACCCACATCCATATCGGATTGCCTGGGTACAGGATGACCACAAGGTCATGGTCGATGAACAATGCCTAGTAAAGTTCAAGGTTGGCGGATACCAAGATGAGGTATTATGTGATATCATATCTATGGATGCATGTCATATGTTGTTGGGTAGACCATGACAGTTTGACAGATGTGCTGTACATGATGGTCGTGCGAATACCTATTCCCTGACAAAGGATGGAGTGCGACATAAGCTAAAACCATTGAAGGAGACCGAAGAAAAGGTATGTGGTAATGCAAGGATAACTTTTGTTGATGGAAGAAATTTCCTAGATGGTATGAGGCATGAGCATGTATGTTTTGCTTTAATTCCAAAAGCTGGTAAAGAGGAAGTAGAAGTTGTTCCTATAGAAGTTGCAGATTTGTTGAATGAGTTTCAGGATATTGTATCCGATAACGTGCCTGATGGATTACCACCAGTCAGGAAGATCAGTCATCAGATGGACTTGATCCCAGGAGCGAGTTTGTCGAATAAGGCAGCACACAGAATGACACCTGCAGAAAGTGAGGAGTTGAACAGACAAGTACATGAACTGTTACAGAAAGGATTGATCTGTGAGAGTCTGAGTCCCTGTGCTGTACCAGCGGTATTAGCACCAAAGAAGAATGGAGAATGGAGGATGTGTACAGATTCTAGGGCAATAAACAAGATCACAATCAAGTACAGGTTTCCATTGCCACGAATGGATGATATTATGGACTGTTTGAGTGGAGCTGTGTATTTCTCAAAGATAGATCTGAAGAGTGGATATCATCAGATTCGGATCAGAGAAGGAGATGAATGGAAGACTGCCTTCAAGACAAAGGAAGGACTATATGAGTGGTTAGTCATGCCTTTTGGGCTAACCAATGCACCAAGCACTTTCATGCGGCTCATGAACGAGGTTCTGAAAGAATTTCTGGGTAAGTTTGTCATTGTTTACCTAGATGATATTTTGATTTTTAGCAAGACATTGGAGGAACATATGATGCATATTCGTATGGTGTTCAAGAAGTTGAGAGATGAGAAATTGTTGATTAATTTGAAGAAGTGCAGTTTTGTGAAGAAAGAGTTAGTGTATTTGAGATTTGTAGTTTCAGCAGAAGGTCTAAAAATGGACCCAGAGAAGGTACAGGCTATCCTTGAATGGCCTACTCCAAGGAGTGCTACTGAGGTAAGATCTTTTCATGGTCTAGCTAGCTTTTACAGAAAGTTTATCAGAAATTTTAGCAGTATTTGTGGACCCTTAACTGAAACAATGAGAGGGGATAGAAAAGAGTTTAAGTGGACTAATGGGGCAGAAAAGAGTTTTCAATTGTTGAAACAAAAAGTTACAAAACAACCTGTTTTAGCACTTCCAGATTTTAATAAGGTGTTTCAAGTAGATTGTGATGCTAGTGGTACTGCAATAGGAGCTGTTATGAGCCAAGAAGGTAAACCTGTTGCTTATTTCAGTGAGAAATTAAATGATGCCAAGAGAAAATATTCTGTTTATGATCTGAAATTTTATGCTATAGTTCAGGCATTGAAAAAGTGGAGGCACTATCTGCTTCTTAAGGAGTTTGTTTTGTATACTGATCATCAAGCTTTGCAATATTTGAATAATCAAGGAAAATTGAATCAAAGACATTTGAAATGGGTTGAGTTTTTGCAGAGTTATACATTTGTTTTGAAACACAGGAGTGGAAAGTCTAATAGGGTTGCAGATGCTCTTAGCAGAAGGCAACTATTGCTGACAGAAATGCAGATTGAAGTGGTTGGGTTCAAGGAACTCAAGAATTTATATCCAGAGGATCCTGATTTTGGTGAAGCTTGGAAAGCTTGTACAGAACTTGTTACTCTAAACAGGACGAAATGGTTGGATTTCATCATCCAGGATGATATGCTATTCAGAAGGAGTCAGTTGTGCATTCCACGAAGTTCTATGAGGGAGAATCTCATCAAGGAGAAGCATAGCGGAGGATTGGCTGGACATTTTGGTCGTGATAAAACCCTTGGTTTGGTTAGTGAGAATTATTATTGGCCACAGTTGCAGCAAGATGTGAAGAAGTTTGTACAGAGTTGCCGAGTATGTCAGATGGCGAAGGGAGTGAAGCAGAATACAGGGTTGTATCAGCCATTACCTATACCATAGAAGCATTGGGAGAATATCAGCATGGACTTTGTTCTTGGTTTACCGAGGACACAGCGGGGACACGATTCAATTTTTGTGGTAGTTGACAGATTTTCAAAGATGACACATTTTATTCCCTGCAAGAAGACTAATGATGCTGTTCATGTAGCAGAATTGTTTTTCAGAGAAGTAGTGAGACTTCATGGTTTGCCAAAGACCATAGTTTCAGATCGGGACACTAAGTTTGTTGGATATTTCTGGCGTACATTGTGGAAGAAGTTGAAGACAGATTTGAAGTTTAGTTCATCACATCATCCACAGACTGATGGACAGACAGAGGTGGTGAATAGGAGTTTGAGAAATTTGTTGAGATGTTTGGTTGGAGATAAGCCAACAGGATGGGATTTGATTTTACCACAGGCAGAATTTGCATACAATAATTCTGTCAACAGGAGCACTGGTAAATCACCGTTTCAGATTGTATATGGAAGTAGTCTGAGAAATGCATCTGAATTGAGGAAGATAGATAAAGGAGAAATAAGTAGTGCTGAAGCTGAGGATCTTGCAGAACACTTGAAGAACGTCCATGAGGAGGTGAGGAAGCATATTACCAAGATGAATGCACAGTATAAGGCTAAGGCGGATGAGAAAATGAGGTATAAGGAATTTCAGGTTGGTGATGAAGTCATGGTTCATTTGCGGAAGGAGCGGTTTCCAGTTGGTACATATAACAAGCTGAAAATGAAGAAGTTTGGACCATGTAGGATACTGAAGAAACATGATTCAGGAAACGCATATGAGGTAGAATTGCCTACTAAGCTAAATATTTCACCAGTGTTTAACATTTCAGATCTGACAGAGTATCATGAAGGAGGTGTTGAAGATGAGATCACAGCAGCACAGTGGAGTATTCCAGCAACTAGTTCAGACACTAAGGAGATCGAAGATATACTGGATAGTCGTGTTGGCAGAAGCACAAGAAACATGACATGAAGAATATCTGGTCAAGTGGAAAGGACGACCTGTTGAAGATTCATCATGGCTGGCAAAGGAGGAGGTTAGCCGTCTTGGTTTTCCTCTGCACACCTGAGTCGTGACAGGGTCACTTCTCAAATTACCCCGGGTGTCTGATGCAGGAGCATCCTGGGTGTAAGAGCAATCTTGCATCACCAAATTTTTTTTTTTTCTATTTTTGTATTCAATAAGGGCTATTTTGTGCAGAGCTGCTATTTATGGAAAGTTACTATTTTTGTTAATTTTTGTATGTGCTCAGAATGATCTGATTTCTTTCTTGGAGGTTCATTTTGGTCATATAAGTCTGCCAGTAAAGTTTCATTGCCAGATCAAGTGCATATTGGAAGATATTGAAGATTTTCGGTATTGGTAGCAGGGTACAAAAACTTTGAACTCAGTTTTGAAGGCTTTAGAGGCCCCGGATGAGGTCAAAAATTTGGGTGACGGGCGCTTGCGCGGGTCAAGCCTGTAGAGCGCTTCGTGGCGTTTCCGAAATGGGGTTACAATAGCCGATCGGGTCAACTAGTGATGACTTATGGTCTTCAGAAGTTGGGCCACCTGAAATGGCGAAAAATAATTTTTTTCAAAATTTCTGTTCGGGTTTCAAAGGTTATCTTGAGCCGACTATGATGTAATAAAATATAAAATAAAATAATTCTAAGTTTGGTCGGCCTTATTGGCTAAAATTCTGGAACCTTCCCAGGCGGTGGAAAATTGCCTATATAAGGAAGGCTGTATTATTGTCTTAGGGGTTCAGAATAGTTCTGGGTAGTAGATCTGGGTATTGATTCGAGGCTTTGTCCTACAGAATATTGTAAAGGAATGCCCATGTGGCTTTGCATATTGTAATTCTGAAAGTTTGTAATTCCACATTTGTGGAGATAATAAGAAGCCAATTTTCTGTTCTTGCATATTATTGTTGTTGTTTCTCTATTTCTCTTATGTGGTTGTGGTATTAAGGGGAGCACCCTTCATCAGTGTCATATCTTGTTGCAAGAGAAGCATTTCAAAGGGAGCTTTCCCTTATACTTCCCTTTTCCTCTGGAGAATCTTCTAGCGACGAGTGCTTCAAACTCATCTTGCTCCATCTCCTCTGAGAGGAGATTCTCAACAAGGTTACCAATCTTACCGGTAGAGCAGTTACCGGTTTCTCTTCCCTTTTTGCTGGAAGAGATATTGAAAGAGGACTTAAAAGTTGCTTCCTGAATGGGTAAGCTATTATCAAAGTTACTTAATTCAAAGGTAGCCAGCTCACCGATTAGGGAGTCTAGGGTGAATTGATCTTTGGTCATCGATTTGAGCTCTTGAATGACAAAGATCTTTATGGCATACTAAGGTCTGAGAGTTCTCAGTATTTTGCTAACCACCTCCTCTTCACTGAGCTTTCCTCCAGCGCTTCTGATGGAGTTGATCACCTCTTTGATCCGGTTGATGTATTGCTCGATGTCTTCTCCTTCATTCATCCTCATGTCATCATATTTTCCTCTGAGACTTTCAACCTTAACTCTTTGAACATTAGGGTCTCCTCCATATACCACTTGCCAAGAACCGAGACAAAATGTCAGTGTTAACTCTATACCTATTTTCACTCTCCAGAAATTCACGTCCCAGCACCATCCTTATAGCCTCCTTGGTGAAGGCTCCCAACTCCGTAGCAACAAATGCCAGGATTGGGTCTGTGACAAAAGGTCTTTTGATCCTCCAAGGTAGTGCATCTTAAACAAATTGGAGTGTCCATTGAAAATCAAACTGATATTAGTATTCTAATTTTTGACAAAAATCAAAGAGAACCTAGCACTTACAGACTATTTTCACAAATATGCTTTCACAATCGTAAATTAACGAGCGTAGATCATCTATTTATAAGTCTTGATTGAAATTTTTTCTCTGCCCTAAAGATCTAATTAATCCGTAAGTTAAATGGTAACTGCCCTTCAAAAATCTCCAAATCTTTCATATTTAATGCAATAGTGGGTGAAATTGGAAACAACACTTATGATAAGACATTTGCTATCTTGGGAATAATGAAGGCCGAAAGGATTGCATCATGTAGGGGGACATAACAATTCTTTATTATAAAAAAATTTGAAACCTGTGCCCACTCCGCATAAACAATAAGCAAAGTACATTAGCTGCGAAATGGTGGTAGGAAATGAAATTTTACCATTGATGTAAGATCATCGAACAGTCAGAAAATAATGTCCTTAGATGACATGATGTTTTCATTTAAGCCTTAACTTTAAGGCATTATTCTATCGAGGTAATGAATATATAATGATGTCACACATATCTGTCATTGAAAATTGGAAGGCACCACCTAAGCAACCATTAATTGACATTACTTTAATTGATGTCATGACTCATCTACTCATCGCCATTAATTAATATTTCTATCTAATATTACCGAAGATTGCCAAAATAATTTTGCTTTTTTGGTGTCAGAAAATGAAGTCACAAACTCACACGTCCGTTGGATTACAACATATCAACAACCAAAGGTGAATTTCGGGCCTATTGTTGGTCTTCATAATTTTTACGACAAACTCTCGGTAGAATCATGACATGTGGTATGATTGATCGTGGGCTTATTGGTACGATCAATCATACCACGTGTCATGATTCTGCCGAGAGTTTGCTGTAAAGATTATGAAGATCAACAATAGGCCCGAAATTCACCTTTGGCCATTGATATGTTGTAATCCAATGGACGTGTGAGTCTGTGATGTCATAGTGATGGGACCTGATGCAACTTCAACATCAAATCAGAACCATTGGATTAAGAGAGATGACCAGTGGAAGGTGCATTTCGGACGGAATGTGGTGAGATAACTCCTTTACTGAAAACTCTCTCTGGAATCATCACACGTGTCATTCTTTGAGAATGAAAACTCAGGAGAATGAAAATTTAATAATTATTTCCAATTATTAAATCATCATACCAACTATACAATTATTGTATTAAATCGCCAAGTTTATATGCATTTTTTAAAAACATTTGCCATGACAAATAAATTAATTACAATATTTGGAAAATAATTTCACCGTAATTTATCAATATAGGGAAGTCTGATTCGCTAATTAAATTAATAATTTTCCTATAAAAAACATTTGTAGTTGCCATATTTTTATAAAAATGGCATACATTATTAAAAAAATTGCCACCAAATATCCATATTTTGAAACACAAATCGCCATCAATATTAAAAATTTTCCCTCCAAAAAATATGTGATTCACCACGATTTTATACTTTTCGGGAGAAAGGGGGGGGGGGAGGGGGGGGGTTTCTTAAAGTTATCCCTGGCCCACACACATCTAAGTGTACAAGATCCAAAATCTCTTCAGATCTACTATTGCTAATTGGAAAATTAGTCTTGGCATATTTCCCAAGAGCACAACCCTTGCACACATCATGCTTTTCTATCTTCCTCTCGAACACTGGTGGCCATAGCCACAAAAGAAATTGGAGAAAAAAATCTGATTCTTTTTTGAAATCTGTCACAAATATTGGCTTTGTATTAAGAGTTTAGAGCTTTGATACCATGTTTTTCTCATAATCTAGCCTCAGATTAATTGCACAATAAATGTAAAGAATATAAACTCTATCTGATTTATAACAATCAATACTCTGGATTAATTAACAACAAATAATAGCGAAAGCAAAATAAATAATAGAAGCCAATCACAAAAAGACAATAACACAAATATACCTAGGAAACCCTAGTGTGGGGGAAAAACCTACAAATGTTGGATTTTCTATTCAGCCTAACAACTAACTTTCTCTTCAAGAATCTAATACAAGTTTGCTACAACAATCTTACATATATAGAGCTCAACTGCTTTACTTAGCTTGTAACAAAATAACCTTTCCTTGCTTTCTTTGGCTTTAAATTATATAAGAAATCACTCTTGATTTATTCAACCTCACAAACTTAGAAATATTCTATTAAAGAATTAAAAACAAAGTTGTTGCTAAATATCCAACTCAAGTTGCTTTAAAAAGACTTCACTCCCCCTTGTGAGCTAGACAAACAAATCGACATAGAACATATGTAAAATGTGACACAAACATTGATATGCTTGAGAACAGATGGCTGTAAAAGAAATAAGTGAAAATGCTACAAAAATTTGATTGGTAAGACTGTTGGCATTACCGGTAAGGATGCAACTAGTAAAGAGACCACCGGTAATAAGTGGTGTTGTCATTGATGTCTATGCTAACATTGTCCAAATGCTAGGGAACTAGTGACATAGAAAATGTTAGGGAACCGGTGACATAGTGATGAGCTCAGTGAAGTCCAACAATGCACTTGAACAAAGTACTCGACGTAGTACTAGCTGTTCAAAGTTGGTGACCGGTGAAGATAGTGACCGGTAAAGACAATGACTAGAGCAGTGACCAATGTAGACATAGAACAAAGAAGTGACTGGTGAAGACAGAGATCAGAACACTGCATAAGGAAAGGTGTAAACCAGTCACCAGTGATCGTCAAGATATCATTGAGACCGATGTATGTCTATTATTTGTTGAGACTGGTGAAAGGCATAGTTGACGGATACTGAAGAGATACTTTTACCGTGATTTGTTGCACAAATCATGGAGGATTTTCTATTAAGGGAAAGTATGTGTCACACATCTAATGTTTTCTTTAAAAGACTGAAACATGATTGAATGATGGATTCATGGCGGATCTTCTATTAAGGGAAAGTTTGTGACACGCTTTTGGTGTTTCCTTTTAAGACTGAAACATGACTGGATGGTGGATCAACAAGAGATCTTCATGGGGATCGCAATGACAAAGCGCGGGAAGATCTTTTGAAATTTGATTTGAGTGATATGCGCTTCTTTTTCTCATCTGTACAACTATCCTACGCTCTGCAGGAAGTGTATATATTCTTTAGTTAGCGAAGATAATCATTTGCTTTCATTCTGCCAAGAAGAAAGAGTGAAACAACACAGCGATCAAAGCTATTGCAAAAGAAGGGAAAAGAAGAAGAGAAGAAGAAAATGAAGAGAGTGTGCAAGGAAGCACAGTAACTTGAGGAGAGCATACCAGTGGTGCTCGATGATTACTCTCAGTGAGTGAAACAATGATCTTATCAAGCTCCGCAAAGCCATTTTAAAGGACCAACCCTTCTATTGCTAGATCTAACAATTGCAATAGCCAAATCCCAGTATCTGGGTGGGCATTAATAGGTTTCTTGTACTGAATCCCTTAAACGGGTGACATCTAGTTGATGTTTTAAAGTCCTTTGACAAGTTAGGCTTTAAAAGGCCTTATTCAAATTCCTTTAATCAGGTCACACCTAACAGTACGTTTGTAATCCTTTAATAGGGAGGGCTCTTCACAGGGCACACTTCAGAAGAGTGCAAAATTTGTGAGTTCATACTCACACTGTGGTTTTCTCCCATTTTGGGTTTCCATGTGATATTTCTAGTGTTTTATGCTGTTGTGATTTTGTGTTGTTTATTTCCTTTATAGGATATGTTTTGCATGCAGTAATAGTTAGTAGATCTAAGAGTGTCTTTGAGTTTTATTGGATGTTGATTCATCCCTCCCCTCTCAGCACCGATTGGGACCAACAATTAGTATCAAAGCCACACCCTATTTTTGAGTTCCTTAACCACAATAAGGGAAAGATAAGAATGATGAGAAAGGAAGGACCCAAGTTCTCTAAGGAAAAATTCAGTCTATAGTGCAACAAAATGAAGCTATACATGAAGACCATGAGAAATCAGTTTTGGAACCACGTGATCACTAAGTACAATGAACTTGCCGGTACCTTGACGACAGATCAACTGAAGGTCAGAGGTGGACACACGGCTACTATGGACATTGTTGTCCTGCATTTTGTCACCACAAAATGTAGGTAGCAGTACGAAACTTTTAAACTTAGTTTTGTGTTTCTCTATGTTTGTTTCACTATTCAATTAGCCAATAATGACCGATTAGTTGATCTCAATTTGATTAGTGAATCTTTATGCTGAAGATTTTCGTCAAGTTTTTTTCATTTTTTCAATTTGTCTTCATATACTTGATTTTTGAATCCTTCGGCGTCCTTTGGTGTGCTTTTGAGTGTGTTTTGAGTTGTTTTTGGTCTTTTTGTTTCGTCCAATCTCTTGCTTTTGGTTTTCCCTTCGATTCGATCTATCACAGACATTAATCAAACCTTTCAATCAAAAGATATGATCATTTAAGTGCCCAAAAAGTGGACTCTCCAAGCTCAACTACATATTTAAAAAATAGATGTTATTTTCTATAGTTGAGTTGCACTTTTTGAAAAATATAACATTTAATCACTTTATGTTATGTTTTTTATTTACTTTATCACTTAAATTTTTGACTTAAGTGATTAAAGTGCACTTTCTGATATATTTTTACATTGAGTTGCTTTTTAATTTTTCACTTAAGTGACTATATTACTTTATCATTCTATTTAAATGTTGAGTTTTACTTTATGTTTTAAATAACATATGAGTTAAATATTACTTTATAAAATAACATTTGCATATTATATACTTTATATTTTGTGTTAATAGTTATTTTGGACTTTTAAAGTAATATTTCACTTAACATTTTAAATAGACACGTGCTTAAATAAATCACTTAAGTGTGTATAACAACTACATGTTCTCAATCTCCTATTTTACATGTAAATGCAGTCGGAGACTTCACTTTACATGTAAAGTTGAAAAATAAAACATGGATTTACATCTAAAGACTCCACTTTACATGTAAATGACTTTCAACATGTTTTATTCTACATGCAAATGCTTCTAGAGAGTGCATTTTTTTTCTCTTGAGTTGCTTTTAAATGTTTTAAATTCAAAATAAAACATGTAAATGCATCCGGAGAGTCCACTTTACATGTAAACGACTTATCCATGTAAATGATTTGCAAAATAAAACATGTAATGACATGATTTAAACCCGTTTTTGCTTGGAAGATAAGTTTTTTTTATCAAAAATAACTTATGCATTTACATGTAGAGAGTGCGTTTTGGCTGGAAATGCATTAACCAAGCCAAAATATGTTTTATTTCACATGCACTTGCACTCTTAGAGTGCGTTTTGGCTGCAAGATGACATTTTAAACTAAAACATTAAAAATAAAACATGTAATAGCACTCATAGAGTGCACTTTACTTGTTGGGAATGTTTTGGAGTGATTTACATACAAAATAAAACATGCTATTACACTCATAGAGTGCGTTTTTGGCTGGGAATGTTTTTCAAGTAAAAAACATTAAAAAACGTGGCATGCACTTGCACTCTTAGAGTGTGTTTTGGCTGTAACAACTCATTCAAGCCAAAAACATATCATATAACATATGTAAATGCCTCATTTAAACCCGTTTTTGGATTTAGGGCATCATTCTTTATAAAAAACGTGGCCTGTAAACACATATGTAGACTGCGTTTTGGCTGGAAGTGGTCATTCATGTGCAAAATACTCATAAACTTTGCATGTATTTGCATCTAGAGGATGCGTTTTTGCTTGGGGATGTATTTCCAAGGTTTTCAACACAAATGAATCCATGCATTTGCATTTTGAGAACCCGTTTTGCTTCCAAGTGCATGTAAAAATGCCCAACAAGTTTGAATCTTGGAAATAGTCAAACATTTCGAGTGGTTGGATGCATTTGCATATCTAGAACCCGTTTTTGGAGAAGACAAGAACATTTCAACTTCTCTTCCTTCCATTTTTCTCTCATTGGCTTCCAAATAAGTATTTGTATTGGTTTTTCTCTTATTTCTCCTACAATGTTGCATTTTATAGCTCATTTGTTTCCATTTGTTCAAATTTAGCCCATGTATTATGCATTTTTGTGTTTAAATAAGATTAAATCCTTCATTTCTCAATGCATAAAATCATCTTTTACTTAGAAGCGAAATTGCATGTGGAGTCTTGGTTTCAAGTTTTAACATGTTTGGGTCAATAGCAAGATGTATGTTTTTGTGTTTTTTTCTTTCTTGTTTGCTTGCTTGTTTGATGTTTGTTTTTGAAGAAAGATGAAGTCATTTCCTCAAGAATGCAAGTGCATCCATCCATGTTAATTCAACCTTCATTCACCAATACATGTAATTGCATTTCCTAAGTCCATTACATGTGAAAATATGTCATCTTTCATTACATGCAATCATTCTTCAAGAGTCTGTTTTTGGTAAAAAGGTCACTCTTTTAATACCAAAATTACCATTTACATATTCTCATGTCTTTCCAACTTGCATTCTTGGCCACACAAATAAAGCCCCTCATGCAATACATCTTCACAAGTCCATTTTCACTCCTATTTGTCCATATACATGTACCATTCTTTTCATTTCCAGGCAACATGTGTGTTTATTGAGTATCTAATCAATACTCCGAATACCTTGTTATTCATAGATCCATCTTGGTAAGCCAAAATCCTCTCATGGGTTCAATCTCTTCAGATGATGTATTTACCCTTTGGAACTTCCATGTTGCAGCACAAGATATGTCAACACCTACCAAAGCTAAAGGAAAGATGAAATATCAGTATGATAAAGAGCTGGCTCATTTTACACCTTCACTCGTTTCATCATCTTTGGATCAAGTTACAGATACAAGGATAGGGAATATTGACATGACCAATTTCTTGCGAAGGCTTGAAGAACCGACCAACAAGGAACTATGACACATCAAGAGGAGTAACATTCACTTGATTTCCACTTTTCCTATGGCTGCCTTGGAACTTGAATTTGTCTTTGAGTGTGCACGTCATTTCAATCCCAAAGGCAAAACGGTCAAAGATGCAAATGGAAAGGCGATTTTCAGCTTGGATCCTGATGTTATTGAACAAATTTTCAGAATACCTCCAAGCCTTGAATGTGTAGACTTGTCCAAGGACATATCCATACAACTTTAGAATCAGCATAAAACGGATTATCAAAGATACATAAATGACCATTGGCTAGTTAATAAGAGGTCTAATTTCTCTAGATGGCCCAAAACAATTCATAGATCAGAGTTCTCTCCAAAAGTTAATGATCTAATAACACTCCTCAGTAGAATCTGTGGCCTCAAAGATTCATGTAATTTCGAGCCATGGATGTACAAGTTTATTTTTCAGATTCTTGAAAACAAGTAAATCTATTGGGGAGAACTTGTAAGCACAACTTTGTGTGAACAAATGAGCCATGTGGGTACCTTAGTGTCTTTCTATATGAATTCTTATCTGGTTTACATTGCTGTAGCCATGGGAACCTTCTTTGGACTTTCCACTAAAGGAGATTGATCATTGGTGCCTATTTGGGAGTATCATGATCAAATTACTCTCACACAAAACAAATATCATTACCAAAGAGTACAAGATGCTTTCTTTGGGCATTTTAGATGCATGTTTGACAAAGCGCTGGTTGTCAAGAGGTTGTCAGATGAAGTTTGGAGAAAAGTGAATCAGTTTGGTTGCATATTCCTGCAATTTCCAACTTTTATCTATCTAAGAGTGGGTTATTTCCAAGGAGAACCCTATACTTTACCGAGATATCCTAGTGACAGGATCATTCTCATGGAGATGGCAAGACAGCTCATGGAAGTTCAGTCATACCAGCATAATTTGCATAGGCTAGGATTTGGTATCATCACTACCAAACCTCTTCAGATTGGTCGTTATACACTTAACTCAGTGTATAAAGGAAAGGCAATGGAAGCAGAACTTTAGCTCATCACGTTGTAGAAATTCAAGGCCAGATTTGATTTTGATTACAGAGGAATGCATTCAAAGATCAAGAGAGCCTTCACCCATGTTCATCGCATGGAAGATGTGTGGATTGATTTGCGCACCAAGGTGGATATCATGAGGATGGACTACTGCAGGCTTACCTTGAAGCAAATCGTTGATCTTAACATGGTTGAAATTCCGGAAGGGATTGAAATTGAAGATGATGGTTTTGTCTTGGATCCTGAGTATTGCAATACTCAATTTGAAAAACTTGTTCCTTTTCCCATTCAATGGCAGCAAAAAGAAGGGAATTCTATCTTTGATAGATTTTAATCTATTTTGTTGAATACCAAGAAGTGGCTGAAAAGCAAAGGACTCAAAAGGGTGCATCCAAAGGTTGGGGTAGACTGCAATCATTTCAGCCCTATTGGAAGGAAATCACAAGTGGAAATCAGAAATAAGGATGAGTCTTCTTCTTCTCAATCGATTAAAGCTATCAAGTTTACAGTCGGAGAAGAAAAAAGACTAAATTTACCCTTAGGTCCTGTTCAAACACCTCCGCGAGAGGAAGAATCAGATGAAGGAGAGATAATGATCATATCTCCTCCTCAGTTGCCAAATAGTGAAGATCCTTCTAATCAAGAGGAGTCATTTCTACATATGGTAGATAATGATGTGGATTCATTTTCTACTGTATTCACTCCTGTTATTGCTGCTTCAGAGGTCAACATGTTTGCATTTCCTATCTCTTACGTGCCTCCTATCCTCACAGCGGGATAATGTGAGAATTTGGTAAATGTTTTTGGTGACTTCCCAACTCTTATGGAAGGTCAAGTTTCCCAACTTGATACTTCGATTATTGCCTTTGAAGAATTCATGACAGAGTCATCCCAAAGAACACTTATGGCTCCTGTTGTACAAACAGAGGCATGCACGATGACAACAAAAATACAATCAGGATCAATGCCTACTGCAATCACTGTTTCAAGTCCAACAAAAGAAGGTTTTAGTTTGCCCTCATGGTTGGGAAAAATCACCACGAAGAGAAAGAAAGTGACATTACCTTTGGAGTGTTAGGAAAGGTAAATCTGAGTCTTCAAAGGCTAAGGTTGTCTCAAGAATCATTGTTGATGACGAGAAAACCAAGTATGCTGAGATTGCAGAACCATTGGTAGACAAACCAGCTAAAGAACTGACTTGCTCTGGGTACAAGTTCACCAAGGTAGAGCTTGGTAAACAAACACAGCTAGGATGTTTACAAGATGCTCAAGATGCATTGTCAAATGTGTCTAAAAGAAATCATGAGCTCTGGGAGAAGAACTTGTTGAAACAAGAAAATGCTCGTCTTCATGAGATCATTCATCAACAGGCATCCCAATCTGTCACTAATTCATCACAAACAGCTCAGGTAAATAGGAGAGCAAAAGTAGTAAAGGATTGGTTTGAAGGAGTTCTCTCAAAAGGAGTTCTTTCAATCAGAAATGCGTATAAAGTCTTTGAGCGTATTAGAGAGATTGAAGAAAGGCTCCATGACATGATCGCTTCTTTCAACCAATGTATCAGTAATCTTAAAGAAGATTTAAACACCTGGGAGCAAATGGTTGACAAGGATTTAGATGCTCTTGTTACATATGATATTATTCCATCTAGGGATATGTTCTACTGAAATCAGGGGCTCATGGATTACAAAGCTCAAGGGTTAGAAAATCTTTTGACAAAACTTCAAGAAGAGCTAGAAGGTTGCTAGGCAATGGAGCAGAATGTCATTAGTAGTCTCAATCAATTGGGATGTGAAGTTCTTACCAAAGATGATAATCTCTCTACTGAAGAAGTGATGACTACAGGGTATATTGACAGGGTTAGTGCTGATTTTAATTCTGAGGATTTTGGAGTACAAACAATGAACAAATTTGTTGCATACAAATTTGTGACAAAACATTTGAAGGATTCCCTTGTAGATGATTATAAGACTACGAAATCAACATATGACAATGCAATCAGAATTGAAGCTATTTCAGAAATAATGAAGATTTCATATATTCCTCTTATTCATGATTGTATTGCCAAATATAAGGCTTTCCTTGATAATTTCAAGGATTAATTCTTCCTTCTTCATCTTTCTTCTTTAGTTTTCATGTTTTGTAGATTGGAGAAGATGAATTGCATGCAATGCAATTACATGTAAATTCGATTACATGTCCTTATGACATGTAATCCAATAATTCTTCTCACCTAGTTAGACCAGGTCGAAGTGGTTGAGTTTCTCCCACTTTTTCCTCCTTTTTCTCATTCCTTTCCCTATAAAAGGAATGAGCCCTCATTGTAAATTTCATCTTTATTTTATGTAAGAGAGCTCTGCTTAACTTGTGCAAGCATAGTTGTGATTGTGTAGTACTATTTTGGAGAAAAATAAATAAAAATAAACAATTGGAGCTGAAGCTGTGACTGCAATTTGGTTTTATTGTCTTTTTATTTATGTGATTCTTGTGTCTTGTTAAGAGCAATTTGAAAATTAGAAACAATCGGAGCCAAAGCTGTGACTGGGAGCGATTGTGGTAATATAAGACTAGAAGCTATGACTGTAGGTTATATTACCATCTCATTTTCATACACTATGTTAGAATAGTTAGAAAATCTCTACTTTTGGAAGTCTGTGTGCCCCAATCATAGAGGTATTTCTTATAGAATAGATAAATAGGTCATAGAGCCAAGCCGATACGCTTTTCAATCAGCCTGTGAGTTGGTATTGGTTTATCGGTATCACTATTTCCAGCTTTTAGATAGAAGTGTAGTTTAGAGATTAAAGCTTTGCCCATTACTCGTTCTTCGAGTAAGTGGATTCCTTCTTGAAAGATAAGAGGAAGGAATATTTGTAACATCCTATTTGATAATATCTTAACTTCTTGCTTACTTTGAGTTGATCCAAGGAACGGTGAGAAGGGGGAGCCTTCCCTTTAAGGTAGGAGAGACATTGTCTCACACGCTGTGGCTGGTATCACTATTTTGTAACTGAATTTTTTCCCAAAACTGTTGATTGCAAAATATCCACCCAACAGACATGATAGCTAGTACGCTGCCTAACAATGTGTATGAGAGATTGAAAACTTAACTACAACCTTCAAAATGTGGGCAAAACTACAAACTGTGTATGGAGGCGACCATATGTTCAAAAAACAAAAGTAGAAAGTCTCAAAGGCAAATATGATGACATGAAAATGAATGAAGGTGAAGACATTGAGCATTACAACAATAGAATAAAAAAAGTGATGAACTCCATCAAAAGTGCCGGGGGAACACTGAATGAGGAGAATGTAATAAACAAGATACTGAGGACGTTGAGACCATAGTATGCGATCAAGATCTTAGCTATACAAGAGCACAGATCAGTGAGCACATCACAAGTCACCCTCGACTCTCTAATTGGTAAGTTAACTATTTTTGAATTAAGTAATTATGATAATAACTTACCTACAATAGATGTTTCTTTTAAGTCTTCTGTGAATGTTGCTTCCACTAAGAAAGGAAGAGAGACCGGTAATAGTTCTACCAGGAGGTCTGGTCATTTCCTTGACAACCTGCTCTCAGAAGAACAAGAACATGATGAGTTTGAAGCACTCATCACAAGGAGATTTCCTAGAGGAAAAGGGAAGTACAAAGGTAAACTTCCACTGAAATGCTTTTCATGTAATAAGATAGGACACATTGCGGCCAGATGTCCTGAAAGTGAAAATAAAGAAAAGTACAACCGATTCAAGAATAAAGGAAAGGAGTGCTACCTTGCTGAGGAAGGTATCACTGACAATGAATCTCAAGAATCCGAAAATGATGAAATTGCCTTTGTGGCAATAAAGGAAGAAATCACAGTGATAAGTGAAATGACACTTATCTCTAGCTCCCACCAATGTGAGGACTGTATCATTGATAGTGGATGCACTCACCATATGACTGGTGACAAAAACAAGTTCATCAGCTTGAAGCTTAGCAATGGTGGATCAATGACATTTGGGAATAATGCTCCTTGTGCTATTAGAGGTAAGGGCTCAATAGCACTTAGTGACGAAGCTATTTGTGATGATGTGTACTGGGTAGGCCTCATGTACAATCTGATGAGCGTGGCTCAATTGAACAATAAAGGATATCGGTTAGAGTTTGGACAATGATCATGTATTGTCAAGAATCAATCAGGAGCACAAGTTGTCACTGGTAGATAGAGAAAAGGGAACCTGTTCTACCTAAACTCAACTGAGGGGCTTGCCTTATGGCAACAACAAAAGGTGAAAGTGAGAAAACTTGCCTTGTGGCAAAAGATGACAATAGATGGTTGTGGCACAAAAGACTATGCCACATAAACTTTGACTCATAGTCAAAGTAAGTAGGAAGAAGTCAGTCAGAGGGCTTCCTGACATCATAAAGCCAAAGAGGGCCATGTGCAAAGAATGTCAGCTGGGAAAATTGACTGGTATAAGCTTCATTAACAAGTCTTATTCAACCGAGAATGTGCTGGATCTTGTTCACACAGATCTGTGTAAACCAATGAGGACAAAGAGCTACTATGGAGACAGGTATTTTATGCTCTTTGTAGATGACTTTTCAAGGATGATGTGGACACTATTCTTGAAAGAAATATTAGAGGCCTTCCATATGTTTAAAATCTATAAGGCCCAAGTGGAGGAGACTCGTAAGAACTTAAAGTGTCTAAGGTCGGACAGATGAGGTGAGTACACCTCTCAAGAGTTCATTAGCTACTGTGAAGAACATGGGATAAAAAGACAGATGTCTGCACCAAGAACCCCTCAACAAAATGGAGTTGTTGAAAGAAGAAACAAGACTCCGATAGACTGTGCAAGGACTCTAATGATCCAAAAAGAAACACCTCATCACTTCTGGAGAGAAGCAATACGCACTACTGTATATACATTGAACCGGGTTTAAGTCAAGAAAGAGACCAATAAGATGCCATATGAGTTATGGTTTAATCATACACCCAGTGTAAGTTATTTCAGAGTATTTGGGAGCAACTATTACATCAAGAGAGATGAATACTCTTTGTAGATGACTTTTCAAGGATGATGTGGACACTATTCTTGAAAGAAATATTAGAGGCCTTCCATATGTTTAAAATCTATAAGGCCCAAGTGGAGGAGACTCGTAAGAACTTAAAGTGTCTAAGGTCGGACAGATGAGGTGAGTACACCTCTCAAGAGTTCATTAGCTACTGTGAAGAACATGGGATAAAAAGACAGATGTCTGCACCAAGAACCCCTCAACAAAATGGAGTTGTTGAAAGAAGAAACAAGACTCTGATAGACTGTGCAAGGACTCTAATGATCCAAAAAGAAACACCTCATCACTTCTGGAGAGAAGCAATATGCACTACTGTATATACATTGAACCGGGTTCAAGTCAAGAAAGAGACCAATAAGATGCCATATGAGTTATGGTTTAATCATACACCCAGTGTAAGTTATTTCAGAGTATTTGGGAGCAACTATTACATCAAGAGAGATGAATACTCTGGTAAGTTTGAGCCAAAGAGTGATGAAGGCATATTTTTGGGTTACTCCACCAAAAGTAAAGCCTACCGATGCTTGAACAAAAGGACAGGAAAAATAGTGGAGAGTGCAAACATGAAGATAGATGAGCATTCAGAACAGAGTGATAAGATCAGTCAAGGTAAATCTGACAATCATCAAGGCTATGACTTCAATGAAGAAATAGAATTCAATGAAATCACAATCACCGATGAAGGAGAACATGCAAATAGACCTATGGAACAAGGTAATGTGCCTGAGAAAGGACCAATTGAAGAAGGTGAACAAGAAAATGCTCATGATCATGCTGGAAATGCTTCTCAACTAGAAAGAGAAGACCTGGATCATCGACTACTTCTACCAAGGTATGTCACCTATCATTCCACTAATAACATTATTGGTGACAAACATGACAACATTCTAACTAGGAGAAGGGCTAGAGAAAGTACCTATCTACTTTCTAGCATAAAGCCTAGGACTACAAGAGAAGTTCTAGAGGATGACAACTAGATCAAAGCGATGGAAGAGAAGCTAGAGAAAATAGTAAAGAATGAAACATGGACTCTTGTACCCAGACTTGAGGACAAGAATGTTATAGGCACCAAGTAGGTGTTCAGAAACAAACTGAATGAAGAAGGAAAGGTGGTGAGAAACAAAACAAGACTAGTCTGCAAAGGATACGCACAGGAAGGACTAGATTATGGGGAAACCTTTGCATTGGTAGCAAGACTAGAAGGGGTAAGAATTTTGCTTGCCTATGCTGCCCACAAAAGGTTTAAAGTATATCAAATGGATGTAAAATCTGCATTTTTGAATGGTATACTGGAAGAGGAAGTATACATAGAGCAAATGGGGGGCTTCTCGTCCACAGAGAAAACTGACATGGTCTGCAAGTTGAAGAAGGCTCTCTATGGATTGAAGCAAGCCCCAAGAGCTTGGTATGAGAGATTGCACTCATACCTCCTAAGCATAGGATTCACAAGAACATGTGACAACAACAATCTGTACCTTAAAACCAGTAAAGAAGCAAAAAAATTGATTGTTGAAATATTTGTGGATGATATCATCTTTGGAGGCGATGATATAATGAGCAAAGACTTTGCTGAAGAAATAAAGAAAGAATTTGAAATGTCTATGATTGGTGCAATAAAAATTTTCATAGGCCTACAAGTCCATCAGCTTAGTAAAGGCATATTCATATCCCAGTCAAAGTATATTAAATAGATTCTTAAAACATTTAGACTAGAAGAATCTAGACTGGTTGGTACACCAATGATAACTAACTGCAAGTTATCAAAGGAGGATGATGTCAAAGAGGTTAATGAGACACTCTATCGATCAATGATTGGTAAGCTTCAGTATGTTGTACACAATAGACCAGACATTGCACATGCGGTAGGTATTGTGGCAAGATTCTCTGAAAAACCAAAAGAGACACATTTGATAACAGTGAAGAGAATCTTTAGATATCTAAAGGGGATTGAAGAGTATGGTCTCTTGTTTCCTCACAAAGGAGGTTTTTGTTAGAGAATAGCATCGATCTGATTGATGGAATATCTATATGTGTGTGTGTGTGTGTGTACACACACACACACACACACACACACACACACATATATCTGTGTGTGTGTATAATTGTATTTAATATACATAACCATCTAAATGAATCAATTATGCTTAACTAATTAATCAGTAAACTAATTAATAGTTACATATATATAGAGTTGTGACTATTGTGAAAGTCACACCTCTACGTATATATGACTACCTATTAGTGTATTTATAAAGGATGCTTATTCTATGGTTGATATCAATCACAACGGCAATATCAAGCAATAGTAAGCATTCAGATTCTTTCTATGTACGATCCTTGTTATTTAACATGGTATCAGGGTCTCTATAGAAAAGAATCAAATATAAAAAGCAGTGTAAAGGAAAGGAAGTCATGGGTTCCAATGAGTAATTCATCTTCTCAGTGGTATGTAATATTTTCCTCCTCTCCAGTGAAATTTATTCAAGCGTCCTTATATGTGCAGGTTTATGGTTTGCATTATCCTTTCGGTTTGCATGTGTATTTTCAGTTCAATTTTCGTAATAGTGCAACACAAAACTTAATGCAAGAAAATACCTGGGATCTTTGAGATTTTTGTTCTTTGTTTTATGTAAATTGATTAGGGAAATTTATAAATTGAAAAATCTCTGTATGGTTGTTGCAATCGATCTATATCTCTTTGTCAAATTCACCCAAGCTCTAGACTTGACCTCACCCCCTAGCTATGCCATACCATTTACAGTTTGTTGTGTCTGCGCAATTTGAACATGGGGCATCACATAAGGAAATCACCGGTGCTTTTACCATTAGAGTTAATCTCATTCCATAGTTCTCCTTCATTCTTTTATTTGATAAATTTCTCATGTGGGGTGACTATCCGATCAAATTCAGCTGAGACTTGTCCTCAACCTTGTTATTTGCAAGAAGCCTCACCCGACATGTTCAGTGCGGTATCTTACCTAATTCTTTGTTTCATAGGTTTTGAAAATGGGGTATTTTGTAATAACAGATCGAACAATTCTCCATTGATTTATTGTGTTTCTCCCTAGATTTGATCATGAGGTTTTTTGCTATGAAATCTCCAACTCTTTTACCACTTGAATTGATCTCATTCAACAATTCTTTATAGGTTTATATTTTATCTTCTAGGATTTGAACTTTGAGTGTAAACTTATGGAATTAATGCTATTTTTACCATTTTCATTAATCTCATGTGGAAGTTCTTAGTATGTTCAATTTTTTTCCCATCAAATTTGAACCAAGGGCATTTCCCTACAAAATCACCAATGCTTTTACTGCTCTTCCATTACATTTGACAATTCTTGGTATATATATTGTTTATTGTTTTCAATGTATATGTGAAGGATAAGCATAAAAAAACTATTATAGATTCCTGAAGGTAAGAATGCAATTACGTGGTGATTGGTTTATGAAGGATAACACACAAAGATCAGCCGTCCTGAAGAAGTATAGATGCATACAAAGAAACCAATATTAATTCAGTTGGTCTATATTGCTATGAGACAACCGTTATGAAATGTTACTAAGAGGCATCGATCAAGGAAATTAATTAAGTCTTCATTGGCGGTGATTATTAATAACGACAATCAATACTTAACAAATTATCCTTAAGTATGTTTTGAGATACGATAATTTGGTTAAGAATAGCGACCATATGGAGACAAAATGATAACAAAGGAATAATAAGAAATAGCATCAATACTATCGATTAATCATTAACAAGTTAATTAGTGACTTGACTTATGACTTATTAGTCAGCAACCATAATAGAAGACTTGTCAGATAGTTATGAAGAAGGCTGCAATTTCTAATGAAGACAACATTGATGTCAAGTATTCATTAATGTATGAAGTCAACATCTAAGCGATAGTTATCATAATGAGATGAGATTTGTAAAGAAGAAAATTAACATGAGGATCAAAATGAAACTGATATGTTATGAAGAAGGACAATGGGTACAAGTATTGTATTAATGGGCTCACCTCACGAAAGAAAATACTTAAAAATATTTAAAAAGATAAGTATCTCATGTTTTATTAATCCATATGAATTTGCGGGTTGTAATTCATTAAATAATAAATTTTGTATGCTTCTATCATTTTATGTTCGAGATAGTTTAGCTTTATGAACTATTCGTAATCTATCTCTGACATCTTCAGAAAAGTCAAGAAGTTGGCCAAATTTAGCTTCTAAGGAAACATATGATTAAGGCATTCCTTACATCATGAGACTACAACCCATTGAGATAAACATCATACTAGAGGTCTTTATTATCTTCCCTCAAGTCCAAGAGGGAGTGTTAATATGGTGGCCTTGGGAAAGATCAAAATGCATCTTGTGCTAGCCGATGTAACCTTATGACTACTCAAATTATTCGTATTGGTTCTTTCAGGAAGGAAGGTATGAAATGACATCCTGCAGTGACACTGAGTTGAGTATATAAACAGGGTATGCCTTTGTGACAGATGGAGAAGTTAAAGGATCTGCATCAATGGACATTCAAGGATCTCGATTCAGAGGGAGTAGACCATGCTTTGTTGGTTCTCTAGTAATCAAGAAATTGTAGCAGAGAATTATGATCATTATCATGTGAGAAGGCTATATGTTAGAGGGAGAAGCTAGAAGATCAAATTAAGTTGGCACCCGAGGATCTTGGTCATACAAATTAAGAGGAGTGTACCATGTCAAGATAGTGTATACTTTGTAAGCTCAGAATTCACCAAGACTATGAGATAGTGTAAACAAATGCAATTCAATGGAGGTACATCCTCACTAAAGAATAAACGGCTAATATTCTTACCAAGCCTCTTACTAGAAAGAAGATTGTGTACTTTTAGATAATCTTGGTATGTTGAGGAATATAGCATTAGCTGAAAAGAAGTTTTCAACTTCAGTGATCCATCATTTTGTATCGTAAATGATTCTTGTCCTTGATAAACAAGTCTAAGGTGGAAACCTTGGTTTCCACTCTCTAGGATGATCCATGGTGGATCCACCCTCTGAGAAGAGTCAAGGTGGATGTCACATGTGTGACTTTATGGGCTCATTCATTTTGTGTTATATTATGAAAGGTGACGATCTTTCATATGTGTTGGGTTACTATTGCTAGGTGACGACTTAGACAATAGCTTAACCTAGTGTTAGGTATGACTATGTATTGTAGTCACTATTCCTGACACTGAATTTTGAGTTGTTAAATCCAGTTCCGAATTGGTTGGGGATTATAACATGTAAATCAAGTTTTGATTTAGATTGCACCGAATATCTTGATTGTTATCGCTAAATCTAGTTCTGAATTGGTCAGGGATTGCGATAACTCTTCTATGAGGATGAGTACATCATGATGATGTCCCGAGCTGTGTCAGATATCTTGATATGAAGTTGTGTGTAAGTTATCATCTAATCCAGTTCCGAATTTAGTCAGGGATCATGATAACGAATGGTTCAAGTTTTTATCCGGATTGCGTTGGATATCTTGACACCTATATTTATCATTAAATCCAGTTTCAAATTGGTCGGGGATTTTGCTAAATTTCTTATCAGGTTGAATTATGTTCCGGATTATGCCGAAAATCCTGATTCAAAGTGGTTATGTGTTATTTAAAAGAAATCTAGTTCCGAACTAAGTCGAGGATTTCAATAACACTCACTTCTTGTGAATATCATTCTCCTCTCGCTAAGAGGGAATGTTCGAGAATAGCATCGATCTGATTGATGGAATATCTATATATATGTGTGTGTGTGTGTGTGTGTGTGTGTGTGTGTGTGTGTGTGTGTATAATTGTATTTAATATACATAACCATCTAAATGAATCAGTTATGCTTAACTAATTAATCAGTAAACTAATTAATAGTTACATATATAGAGTTGTGACTCTATTGTGAAAGTCACACCTCTACGTATATATGACTACCTATTAGTGTATTTATAAAGGATGCTTATTCTATGGTTGATATCAATCACAACGGCAATATCAAGCAATAGTAAACATTCATATTCTTTCTATATACAATCCTTGTTATTTAACAGTTTCGAGGTAAAAGTGTTTATCGATGCAGACTAGGCCGGTAACATTGATGACAGAAAGAGCACAAGTGGAGATGCATTCTTTCTTGGAGAAAGGATTGTGTCATGGACAAGCAAGAAGCATAACTGCATATCACAATCCACAACAGAGGCTGAGTATGTTGCTGCAACAATCAACTGCACATAGGTAATCTGGATAAAATAGAAATTAGAAGGAATCCAAGAACAGGTTACCGAACCGATAGCAATATTTTGTGATAGCACAAGTGCAATCAACATATCCAAAAATCTTGTTATGCACTCAAAGACGAAACACATTGCTATAAAGTATCACTATCTAAGAGAGAAGTCAAGCTGGAATATGTTTCCACAAAAGAACAAGTAGTTGACATATTCATAAAGACTTTACTAAAAAGTACCTTTGAATATCTCAGAGGTAAACTAGGGGTAATTCCCTTTCATGATCTTCAGTAAAAGGACAAAGGAGATCATCAATCTGACAAGCTCAAAAGGAGGAAACAGTCTCATCTAAACCGGATTGGTGACCAAGAACTATTGCTCAAAGGGGGAGCAATCATCAGAATGGAAGGTCATTTGACAAGCCTTTGGCATTACTGTCAAAGGGGGAGATAATCAGTGGACTGGTAACACAGTATTGCCATCAATGCCAAAGGGGGAGATTGTTGGCATTATCAGTAAGGATGCAACCGGTAAAGAGACCACCGATAATAAGTGGTGTTGTCATTGATGTCTATGCTAACATTGTCCAAATGTTAGGGAACTGGTGACATAGAAAATGTTAGGGAACCGGTGACATAGTGATGAGCTCAATGAAGTTCAACAATGCACATGAATAGAGTACTCAGCGTAGTACTAAATGTTTAGAGTTGGTGACCGGTGAAGATAGTGACCGGTAAAGACAATGACTGTAGCAATGACCAATGTAGACAGAGAACAAAGAAGTGATTGGTGAAGATAGAGATCAGAACACTACATAAGGAAAGGTGTAAACCAGTCACCAGTGATCGTCAAGATATCATTGAGACCAATGTATGTCTTATTTGTTGAGACTGGTGAAAGGCACAGTTGACGGATATTGAGGAGATTCTTTTACCGTGATTTGTTGCAGAAATCATGGAGGATTTTCTATTAAGGGAAAGTATGTGTCACTAATCTAATGTTTCATTTAAAACACTGAAACACGACTAAATGATGGATTCATGGCAAATCTTCTATTAAGGGAAAGTTTGTGACATGCTTCTGATGTTTCCTTTTAAGACTAAAACACGACTGGATGGTGGATCAACAAGAGATCTTCATGGGGATCACAACGACAAAGAGCAGGAAGATCTTTTGAAATTTGATTTGAGTGATTTGCACTTCTTTTTGTCAACTGTACAACTGTCCTACACTTTGCAGGAAGTGTATATATTCTTTAGTTAGCGAAGATAGTCATTTGCCTTCATTCTGCCAAGAAAGAGTGAAACAACACGCTGATCAAAACTACTGCAAAAGAAAGGGAATAGAAGAGAAGAAGAAAAGGAAAAGAGTGTGCAAGGAAGCACAGTAACCCGAGGAGAGCATATCAATTGTGCCCGGTGATAACTCTTAGTGAGTGAAACAATGATCTTATCAGGCTCTACAAAACCATTTTAAAAGATCAACCCTTCTATTGCTCTCTAACAATTGCAATAGCCAAATCCTAGTATCTGGGTGGACATTCCCTTGTACTAAATCCCTTAACCGGGTGACATCTAGTTGATGTTTTAAAGTCTTCTGACAAGGTAGGCTTTAAAATACTTTATTCAAAATCTTTTAACCGGGTCGCACCTAATAGTGCGTTTGTAATTATTTAACAGAGAAGACTCTTCACAGAGCGCACTTCAGAAAAGTGCAAAATTTGTTAATTCATACTCACATCATGATTTTCTCCCATTTTGGGTTTCCACGTGATATTTCTGGTGTTCTATGCTGCTGTGATTTTGTGTTGTTTATTTGCTTTATAGGATATGTTTCGCATGCAGTAATAGTTAGTAAATCTAAGAGTGTCTTCGAGTTTTATTGGGTGTTGATTCACCCCTCCCCTCTCAGCACCGGTTGGGACCAACAAAGATAACATGATGGATAAAACAAGCATATGAAGAGATTAAGGGTATTTTTTTTTGTTCATGGAGCTGCAATGACATTGGAATCTCTTATCACTCACTATTGTTAAGATGACATTTGTCACAGAAACATTGGAATGCCTCAGATTATTTGTGGTAAGTTCCTTAACCTGTAGTTTTATTTATGGGTTGATTTTCAAAATTTGTTGCACTCTAGTTGTTAAACTTCATCTTATTCTGACTTTTTCTAGCATGGATAATGAGCCTACTTTTATTATTTTGCTTGCATGTGAGCATTCCCAGATTGCGTGGACTCTAAATATAATACGGATCTGTTGTCTCTATTTTTTCATTCGCTTATTTATTCTAAAATAGGATGCAATGGAAACCTCTAGTTTTTTTCCTCTCTTTTAATGAAAATTGTGATTGACAGTTAATAACAGGACTTTTTAAGAGTAAATAATATAATAAGGTTTTGCATAGATTTTTAATTTTTTTTTTATGGAGATTATTTTGTTAGAGTGGCTTGTATTTTGTGGGCTAAACTACCTTTATTTTGCTCTAAAGGAAAGAATAATTATTGTTATATTAAGGGGAGTATATAGAAAAATATACATTTATAGTAAAATTAGCAGTGCTCTAGGATAGTCGATGGCAATGGACCATCAGATAATCATGACTGTTATAAATGTTATTTAGATAATCATAATTGTTCTTCCAGTCTTTAGCGGGAACTTCGCTGCTCTGCAGCCCTTGTTCTTTGTAGTGTAGTATGCAGTCAAATAGAAGTATATTCAATTTCTGTCATCTGAAAAATTATTAATATGAATCAATAGTAAGACTTTAATATAAGTTTATCATAATTAACTGCTTCATAGTTGTAGGTCAAATATTTTCTACTTAATTTTTTTTAATAGGCTATTGGGATATCAACCTAGACATAATTCCACTCCATAAATAACAATGCCCAGTTGTCTAGCTCAGACTAGGAGTTTGGCAACTGAAAAAAATAAATAAATCTCCTTTGTTATATTTGTTATTTTGTCAATAAGAACAAATATTGCTCACATACATCGTCAACCATGATGTCTTCACAACATCTGTACAAGGTGAACTAGAATGTTTGTGCTAGCTTTTTGTATGCCAGAAAAATAGGAAACCAATGCTGGTGACTGTATTGAAGCTTTCTCGATATGATAATATCCAAACAAAAAGGAGAAAATTTAAAAAGTCATGAAAAGGGAAGAAAGGCAAGATGTTTTATTATCATAGAAGTTCTTATAAATCTATATATTAAGGAGACTTCAAAAGCAATATTTCAAAAAAAAAGCTTATGATTTATAGAGAATTTAACGTCAATTTTCCATCAGCCTTTTCTGCCTTAATAAAAATATTAAACAAAGTTAAATACTTAACAATATCAGAGGAAACTGAAAAGAAATACACAATCAGACTTTTGAAAATGCCTTGTGGACTAAAAGGTCCATTAGGGTGTATTTTGGAATTTTATATTGTGATCTTACATGATAAACACCTTTGAATTCTAAAACTACATAACACTACTCAATATACAATTACAATAATCTCAATGCTGATCAAAGATTAGATTGTTCATGGCCCTTCTGGATCTAGTTTTTGCAAAATTTCAAATTTGATATGGTATCCTGAAACTGTAAAAGATGACTAATTAAAGAAGCCACATTTGAGTTTAATATTACTCAAAAGTGTTAAATTTTGTCCACAGTCCACTTCAAAAAAAAACAGGGAAAGCTGCATATAAATTGTGACATTGGAAGCAACTAGAAAAGACAACTATACATCCAATTATAGCAAATAGAGGCTAAACTTACAGAAATGTATTCGTTAACTTTTGCTGCCCTGCAATATTCAAGCTATGGAGCCAATCGTTCAATTTTCCAGGTTTGCTTCCCATTAATTTCACATTGTGAATAGAGCAACCTGCCATAATAAGTAGTGGCAATTGCATGCAAGTTCAGCTACAATTTATATCAGTGCAGAAAAACATTAAATGAAACAAACTTACCTATCATGCAAACGTGACACTTGCCCTTGCCAAAATTCCATAGCTTTTGGTATTAAACGGAAACCACCCCAGTGCTTTGGTCTTGGAATCAGCTGTCTGCACATACAATGAGCTAATTTCTTTATGACAATCCTAACTAAAAACAATAGCTAAGAGAAAATTAGAAGAGAAAATAAAGTAAGTGTGATCAAGAATGAGATTCTTAATTCTAGCAAATCGAAATCTTATGAGAAGCTTAAGAAACATATTTTTGTAACTACTTGCATTTCAATGAAAAATGGAAACTCCAGATTTCATACAATTGACAAATGGAGCTCAGATTCAAGCAAATTTTTTATTACATGCAATATAATATACTTAAACTCCATATCATGAGCACAATTAACCAATGTCTTTGGGTGATCAGAAACATTGGTGAAAAACGAATTACATAGTTTTTCCAGAAGCATTTTTTCTTAAGGCTGGCATTTCACATATCCCAAGCCATAAACCAAAGTGCAATTGGCAATCTTGTAATTATTTTCCCCACCTTCAAATGTGCTACATTCGGAAAAACCATTAGATCTGAAGGCATTCTGACCGTGAGACAGAAATATAACCTATTGCAAATGTAGATCAGGTTGTTTGCCCACTGTTTGTATACAGCTGATTAATTAGTTTTTTGAATCTGTATGTGTCGAAGCTTCAAGCTTGTACCCATAAGTATCAATGATGACTTACCTGCCATCTTGTTTGTATTCAACAATAATGGCACATAACTGGCCTTTGAATAAAAAATAGATAACTACTGCCAAACATCCATAGCAACACAATATTTTAGTGAACCCAAATATATCATTTCAAACCTTTTTATTTCCCCTGATCCCCTACTAATGCATTCTCTTGCTTCTCCTTCGTGGCAAGGCATTCCCTTCCTCATCATTTATTTTAATAGTCAACTAGACACCTGATCACTCATAGTTATATGGTTACATAAGAGGGCAATGACCTCACTCATTGGATCTCCCCAATACACAATTTGTAATGAGCCCTCTGAGGTTTGCAAAGCAGAACTACTACAATTCATACACTATCATGATTATTGAAGGTCCAACTCTTCCCCTCAAAAGATAGAAACCCCTTTCTTCTCTCCCCCACCCCCCAAAAAGAAAATCCCCATTTTTCCATTAGGAAATTGGAAAACCTAGTTCAGCATCTAAAGGAGAAAGCTCTAATTAGCAGGTCTATGGGTCTTTCCCAGGACAAAAAGCACACAGATAATGGGTCCAAGAGAACTAACCAGTTGCTTCCATTAAAAGCTGATAGATTCATAAGTTCATTAACGATATTGAGCTAGGAGATTAACCAACAACCCTCCACTTTATGGAGCTCCATTCTCTGAGAGAAATATTGTCCATATGCCAATGAAGACATTACAACTGACAATTGGATCCCTCTACCTATCTCTGAAAAGTGAAAAGCATATAACCAAAGGTTCTCTGGTAATTTTCACATGCATTTAATGTGGGAAATTGAAAATAGACAGTATTTTAGATTGTGGAAGGATGGATGGAATAGCTTGTCTTCAACTGACAATTGGATCCCTCTACCTATCTCTGAAAAGCATATAACCAAAGGTTCTCTGGTAATTTTCACATGCATTTAATGTGGGAAATTGAAAATAGACAGTATTTTAGATTGTGGAAGGATGGATGGAATAGATTTTCTGGACTTACGGTACCACCAATTACTTATTTATGGCACAACCTCCAGACCCAAGGCTGTATATATCTGGTTCATTATATTTAAAAAGAAAAACATCCATTTTATAGAACTGAAAATGAAAATGATTGGAGCACTGTTCTCTTCACTCAACAATGGTACTCCCTTAAAATAAATGATATCCTGGCTCACCTCGCACACTGACCAATTACTCTAACAAATAACAGTGATAAATGTCTACAGAGGTGGTATATTTATGGTCAGTTTGCTGGGGATTGTAATGACCCTTACTATAAAGGCCACTAAAAACCACTAATACTGAACTGAGAAAATTCGTCAAACAGTTGGCATGCACTGAATACACTGCTGAAAGAAAAATACTGAATACAGGAAATTATTTTGCAATATATGAGTTCACTGTCCCAAAATTTCAGAATAATAGATAGCAACCAAATACCATCTAAAACACTATCAATGATGTAGGAAATTGCTTAAAACCATATGCCATTCATATATCAACAATTTGCAACAATGCCATACATTTTTCAGTCAATGATATGATCATCAAACCCTAGGTTTGCAATATAGATAGACTGAAAATTACAATGCCCTTTCACTTGCAAAATCCTAGCCTTCCTTTGTTACCAATAATGCCAAATGGCAAACAAAGACAAGTACAATGTAAAATAGTAAAGTGCTGAAGCTATATTTTGTACTCAGCTGAAAACATACATTTCTCAGAAAATATGCCAAATGCCAAATGAAAAATGAGGAACTTGATTGTAGATGGCTGCAATAATTTTTCGGACTACTTTTTCGGATTGCTTTTTCAGATCTGCTTTTTCGGACTACTTTTTCGAATTTGCTTTTTCGGACTGCTTTTTCGAATCTGCTTTTTCGGACTGTTTTTTTCCTCTTGCAACCAAAACTCAAACCCTCAGGTAAATCTGAGGATTCCAAATAAGCTCAACTTGAAATGGCTGAATACCATTTCCAAACTTGCAACCCTTCAGTAGATATTTCACTACCTCAGTTATGCCAATCTAGGGGAGTGATTCGTTCCCAAAGATCGAATAGTATTTGCAGACCACAAGGCTACAAATTGCTTCACAATGAAGAAGTAGAAAAAATCCCAAATCCAAGCATCTAGAAATGATAGCCCAAGCCCTCTATTTATTCTTTTTCTTGAGAAGTTACTAGAACTTCTAGAAACATCTAATTATAATGTACTTTATAATAAAATAACATTATAATAATAAAGTACATTTCTCAACTCAAAATTATAACAATGTAGGCCCATTTGTTTCACAACTGAAAGTAGGTCCAACTATGCTGAATGTAGGCTCAAGACTGAACGTAGGCTCTACTACAATTGGATGTAGGCTCACTTTGGATGTAGGCTCCACTACAACTGCATGTAGGCCCAAACTGGATGTAGGCTCTGTCAGCAATATGCAATCAAATGATCAACATAATGACCCTCTCTCCAAACCATTTGCCTACGAGAGTCGATGATAGGCAAATCCGTCATGCCAAACCATGTCAGCCAAAATGGGGACATGACAGTCCGCCCTTCCTGAAATTGCTTGTCCCCAAGCAATGGCTAAAGAAATAATCAATCAATCCACCTGGATCCCAAATGTAGTCATGATCTAAACTGCTGTCAATCAACGCAAGCTCCTGCAATATTCTCTGAAATATAATCAAGAGGAATCCATAATCAAACTGACAAATACAACTCAACCAAACTCCAACATCACAACTACCAGAGTCAGGAACCCACGAGAAACAAACTCTCGAAATATCAGAACCCAAGTAGAGAGGACAACTCAAACTGCCAACATAGTAAATATCACCAACACATCCCACTGGCCTGTGTAAAGCACACAATCCAACTCTGCAACAACAGTGAACACTCCCGAATAAATCTACACCAAGTACGGAGAATCCACACATTGTACAACTCCTGAAGTGAAAACAACCCTGCAAATCACCGACCACTGTCTCATAACCATAACTCTCATGTACCGCTGATGGTGAAAAGACAGCACAAGATAGACAGCAAGGAATAGAACCCAAACCAAGTCTGCCTGCCATCAACTCCTCAATACATGGATCAAATGCAAACTGATGAACATATCCTGCAGTATGATGCTGATAAAAAGAACCAACCTCAGTCAATAGCTCACCATGCACAAGTAATACAACCCACTGCGGCTGATCACCAGCTAAGTCAAGAGATGACATAGCCAAAGGAGTAGAATCAATAACAACCGCTGAGGTATCACTCCCAAACTCCTGCTCTAAGTCATGCACTATCAAGATATCAACTGCAGAACCTATCGCCATGACATTCTCATCACAACTCTCATCACGTGGCGTCAAACCATCCCATAACTGATGACAAGCACTAGGGACCAAAGTATATCTACGTAACATCATCTCATCAACATGGTCATCAAAGGTAAACTGATGAGCATACCTCACAGTGTAATGCCGATAAGATGCGCCAATCTCAGTCAGTGACTCAGACTGCACTCCAGAAGAAACTAACTGCAACCAATCACTAACCAAGCTGGAACTAACTACTACCTCCGAAGACATCGTCAAGGGAGTAGTATCACTAGTAGGAACCATGCCAACTTCCGGCTCACCAACATCACACATGATCTCTGATACAACATCCCTAGTCTCCGTGCTATCAGTAGTAGAGACCACCATCATGTCAGGCATACCACAACAATCTGCTGCAGCACCCAACTCAACTGAACTTGACTCTAGTGGAAACGAACCCGATATGCCAATGCTAGTATCAAGGATGGATGCATCCCCATCTCCACTGTCTCTGACAATCTCGACCATGGACATCCTCAGATCACCAGACACCACGGTCTGTGACTGTACAGAATTTGGTAAAGACTAAAGTCTCTCTAACTCCATGGTCACCTCAGCCAAATGAAACTGTGACTCCTCGAAAGCCAATTGTGTACTCTCAAGAAACTCAGAAGTCACCTTGAGCTGCTGAGTAAGCTCACTCACTTCACCTTCCTTGACCAACAAGGCATCATATGTTGTACTGCCCCACTTCATAAGATGATCTCTGTCGACTACCAACTGCATATAATTCTGTCTCAGAATTCGAATAGCCTCCCACAAAGAGTGGATCTCTATCAACGAAAGGTAACTGCCTCCCTGCTCATCGCTAGTAGGAGAACCCCATCCATAAACTGCTAACAACTGACGAGCAGCATCGAAATGCTCGCAAGCGGTAGAAATGTCACGCTCACTAACTCTCAGCTGACTAGACACATGATGGCGCTGGCTGGTCGAACTCCTAGACTCTACCCCTGGTACACTGTCCAAAGGAGTAACCTCAAAATAGCTATCATCTGTAATACTGCCATCCAAATTCTGCAGACCAGCTGCTGAACTCGTGTCATCAAACTGAGTGACTGAAGCATCAACATAAACCTCCGTATCAAAGGAACCCGCTGAAAAGACTAAGTCCTCAATACTGTCAATATCATCCTCCTCTAACACACTATCCAAAGGAGTAGACTCAAAATCACTGATCTCTGGAGTACTACCATCCATACTCTGCGAATCAACTCCAAAGCTCAAATCATCATATGGAGTATCAAAACCTGTAGCATCGTTATCCAACTCCGTCGTAACAAATGAATTTGCCGAGGATGCTAAGTCCTCAGAACTGTCCACAGCATACTCCTGGATGTCATCAATACCCATATGATCCTGGGACTCATCTGTAAATACTAACACCTCAGATGTACCTGAATCATCACAAACCCATTGCACCCTGAGTGGTCGAGTGGAAATGTACACAACTCCTAACATCGGTGTATAGAAACTAATACCAACATCTGACAAGCTGCGGGCACAAGAAAGGACAACACCATGCAATCTGCTAATCAAATCCATGATAGCACTCAAACAACTACTGCTACCAATAGGTGATAAAGATCTCCAGTCAACATAATCCCAAACACCAATATAATGATCCCGAATCCACATCCATAAACTAGAATCAGCTGGTAACTCAAGCAAACTCCTCACCTGAGTAATATGACTAATACCAACTAACTCCACATATATGTCTGATACTGTACTCATTACAATCTCTGAATCCGGAATGTGAAGGCTAGACATACTCATATCATCATCAACATGGGACCTGACTGTAAAAGAAAGCGGAGTCCCTGCCACAAATGCTAACTCTTGAACTGAACTCGCTTCAAGACAAAGCTCATCCACATACCTGTCTGATACTGACACTGAGTCCCGGATATGAATGAAAAGTGTACTCTCACAACTATCAGCAACCACATGTGATCCGCATGTCGCAGAAAGCTGAGTATCACGTGTGTAAGATGGATCTGAACTCAACTCTACGCCATACCCATCCACATGTCTCTCTGCGGCACTATTCCAATCAACTGTACTATCCTCGATCACTGTAACATCATTAGGATCAACCGTACCGCAATCACTATCAGTGTCAATAACACAATCTGGTGTGCCTGTGATGTCTCCCTGTATCAAATCAGCATGTCTCTCCGAGTCCTGTAATGCCAATGGAGTACTCAACAAAGAGGCTCGAGTGTCCTCGAACTCTCGAGAAAGCCTGCCAACTTCCTCCTCCTTCCTCCTCAAGGCATCTAAATGGTCTCTGGCAAGGCTAAGAAGATGGTCACGATCTGAAAGAAGATGTAAATAACTCATCTTCATCGCTCCCATTCCTTCCCTGATCGCCTGTAAGTCAACACAAGAAGACTCTGCCTGAACTCCCTTATGTCTATCCTATAACTGAATCATCCGGATGTGATCCTCTATCATATCCCGCATCCTGTCATAATGAGACAATGTAGACACAACACTGTCTTCATTTATCTTCAGTTGGCTTGACAAATCATGTGAAGTGCAACCAACCTCAACCTCATGTGACAAAGCATCCAACTGTGCCTGATACTCTCTATCAACAAAGTCATGAATACTCAATGTCTGCTCATCGCTGATATGTATCTCATCATCATGCACAACAACCTCCTCACAATCATCATCTGAATCCATTGTGCTGTAGTTACTATTCTGAGCACCTGTGACATCACCCTCAGGCAACCTGTATACAACTGTCTCAACTTGAGTACCAAGTTGACAGTTACTATCAATCCGCATAGTGTCCTTCACCACTTCCTCCTGTGGCTGAGTAGAAACTGAAACATCTGTCGGAATACTAACTTGTTCCTCAAAATCCTCATGAAGGTTTCTAGTAACTGTGTTAGCCGATCTTATGTTATCTCTCCTGCGAAAAGATCTGCCAAATAAAAAACTTGACAACTTATTCACCTTGGCTGGGTCAGACAGTATATCATTCATCACACGGTGGTGCTTATTCCACTGTTCAAACAAGTTCTGGTCTATTCTCTTAAGTTCATCTCGAATGTCTGAATAACCATCATTTCTACTGTGTCCATCTGTTGCCCACGATCGTGTCCTCTGAAACCCTGTACTATTCCTGTCCATATTGAAATCAATCAAGTGCTGGTCACTCATGCAAAGACGGTTCTTACCCAACAGGATGGCAAGAAAACCGCTCTGATACCACTGTAATGACCCTTACTATAAAGGCCACTAAAAACCACTAATACTGAACTGAGAAAATTCGTCAAACAGTTGGCATGCACTGAATACACTGCTGAAAGAAAAATACTGAATATAGGAAATTATTTTGCAATTTATGAGTTTGCTGTCCCAAAATTTCAGAATAATAGATAGCAACCAAATTGTGAGGCCCACCTTCGGCCCACATAGTGATCCTGTGTTATGCATATCAGCCTATCATTTTGATTATGTTTCTTTCAGAGATTCTTGGACTCTGTCGACTACTGTTATATTATGTTTGACTCGTTGGACTGTTCTTTTGATGATTCTGCATATGGGATCCATGATGTGTAGATTTGGTTTATGTTTTTATATGATGTTTTGTGAACCAGATGATCTTGATGATATTTAAATTACGTTATGGAATTTCATTTGAAATATGCAATCAAATCTTGAATATTACATGCAATTGAAGTATGAGTTGAATTATGCAATTTAATGATTAAATTTCGCTATATCATATATGTTTATTTTAATGGTTTTCTTCCTTGAATTACTGATGCTGCATTTAGGTATTGCAGGTGGAAGGACCATGGAAACACATTCGGGGAAATCACATTGAACGTAGGGTAACCAGTTAAACCAAGGCCCCGTCTATTAAGAGACCTGAGGCCTCGTTGTTAAGTAATTTATTTCGTAACAGTAATTTGAATGTTTGTGTGTTTTAATGTTATGTGTTGTGATATTGGACGTACCGTGTGTGAAATGTTATTTTGTAAAGTGTCGCTTGACACTATTGTTAATGTTATCAAGGTACGTCGTGTGTTGTGTGAGAGCACTTGCTAGGAGTGTTAGGGAAATCTTAGCACACCTTTTTGCCATAGGAACCATAATGCAGTTCCCATTCCCCATTTCTGATCTTATTCCTCGACATGAGTTTAGAGGGTTAATAATGGCCTTAGGAGATAGTTTTATGCTAAACTTGTTAACCCATTCAATGTACCCATGGGTTAGGGGTATTTTCACCTTTTTAGAAGCCAAAAATTGACTCATTAACCCGCATCTTGTGTGTTGAAACTTATCCCCTTTTAAAAAAATTTGTTGGTTGTGTTTTGTCTCAATTTTTTGGGCATCACACAAATACCATCTAAAACACTATCAATGATGTAGGAAATTGCTCAAAACCATATGCCATTCATATATCAACAATTTGCAACAATGCCATACATTTTTCAGTCAATGATATGATCATCAAACCCTAGGTTTGCAATATAGATAGACTGAAAATTACAATGCACTTTCACTTGCAAAATCCTAGCCTTCCTTTGTTACCAATAATGCCAAATGGCAAACAAAGACAAGTACAATGTAAAATAGTAAAGTGCTGAAGCTATATTTTGTACTTAGCTGAAAACATACATTTCTCAGAAAATATGCCAAATGCCAAATGAGAAATGAGGAACTTGATTGTAGATGGCTGCAATAATTTTTCGGACTGCTTTTTCGGATCTGCTTTTTCGGACTGCTTTTTCGAATCTGTTTTTTCGGACTGTTTTTTTCCTCTTGCAACCAAAACTCAAACCCTCAGGTAAATCTGAGGATTCCAAATAAGCTCAACTTGAAATGGCTGAATACCACTTCCAAACTTGCAACCCTTCAGTAGATATTTCACTACCTCAGTTATGCCAATCTAGGGAAGTGATTCGTTCCCAAAAATCGAATAGTATTTGCAGACCACAAGGCTACAAATTGCTTCACAATGAAGAAGTAGAAGAAATCTCAAATCCAAGCATCTAGAAATGATAGCCCAAGCCCTCTATTTATTCTTTTTTTTGAGAAGTTACTAGAACTTCTAGAAACATCTAATTATAATGTACTTTATAATAAAATAACATTATAACAATAAAGTACATTTCTCAACTCAAAATTATAACAATGTAGGCCCATTTGTCTCACAACTGAAAGTAGGTCCAACTACGTTGAATGTAGGCTCAAGACTGAACATAGGCTCTACTACAACTGGATGTAGGCTCAAACTGGATGTAGGCTCACTCTGGATGTAGGCTCCACTACAACTGCATGTAGGCCCAAACTGGATGTAGGCTCTACCGAATGTAGGCTCTGTCAGCAATATGCAATCAAATGATCAACATAATGACCCTCTCTCCAAACCATTTGCCTACGAGAGTCGATGATAGGCAAATCCGTCATGCCAAACCATGTCAGCCAAAATGGGGACATGACAGGGATCATCGAATGCATTTGGAAGTCTCACACTTTCGTTTGAAGTTAGTGTTTTGCCCATTGTTATATATTTTGTTTTGCCCATTGTTGTGACTCTATTTTAAAGTCACAACTAGGTTGTTCACACTGGAGGGTCTCCGTTTTTACAAGCATTGTTCTAAAGGAGAAGGTTCAAAAGGTGCTGCTCCAAGTTGGTCTCAGAAAGCCAAGCTTGATCTTCTTACCAATAAAATTTCTCTTGAACGAACTACCAGTTACCCACCGTCCAGAAAGAAGAGTCTTGTTCCAAGTGAAACATTGCTTTTCTTCCAAAAGCCGTTAGTTTCATTTGTTTTCCCAAGATGGCTGTTCCAATTGCTATGGGCCTATGGGGGACGACTTTTGGTCCTTTGAATCTTGCTCCACCATTGCATCCATTACCACAAGGTTCACGTAAGAATTTTCCCAAGTTCTATTGAGATGGGAAACAACACCCTGATGAGCATATCAAAGCATTTTACATTGCATGTGGTGTGTTCGGTGTGGAACATCAAGATGTTTCTATAAGGCTTTTCATAGAAACCTTGCAAGGTATTGCCGTAGATTGGTTCTACAATTTGGCTACAGGAGCAGTCATTGATTGGGATTCCTTGAAAACCAAGTTTGAAGAATGTTTGAAGCCTGCAGAAGACAAGCATGCATTGCTTGATGAACTCACTCAAATGAAGAAGGATGCACAAGAGGGTATGCGGGAGTTCATTGCTAAATTCAAAAAATTGGCAAACCGCATTCCAACTTCCTCACAACCTACTGCTGAAAATCTCAAGTGCTTCTTCATTAATACTCAGCTCCCAAAAGTTAGTTTCTTGCTAAGGAGAGTTGTTCCCACTAGTCTTGCAAATACTCAAACTCTGGCGACAAAGATTGAAGATGATCTTATCATGGATGGTACGATACGAAGGGACCGTTTTAAAGGAAATTCTAATGATGCTTCTACCTTAGGAAGTAAAGATCCTATGGTTCATAAATTGGCTAATGAGTTACTTGCTCTCAAGAAGCAAATTTCCCAAAATTCCTTGAATGCTCCATACAAAGATATTCCCCGGAGGACATATCCTAATGCTTCTCATAATTATGCAGCGAAGAATCATGCAAAGCTTCCCCCTCCTTCGGAGAGGCTTGCACTTTAAGCCCCCCTGGCAACCAAGCCATGGGATACTTTGAAAATGATCAAACTGGTACTTTACCAGAAGATTACCAAACGGAGGATGACGTTGCTCTATACAATGAAAATGACGGAGCAATTGGCGACTCTAACATAGGATATGTTTATTATGAAGATTAGGACCCAAAAGAAAGTTTTGGTCATGCTTATGCAATTATGACGTGTTCCCAGACACAACTAGCTAAACAAAAGGATGAAGCTGCTAAAGCAAACGTTGATGTTGTGATATCCCCGTCAAAATATGAATTATATAATTAAATGAACAATTAATCAACAAGAATAATATAATATATATTTTATAATGATACTAATGATCCAATATAATTATAAATAATGATATTATAACAAATAAAATATAGAAAAGTTATATATTAATTGGTTGTTTAATACCATATAAAATATTAAAGATAAATAATAATTACATTTTTATAATAAATTGTTAATATAATATATTATTAAAATAATAATATATTATAATTAAAATATGATATATCAAGATATAAATTGACAAGAAAACTAATTATAAATAAATAAATCTATTATTAATAAAATATAAAATATTTTATAAATCAGGAATATATATAATTAATAAACCAAAAGTCACAACCCCTTGCCTCCAAAATGACACCAGTTTGGAATAGTGATATAAAAGTATTATCTTTTGATTAAGAAAAGGGATACGGAGAATATAGGGAATTAGTCTGCAAAAGCTTAATGGAGAAATGTAAGATATATGAGTAATGTCCCAACATGGGACATTACAAGTGGTATCAGAGCTATGATCCTGCCATCCTGCAGGGTAAGTACAAATTAATGAATCATTTTTGTCAATAAAAGGGATGAGACTGTGATACACACATCTTACTATATCAGGTAATGTTGAAGCCTGAAAACATGATTAAATAAGTGATGAATAACTAAGATCCTCATATTGCCTTATTAATTAAGAAGGAAGGTTGAAGCAATTCAAGGAATGGCGGTCTAAATCCAAAAAGGATAGTTCCCAAGATAGCGTGGGGATCAACGACCCTCTAATCCTTGAGAGCAAAAGTCCCAAGGGAGGGCTTGGATCTGTAAACTTTGAGGGAAACTATCAAGTGATCTCTAAGCGCCTTGGATTGTATTCTAACCTTCTCTCTCCTTAGGGAAAAGTATTATCAGATCAAACTTAGAAACAAGAAATATAGAAAGCATATGAAATTAAATTACTTAATATGAAATACGGGATTTAAGAATTAAAATTAATTTAAATAATGTGTATACTTTGTGTATGCTTCGTGTCTTCAATGTGTATGCTTTGTGTATTCATGCATTAGTGTGTATGCCTCGGGTATACTTTGTGTCTGCATATATATATATATATTTTCAAATGAATGCGATTCTATATTTAATTGACTGGGAATAGTAAGAATACCTAGAATGAACTCAAGATATACTAATTAATATCAGTGATTAATATCAGAATTAAACAACTCGCATAGGATGAAATGGGAAACTTAAGAGTGCACTTTCATTCGTCAACACCATCGAGGTTGCTACATTCTAGTGGGATAGGCTTGGGCCACGTTTTATTGTGTCAAATCCATATGGGTGACACTTAAAAAGCTACCTCACCGCATTTTTGATCTATTGCAGTTAGGCTGATTTCTACCTGTTTGACAAAGTTATGGGCAGACCCCCATTACCATTACATTGCAGATCTGTAAATTAGCGCTTGGATTTTTTTTGATTATGAGAAAATGTTTTTTATCAGCTAGCAAGTTTTGTCTCAATGATGTAGTTTTTTAGGTTAAAAATCCAAGTTCTGGCAGCGATTATCACTCTAGAATGCTTCATGGAACTTATGGAAGGTTGTTTTTTGTTAAGCTTGCGAAGACCTATCATCACATGGAAAATCAAATAGAGAAAGAATTTAGTACCTCACTCTGTTGGTCAACCATATTTTCTAAAGTTGATAGGCTGCTTTTGTAGTGATCTTGAGTTAATGATAGATTTGAAACTTGCGATATGGGCAATCGAATTGTATGGTCGATGCCTGCATGATTTTTGAGATGTTTGTCTCATTTGCATTGTTACAAAAGATTCAAGCACTTTTTGGGTTTTGTTATGTGGAGAGATAAAAGTTAGTTAGAGGAGTTGTCAAATGGCGAGAAATGCAATCTTTTAGTTCAGGTGCATGTCATGGATGCAGCAACAGAACAGTTTCCTCTTGTCTTGGCAGCTTAGCTTAGCATGGATTTTATAGTCAATGTAGTTTTGGATTGTTTGATTTTGTTGCATCGCTTGAGGTTATGCTTGCTAAGCTGGTTGGTTGTAATCTTACACTCATCTTCCAAGGTCTATCTTGGTTGTGTGTGCATGTGATAGCCCTGTCTATAATAAATATTTAATAAATATATATTAAGTAAACATATGAATTAAACATTAATAATTAAATAATTGAATATATTATTACTAATAATTGAATAGTAATAATTATCAAAGTCAGCAAGTTATAATGTTATCAATAGTCATCGGCTACATAAAAGACTTTAGAAATGCTCAGTCAATACAATCAAAGGAATCGAGTATAATTTATTACTTGCGTCATGAATAATGCGATTACCAAATGCCAAGCATCTGCGATTAATATATGGCAATAGAATAATAATGAGACATTGATTATATTTGACCACCGTTCCAATCGCATAAAGACAAACACAATACTTGCCCAAGCTGAGGCTGGAAGCAATACAATTACAAGGACGTCAACACCATCCACGCTGTCACCATGAGTCGTGTCTACTTGGAAGGACACAACCTTGCATGACACACAACATTATATAGCATCGTATATGGAAGATAAAATGATATAATAAGGTCAAAGTCAACACTCCAATGGCAGCATCCATAAATATATATACCTTCCACCTTGTATGAACAGGAATCATTGTCTATAACAGTGCAGGAATAAAAGATTAGAAGCAGCGATCAGTTCACAGCAATAAGGAAAGACTTAAACATATGATAACTACAGTTGGGAAAGACAAGAGAGGGTAATAGAGGTAATTAAGGAGCACAGGATAATAATTGCAGTATGGGAGGAAGATAGTCCTTTCATTTTTTATATTCAATCAGCTTTTCCATGGTGATAAGGAAATAAGAATAGACGTCTATGGATCTGAAAATATATATAAATATTATAAGACAAGGAAAGAGGTAAGTGTTGTAGCTTTCCCCACTGACAATAAGGACTTTATAGAAAGCCTATGTGAGTCTATGAATGAGGAAATTATAAATAATATATATATATATATGTCGATAAATAAGGTAATTATAAAAGAATAAGGGATTTATAAATAAGTATATGTCTGTCGCTGAAATATTCAGAGATAGATGCTTAGAATTTATCTGGAATTATATATATATATATAAAAGTATAATCAGATATATATGTATATAATAATCAGATCTTATTGCTGTTAATTTATAAGAAGGGAAGGGCTGAGGCAACCAAAGAGGGGCAGTCGCGTTCTCTTTAGCCTTGAGGGCTTGAGCCCGAGATAGGTTAAAGGTTGGATCTGTAAACTTTGAGGGAGCCTATCAATGGTTTCTAAGCGCTTTGGTGATTGCCTCCAATGTCTTCTCCCATCTTTATAACTGAAGCAATAATAAGATCTGTTCTATAATATGGATTGGAAATAGTCAATTTCTTAGTTCATTACTTATTCCTTATTTTTATTACGAATGTTATTGTTAAATTTTTCATTACAAACACTTGTCACGCTTGCAAAGAGAGGAATGCCGCTGCCTACCCTTTCTAAGGATGCAAGTAAGAATCAAGTAAGTACAACCACTACTCCTACTATTTCTTCTAATATATCGAAACCCAGTGCATCTAATCCAAAGCCTCAAGCTGAAACCTTTTCCTCTTCTTTAGCTGGTTCATTTCAAGCATTTGATATAATAGATCATGCTAAGAAGACCAAGATTCAGATGTCTGGGGTTGAATACCTACAAACTTATCTAGATCAGCTAGAAAGGCTTAACAAGTTTGTCAAAGAATCGCAAACTACCCAAAAAGTTTGCCTAATAACTTAGTTACTATTCCTTCACCTATTCCTGGAAAGATAGAACCTTTCTATATTTCCCTGCTCATCAATGGTTTCAAGTTGAGTAACTGCGTTATTGACTCTGGAGCATTAGATAATGTCATGCCGGCCAAAGTAGTTGATGCCTTAAGTCTTACCTTGACAAAGACTTTTGGAAATTGTTATTCCATGGAGAATAAGCAGGTGCCTCTTTGGGGGAAAATCAAGGATGCTTAGTTTGCATTTGCATCTTTCCCTGAAAAGAAAATCAAGATGATTGTTTTGGTCGTTGATGTTCCTGCTGCCTACAGTATGTTACTTGGTTGAAATTTCTGTAAGGATGTGGGTGGAGAACATAACATGGACATGTTTGAAGCACAGATATCTGTTAAGGGCAATATGCAGGAGCTGCTTCCTGAAAGGGAGACTAAGTATGTAGTTGTTAAATATGATGATCCTCATTCACAAATTCTTTTCGAGTCAGCTGGAATGGGAAATTACTATCTCCATATTGATGACGTTTCAAAATTCGCCAAGGATTGGCCTTTTGATGCATCCATGTTGTCGTGTTTTTAATAGTGACAGATTTGCTGATGCAACCAAGGATCAAGCAACTGATGTCGTCTTTGAAACATCTTCTACGATGGTTGAAAAAGCTATGGAGATTAATGATGTTATGAGTTCCTCTCTTTCATCTAATAATGCAAGTACTTTAAGTTCAAACGACATATGGATGTTAGAATTTGGTGGCAGTTGTGCATCAACTATTTCTGGTGTCAGGGTTGTTTTGATTTCCCCATAAGGCGAGATGTTTCCATATTCTTTTAAGTTGTAGTTTGATAACACCAACAATATTGCTGAATATGAAGCTTTGATATTGGGTATTGATGCTACATGGAATAAAGAAATCCGTAATTTGCATGCTCAAGGAGATGCTGAGATCGTGGTGTGCCAAGTCAGAAATCAATATCAAACAAGAAAAAAGAGAGGCTCAAGCACTATAGGAATTTAGTATGGGACTATATTGAAGGTTTTGATGCCTTTAATATTTCTATGGTTTTGAGAGAATTTACTGATGAAGTTGATTCTCTCGCTGCTTCAGCAACACTCTTGATTCCCATAAAGGTTTTGAGAAAGATAGATATTCCATTCAACTGGTTTTTCGCCCAAGTGTTCCTGATAATTATGAGCACTAGCAAGTTTTCAATGATGATCAACAGATTATCAATTTTCTGGAGACAAGGGAAAATTTTGATGAGCTATACTTTGGGGGGAGTAGTTCACCTCCTCGAGAAACCACTTCTGAGAAAGATCTCGACACGGGTGAAGAGTTCATTCAGTTGAAAGGCAATAAAATTCCTCGTGGTTTGGTCTCTTTGTAGCAATTGTTTGACAAAAGATGATCGTTATGTCAAAAGTCAACAAGAAGCCGGATCAAGTTCTGTCATGGAATTTGAGAAATTCAATTTAGGACCAGTTGTTGACCCAAAGTTTGTGAATATTGGCAAACATTGCACACCTGAAGAATGAGATCAATTAATTGGTCTTTTGTGTGAATACATGGACGTTCTGGCGTACTCTTATGATGATCTGAAATCTTTTCGTCCTAAGGTATTACAACATGATATACCTCTTAAGTCAGGTGCTGTTCCATTCAAACAAAAGCAATGATAGTACGATCCAAAGATCTCTGGCACCATTTTGGCAGAAATTTAGATGTTGGATGCTAGAATAATTTTTCCAATTCAGCATTCTACATGTGTGGCTAACATCGTCCCAATGCGAAAAAAGAATGGCGAGGTCCACGTTTGTGTGGACTTTCACAATTTGAATTAAGCATCTTTGAAGGATAACTATTCTTTGTCAATCATGGATCATGTTTTGCAAACAATGACCGGATCCTAGATGTTATCTATGCTTGATGGATTTTCTGGTTACAATCAGATTGAAGTTAGGGAAGATGATCAATACAAGACTGCGTTTACAATTCCATGGGGTACATTTTCTTACAACGGAATGCCCATCGGATTGATAAATGTAGGTGCCACTTTCTAGCGAGCAATGGACTTAGCGTTTCGTGACATCAAGGATGAATTTATTGTGATCTACCTCGACGATCTTACTATTTTCTCCAAATAGAGACATGATCATGTGTATCATCTGTCCTACTCTGGGATAAAAGGCGAGAACCAAAAGGAATGCATGGAAAATTTGATTCTCTCTGGTGAGGTCCTTTCACAATCCACTAAGTGGTAGGAGAAAACAGTTTCTTGTTGGCCTACCGTGATGGAACTCCTTTTACACTTCCATACAGTGCGCAACATTTGAAGCATTATTTCGAATGAGCTCAAAATAAGTACCCCTGTACACAATGTCCAAGTCTTTTTAGATTTTTAGGTTTTTGAGTCTTTTTGGTTTTAGTCACCTGACTCTACAACCCAATGGAGTAGATGAAGGCACTTAGAGTTATGGATTCTACGTTCCTCACAGTTTCTAAGAACAAGTGAGGTACGTTCCCTAGTTAGAGCTAGCTGTTGTCCCCAATTTTGACATATCAAAATTGGGGCAACCCTACGCAATTTTCTCATGGATTCGTAGGTGTATCCTCTATGTTTTCAATGTATTGATAAGACATCATGAAGGAAATTCATTATCCTTGAATTGTTCTTTATTTTAATATTATCCATGCATTCTTTTTTAGGGTTTCCGTCAAGTTAATCTCTTCTTTGCTTGTCACGACAAGTTTTTCTTCTCTGATTGCAAGCGCTCAAGTTTTGGCGGCTTTCAAGTCTTTTCTTCATTTTTCTTATTTTTGTGTTTAGTTTTTAATCTTGCCCTAGGATTATAGCCCTTGAAATTCCGCTCGTTTCGAGCTATCTTAGGCCTCAAACAAAGTTGTCTACCTCAGGTTATTAAGGAATTAAGCATGCTCCAAGTGGGGTTTTCCGGCCTGACTGCATGTCTTTATTAAAAATCCTATGAAGTGGGCTTTTTATTGATAATTGAACGAAATAAAAATGTCACTTATATGTAAAGTGGGTTTAGAACCCCATTTTCAAATTTCACATCATTCTAAGAAGTTTTGGATATAGTTTTTAATGTTATGTAAAGGTGGGTTTTCCAGTCCTTTTGCATATTATATCATTAAAACTATAGTTACATATTGTAAAAACCCCTTTCAGGCTCTTGCTACTGTGTTGTTTGTTTTGATAGTTTTATAATGTTTTTTTGTGTTTTTGGCAAGGGTTTTGACATAAAAAGCAAATAACATAACGTTGAAATCTGAATAGAAAAAGAACTACTGCTGCCTTTATTAAGTTTCAATGAATCAAACTCAATACAAATGCTAATATCTGAAAGAATAACAGCAAATAAGACTGGATTCTATACACATTAAAAACCTGAAAATTTATTGATGAAAATCACACTTTCCCAGCATAAAGACGTCTTCTGTAGTATTCCGCTCACATCAGATGAATGATGACGTGCGGTGTGTAATCCCACTTCTCTGAACCTGAAAAACAATGTTGTAAATGTTGGAGCAAACCTCTGGTGAAGCACAATAGAAGTCTCTGGATGAAACCTCCGCTGGATATCAAATTCACCAAATATCTCACTGGCTCAAATGATGAACACACAGAAGAACTACGTTCTCCAATGGCTGCACTGTCAAACCCTTTCTCAGAGCTCAAGAGTAGAAGAAAAATCAATCAAATAATGTAATCTGGATGCCCTTTGCTTCTCACGCTAAGCATATATATCCTTCCAAGTCTAAATCGCACCCAAAAAGCAGGAATTGCGATTTCTCTCAAGCAAGTTAGACTTAGGAAGAAGTCAAATAAATTATTAATAAATTTGGCCCCCTTCTCATGACATTAAGACCCTCAACTTAAGTGATTTTAATATAAAGTTATAATATAACTTTATATTAAATAATTATTCTTCTTTAATACATAGCCAGGAAAAATGTCATAACTCCCATAATATTGTGAATCTGACCAAGCCGTCTGAACTGGGAGCTAGTGAAAATATTCTCCATGTGACCATGAGGTATTTCTAAAAATAGCAGGGGTCCATCTCTATAGCTCTAGAATAAGCCTAAAAATAGCCTTTTCTGCCAAACAGAGTAGAACCCAAATAAGTGAGCCAAAAACCATCTCACAAGCCAACTAAGAACACTGAGCTCTACCAAAACTGAGCCATTAGAAGATCATACCTTCCTTGTGCCATAACTGACCCCCTATCCATGTCTACTAGCCTACGAGGGTCCACTGATAGGCTAACCACTGGCTAGCAATGATGTCACTAGCTTGAAGGGGACATCACAATCCGCCCTTCCTGAAATTGCTTGTCCTCAAGCAATCTCAGCTCTGGATGTTGTAGAATCTCCTCGCTCTCCCATGTAGCATCCTCAACTGGCATATCCTTCCATTTCACCAAATAATCTCTGATAGTGCACCTCCTCAAATTTCTCTCCCTGAACTCCAAGATAGCCTCTGGCACCAAAACTAATTTTCCCTCATCATCCAATGGGGGAAGCACCGTGGAAGGAATAATGTGGTGTCCTAATGCCTTTTTGAGGCGTGAGACTTGAAAGACATTATGGACTTTGCTCTCTGCTGGCAAGTCCAACTCATACGCCACCCCTCCAACTCTTCTGATCACTTTGAAAGGCCCATAATACCATGGCTTTAGTTTCTTGGCCCCACTCCTCTTGAGAGTAGACTGGTGGTAAGGCTGGAGCATCAAGTACACCATATCCCCTACCTCAAAAATCCGCTCAGTCCTCTTTTGATTCGCATACTGCTTCTGCTGGTTCTGCGCCTTAGCAATATTCTCCTTGAGAACCTTAACAATATCTTGACTTTCTTGCAGTATATCTCCAGCACTAGGCACATGATTGTCACTTAGTAACAAGTCCATAAAACTAGGTGCCTCATACCCATATAATGCCATAAAAGGGGACATTTGTATGGACATGTGGTGAGTGGAATTGTAACAGTACTCGCAGAGGTATATCCACTTGACCCAACATTTGTTGACTATCTCAGTCTGCCCATCCGTTTGAGGGTGGTAGCTGGTACTCGAAGTAAGCTCTGTCCCGCACAACCTGAACAACTCCTACCAGAAGTGACTCATAAACCTGCTATCCCTGTCACTGACTATGCTCCGAGATAGGCCGTGCAATTTGAACACCTCACGAAAGAACAATTCTGCCACTTGTGTAGTAGTGTATGTAGCTGTGATCGGAAAGTAGGCAAACTTTGTGAGCCGATCGACAACTACGTATATACAGTCTTTGCCCTGAGCTCTTGGTAGTCTTGTGATGAAGTCCATGGATAAACACTCTCACTTCCTATTAGGAATCGAAAGTGGTTGTAGAAAACCGACTGGGTAAGACTGTTCCTACTTATTCTGCTGGCGGGTGGGACACTCTCTGACATACTGCAACACTTCAGCTTTGAGCCATTTCCATGAGAGGCGCTCTCTCATCTACCAATAAGTTTTGTAGAACCCAAGATGTCCTGCCATAGGTGAATCGTGATAAACTCTCAACAACGTCCTCTTCACCTATGACCCTGGCACCAAATAAATACGCCCCTTGTAAATGATGAGCTCGTTAACAAAAAACCACTGTCCTGAATGGATCCATCAATAAATCCTGCTACCCACGTATCCTTTGCATACTCTGCAAGGATCAAATGTCTCCAATCCTCTGCTATGTCTATCATCATGCTCAGGTGAGGCCTCCATGACAAAGCGTCTGCAACTACATTTTGTGTCCCCTTGAAATAGGTGATATCAAAATCATAAGCCTGTAACTTACTTACCCATTTCTCCTGCCTGTCATTGAGATCTCACTGCCCTAGGAAATGTTTTAGGCTATTATGGTCTATTTTGATGCAAAATTTACTACCCACTAAGTACTGCCTGAATTTGGCCAAGGCATGCATTATGGCCAACATTTCCTTATCATATATGCTGAAGCTCCTCTCAGGTCCCTTGAGCTTCCTGCTTTCATAAACAATCGAGTGCTTATCCTGCATAAGCATTGCTCCAACACCCTCCCTTGATGCATCACAGTGTAGCTCAAAAGGCTTGCTGAAATCTGGTAATGCTAATACTGGACAAGAAGTCATCAACTCCTTGAATTTATCAAAACACTCCTGTGCCTCAGGAGTCCACAAGAAAGCCCCCTTCTTCATCAAATCGGTCAAGGGTGCTGCATGCCTAGAATAACCGCTGACAAACCTCCTGTAGAACCCACACAATCCCAAAAATCCTCTCAACTGTGTAAGGTTGCTCGGAGTAGGCCACTTAACAATAAGACAAATCTTCTCTGGATCCATGCGTACACCCTGTGCACTGATAATGTGACCCAAATATAGTAACTCTGACAAGCCTAGATCACATTTTGATTCCTTGGCATACAAGGACTCTCTACTCAACGTGCTCAATACTGTAAGTGTTCATCCCATGTCTTACTATAAATCAGGATGTCGTCAAAGAAAACCAGCACAAACTTCCTCAACTGATGCTGAAACACCGTGTTCATCACAGACTAGAAGGTAGTAGGTGCGTTGGTTAGCCCGAACGGCATAACCACAAACTCAAAATGCCCACAGTGACATCTGAACGTTGTCTTCTCTACATCTTGCTCTCTGACCCGGATCTGATGGTAACCTGATCTCAAATCTATTTTGGAGAAGTAACATGCTCCATGAAGCTCATCCAATAACTCATCAATCCGTGGGATGGGGTACCTGTTCTTAATTGTTTTCTTATTTAGGACCCTATAATCAATGCACATCAGGAGCGTGCCATCCTTCTTCATCAATACTACAGAAGAAGCGAAAGGAGACTTGCTCGGTCTGATATGGCCCATGGCAAGTAACTCCTTGATAGTTTTCTCTATTTCATCCTTTAATCTTTTCGGATGCCGGTATTGTGATCATCGTGGGTTTAGCACCCTCCTCCAACTCAATAATGTGCTCAATACCTCTATCAGGAAGTCTACCTGATGGAATCTTGCTAAAAACCTTGTAGTGCTTAATCCTTAGCTCCTGTATGTCGGATGATATTCCGATTTTTGCTGCCCTTGTGCTGGCATGAGAGTACAACGCACTACCCATTCTGCGTGATCATGCTTCAGCAAGCTCTCCATGTGCCTACAAGACATCATCCTGAACTCAGTGTCACAGATGACCTTCAATATGTGCGTCTTCCCATCCAACTGAAATTTCATCTCCATTTCTTTCAAGTCAAGAGTGAATACTCCAATGTCATGAAGCCAAGTCATGCCCAGCACTAAATTTTTGTCGCCCATATTCACCACATAAAAATCCGCCTTGAAGTCAAAATTGTTTATCTTCAAGAGTAAATCCATGATCTTCCTATCACATTTGAGGACATAGCCATCAACTACCCTCACTCTCAGGCCCTCAAACTGCTCTGTCTGAATCCCACGCCTCTCTACCAACCTAGAATCAATGAAATTATGCGTGGCACCTATATCTAGAAAAGTGATGACTCACTGCCCAGCCAACACTCCTCTCATTCTGAATGACCCCTCCTGCTGTACATTGGTGAGACGGGCCTCCTTAAGTCTTCCCTCAGTCTTCTCCTCCCCTGTGGTCATTTTGTTCAGTTTCTCTTCATCAGTGTCTCCGTGTTCTTCATTGGATTCCTCTTTGTCGGACTGCTGGTCTGAATTTTCAGTGTCTGAATCCTCATAAAAAGCCCACATAATCCTGTTTTCTTTTCCCTTAGGCCGTAGAGGACAATCATGGTATCTATCATACGGTCCTTTGCAATAGAAACATAACTTCCTTTTCCACAAATCATTAAGTGTGTCCCTATCAAGTGGTGCAAAAGACTTATCCTTATTTTCAGTTTTAAACCTCGTCTGTTATGGTTTCTTGAAGAACGGTTTGCTGTCCTTACTAGATGACGCCCCTTTTGAATGGAATTTATTTGTTGGAGCTGCATGTTCCATGTCCCTGGCCTTATTCATAGCCTCCTACAAAGTCGGAGAATCAAATGCCTTAACCCAACCCCTCAGTGATTCGGTTAATCCTTCACTAAATAAAACTATCAATCTTTTCTCGGACAAGTCAGGTACCATTACTGCCAACCTTTGGAATTCGTTGATAAACTAATCCAGGCTGCCTATTTGTTTTAATTGAGCCAATTCTCTGAAGTAGATTTTTGGATCCTTCCTGTCAAACCTCTCTACTAGCATGTCTACAAACTCCTGGTAAAAAGTCACCTGGTTATGCTGAAGAGTGATCAGTTCGTGATACCACTAGTCATGCGCTACTCCCTCCAAATGCAATGTGGCATATTTTATTGCCTCTATCTCCGTCATAGGCCTCAAGGCTAAAAATGTGTCAAGCTTGTGGATCCAAGTTTGCACGGTTGACCTCCCACTACCATCAAATGTAGACAACGTGAGCTTGCCTATAGCATGTTTTAGCTCATTGTTTTGTCGAGGTCTCCTCTCTTGTCTCACAGAGAAGGTCATCCTCTCCCAAACCTGTGGCGCTAAAAGTTCCCATTCATCATTTGCGGCCATAAGGTTATCTGCAAACATCTCACCAGCTTCTTCTACCTGTTCCACATCTGGCTCGTCTCTAACAAAGGTAGGGCGAGTAGGCCTATCTGCTGTCCTGGAACGGGTTCTCCATACTTTGGGAGGACCAACTCTACTTTGATTATCTTCCTATTCATGATTCTGCCTGGCCTGTGGAATTATACGTTCCATCATGGCTATAAGTGCCTGTAACGTCTGAGCCATTTGTTGCTGCCCTGTAGTCATGACTCTGAAGAAGTCTCTCGTTTCCTAATCTTCATTATTTCTGTTTACCTTGGGTGGGCTATTTGCCTACCTTTCACCCATGGCGTCCAACTACTTGTCTAAAACCTGTTCTCCCTCAAGCAATGCTCTTCTGCGTGTATAATAGCTGTGAGAACCAAATACTTTCCGCTGCATGTAAAATCCCTAACCCTCCGGGATGGCAGGATTTTAGCTCTGATACCACTGTAAGAACCCCTTTCAGGCTCTTGCTGCTGTGTTGTTTGTTTTGATAGTTTTATAATGTTTTTTTGTGTTTTTGGCAAGGGTTTTTGACATAAAAAGCAAATAACATAACCCTGAAATTTGAATAGAAAAAGAACTACTGCTGTCTTTATTAAGTTTCAATGAATCAAACTTAGTACAAACGCTAATATCTGAAAGAATAACAACAAATAAGACTGGATTCAATACACATTAAAAACCTAGGAATTTATTGATGAAAATTGCACTTTGCCAACATAACTGCGTCCCAGCATAAAGACGTCTTTTGTAGTATTTTGCTCACACTAGATGAATGATGGCGTGCGGTCTACAATCCCACTTCTCTGAACCTGTAAAACAATGTTGTAAATGCTGGAGTAAACCTCTGTTGAAGCACAATAGAAGTCTCTGGATGAAACCTCCGTTGGATATCAAATTCACCAGATATCTCACTAGCTCAAATGATGAACACACAGAAGAACTACGTTCTCCAATGGCTGCACTGTCAAACCCTTTCTCAGAGCTCAAGAGTAGAAGAAAAATCAATCAAATAATGCAAATTGGATGCCCTTTGCTTCTCACGCTAAGCATATATATCCTTCTAAGTCTAAATTGCACCCAAAAAGCAGGAATTGCGATTTCTCTCAAGCAAGTTCGATTTAATGTTATAAACATTAAATTCATGATTTATTTTATCATTTAGACTTAGGAAGAAGTCAAATAAATTATTAATAAATTTGGCCCCCTTCTCATGACATTAAGACCCTCAACTTAAGTGATTTTAATATAAAGTTATAATATAACTTTATATTAAATAATTATTCTTCTTTAATACATAGCCACGAAAAATGTCATAACTCCCATAATATTGTGAATTTGACCAAGCTGTCTGAACTGGGAGCTAGTGAAAATATTCTCCATGTGACCATGAGGTATTTCTAAAAATAGCAGGGGTCCATCTCTATAGCTCTAGAATAAGCCTAAAAATAGCCTTTTTTGCCAAACAGAGTATAACCCAAATAAGTGAGCCAAAAACCATCTCACAAGCCAACTAAGAACACTGAGCTCTGCCAAAACTGAGCCATTAGAAGATCATACCTTCCCTGTGCCATAATTGACCCCCTATCCATGTCTAGTAGCCTACAAGGGTCCACTGATAGGCTAATCACTGGCTAGCAATGATGTCACTAGCTTGAAGGGGACATCACACATATAAATATATTATCATGAGAAACTTTTTAATGCAATGAAGTGGGGTTTTTATTTAACATTGCATGTCATCATAATGCAAATCACTTTTAAAACCCCACCATCAATAAATTCTAAGTCCCAAATGCATAGAAGTGGGGTTTTAAAATGCGAATACATATGTTGAGTTTAAAAAAATATGTGAAATGGTTTCAAAAACACGTTATTATAAACTTGCATGTAATCCTATGCATGTAAGTGTGTTTTTAAAAGGTGTTTGCATATGGAAAAGGTTTCAGAAAGCATGTTTTTATGTTTTTTAATGACTAATGCATAGAAGTGGCGATTTTAAACTCAAATACATGTGTATTTGTTGTTGAAAAGCCCGTGTTTAGTTCACTTAAAAACATAGTGGCGTTTTTTAATGAAAATACATATGTTTTCACTATCAAAAAGTGCATTTTTATTCACTTAAACACATGGTGGCGATTTTTAACTCATTTGCATGTGTTTTTGATATTAAAAAGCCCATCATTATGCATTTTACACTTGCCTTTTGACAAAAGAAGCTGGACGGCGATTTCTACCTCATTTGCATATAGTTTCTAATACGCAAATTCTTCAAAAAGACTGTCTTTATTCTTTGAAGGCTGCATTTGAGTTTATAAAGGCAAAGTGGCGAATTCATATGCCATTGCATATGTTTTTGATGTGTAATGCATCATAAAAACCACGTTTTTATTCCTCTTATTGCTGCGCTTTGGATCAAAAAGGCTGGACGGCGATTTTACATCCATTCGCATGTTCCCAAGCACATGCAAACACTTAAAAACAGCCCGTCCAAAGGCGTTCTTTACCAAAAATGGCTCATTGAGGGGAGATTTGTGCATTTAATCTCAACGTTTTGCATCAAGGAAGGATTCTAGGGTAAGAAACGTCATTTTCACTTTGTTCCTCATTCATTTCAAGTTGCATTTGATGCCCTAGGCGCCGTTTTTGGTTGCCATTACATAAGCATTTGATTTGGTCACTATAGTTGCTATACTTGTGCATTTTGTTTCTCCATCATTCAAGACTTGGCAACCAATGAATCTTGACTCTAAAATGCATTCATTTCAAAAGGATTGAGTCAAGATTCGAAGTCTATATAATCCTCTTTTTGACAATCTTTTCTAAATCTGAAAATCTCTTGGATTTGCTTCAGATTTTTCTCAAGGATTTCCAGAGACTTCTCTTATTTTTGGTGAAGAGGTAATTTTTCTTGTGCTTATGTTAGGCTTTTATGTATATATTTTTGGTAAATGTAAATCTTTCATTTCTCTTTCAGATTTTCATGTTGTTTTGTTTTACGTTGATCTTTCTCTCTTTTGTATTATTTTCTCCAAGTTGCATATGCAAGTACCTCATCTTGATTGCATATGCAATCAGGATTAAAAACCCTGTTCTATGAATGACGCATAGAAACGAGAATCGCCAGTGAATCGCCTGAATCGTCGGTTTGGCGATTCGATTCACTCTGGCCGATTTTTTATGAACCGTTGAATCGGCTCGGCGATTTTTTAAATGGTTAAAATCTAGGGTTTTTTAAATTTGCCGATTCATGGCCGATTAGCGATTCGATTCAGCCTTGCCGATTCCGATTCTCGTTTCTTTGGAATGAAGTATGCAAGAAAATAAAGCTTATTATCACCCCATGCAAATGCATTTCAAAAAAACTCACTTTCATGCATTCCATGTTCCCAATCTCTACTTATTCTACCGCTGCCACGTGACTTAAACTTCATGTCAGTAGTTGCTTACCTGTTTATTTGTAATGGAAATTCAAAACTCCATTATAAGTAGATGCCACACCATACATCTTTCACGCATTCTTCCATTCATAAAGCTTGTTGCTCGCATATGCAATCCTCTTTGAAAAACCCGTCTTTGGTTATTCTCACCATATAAGTGACCATTTTGAGCTCAAACCCATTCACCTTTTCGCTGTCCCAAATTTTTCCAGCCATTCCCCTTGTTTATAGTATCCCAAAACTCATACTTGTGCATCAAAAAGTGTGCAATGGATCCATCTCATGAAGATGTTATCACCTTATGAAATTTTCATGTAACAATTACTCATGCTCGCAGGATTTCTATATCAGAAGAAACTGCACCGGCCAAGGGCAAAGAAATGAAAAAAATGAAACACCAATATGATCAATATCATAATTCCATTCCTCCTTCACAAGTTACTTCATACTGTGAAGACATCAAGGACAGGATATTTCACACATGGGTATTGATGATTTTCTCAAAAGAGTGAATGTTGCAGTAACAAAAGATATGTTCTACATAAAGCAAAGTAGCATACACTTGGTTTCCACTTTCCCCTTAGCTGTCCTTGAACCGGAGTTCGTGTTTGCTTGTGCCATAAACTTTGATCACCCGTTTAGAACCATCAGAGATGAAGACAGAAATGCTATCATTAGTCTAGATCCTGAGACTATTAATAGAATCTTCTGAGTTCCTCCTGCTCTATTAGTCACCAATATTTCAAAGAAAAAGGCTTTGGAGAGATGGAATGAAGACACAACATATCACATCAAATATGTAAATGATAACTGGCTGATCAACAAGAGGCCAAACCTTGTAAGATGGCCGAAGGGGGTACACCGCACAGATTTCAAAGAGGAGATCAATGATCTCATCACGCTGCCTAGCTGCATTGGAGGCCTCAAAGGGTCTAACAGGTTTGAGCCTTGGATGTACAAATACATCTCTCTCATCGTCAGCACCAAGAGCAAAAGATCTTTTGGGGAGAGATGATCAGTGATGTCCTCTGTGAGCAGTTGTCCTAAGTCACTACTACTAGGACATTCTACATGAATTCCTATTTGATGTATATTGCTGCTGCCTCGGGTTCTTTCTCAGGACTCACTACCAAGGGAGATAGGACACTAGTGCCCGTTTGGGAGTACTATGATCAACTGCCTCTAAGGGCCAGCCAAATGCATTACAGGAGAGTACAAGATGCCTTCTATGGGCATTACACGTGCTTATTTGATAAGGAGCTCCCGAATTAGCGGGCGTCGGATGAGGCATGGATCAAGATGAATGAATATGGTTGCCTGTTTCTACAATTCCGCAATTTCACATACTTGCGAGTTGGGTGTTTTAGAGGTGAACCATACGCACTCCCATGGTACCCTACTGACAAAATCATTTTGATGGACTTGACAAGACAACTCATGGAAATGTAGGCATACCAGTCCACATTGCATAGAGCAGGGGTGGGGATTTCCTCACGAAATCCATTAAGGATTGGTGTATACTCCTTGGATATAGTTCCCAACACAAAGAACATGGAGTTTGAACTCCAGATGATTACCTTGAAGAAATTCATAGCTAGAAGCTGCTTTGACTGGAGGAGTTTGAATGATGAGATCAGGAGGCAGTTTTTGCATGTACACCGCCTCGAGGACTTATGGATTGATTTGCGTACGGAGGTGGATATCCGAAAGATGGACTATTGCCAGTTGACCATCAAGAAAATTGTTGATTTCAACCTTGCAGAGATCCCTGCTGGTGTTGAAGATGATGATGATATCCTTGATCTAGATTACACAAAACATCATGTGGAGAACTTGCCCATTCTACCTCCGACATGGTCATCTAAGGAGAGTACCTCAATTTGGGATTGGTTCCGATCCATCCTTGCTAATACCAACATTTGGTTGAAGAAAAGGGGCCTTAAATGGATCAGAATGAAGCCAGGAAAAGACTTTGACTCTGCTGGTCCGATTGGTTTGAGGTCTGAAATTAAGGGTAAGGGTAAGGATGGTACATCAACCTCAGCTTCAAAGTCTCCGGTTTCATTCATTCCAAAACTCACTATCAAGGGAGGTAAGGCTACAAGAAGAGTCCTTGAGGTAAAAACCGTGGAGCCTCAAAAGATTCAAATTGATTCCAGTGATGATGAGATTCCACAGAAGCCTAAAAAGTCTATTCCTACAATGACTTCTCCTATGGATTCATCAGTTGCAACAACACTTCCAGACTCTGCGCCTGTGTCAATTGAGTCTCCTGATTCACTGTTGGACACAGTTGTAGATACATTCTCCACAGAATATGCACCTCTTGAAGATTCAGGCATGATAACATCGGCTATGCCCATCTCCTCAGTTGCTCCTACAATTATGTTAGAGGATTAGTACCAAAGCTTCGAGGGTGTGTTTGATGCATACTCCATGACTATCCCCTCCATGTCGGTTCCATTTATGACATTGCTGGACACTACCTCAACACAATTCGAGCAGTTCATGGCTGAAGTAACTCATAGTAGTCCTACCCCAGTGGCCTTTCAGACGAAGACTCCTCCCATTGTGACCACAGTTGCATAGGTTGACTCAGTAACCACATTGGTTACTACATCTGCAACAGGATCTTCTTCTTTCTCTTTACCTTCATGGCTAAGTGCGATAACACAGAAAAGAAAGAAGGAAGAAATCCCACTTGAATACTTTGACTTCAAACAAATTGCTAGACCAAAAGCCCCAAAGAGCAAGAAAGAAAAATCGGTTTCAAGGGTTGTGGTTGGGAATGATGAAGTCAAATATGCTGAGGTAGTTGAGCCTTTAGTTGACAAACCTACAGAGGAGATGCAATCCACAAATTAGAAGTTCATCAAAATTGAACTTGGAAAACAAACACGTCTGAGTTGTCAACAAGATGCGCTCAACATGCTTACACCGAAGAATGATAAGTTGTGGGAAAAGAAGAACAGGATGAAGGAGGAGAATGCATGACTTTTGGATGCCATGGAAAAAATGAAAAACTCTTCTTTATCAACTGATCCTATTTCTTTTGAGCATGTTGTATGGGTGGAATTAAAAGCGAACACCCTTGATGACTGGAGCAGACGAATTAAATCACAAGGTGTGCAAGTGATTCAAGATGCATATAAAGTACTAAATCACGGGAGAGAGACTACTGCCACATTGAATGAGCATTTCACATCATTCAATCAACAACTCAGAATGCTGGATGGAGATCTCATGGTTCGGAGAAGCATGATAGAGGTTGATCTCGATGTCCTAGGCGAGTATGGAATCATCTCCTCTGTGGAGATGTATTATGATTATTTGCATCTGATGGTTAACAAGGAACAGGTTATGCAAGGACTTGTGGTGGAAATAAAAGTGGCAATGGAACAGTGCAACAACCAAGAGAGCATGGTCAACAAATGTTTTCAAGAGCTGTCATGCAAAATTGTTGCTGAAAATGGTGAGTTGGTTAATGAGGAAGACATTCTAACACAGTTCACAAAAGCTATCCATCTACAACTTGAGGCGGATAACTTTAATTTCAGTATGATAGACACACTAGCAAACTGGAGGACTTCATTGAGTGGTTTGCAAAGTAAGTTCACAGAATATAAAAATGTTATTTCAAAAGGTGCAAGCACACTTCGAAAAGTAACCGTCATTGCACAACATATAGGTGAACTAGATGCTGCAGTTGTACGCGAGTCTCTGCAAAAGTTTGGAAACTTCTTTGACACTCTATGAAGTCATTTCTCAAGGATCTTAGATACTTTATTTTCTATGCTTTAATAGAATAGGTGTAGATTTTATGACAGATTACATGTAGAAGCAAAATACTTTGTAAATACAGGAAAATATGTACCTCTATAATCGCTTCATCTAATCGGGTTGCAAGCAAAGTTATAGGACTTGGCGAGTCTTGAGCCGAGCCAGGCTTGCCGAGGCAAAGTGACCCGGCAAGTTGACTCGGCCGAGTCCTCGCCGAGTCCTAAGACTCGGTGGACTCGCCGAGTCCAATGGCCTGGACTCGGACGCGTCCAGCCACGTCCAAAAAGCAAAAAAGAAATTCTTTTAATTGTTTTTAAGATTTTTCTTGGTAACATGTTGTCATACCTGGTCATTGTTTTAGCTTCGAGCCAGGAGGATTTATACAAATATAACATTTAAGTATAAGAGACATTTATTTCTTTCTTATACTTTAAGTTATATTTGTATAAATACTGTCAGGATCTTTGAGATAGGTTTCAACTTCATAGGAGTCAAAATGCAGATTCTAGATTTTGGGGGTTTTCAAAAAATTCCAGACTTACCCAAATTTCAGGATTCAGCATGCCTTCAACAATCCTATCTCCCACAACTTGTCCTGGCTTTTTGAGGGCAAATTGAAGCTGGAACAAGGATTTTCTAATGATTCTAAGACCTAAAAAGGTCATTCCATCATTTGCAAAGACTTAGAAGAGAAGAAAAAGGCTTGGGAGAAGAATATAGGGGTTTTAGAAAATACATTAGCAAATTGATTGGCTAGAGCGCGAGGAGACCCAGTGGAGGACCCTAAGGCTGAGAGTGAAGGGTCTGAGGATGATGATGATTATGAGGAGGATGCCACTGAGGTTGAGCCTCAGACACAGGGACAAAAGATGGCTGCAAAATATTCCATGACCTATCTTAGGCGTACACGTAGGAAGACATAGGGCCTTAGTCTTCTAGGCTGTAGCTTTTATTTTGATAAACGTTCTGAACTTTTCATTCCATGGATTTCATATTCCATGAATATTGTAGACTTTTGACAGTGACACTATTTATATTTCAGATTTCTAATGTGTTATTTAGTAACTAGTTTAACAGTTAACTTATTTCCTTTAGAAATTCGCATTTATACTTATGTGATCAATGTAAACTTGTTTATGTGTGCAAAGTAGCTTCTATTTATCTCAATTATTGTGTCTTTGATGTTAATTGACTGAATGATGCATGAAAAAAGTTTTAAATCCTAAAAATCTTTGAATTTCTTGGGTTTTTCAATTTTCCGAGTCCGAGACCGAATCTAGCTTGCCAAGTCCGAGGCAAGTCTGAGTCTTGTAACTATGGTTGCAAGTGCATTAGGCATTAGTAATTACAACATTGAATAAGTCATAGTTAGTTAGTTAGTTGTTAAATAAGTCAAAGTGGTTGAGGGTTTCCCCTTTTCTTTCCACTTTTCTCTCCTCTTTTCCTATATAAAGGAGAGAGCTCATTGTATATTTTCATCTTTTGGTTAGGCAAGAAGGCTACGCTTGGAAATCTTGTATTTTGAAAACTTTGTGTTTTATGGTACAATTTTTAGAATTGAATAAAAGAAGCAAGATTTTCCAAACTTTGTGTTGCAAATCTTGAGATTAAGTGATGTTTTCTTATGTTGCATTGTTTAATCATTCTTGAGTTTATCTAATTGCTTTTCTTGCGTGAATCATTCGAGCTTTCAGTTTATTTTCTTGAATACTTTGTGCTTCAAGGATAGAAATTGTTATAGTTAAATAGTGGCTTCAATTACTGAGAGTTGAAGACTTTGAGCTTCAATTTTGAGTACTTCATTTAAATTTGAGGATAATTAGTAAGAGACTTCGAGTCTTGCTATTTATTCTGGTTTTTTCTTTAAATCAGATTAATCACAGGAGACTTTGGGCCCTTGTTCTTAATCTACCAAATATAATTGTAATTGCTGTCTTAGGAGTTGTTTTTTTGTCAACCACTGAGCCACTAGTATTACCATAGCAGTAGATACTTTTTGTTAAGTTTGAAGTAGTTTCTTTTCACACGGCATTCCTGAAAAAAGAGGAATTGATAAAGAGAACCACCCATTTTTGTAAATTCAGTAAGTCTCTATTGAAGTCACTTGCGGTAAGAAAGGGGTCTCCCCTATTGCTGAGAGGAGAGATTTATCTCATTATATCGTTGCCTAAAGTCACAATTTTGTAAGTTGTAGTCTTAGTGACTTACAAATTTTTTAGCCAGCACAGTTCTAATTACTAAACATAAATCATAGCAATTAATTACAAAATGCTGCAATTTCTAATTAACTTATAACAGACAACTCTTAGGAACATTTTTCTGTGATTCAAGCAATAGTAATCCCTGAAAAGTGAACATCAATCTCACAAACTAATAGCAATTTCAGAAAAAAAAGGATTAGTGACACACCCATCTGCATACTTGGCTTGAAGTTCCTCGTAGGCTTGATAAAGCACATGCCTTCCAGATATCACAGAACTCTGCACTAAAGCAAATAAAAAAAGTACAATCATAATTGTTAAATATTAACAATACCTATGAAGAAAATTGAAACATGCAAGCTGCATAATCTTAGTCAGGAAATCAAAACCTTGGAGCTATGTTCAATGACTAAAACAGAGCACTGCACCTGGTTGCTGACAAGTGCACCAGTTTGACTTCCTCGTGGACGACTATGAAAGTACTCGTCTGATTCTTCCTCTGAAACTTTCTCTACAGTTCCCTCTATCCTAACCTGTGTATGAAAAATGGTATTTAACAGATCTTGAATATATGAAATATCAATGACAGAAAAACAGACAAAGCCTATTATGAAAAACACAGCAAAGCAGAAATTAATATCCAAATGACCAACACAAGACCCCCAGTCTCATAAAAGACATTGATTTATAGCATTCATGTTAAAGCATAAATTATCCAAAACAGGTCCAACAGAAGAATAAATGGCTAAATTAAGGTAAATTAATAACATGTAGAATGTTGTGGACTATAGTGTGAATAAGACATATGTCTACAACAAAGAGTGGAAAATTTAAATATGAAATCTAGAGCTATTGTTAGAGTCATGTTTATACATCCCAAAACATACCAACAAATAATTTAACTTTTATGCATGTGGTATGAGGCATAACATACAACAGAATCAGTCCAAATGTAGACCTTGGCATGTAAGTTCCCCAGTGAGTGTGTTAGCATCCTCCCTCTCTTTGGCACTAACATTGCCACAATTTCAAATTTTCAATGTCATGCTTTGTGGGTTCTTCTATGTAATGCCCCCTTTTGTTAAATTTTTTTTTTGGTCAATAGTAACCCATTTTATTCTTCAATGGATTAATAACATAGTTACACCGCCCTGGGGGACGGGGGGACAGTGGAATGGGGGGACAAGTTTACGGGATGGGGGGACAGAGGGGCCTGAATTTGGGGATGGCGGCGGGGGACGAGGGGGGTGTATATAGTATATACTATACATGTGGTACTTAAAATGCTAGTTATGAAAAGATGTATAACAATATAAGACACAAAGATGTAAAATCATTGAACATTGAACATTGCATTGTGATTGATCATTGAACATTAAACAATAATTATAAATTTTAAATACTCCAATCATAAAATGGAAGAGTTCTATTCTAAGTTGCCGGTTCGGGTTCGGGGACGGAATTGGGTTCGAGAATCCAGTTCATGGATTCGTGAACTTTTTTTTCCCAAGCTCACAATGAAAACCTACACAAACACAAAGAGGGAAATGGTTGTGGTCATTTAAGAGTTTTGCCTCAGTCAAACCCTCGTTTTGGTATCTCCACCTCCACAGACAACCAAATAGACGCAATATGATAACCAGTGATGGATAACCAGATTAGAGACACAATAATAACAATAATATAGAAGATAGAGATGATAAAGAAAACAATTTGCTCAAAGACACAATGAGGATATGGAATAAACTCTCCAAATAAGAGCAGAGAGCTTGAACGAGTATTGCAATGTCTAGTATGAGCAATAGTTGGCGTGAACCTGTTCGCCAATGGAAGAAAACCTGCAATGAAAATGGAGATATGGGTGCAAGAATGGTTGTGTTAAAGAATGGAATGCAAGTGAGAAGACTTGGAGATTCAAACGAACGATCAAGAGAGTGCGAGAGAGGGAAAAATGGCATGCAAAAGGGGTTTTTATCAAACCCAGAAGGAACCCGCGCAGGACGCCATCATTTGGGCGTTACAAATTCGCAGGGTGGTAGGTTTGTAATGCTCAAACGACTCTTTGCACGTCTGCAGATTCGCAAACGCTAGTGTGCCGCACGGACATCTCCATGGCGCACACGTGTCTGTGGCCGCTAGGGCTACATTGTGTGGATTTTTGGTGGAGTGATGACTTGGCAAGTGACACAGGTGAACGAGGGTGGCGGAATTGTGTCTTAGGCTAAGGGGGACAGTGCGGAAATGGCCTTTGTGTATAATTTAAGCCATTACAGATATCAACTAGCTAGCGAGGCCAGGGTTTTCCAGCTCTGTAGTTTGGGGGATGTGGAGTTAGAGACGCACTTCATTTTCAGGTGTCCTATCTACTATGAGATCAAGGGGAGATTCTACTGCCTGTTCAAGGAGACTCGTTCTCTCTCCGCCTTCTTCAGGTTCATTGACCAACGTTTCTTGGCACTTTATCTTCAAGAAGCTTTGAGGCTGCAGGACCACTCTCTTCAGCATCATCTCCCTTAGAGATAACACCACAGTCATCTTATCACCTCTTTCTTCCCAGTTCTTTCTTCGGCACATGGCACCAAGGAGGTTCTTGCCCCCCCTCTTCTGGTCTTTCTAGATCTATGAGATCTTGCAGGGATCCTTCTCATCAGCGGTCTTCTCCTTCCACCTCCGATAGTGTTCAAGGTCTGTGTGGGGTCTCCTCTCGCCCTTTGCCTTACCCTTTGGTTCTGGATTTTTTCATGGTTGTTCTGGGCCGGTAGCCTGTGGTTTGTTGTTTCACGCTTTCGGTTGTAGTCATTTTCTCTTCTCAGGCACTATTTAGTGTCCCTTTTGTGGGATGGCCTCTGTTTTGTTTCAGCAATCCCTTTAACCCGCTTTGTGATCTTTTGTTGGACACTAATAAAGTTATCTTATCTTATCTTTATCCTTCATGGACATTCTTTGTGATATCTATTATTGATGGTAATTGTTTTGAGACTTATAAGGGATACAGATTCTCAATGTAACATCTATCTTGAGCACCAAAAATGTAGGTTATCCACAAGGGAATGACTAGGCATTATGGCTCCTTGGTCAAAAAGCTCTTTGATTTCATCTAGTTTTGAGATTTATTGTCCATGCTATATACAATACGATTTTTGGCTTCAACCATATCGTATGGAGGAAAACAATTTGGCTCTAGGAACGCCAACCTTCAACTTAACAACTATTCAATTTGCTTCTTATGTTCCTTATTGCAACTCGCACTAGAAGTCTTTACTTCTCATTCTACTCCATCTTTAGGCTTGATTATCAATCCCACAAACTTCTTATTGGCCTTAATCAACCTTTTCCCTAGTTTCCAAACACAAAACTTAGAATTTTTATATTTTTATTGTGGTATTTGAACCATTGTGCTTTAAGTCATTTCAAGATGATCTCCACCAGTAATGATTGCACTAACAATGTTTTCCTCATGTATGTTGATAATACACACAAGGAAAGGGGATCCATTTAGACCATAAGAACCTTCAACATTGTTAATAGGGGAGGTAGCAGGGGGAAGATGAAATGTAATCCACTATTTTAGGCTTTTTACCCTCTAGATCGACATTACAAAAGATTTTGGACATACATAATCCCTTGTAAGTTACTCATCTCAAAATTATTTTGGCAATTCTTGGAACATCCTTTTTAGAATGGCGAAGGCTTACTACTACCTTTCAAAAGCTTCTAGTTTGTCCCTTCATTTCAATGCAAATTGTCTTTTTACACGAATTGTGAATACTGTTCACAAAAAAAGAACCAACTCCTTTTGAATGATCATGCAAACCTCAAGGGACTTAAAAAGTACTAATGGATGATATTTGGAAAACATTCCAGAGAATGGATTGCTTTGGGAATTTGAAGACATATTATTGGATATTTTGTCTTTGCCTCTTTGGAAACATGATCACTAGAGATGTTACTCTTCCTTGGACGTTATGCAGTAGAATTGAGAATAAATTGGCTTCTTATATGCATCCCTCATCTTTTGGTGCTTTCTTTCTTTCTTTCTTGTTGAAACATTGTAAAGCAATATTTAATTGAGAAAAAGTGTTACATCCTTTCCTTAATAACCTTTTTAACATCTGTTTCATGTGAAGTATGAAGTTAGTTAGTTAAGTGGATTTCGTTTATTTGATTGAGGAATTATGATTAATATGATCACATGTTCATTTATGTGGAATATTTAGTCCATAATATTCGCATGCAAATAATGTTTTACAATGCTATAAATGGTTTATGGCCTATAATATTATGATGATGAAGATGACTAATCCTTCCTTGTCAGCGGATGCAGGAGAAGATCAATCCCCCGAGTAGGGAAAGAGTATCATCAGAGTGAGAGGATGTGGACACGTGGTGAAGGTTGGAAATGTCATTCGAGCAAGAACCATAACTTGATATCTAGTCATTAGGTCTTGGGTTGGGTTGTTACCTTGGTTATGTTGAGATGGTTGTCCTTTCTCATCTTGTGTTTAATTAAGAAATATTGATCCTTAAATTAATTTGAGTGCATTGGATCCTTCCCTATTGATTTAAAGGAACAAATATGGTAAACTCTTCATTCATAATTGTTTGGTTATATATAAATTAATTTATATTTATGCATCCTAGTACTTTTGGGCTTGATATTATTATTTAATTGGCTTTGGCATGAGAGTCAATGAACTTGAGTAATATATATTTATCTTTTTTTTCTCATCGGTGCTGGCAGCTAGCGTGGCTTAGTAATTCCTCTTGTCACCCAATGGCAAGGAGTTACATGATTAACTCTCGAGCCTTCATTTTCTTGGGGGAATTGGCTCATTTGAATGGATGCACGGCTTGCGTCTTGGGCTATGCATTTGGTTGCTTTTAGGGAATTTCTTGAGAGGCATTCATCACATCTTAGGCTCTGCATATGGTTGCTTGTGAATATCTTTGGGAATTACCAATACGGCTTGGTCTACTGGTGCTCACTTGGACTCATCGTGGACTCATCGTGATAAGTCTAGAATTGACTACAAGAACTTTAGGCATGTTTTTCCATTCGCGTTATAAGTCGTATCATGTAATCATATGCAGTTGACAGTCATCATGGATCTCCATTGCTGTGTAGAATATTTTCAGATTGATATGTATATTGCTCAGTCTATTAGATATGAATCTTGTTGTTTGTTATTTTGTTATCATCGAACAGAGATTGCACTTGTTCATATTGTTTGATCGCACCATACTGATATGTCATTCTATTTATGTAGGCATCGATTTGCACTTATGATCCATACTTTGGGATCAAACATTGAAATGATATACTGCTATTCATACTTTATTTATAACAGAGAGTCATACCAATGTATCCTTTCTCTCAAATAGTCATTATGCACAGTTCGAACTATGTTTAGTTTGCATCAGTCTATATTGCATGATCGCCATTCATTTCCAGCGAGGAAATACGGAAATATTTCTTTAATCCGAGGTCCATCAAATCATCAGTATCACATGACAAAGAATCCTCTAACCAGTTAGGAAAATATAATGATCTGACAGTTTATAGCTGCTGCATTCTGCATAATGGACAGCCTTATATTAGTTTGAACTAAGAGGTAACTTATCCTAAGTTAAGTCTGGACTGGGTTAATTCAGTGTTCATCATATGTCAATTCTTTTAATCCTTAAGTCTTGTTAGACAAGGGTAGAGACTATTGGTCTGTGTTCTTTCCTTATATCCTGGATATGATAGTATATTACCTAATCTGAACCATAACAGAATTAGATATCAGGGTATATTGTGAACAAACTAGAGAATTAGGCATGTGTTCACATGGCCTCGGACAGTTAAGGAATGTATTTATCATTTAGGGTAGCGAATCCTTAGGTCGAGATAGACCAAAAGAAGAGTATAACTCATGTCACACATAACAATAATAAATCCTTTCATCATGGTAAATTATGTACTTTTGATTGGAATCTGTAATTTGATATGAATCAGTGTATTATCTGAGAATTTTGTCATTCTGTTACAAATCTGTACATTTTCGTGATACTGTTTTCTGATATGGATCTGAGTATCCTTGTGAACCTGATATGAATTGGAATAACTTTTAGGATTACGATATAATAGATGTGAATTTACAACTTATTTATGAATCTGTTATCGGTCAAACCATTCTTAGTAATTCAGGGTGGACATATCCCCCAGTCTCTCTCATCAGAACAATCTATATTGCTCAAGAGTTTCCATCTGTGGAAGTAATACTTAACTAGTAATCATCCTGGCTCTGTTATCTCAACAATTTAATAACACTGTAAATCTCTTGGATAATCTTTTAGTTGGGTAAAACCAGATTATTACAAAATATGACAGTATGTCATCAATAAGAATGTTGTATCATCATCAAGTCTAAATTGTTATAAGTGTGGCTGCATTTTGGGAAGAGATTCCATTTCTATCCTAGGAAGGGAAATTAGAAAAGACTACAATAGTCATTCATACTTTAATGTTTATAACAACGGTAAAGTGTTGGGAAGGGACTCCCTGTAGATTGGTCGTCAACCATGGAAACCATAAAGGTTTTGCTTATGCCAATGACTATCAATCTCAGGTCAATGGACAAGTCTTGGATGGGTCATGGAGACCTTAATGAGTCCAAAGGACTCAATATACGAGTTTGGTGGTGACTATGACAGCACGAAGTACAATGCTTGCACCTATAAAACCTTGGCCAAGGTGCTACTATGCTACGGGTAGTAACCGTCAGTTACTAGAACTAGTAGAGAAATGTCTACCTAGGAAGGTTCACGTGCCAGCATTCCCTCAAATAGGGTTGGGCCACTTCCATGAGGAAGTTGTGCAAGAGACCGTTTAGGTCGAGATCATAAGATCAATGGTTGGGTGGTAAAACCCCCGATGATACTCTTTTCCCCTTGAAGAAATCAGGAGCTCAAAGTAGGACAAACAAGATTGAACCATCAAGCTTATGAGGTTCTGTGGTTTATGCTTGACAGTTATCTCAGTTAATGCTTTATTTTATATAGTAATTAAGAAATGGAAAATTGTTAATGTCCTCTTCGTGTGAAATCAGTTATTGAATTCTTTCTTCCAGCATTAATGGGAATTGTTAGTTAAACTGTCTTTCATGTGAAGTTAGTTATTCAAGTAATATTATATCTTTCTTCAATTATTAAATGAACTTTCAGTTGTTCATGTTCATGTGAAAAGGATAGTAGTTACTTTTGTTAAATTAGTTAAAAGAAAATTTCTTTTATTTCACATGAATTGTTCGTTGATTGATTGTATTATCTGGTCATTAGATTTGGTTTGTTACACAAAGCAATATTCTTCCCCTCACAAAACCAATGGATTTTAATGTAACTTTTGAACTACCTCAATTGATGATGATCTCTGCATTCACTTGCCCTTTGGAAGGCTGGATTTCCAACTTGGTCCCTACTTTGAATTTTTGTACAAGCCTAAAGGATTCCTCATCATCACCCTCTTGTTTAAAGTCTGCGTGTTTTTTGTCTCCCTCTTTAGGATTTGTTTTTCTTCTATCCATTTCATGAACATCTTAGTTAAGGCAGAAATATCAATCTACAATTTAGAAAACAAATTGGATTTTGCAATCCAGCTTTTCCTCTCCCTCTTTGGGGTTTTCTTCTTTAAAACTATCCATTTCATGAACATCTTAGCTAAGGCAGAAATATCAATCTACATTTTAGCAAACAAATTGGAGTTTGCAATCCAGTTCTCATGGATCCACTTCCTTGAAGTTGGGTACCATCACCCACGCTTCATTCCACTTACAAGTCTCATGGAAATAGCACTCCAATATGTTGTTTTTCCCATCAGATAAATTGTGATAGACTGTCCATAGTGTGAAGAAAATTGTTCTCATACCAGAATTTGATCTATAATTGGATATCTTATAGATTCCATGATCCATCAGCTCATCAAATAAACCCCTTTTTAATAAATAAAGAAAAAAAAATACAAATTGTATGGAAAAGAATACTAAACTTCCTACTTTTATGCTCAGAAATATGCATACAAAAAACCGTTAAAAAAAGAAGCTTAAGGAATCATGAATCAATACATGTAACAAATTTATATATGTAGAGAAAACTCTTTATAGGTAAACTCCAACAAAATCAAGAACCTTTTCATAACTTCTGGAATACTTTACCATAAAGATATATGACTTTATGTCCAGTATAGACCCGCACTGTGACATCATAATATAGAAGACCACAATGGCTTCCTCTATTTCTAACTACATTCCCTATGTCCTTGAAAATACTTCCAAGGATGTTCATAAGGTTGCTTCTCTTCAATTCTATAGAATGCAAATCAGTGTTTTTTGGTTAGATAGCTTGGGTTGCCTCTTAATGTGGTTGCTCAAAAGTGATATGCCAACTAGAAATTCAGTTATTCTCAGCCCAATGATGAAACCTTCAGCTGTCCTGTGATCTGTACTTGTTTCCAATTGTTTTCATCATATAGTATGTCCACTATGAACTGAGTCTCATCTTTCTAGGTTGTACAAATCTATTGCATCTAAGCAAAAGGGTTGCACAAGGCTCAAATCTCGGTGAAAACTTTATTATGTAATATATCAAAACAATTGGCTTGGAGTGAAATCCCCACCAAGGGCAAGAATTCTTATTTTCCTTTTCAACCTTTTGCAAAGCCTGGAAACTCCACTTCAAGGTTCCTCAAAAAATGGTAATACCTATGCTTCAAGTAACTTTTTATCTTTTTTTGATGATCCAATTCAGATCAGGAAAAATCATTTTTAATATAAACTTGAAGAGAAAGAATTTACAACCAAACTTCAAATGGTATTCCAATCCTATTTATGTAAAATCTGGAAAAAATAAATAATAATCTATATTACCAAGTTCTCCCAGAACCACTCACTATAATATATTTAAATATATATTAATTATTAAATTATTGATTGTTCTGTCTATTAAATTACTGCTAATATATTTATATTTATTTCTATATTTGTAATGATAAATTATAATTTCTTTTACTATTTTTTATAACTAATATTATCTTATGTACTATTTGTACTGCTGACCCCCACCATCTGTAAATTTTGAAAAAAATTGATGTCCATGCATTCCCCTCTCTCCTGAAATTCTGTAAAACAATGCTTATTTTAGAAGATTATTGCCAATGGTAGTCTTTATATGAGAGGTGATGGCTACATTTTGGTATAAATTTTTTCTCTTCTAAGCCTGATAGTTATTTCCTGCATCTGTTGCTGATATTGTTCCCTTATATGATATGACCTACAACAAAACTAGAACATTTTGGAACTGTGCACCTATTGGGTAGGCAGCCAAGTTATCATAATATAGACGTTGGTACTCATGCAGATAAGACAATTTTTCAGGGAACCCAGAATAGGATAAAGCATACATATAAAAGAAAAACTTTGCCCTAGTATACATCTGATTTCTTGCATTTTTTTGGTTTCTCATTTTGATGAGTCTCGGTGCTAAGTAGCCCAAGTCAACTTAGCAATCAGTCTTGTCATGTAAATGCACGTCTGAGGCTTTCTGTACCATGCTTGCAAAAGCTTCTCTTAGTACAGAACTGAAATTTATAACCATATTGTGAAATTTTCAAAGCAGCTTAAAAAAGAATAATGCAGCTAATTGGTACTCCTGTATGAAAAAGCTACATCATCTTGTAATTTTTGAAAGATGAGCAAGCCGTTCCTGCTTACTTGATTACTAAAAGTTGTGAGGACAAATGGAAGCTAAAGAACCATTTCTTGTTTGAATAAAATTTATTAGATGCAACTTCCGAATCTTCTGTTTGAATAAAAAGTAGTCATCACAACATCAGATTAAATATATAGAAAGTATTAGATGTTACTTTCAGATCTTGTGTTTGAATAAGAAGCAGTCATCACAACATTAGATTAGAAAAATATTAACTCAAGGGATGATGCATAGATGCACTAAAACGACATGACTTAATGTACAAGATATGGACCAACTTAATTTACTATATTTTAAAAAATTAAATGCCTTTAAAATAACTTTCTATTTATTTAAATAACCCTAAGGCTTAGTTTAAAAATTTGGTTGTCTGACATGACTCCAGATAAGAGAAGTGAACCCTTCAATATAGGGTGCTCAACTACTGGCCCCACTTATTTATTAATTCAATGACAAAAGTGTTTCTTTCATAATATTTTTTCCCATCATTATGACAGTTGTTTCACCAATTCGCATCATGGAAGAAGATTCACTACTAAATTTTAACAGAATAGCATTCTGGAATGGAAGTTCCTTGAGATAATCCACGAGGAACATTCAAAAAACCAAACGTTTCATATTGGGACCCCAGACATGCTAGCAACATCTCTACAATATTTGAAGTAGATACAACAAACACTTTACCTGGCGATGAAGGCCTTCCCAAAAGAAAAGAAGAGAGGCATTAGGATTCTCAAGTATTTCATGTGCCTTTCTACTTTCATAATTTGTATACCTGGTTTATTATCATGAATACCAAATAATATAAGAGTGAGCTAATGCTGAATCGTTAACAATTCATCCATAAAAACCACTCCTCTATAAATAGTCACATAATGAAGGGATTAAGAACAGCATTATTAAGTATAGAAACAATGATTATTGGACAAACTCAACTAAGAACTGAAAGAATCCTGGTATTTATCAAAACAGAGATATCCAAGTTTAGTATAAAAAAGAAGCCTTACCAAACAAAACCGTGTTCATCAACTCCTTTCAGCAAGACCATGCGTACAGAACTACAATAAAACAACATTAAATGTAACAGCTGTACAAGGCCATTAAGAAGCTGTTATTTCTCACTGTTGAATTAATCCTAGACTGCCTTGTTGATTTTTCCAGGATTTAGAGTTCCGATATGATAATTAATTGAACAACAGATATGCCTTTCTTGGAAATAACAGTAAAATTAGAATGATATATAAAATAGATATATAATAAACCAACATACGGGTGACCAGATTTATCTGCAGTTGCCAAAGCCATTGCATTTGGCTCATTTAATCCAGCAGCTACAGCATCCTCAAACCATTCTTGGAACTGCAAAAGAGCGGCATTACATCAATGATATAACATTATATGTTCTCATTATATAGCAATCTTGAGATCAAATCATGTAGTAGTCCTTGTCTAATCATGTATTCTTGCTGATTATACATAAAATTGTAGATCGTGAAACTATACTAAAGACTTTCACCACTTCATCTTTTTTGATCTTGGCTTTCAGAAAAAAAATAATCAACCATTCAGGAATGGTTTGTACTTGTTTAATTGGATCATCCTTCAATTGCTCTTCAAGAAAAGCTGGAGAAATATAGTTCTCTCGAAGAGCTGACACATCAACTGATGGGGGCTTTCCAATGCGCACACACATAGTAGTATTGGGATACTGAGGAAGCTGTAATGAGTACTTTCTTGCAACTTCTGGAGGAACAAACCTACCCCCTAGAAAGTGATGAGGACCTGTGAATTTCCTGGCACACAATTTTGGTGCAGTTAAAGACACCTGAAAAAGAAAATGTCATGTCTGTAGTAAGAAACAATAAGTGTATAAACCAGCCGCAATAGGATTTTGTTTCCACAGTCAGCTTTCTATACAGTTGGAATGGATGCCAAGATAAAATAATGAAATTCAAATAGATATGAGCCAAACAACTAGCAGCAATTATCTTGCAGAGAAAGACAAAATAGCATGGATAACGAGAAACCAGCATATCTGGTCTAAGCCCTGAGTCATTTATATCGCCTTCTTCCACATGCCATCCAGAAGGAATATCAACTGACACAACAAAAGGTGTTCCACCATTTTTGGAAGTAGAAGCAGTTGCCATGACAAGTTTGTGAATCAAAGCATCAAAAGGAGGCCTTGGTGTACCTACAAGGTTCAAATACTCCACACTTTTATAATGCATATATATATATATATATATATTATGACCATGAACATTAAGAAGAGCTAACATCTTAACAAACTGAAAATTATAGTTTATTACATTTTTATAATAAGAATCCCACTTTGGAATACTGCCACCATTTTCACAATTCAGTGTGCTGCATGCATTAAAAGCACGATACCTAACAGATTAGTATCAAAACTAACTGAGCCATTTTAACATGCAATTTTCTTAATCAACAATAATCTTGGATTCAATTGCTACCCATTTCAGCATAGTACAACCATTCGCACTGCAGCATATTAAAAGCATTCCCAGTATGAGCATGGGCATTGTTTGCAAATTGACAAATAGACCAAGGATAGCATATTCTTCTTTTCTATAGTAGGGCTCCCTGTGAACTATACCTAAGCTTTAGAGTCTGATCCTGAAACCCCCCTTGGAGTAAAACAATTATGCCTCCTCCCTGGAGTACTAATTGGGTTATGCCGGAACCTGTTCTACTGTTGTCGTTGGTAAGGTAATGATGATTCTGTGGGCAAGCCTTGCATTTCTTTTCATTCTTAAGATTTGAGGATTTTGTAATGAAAATTGAAAAGGCAGCAAAAAAAAAAAGTTTATTCATTTAAATTCGGGATTCAAAATATGGTAGGATACACCCAACAAGATTGACCAGCATATGCAGAAATTAGCATTTGCAGATGGGGTCGTAAAACTCAGATTCAAGATAAAGAAAATAGAACAAATCATTTTAAGACAGAAGATTCAAACAAAATCCAGAAGAACAGATTCATAGAGTGAAAAAGTGGGTTCGAACAAGTTGAATTATGACTGCCACTTAGTCCAGCAGGCATGACTGAATGGTAAAGATAGAGTGCTCCACAATGAGATCTGTGTTCGATTCCCCTCAGCAACTACCAGGTAAGTTTCTGTTCTATTCATGAAGGAAAATGAAGTGCAAACTGTAGGTACTTGGGGATTAGATCTCATTTGTGCTCCACGGATCAATGAGCAAGAAAACTCTCATTTGAGATTGGCTGATAAAAAAAAAGTTATCCCATTGATTTTTTTTGAGATGTGATCAATGAACAAAGATAGTTTTCTTTCAACCCAAATTCCAAGAGACGTATGGATAGCTTTCTTTCATTTCTGTATGGATTACTATAAATGTCATAGCATCATTTCCATCTTATTTGTCTTTTATTTGCAACTAAGAATTGATTTTCAATTTCACCTATATGTGATTCCCGTGCTCATTTTTACTTCTGTATTTAAAATCAAATTACCTGTATTTTCACTTGCAAGTGAGATTTTTTTTTAACTCTTGGCAGTTTCCCATCTTTCTGGCAGTGAATATATGCTTTAAACTAAGCATTTTAATACATAGAACTCGGTTTAGCTAGAGTTAATTCAGACATTTTGTCAAACATATCACTTGCATCCATTTTCATATTAGAAATCTCTCCACCAGTTATTGACGGAGCTCTGGAGATATTTTGTCCACTCTTAAAATGCCGAGAAACTTTGCTTGAATTAATATTAGACTTGGCAGTCTTTGCTACCGTTGAGGTAACTGTCATGTCCCCATTTTGGCTGACATCGTTTGGCATGACGGATTTGCCTATCATCGACTCTCCTAGGCAAATGGTTTGGAGAGAGGGTCATTATGTTGATCATTTGATTGCATATTGCTGACAAAGCCTACATTCTGTAGAGCCTACATCCAGTTTGGGCCTACATGCAGTTGTAGTGGAGCCTACATCCAGAGTGAGCCTACATTCAGTCTTGAGCCTACATTCGGTTGTAGTTGGGCCTACATTCAGTTATGAGCCTACATTGTTATAATTTTGAGTTGAGAAATGTACTTTATTATTATAATGTTATTTTATTATAAAGTACATTATAATTGGATGTTTCTAGAAGTTCTAGCAACTTCTCAAGGAAAAGAATAAATAGAGGGCTTGGACTTTCATTTGGACATGCTTGGATTTGGGATTTCTTCTACTTCTTCATTGTGAAGCGATTTGTAGCCTTGTGGTCTGCAAATACTATTCGATCTTTGGAAACGAATCACTCCCTTGGATTGGCATAACTGAGGTAGTGAAATATCTACTGAAGGGTTGCAAATTTGGAGTTGGTACTCAGCCATCTCATTGGTACTTCATTGAGAATTTGATGTAAGGGTTTGTTTGTGATTGAAACAACATTTTAGGAGGCATTTTAAGTAGGGCCGAAATTATAGGAGACAATTTTTAGCAGATCCGAAAAAGCAAATCCGAAAAAGCAGTCCGAAAAAGCAGACCTGAAAAATTGATATTGAGGGTTTGTAACTGGTTGAATAAGGGTTTGGAATTCATCACTTAATTGGTGAATCATTTGGTGAAGATTTGGAGATCATTTTGGTACGTTTTCAGTTCAGTCATACCAGGGTTTGGAATCAGATTTTTGTTCATATCTCCTAATCTACTTGGAGATTAATTTTATGCATTTGGGAAGTGATAATACAACCCTAGGCGATTCTGTTTGCATCATTTTCAGCAGTCACAACTTTGCATATAAATTAATACTGCAGCTGTACATGTCCGTACTGTACGGCCTAGTACAGCAGCAGGGTATAGTACAGATTTTGGACCAGTTTGGGGGTGCAGCGTCAGGTCTTCTTCATCAGCATTTGATTCAATAAAGTTGCTGCACTATCCAGGTTCCTTTGCATAATTTGAAGTTTGATATTTGATGTCAAAATTATAATAGGAGTTGCATTTTCTATCACTGCTGTAACAGTCCAGTATATGTCATAAAAATAGTCACTGTTATCAGTTGAAATCAGGGATTTGTAATTTAGATCATCATAGTTAATGTATGTTGAAAGACTATCAAATTGGTGCATTGTTAAGGTCTCAAACTTGCATAGTTACAATTGTCAATTCATTGCAATCTTTGGAAGTAGACAAATCTGAAAGTTGTAATCAGACATTGCTATATTGTAGTTAGGTTGAGATAGTGCATTGCAAGGTCTTGTTCATGTGTGACAGTCATACATTCTCTTGTCACAATTCAGTGCTCATATGTAAGAGTTTGTAACAGTCATATATTTATAGAAAACCAGTCTACTGAACATTGCAATCAGATTTGAGAAGTTTATGATATATTGGCTTTGCATTGTCACTTCTTATATTGGTATTGTTATCTCAAGTGCAAAATTGGTGTCCAAAGCAATAATCACACTGAAACACATCATTACAAGCAAAACCGTTCAGTGCATGCCAAGTGTTTGACGAATTGCCATAGTTCAAATTTGGGGGTTTTCGTGATCCTACTAGAAGGGGTCATTACAGTAACATGTTCCAAATCAAACTCACCATTGTCATTGAGCAGATTATTCCAAGTAATAGATGATTGCTGGTCACTTGCTTGAAGAAAAGATTTATCATGCTTCATACTTAGTGTAATAGCTCATTGGAAAGGTAATAAAGCGTTTTAAAAGTTGGACGTATAGCTAAGGGGGCCTTTGCACATGAAATGTTGTTATTATTTCAAAAAGGTCATTTTTGAGAGAAGGAATTATTATAATTTTTAAATAGAAAATCCCCTCCAAAAAGACTTGTCATTTCTCGGCTGTAAGTAGTTGCAGTTTTGTTCTTAATATCAAATTGAGATGACAAGGCTCTAATCTCTTCTAAGGCCTTTGCTGATTTCTCTGACAGATCTTGCAAGAATATATCAAAATTTGAAGTTCTTGTCATCAGACTGCTTGCCACTTGAAGTTGTTGTTGAAGCACCTTTTAAGTTGTTGGTCAAATTTACTTTGACTTCAGCAACCTGTTTGTGGAGAATGTCCACTCTTTTCTTCTCATAGTGGTCAATTGCCACTGTTTCTGGATCAATTAGATCCTCACCGATTGCATGTGCCAGAACTTCTAGCTGATCGATGACCGGTTCATCTTCATCTATGTCAGCATCTGGTACAAAGTTACACAGAATGTTCTTTACGATGGTCAGGACCATGTCCTGTTTTCTTTTGGTCAGCTCTTTCAATTGTCTTGTCGACATCTTGCTGATGTCCACCACTGTATCAATGACTTTACTCTTTTTAGCTTCCTTCTCCTCGGCAAATGACAACTTCCTCTTAGATGAGGAGCTTGGTATGTCTGCTTGTTCCTGTTGCCTTTGCAATTGCTCCGGTTGAGCTTGCTCAATGTGGATTGGGATTTCTTCCTCTTGTCCCTTAATCTCGTCAGCTCCATGTTGAGCTGTGTTTTCTGGTTGAACCTCTTCTTCCAGTAGGTCTTCTTTGGCAGGAGGTTCTTCCTCTGCAGGTGGTTCTTCCTCGGTCTGAGCATCATATTCCGGTTGCGCTTCAACCTCTATATTCTGTTCCTATTGAAGTAGTTCATCCGGTTGCTCTGCAACTGTATGCAGTTCACATATCGGTACTTCAATTTCTACCTCTTGCTCAACATTTATTTGTTCACTAGCTGTGAACTCTTATGTTTGAACTTTTTCCTTTCCAGTAGAAGGTTCTTCACCAGTTGTGAATTTGATCGGTGGTGCTTGCATTAGTTCAGCTTGATCCTGAGGACCTAAATTGACCAGGGTACTGAAATCATACTTTTGCCAGAAATTCAAGGTCTCTTCATAGACCTCTTTATCAAGTCCATTTATTATTTTGGCAACTTTGATTCCGGTCTCCAAATTCATTCATGCCTCTTCTAATAGAAGCTTTATGCGGTCTTCACTTAGGCCAGGTAAGACTTGAGACAAGGTTTCTCTATTTATTCTTGTATTTGTTCCTAAACCAACTCTCCATTTGGCCTGAAGCCTAGCATTCAATTCCGGTGGAAACTTTGACCTGTATTCCCTTGGAATTCTATAAAAGTCCAGAAAGGTTTCCACTATTGCTACAATAACTGCCTGTTTGTCTTCTTCTTCTAACATACTATACCACTTAGCAACATTGTCTATTATACCGAAGTCCATTACTTCATCAACTATATCATTGACTGACATAGGTTTAGTGTTACCTTTACTTGGAGAGATGAGAACAACAGGTCGTGCTGGCTCGCTGCTCCTATCATCGGTGATGTCGATGACCAGTATTGTCGAACTCTTCTCTTTGACTGGTGCTTCGGCTCCAAGCACTCCTTTTCCTTTACCAATGTCAGGGACCGGTGGAACTGTTGCTCTTTGAGCTGCTTCTTCCGCTTGCTGCTGGGTTTGAAGAAATTTGGTCCACATTATTACTCTTTCATCATGCACTTTCTCAGCTTCCCCAATAAGCATGAGACCGATCCTCCTCTTTGTCGAGAAGGTTTGCTGATGTAGTTCAGCTTGTTCTATGGCTTCCTCCATAGTGAGGTGATTCTGGACCTCTAAAAGAGCTCGTATCCTTAGCTCCTTCTCTCTATCCATTGAAGCTTTCCACCTATCTTCAATAATTTCTAGGAGATCCTTAGGTATAGTCTTGCAAAGTTCGGTGGGATGTAGATTAAACTTGTGAATGCAATGCACTAACGCTTCTTCAATCTTTCTCCTGTCTTCATCATTGCTTAATTCGTACCTTCTACCCACTTGTCCTAACCTCCTTGTTTCCTTTATTCCTGCTACAAATTCATCAATATCTGTCTTTTTGGTCTTGGTTCAGACTCCTTCACCGGTTTGCTAGAACCCCTCTTCCTTTTAATTAAAGGAACTGTGTCTTCTGAATCCATCTCCTCCTGTTCTGTTGCCTGGGCGCTGGATACCGGTTTTGCTTTCTTCTTTCGAGCCTTGGGTTGCTCCGTCGTTGGTTTCTTCTTTGGTGTGGGGGCCCTTTTGGTGTAGACGTTTGTGATCGGTGCCCTCTTTTTAAGGTTCTCTTGAATCTTAGCAAATGTACCGAACCGGTTTGCAGAGAGATCCAAGTTTGCTTCATTTAAGGCATCAGCATATGCCTTAGCAGTTCTGGCAGTGATCTCATACCCCAGCTCAGGAGCATATACTTCTCTAGGTTCCACTACTTGAATGATGCAGTTATCGGTGGTAACCAGAAAGCATACATCGTCCTTGTACAGGTCAACAATAGTTGACGGCACCCTCTCTCTTTCATGCATTTTTAATTGAAATGCCTCAAAGTGTTCAGTCATCACACTTCCTAACTGGTTTCCTAGTTGATTGGCCATCTCACTTATCTGGTGCATAACCGGTCTGTCGGTCTTCCATACAACCTTTCTGATTCCCGCGAAGAAGTTGGAGTAGTAGAAGTAGAGGCATACCAGAAGGGTCCTGTACTTCATTGATTTTTTTCTCACGACTCCGAGCTTCATATTTTCAAATATTTGGCTTTGGAGCATTGCACAAATGTCGTATTGGGCATTATCGTGCATTATCCGGTGTGCAGCATGAATTGCTCCACCCGGTATGCTGTTTAGATTGCTAGACTGGTAAACCTTGTACCCAATTACAGCAGACGCAAAACGGACTCCATCATCCTCAATTTCGTTCACGGTCATTAGTCGACCATTAGATGTTGACTTAGTTAATTTGTTGACGATGGCATTGGAGATGGTCCTTAGGGTTAGTGCTTCCCCTCGGTTGCTGTGTCCGGTCACTCTATGCAGATCGTCTTTGGTGATCGGATTGCATGCACCTCTAGTTAGCTAGAAACCCGGTTCGTGAAGACGAATGAGAACTAGTCGAATTAGGTCTTCCTGGAAGACGGTCGGGTAGCATACTCCATTGATAAGTCCAAATGATATTAGTTTGGCATACTTATCGGGAAGTCTCCCTTCTTCAGACAGTGACAAGTACTCGCCTTGAATATAGGTTTCACCCAACTCTTCTTGTTTGGCTTGAATGAACGCTGTGACATCTCCGGTTAAGAAGACTCCTCCTGGTACAGACGAGAGTGCACCAGCCATATGGTTCTCTTTGTTCTAAACCGGCAAAATGTTGTATGCTGGCTTGTTCGCCTAATCTCCTTTGATCAACTTTACGATAGAGGATGATGATGCCATTGCGAACAATTGATTGACAGAAAGAAGCTTTGATCGGTCTAGCAGATAATCGCTCACGATGATCAAAGCGCAAGAATATTACTCATAAAAATTCGTTAATCACAATGAAAGCAAAGTAAAACTTATGAGTAATTCTTCTTTCTTTTATAGGGTTAGGTCATAACGGTAATTACCAAACAGTAATTATTTGTTAAACGGCTACAGTAATAAATGTCTTACCTAACTTTTCTTTCTGCTTTTGCCAACTGGTGATCCGGCTTTTTCGGTTTGGCAAACCTCGGTTGTTTACTTCTTACTTGTCCGGTTATCCTTGTAGACTGAGTGAGTCCGATTCTCATCAGTCTTACCGGGAACGGTAGATTTTCTACTGGTTCCCTCTAGGCCTTCTTGGCTCAGTTTGCAGAAGAGATATCACCATCTGTAGATGATGATCTTTCCTCTCACTTCTCCTCAGCAGAGCTCTTTGATTCCTTTTTGAACCAAATCTGTCTGACTGTTTTACTAGTCTTCTCTTCCTTACTGATCTTCTCATTTGAGGGTGAGATCTTTTCTTCTGGTTTGACCAATTGTTTCCTTATGTTCTTGGACTGGTTCCTGCAGTCTTCTGCCAGGTGTCCAACTTTGTTGCAATGAAAGCAGACTACCCCAGTTGCCTTCCATGGGTTCACCCTTCTTGGGTTGGGTGAATTGCTCCAAGAGTCATTGTGACTGTGCATTCCGCAGTTTGTACAGTTGGCTGTGCTCTGATTCTTGTTTCTCTTGGTGAATACCAGTCTTGGGGATCTAAATGCCATTGTCTTTGATCTGCATTCTTCAACCTTGTGTCCAAACTTGTTGCATGCATAACAGTAGCCCTTGAAGCTTCCCCTGCTTCCACTGGACACCGATGTGGGGCTGGACCAACATTCATTGGCCTTGTGGCCATATTTGCAATAGTTTTTGCAGTAGCTGTTGTTTGGCTTTACCGGTGCATTCTTGCAGTTATTTGTTCTATGACCCGATTTCCCACAATGATTGCAAGATGTGTTAAAGCTCTTCTTACCTTTTTGTGCCAGCGGCTTCTTTTCTTTCTTGCTTGTCTTCGCTCCAGAAGATTCACCACTCTCTTTGGTGACTTCACTGGTGAATCCAAGACCGGTTTGATCTTTATGCTTTCTTTGAGCTTTAAGTTGCTCATCAAGCTTGACCGAGCCCTCATTGTATCTTCTCAAGGTTTCATTTCTTTATTCAAGTTCTTTCATTTGTTCCTTCATTCGGTACAATTCCAGTGCCAGTCTTTTGCATGCCTCATCCCTATCATGCCAGCCTTTCTGCATGTTGGCATTTTCTTGGGTGACAATCTGCATGTCTTTTTGAAGTTGCAGAATGACAAGCTCATTTGCTCCTATAGCTTCCTCTGCCCGGTTTCTTGCTTTTTCAGAGGCAGTTATGGATTTGACTGATGTGTTTCTTTCATCTTCAGCTTTTCTCTTTTTCTCGATTAGTTCAGTCATCCTTAGGGCGTTATCCTTTTGTTCTCTCTTAAGGTTGGAGATCTGATTAGCAGGATCTGGTTCCTCTCCATAAGCTCAGAGACTACTTCCTCAGCTTCATCAGATCCACTCTACCCTGAGAGTTCATCAATGGTCTCATTGCTTTCATTCAATTGTAGAGCTAGCTCCTTTCTCTTTGCAAGTGACCTTCTCAGCCTATTCTCCAGAGAGGCAATTATCTCGTTGGCTTCCTCTAGTTGTTTCTGATACCGGTAACCCTCCATGATCTTTCTCTCAAGCTATTAGACTTTTATGTATAGAGAACTACACTCTGATACCAATTGTTATTACTAACCGGTTACTGAGAGGAGGGGGGGTGAATCAGTAAGAACTATTTTCTTCAGTAATTCCAATCTTGTTTAATACTTCTTGTAATCTAAGCAAAGTGTAAAACAAACATTCATAACTGTAAAAGAAGTACACAGATCAACACAAGATATATACATGGAAACCCTCGGTTAGAAAGAAAAACCACGGTGAGACAGAGCTCACAACTTCACTACTGCAGAATGAAGGCACCCTGTTAGGAGCTTACAAAGCATTGGTTAAGGTGCTACCCGGTTAAGGGATTTTACAAAAGATCGGTTAAGATCTAAACCCTGTTAAGAGTCGTTTGGTTAGAGGTCTTTCAACATCAACAAAGATGTTACCCTGTTAGAGGATTTTACAACGAACCAATTAGATCCACCTTGATAGAGGGATTTCAATATGTTTTCACACCTAATAAAAACAATGATCTATTATGACACTGATTATCTGATTAGATCATACCTGTAGATCTTTCCCGGTTTGCCTGGCTGTTGAATCTTTTCTACCTCTTTTCCTTTCAACTCTGGTGACTGTGATTTCTACGCAGATGTCTCTTCTCTGCTCTGTTTGCTCAACAATTCTCAACAACCCCTTTTTCTTGTGTCCTATGACCTGTATTTATACAAGAGTTCACTGTAATGAAACCCTTAACTCATAGAACCGCCAGGCTATAAACTCAACAATAAATCATGCAATTAGCACAAAGCTATGTGTTTTGATCTGGAGTTTACATTTAAAACATCTGTAGAAATAAAGCTAACTCCTGTTAAAAAGCTAACTCCACTTCTGAGCGGTAAATGTCCCGTAAAATCCGGTTTTAACTCAAATTGCTCCGCATAATCCGGTGCGGATCTTTAGCTAGTTAGACCGGTATATCTTATACCCGATTTATCTTTGTATGCACACCGAGACTGGTATTGTGTACTCAAAATGGTGTACCGGTGTATACCCTTATCTTTATCTACCGGTGCATACACTCTGCTCTCCTAGTCTACCGGTGTCTTCTAAGTAACATGAGTGACCGGTGAGCTTTAACTGGTGCATGGTGTTTGTGAATTTACACTAATGACAACTTAAATTGCTAACAAATTCACTAGCTTATCCTTTACCCAGCAAAAGGTTCCTGGAAGATACACCTCTCTCATGCACCTTCTACCCAGCTTCAACCTCTGTTGGAGAGCAACATAGTCACACACTCTGCAATTATCTACTTATTTTAGGATGTTTTTACATCATCTTTTCGAGCTACCCTTATCCCACAATCTTTAAACTCACCGTGCTAACGATCTTCTGGCTCAGATAACATTTGATGCAGATGGAAACTGGGGATAAGTCCAATATCCTAGTCACAAACTCACAAGAGGAATAAAACAACTCATCTACTCAAGAACTCTCACAATGTCAAATCAAGGTATCTCCACTCACAAACTTTTCCAATGCACAAAACTTGAACTCAAATCTACATATTAACAAAATAGAAATTTTCTTTGCCCTATTATCTTCAGAGCCCACACTTTGCAAAAGTTCTCACTCGACACTCTGCAAGTCTGTATTCATACACTTGTTTGCTGACTCTCAATGCTTCTGCTTCAATCTTCCCACGCCCAATCTTCTAATTAACTTCTTTGTGCGTTCTTTCTTCCTCGTACACCTTTTTTACTCTCCAAGCATTCCTTGCCTCTGCGCTTCACCTTATTGATCCTTTGCAACCTTCTTTTCTTTCACATGGTCTCCTACTCTCTTCTCCATATGGTCGCTGCCTCTATCTGTTTTGTTTCTTTTAAAATTTTCTTCTCCACACTTTTCTTCATAAGTGTGGCTCTTTTCTCTTTTCCATACTCACGCCTGTCTCGTTATCTCCTCTTCTATGCTGCTTTTATCTCTTTTGTATTGTATTCTATTTAAACTAAAATTAATGAAGTCTTTAATCCCTGTGTATGTGTGGTATACGCTCTCTCAAATATCCTTTGTGCTGAAGCCTCCTCATCTTCCTTTGCCACACATTCACCTCTTAAACTAGTGTTATCCTTCCAAGTTCCAAGTCTCCACGCCTTCTACCTTCCATCTTCTCCTTGCTGTGTAGTCTCTTCTACTTCCACTACGCATTTTCCCCTCTCAAACCACTTATGTTCTTCTCCTTGTAATCTGCATTACAGAAGCTTTTTGTATTCCTGCATGCCCCTTCGAGATGATCATTTGATTTCTAGTTTCGGATTTGAAAGGCGATCCCTAGCTGGAATTAGTGTGGCTTCATTTAGGAATCATCTTTGTGCTTCAACAGAGCTTTTCTTTTTCGGGATTTCAGTATGGATGTATTTGATGGATTCTAGTTTGCAGATTTGGGGGTTTTATTAAAGATCTTTTTGCAGATTTTTTCAGAAGTTTCCTTGAGGGCAATTGAGGAGGTTATTTTTAGAGGGATTCTTGCAAGCAATAACACACTCCTATAGCTAGCCATAGCTACTTCTTGAAGTGGCTAGGTTCAATTTTCTGTTATATATCAACCTGGGTGAATATTTGATGTGGTTTTTCATCAGGTCATACATGTCAAGGACTTGAAGCTATTATACTTGCAAACTATCACAATTGGGTCGTACCATGTGTGTGGTTGGTTTTGGCATGCGAGTTTGGGAGCCAAGTGCTGCTTGTTTATTAAAGACTGAAGTTACATCCATCAGATTCACCTACTTTGTTGCTGCCTCTACGGTTGGAGAACCTAGAATTGATGTGAGTTTTGGCCTTGCTATGGCCTCCTATTATTGAAGTTATATCTGCATGAAACACTTGCAGAACTGGTATAGGGTTTGTAGGTTGAACCACCCCTTTTCCCATGGATTTGATGGCTGTATAGTGGTGCTGCATACGTCTCTGGCTGTTTGGCCTAGATTGAAAGTGGTCTTCGCATAGTTAATAGGAGTTTGATGAATTTATTTGGTTCTCAGACCTGCTGGGTATGATTTGCTTATCTTTTCATGATCTTTGGTAATATTCCTTGAGTTTCAGACCTACTGGGTATGATTTGTTTATCTTTTCATGATCTTTGGTAACTGTTTGCTGCATTGGGGGTGTATGTTACTGTTGGACATTGTTGGGATGTCTTCTTTGGTGGTTTGGAAAGGTGTTTGGTGATTTACCAAGGCTGTTTTAACCTTCAATAGTTGTCAATCAGACTTGCAGAAGCTCTTGTGGACACATCAGATCTGATTCAATACATACATCAACCTACAAGGTGATTCTTAGACCTATTCCAGATAATGTTAGCAAATAATCTCAAGGCATATCAATAGTATTCAGTTTTGTATGCCTTGATGAGAATTCTGGGTGATCTTATTGGCTCTCCACACCTGTAGCAGTAAGTTTCAATTTATTTGCAAACCTGCAACTAGTTTCCAGTCATCCTTTGAGGTATTTTGTTGACCTCTATAAGATGGGAGGTTACTTCATGATTGTGGGAAGTTTGGGAATTGACATAACATAGTCATTGCCATTTGTATCATAGTTAAAGGACTTGCCTGGACTCGCTTGGACTTGGTTAGTCCAGAGACGGGTCAGTGTGACTGGGTTCCAAAGACCCAGGACTCGGACTCTCCATGTCTGGCAGAGTCTTGGTAGACTCGCCAAGTTTGCAAGACTCACTAGACTCTGTGAGTCTTGAGCTTGAGACTTTGTCGCACGGGAAAACTTTGAAGTAAGCAAAAAAATAAAATAAAAAAGCATTTTTGAGTTAAAACAAAATTATTTATAATTCTCCTCTCAACCCTAAAAGGTCATTCTTATTGTTTTCAAGCATAAGGAGGAGAGAAAAAGAACCCTTTGAAGATAATAGTATGTCATTTAAGAGAAAACCGGCAGATTCATTGAAGGCAAGATAGTGATTGTGGATCATTTGGGATAGTTAAATGTTTGCATGGACACATTTAGAGGAGCTTAACAAGGATTTGGAGGCCACCACTAGTTCGGAGCTGCATTTCTTCATTTTTGGAGCAAATTTGAAGAGGTAAGTTAGAAATTTTTGTTGTTTTTTGGTTTTTTAATTTCAAATTTCCATTTTAATGAACATTTGTTTTATTTAATTTCATTTTAGGTTAATGGGAAAAAACAAGAAAACCTAGCTATCAAATAATCAAACCCTAGCTATTTTTGGTTTTTTCCTTGATTCCTTGCTCTGAACCCTAATTATTCTTAGTTTTTCCTTCTTTTTTTAAATTTTAATTGAATTAGAAAGTGTAAATGCTAATTTTTTCAAGCATGATGTCAACCCTAGGCCCAGTTAGAAAGGATCCTTGTTGAAAACATGTCGTCCCTGAATTAAAAAAAAAAGATGAAATAATATGTTTACATTGCAAAATGAAATACAATATGAGAGGCATTAATTGATTGAACAATCACCTTGAACACATACTATGCTATGATGCTAAACCATGCAAATTGACACCCCTTGATGTTGTACGTGAAGTACTATGTCAACTAGAGGCTTTTGAAGAGAGAAAATAATTAAAAGGAAGTAAGGGAAGAAATGGAAAACACTAGTAAAGAAGGTTCTTCAATTCCTCCATTTCTTGGATCTATGAGTGGTGGTAGTGGTAGTGCGATTGTGACTATTGGGCCTTAGATTCGTAAGAATAAATCATCCTTATTAGATTCAATTTTTGCTCCATGCACAACTCTAGGTTCCTAACCATCACTTGAGAGCAGGGGTTGGAATAAGAAGCATGATATTGTAGAAAGTGCAAATGGAAATTTCTAGTTCTATTGCGCTATTCCATTCCATGTGGCTAAGTAATCATTATTATTTTTGTTTTAAAAATAAATAATTTCATTTCTCTGTCTATTGATTTCTTTGGTTTTAAGAGTATGTGACATTTGAACATTTTAATTTCTGAAATTAACTTATTTTGTTTATTAATTTTTTTTGTCTCCTTATTGGCAAAATATGATAGACATCATTTTTGTTTTTGGTGTTGGGTTCAAAGCCCCTAATGATGAGGAGATAAAATGCGCTATTTTGAGTCAAAAGGTGGCTGATGTCAAAGTCACAATTGATGAGCAGCGTGAGATATGAAGGAAGGGTTCCACCATCATGACTGGTGGTTGGACCAACAGAATAACACTGCTGAGTTTTCTTGTTTCTTTCTTCAATAATTGTACTTTATAAAGTCCATTTCTTTAGTGATTAAGATTTTTAATTTTTATAATACTGAATCCCTGATTTTTTTCTTTTTTAGGTGGCGCAGTGTTTTTGGAGTCAATTGATGCTTTAGGGAAAATAGAAAAAAGCTGAGTTCCTTTAAAAGGCCTTGAAGTTAGTGTCGACCGAGGTGGGTAAGGAGAATGTGGTATAGATAGTCACAAATAGTGCAGCAAATTATGTTGTTGCAAGTAGACTTCTTATGGAGAGGCACCACACTGTGTTTTGGATCCTTTGTGCTGCACATTGCCTTGAACTCATATTGGAGAATTTTAACAAACTTCCTTGGATCAAAACATATGTAGAGCAAGTAGGAAATATTTGTAAATACATATATAATCATACTTGGGTTCTCACCCTTATGAGGGATTTCACAAAAGAAAGAGTTGGTTCATCTAAGAATTACCCACTTCGCGATCAATTTTATCACAATGAAATCATTGCTTCAATCCAAGGCCACCTTGAGACGCATGATTGTAAGTGAGGAGTGGTCCACATTATCATATGCAAGAAAACTACAAAAATTGACACGGTTGATTGGATTTTTGATGAGCATAGTTTTTACTTTTAGCGACCGGCTGAGGAGATTGTGCAGGTAAAATTCCATTATATAATTGTTATTTCCATTTCATTTGCTTCTTTTTGTTTGCAAAGGTTTATGTTCATTGTTAAAACTTAAAACTTAATGTTTCACAATGCTTGCAATTCGCAAAACCTCTAGTTGTTCTCCTATGAGTTGCTAATGGAGAGAAGCCTGCAATGGGCTACATATATGAGGGCATGGACAGGGGGAAGGAGGCCATTAGATATATTTATTTAGGGAATGATGCTAAGAATAGTTCCATATGGGAGATAATTGATCAATGATTGCACCTTCAGCTTCACAAGCCTTTACATATAGCTCCCTACTACCTTAATTTGGCATTCCAATTTCGCCCAGATTTTAAGGCCAATGAGGTGTTGAGTGGGCTCTGCACAGTTATGAGAGAATGTCACCTAATTCACCAATTGGACCCCACATAGTCCATGAGACAAAGTTGTTCAATACTGCACAAGGAGCCTTATTTGCACAAGTCATCACAAGAAAAATCAGACATAAATGCAGCCAAGTAAAAATCTATTAAATGCATAATTTTGTAATGTCTCCATTTTTAATAAATTATTTTTTATTAATTATTGGTCCCAGAATTTAAATAATATTATAAATGGACCTTTAATTAATAAAAGGGGGCCCATTTTTATTATTGTCCATAGGTGTTTGCCGTGTCGGCTTTCTTTTGTAAACCCTCGGGAGTTTCTCTGAAGGGGTATTTATGACCAGTGTGTACGATGTATTTTTCATGTTGAGATTTGATAGTTTATTTGTATTTGAGAATTCCTGTTGGGATTCTGCTAGTTGCCATTTCGAAGGTGAAAGATCCTTCCTATTTGGTATTTGCAGTTTCGGTGAGATTCAACCCTCACCCTATTCTATTTGTTCGCTTGTTTTTGGATCTGGCAAATCTGAAGAGTTATATAATTATATTATTCTTTCTACTTGCAAATACTGGTTTCAATATTGTCAAAGTAAAGGAAGTTATCTACACCTTTGTTTTCAACATCAAGAAGGCAAACCAAGTTGGCTCCATGTGCATCAAGGAGATGGGAAGCAGAACGTCAACAGCATCGTAGGGCTTCTAATACCGTACGGCCTGCAGCAAGTACCGTACGACCTAAGGAAAGCACAGTACGACCTTCATAACCGTACAGCCTGACGATATCACCGTACGGCCTGCAACACCGTACGGCCTGAGGATAGCACCGTACGGCCTTTGGCACAAGCACCGTACGGCCCCAAGCGACATCCACCCTACGACACTCTCCATCTGTACGGCGTGGTCTCAGCAGTTACACACGGGCTTCAAACCGATAACCGTACAGCCTACCTACTCTCCCCTCCTCCGTATGGACGGGTTCAAGCTGTATAGAGTTCGCATAGGTGTTTTCCCTCTGAGTTGTGGAAGTGAACATTACATAAAATTTAAATATTAAACTTTTCTATCTTTTACCATTTTAAGTTAATGAACTCAAAGTTATAGAATAGAATTAATTTTTATTTTTGCTCATTTCAAATGCATGGTAGATGTTTGGTGCTAAGGCGCCAAACCTATAGAGGATTGCAGTTTGTGTCTTAAACCTATCATGTAGTTCTTCAGGATGTGAGCACATGTGATGTCCCCATTTTGAAATAGAAATTAATATTTTATAAAATAATAAAAGAAAACTTAATAAATAAAATGATATAATATAATCTATTATTAAAATAATAAAATAATATATAAGCATACTAATATATTATTAATATAAAACATTATTAAAATAATAATAAAAATATGATATATAAATATAATATAATATATTGATGAATCAATATAATAATATTAATAAATTATTAAATATAATAAATAATAAATAAGCAATCACACTATGAGTATAATCTATTATTACTTATAATATATTATTCATATAGTAAATATAAATAAACAAAATTACATAATATAATCCAAAAGACATGACTTTTGGAAAAAAAAAGGTATAAGAAAACAATCACGGGAAAATAGAAAAGACACGAAGAAATAATATGGAAGGCTTGGGAGAAAATAATATAGGAGAAAATTAAGAAGAAAAGCTAGGAGAAAATGAAGGAGAAAAGATAGGAGAAAATAAAGGAGGAAATGTAGGAGGAACTCAAGGGAGGAAAAAATAATATAGAGGAGAGTGAAAGATAAAAGACTTTCAATGAAAATTCAATATTGTGGTATGTCATTTAAAATACAAATTAATTATTTATTTATTGAATATTATATATATCTATATATAAACATATTTTCAAGTTATATGGTATTTGGATATAGATTATATATATATATGAATTAGTTTTAATTAAATTATATATATATTTAAGAATTAATTAAAATGTATAAATATATATATTTTTTAATTATATATATATTTTGGTAATATTTCTGATTTATATTAATGAATATACTATTTTGACATTCCTTATGTAGATAATGAAATCGATGTTATATAATTGTTGATAATTAATTTTATATTCATTTTCCCTCTAGTAGCCATACATATGAATCTTATATTCGTCCCGAGCTACATAGAGATCAAAGTAATGGCAATACGAGGTTGATATAGCCCCATTGCCCATTTGTGATTAATGGCAATTTGAGGTTGGTATAGCCCCGTTGCCTATTTGTGATTAATGGCAATTCAAGGTTGGTATAGCCCCATTGTCTATTTGTGATTAATGGCAATTTGAGGTTGGTATAGCCCCGTTGCCTATTTGAGATGGATGGCAATTTGAGGTTGATATAACTCCATTGCCAATCTATAATTGATGGCGATTCGAGATTGGTATAGGCCCATTGCCTATTTGTGATTAATGGCAATTCGAGGTTGGTATAGCCTCGTTGCCTATTTGTGATTAATGGCAATTCGAGGTTGGTATAGCCTCGTTGCCTATTTGTGATTAATGGCAATTTGAGGTTGGTATAGCCCCATTGCCTATTTGTGATTAATGGCAATTCGAGGTTGGTATAGCCCCATTGCCTATTTGAGATGGATGGCAATTCGAGGTTGATATAACCCTGTTGCCAATCTATAATTGATGGCAATTCGAGATTGGTATAATCCCGTTGTCAAAGCTGAGATTGTTATAATCTCATAGGCAATATATATACTGATACCAGTCATATGCATATGTGTAGGGTTGGAATACATTTACTGTTTCCAAGAGGTACTTATGGGCAGTGCTCTATGGGATGACGTGTCGATAGCCCGGTTGCTTAGAGTGGATCTTAGATCCCTCAAGCCGACAATCGAGAATTCTGTGAAGCCCGACCTAGAGGCAGCCTTAAGAACCGAATTCCCCCCTTACTAACTTAAAGTAGAGTATGAGCCATATAAATATTGTATAATATCTTGTACTAATATCGGTTTTGTAGAAAATTATAAGGAGAATAAGAAGGAACATTACATAACCAATATTATTCATTAAGGTTATATATTAATTGGTTGTTTAATACCATATAAAATATTAAAGAAATAATAATCAAAATATAATATATCATTAAATAATAATAGCTTATAAATTAAATATGATATATCAAGAAATAAATTAGCAAGAAAATTAATTATAAATAAACATATCTATTATTGATGAAATATGAATATTTCATCTATGATTAAGGAAAGAGATACAAAAAATTAGTTCGCCAAAAAGCTTAAATGAGAAATTTATGTAAGGTCCCGACTAGGGACATTACAGTGGTATCAGAGCATGATCCTGCCATCTTGCAAGCTAAAAGTAATAAGGTAGAATTATAATTACACAACCATACAATTTGGTATTGATTTGCACTATGGATAGTACTATGGAAATATGAATTCTATCTTCATAAATGATGAGATCCAAGCTATGCTTGGTAGTGAGATAATCTCTATAGTATGAGAGATTGATATAATCTCCAAGAATGACTTGACTAAGATTGATATAATCACCATAATGCCAAAATATTCTGATTGATGAACATATTGTCATTGATGTCAAAATCAGAAGCATATAATCAGCATACATACATAGCAAATTTAATATACAGAGTCAATGTGTCCAAAATATTATTCAGCATATATACAGAGGATGAGGAAAGAAACAGAACAATGTACTAAGGACTTGATGAAATGGATGGTGGATGTGAAATGATGTAAAGGAAGCAATGTAAGTGGAAGAGAAATAAATGAAGATTGGAAACAATATAATACCAGATAAATAAAAGGAGTCGAGCTTGAGATTAAGGCCTCTTGGTCTGCATGAAAGATTCAACAGTAAAATAGCATATAAGGAGATAGATAATAGAAGAAGACATCACAGCTTAAGATATTAATATTGTATGGTACATACACAGCGGCTTATTATATATATGAACAGAATATTATCATATATATGATTATATGAATAATATATCAAAATGTAATAAATATATATGAGTATTAGAATGTATGTATGTACATACAGAACAGTATATATAAAAAAAGGGGGATCTTAACTATTATCGGCAAGAAGAACATCAAGTTGGGATCAGGGACGATTCATATCTCATTATTCTTGGGATTAAAAGATTCAAACTCTTAGTTGTCCAAGAGAGAAAAAGTGGGGTTATATCTGCTCATTACAGAGGAGATAGGCAAGGATTATATATAGTTCAAGTGTAGATCGAGATAATACCATATATCGACATTGTATGAAGACAAAACTGCATGCTGACCAATAAAGGTAAGATTGATACACATAGGCGGAGGTTCATATACATCTCAGGCAGATCGATATATACATATATGCTCATATCCAGATCGATACTTGAAGACAATATATATTACAGTATTATTGTATAGTTGCAGATCAACCCGGTAATCATAACTGTGATAATCAGCATACGAAGCATACATGGTAAAAGTAAACCAGGAGATCCTACTTCACGAGAACTGCTCAGAGAATGGGTGTTGAATGACATTTAAATGACGGAATCTATGTCTACACTTAGGACATGGGTGCACAAGAACAGTAACAACAGAATGATATGGATACGAAGACAATTATACTTCAGCGTATATTAATATGAAGATATTTACAGCGTAACTTTATCAGACTCTGCTTGCAGTTTGCATTCTATTGAAATCTTTGTTCCATCAGCAACTTGGAGGGCATCGAGGTTGGCTCTAAATTGTTAATGCAAAGGCTTTCATTGGACTACTATTCCTGCCAGTGAGGACACGGTGATTCTTAGCCCGAACGCAGTAGTTAGAAATATGCATTAGATCCTTAGTCACCTCGTGGTGATCTATCATCGAGCAATATTCACAGAATTGGGGAATTTAACTCATCACATGGATTTGAAATTGAATACTTCTCCTTTGCCTGACGATGACGAAGAAGTGGAGTTTGTGAAGCCTGAGCACAAGCAAGAACATGAAGTTGTCGAAGCCAAAAGCCGTGATAGTTATGAACAAAAACCAGAAGTTTACGAAGCAGAAGAAAAAGAAGAATGCGTTGAAACAAGCGTAGAAAATCTTAGATGGTAGTGAAGATGGAAAGTAGCAAAAATAGTGAATATATATAACCGAGATGTATCAATAGATGTTGTCGATAAAGGAATATATTGCCATGTAAACCTCTGCAATATTATTACATGAAAAACCTCCATGATACAGCAAGACTATTTGCTAAGAAGTCAATAATAGATATCGAAAGTTTTTCTTATGCAATAAAAGGTGTATCAAAGGATATATTGATACAGCGGCAGAGTATATTGAAGATTAAAGAATTATATATCGAAAGACAATATATAATAATATCAGCGTCAAACAAAATACTTAGAAGACTATATTCTGTTTTATATGCAGGCGGCATATGTATATTATAAAAGACAAAACAAAACAGCGATTATATATGTATATCATTAAGAAAGAAAAAACAGCGATGGATCATTGTTTATTTAAAAAGAAGGAATTAAAGTTAATAATCTTAACTTTAATAAGAGACATCTTTTTTGAGAAGTCACAACTTTTAATAAAGAGTCATAATGTTTGGTATTAAAATATGAGTATATATATACTCAATTCTTTTTAAAAAAAAAGAACAAGTCAGCAATTGAAAAAAGTTAGCAAGTAAAGGAATAAAAAGAAGAGCAGAGAGAAAATGAAAATAGAGAAGTCAGCATGTAATAAATAAAAAAGGGAGAGCAGTGAAAGATATAAGCATTCAATGCTTATATATATATATATTCAGAATATACAATAATTTAAGATATATTTTTTGAAGAATAAAAGAAGAGCAGCAATAAAAAGAAGAAAATTAAAGAGTATATATATATATATATATATATATATATATATATATATATATTCAGATTTGTGTATGCACATTTAAAAGAAATATATATATAATTGAGATTTACAAGACAAAGAAATTTGTCGGCTGACTTAAGGAATAACGAGCCAGATAATGTCCATCACCAGTTGAACAGAGCAACAGTGTCAAGGTGGATAGAAAATTTATAAACAGTGAGTTGGTGCTCAGAAACCAGACGGGGAGTTGGTGCTCAGAATCCGGACAGGGAGTTGGTGCTTCCAGTAGGTCGGTGCCTGCAAAGTGTGGGAGTTGGTGCTTCCAGTGAGTCGGTGCTCATAAACATAGAGGTTGGAGCCTCTAGTAGGTTGGTGCCTACAAAATATTGTAAAAGAACAATATTATATATAAAAGTAAATTATTTTGTGGTTTTCTCCCATATTGGGTTTCCACGTAAAATTTGCGTTCATGTGCATAATTGTTCGTTTGTGAATTTGAAGTTATTATTGCATAAAAGCTTTAAAAGTTAAAATTGTTATTATACTGATTCACCCCCCCCTCTCAGTATAATCGTGTGCTCTTCACTGATAAATCAACTTATGCATATGCAAAAAACCTTGGGTAGAGGATATCTCTCCCAAGATGAGAAGCCTTGGATGGAGGATATCTCTTCCAAGATGAAAGACCTTGGATAGAGGATACCTCTCCCAAGATGAGATGCCTTGGATAGAGGATATCTCTTCCAAGATGAAAGGCCTTGGATAGAGGATATCTCTTCCAAGATGAAACCTTGGGTATGCGTTCCAGAGAAGATGGTGAAATAATCGAGGATGGTTCTAGAATTGATCTTATATCATTTGGAACCCTAGAGATCCTCAAGAGGGTTAGGGAACCTGATCTGGTAGACTTCCCCTAAAGATTTGATAGAATTAGGAAGATAGATTTAAATTATCCATGAGGATTGATCAATGACATTCCTGGTGAGTATCAAGATTTGATAAAGGACATTCTTGGAGTTGAGAAACATCTATCAGAAGAGAAGGAAAGTGCTACGACAAATCAAGTTCAGGGTCATTGGATGGGATATAGACATAGAAAGACACCACTCACATCAATGGTTCGAATTGCTTGAGGACAAGCAATTTGAGAAGGGTGGACTGTGATGTCCCCATTTTGAAATAGAAATTAATATTTTATAAAATAATAAAAGAAAATTTAATAAATAAAATGATATAATATAATCTATTATTAAAATAATAAAATAATATATAAGCATACTAATATATTATTAATATAAAACATTATTAAAATAATAATAAAAATATGATATATAAATATAATATATAATATAATATATTGATGAATCAATATAATAATAGTAATAAATTATTAAATATAATAAATAATAAATAAGCAATCACACTATGAGTATAATCTATTATTATTTATAATATATTATTCATATAGTAAATATAAATAAACAAAATAACATAATATAATCCAAAAGACATGACTTTTGGAAAAGAAAAGGTATAAGAAAACAATCACGGGAAAAAAGAAAAGACACGAAGAAATAATATGGAAAGTTTGGGAGAAAATAATATAGGAGAAAATTAAGGAGAAAAGCTAAGAGAAAATGAAGGAGAAAAGATAGGGGAAAATGTAGGAGGAACTCAAGGGAGGAAAAAATAATATAAAGGAGAGTGAAAGATAAAAGACTTTCAATGAAAATTCAATATTGTGGTATGTCATTTAAAATACAAATTAATTATTTATTTATTGAATATTATATATATCTATATATGAACATATTTTCAAGTTATATGGTATTTAGATATAGATTATATATATATATATATGAATTAGTTTTAATTAAATTATATATATATTTAAGAATTAATTAAAATATATAAATATATATATTTTTTAATTATATATATATATATATATTGGTAATAATTCTGATTTATATTAATGAATATACTATTTTGACATTCCTTATGTAGATAATGAAATCGATGTTATACAATTGTTGATAATTAATTTTATATTCATTTTCCCTTTAGGAGCTGTACATATGAATCTTATATTTGTCCCGAGCTACATAGAGATCAAAGTAATGGCAATTCGAGGTTGATATAGCCCCATTGCCCATTTGTGATTAATGGCAATTTGAGGTTGGTATAGCCCCGTTGCCTCTTTGTGATTAATGGCAATTCGAGGTTGGTATAGCCCCGTTGCCTATTTGTGATTAATGGCAATTCGAGGTTGGTATAGCCCCGTTGCCTATTTGAGATGGATGGCAATTCGAGGTTGATATAACCTTGTTGCCAATCTATAATTGATGGCGATTTGAGATTGATATAGCCTCGTTTCCTATTTGTGATTAATGGCAATTCAAGGTTGGTATAGCCCCGTTGCCTATTTGTGATTAATGGCAATTCAAGGTTGGTATAGCCCCGTTGCCTATTTGAGATGGATGGCAATTTGAGGTTGATATAACCCCGTTGCCAATCTATAATTGATGGCAATTTGAGATTGGTATAGTCCCATTGCCAAAGCTGAGATTGTTATAATCTCATAGGTAGTATATATACTGATACCAGTCATATGCATATGTGTAGGCTTGGAATGCATTTATTGCTTCCAAGAGGTACATATGGGCAGTGCTCTATGGGATGACGTGTCGATAGCTCGGTTGCTTAGAGTGGATCTTATATCCCTCAAGCCGAGAATCGGGAATTTTGTGAAGCCGGACCTAGAGGCAGCCTTAAGAACCAAATTCCCCCCTTACTAACTTAGAGTATGAGTCATATAAATATTGTATAATATCTTGTACTAATATTGGTTTTGCAGGAAATTATAAGGAGAATAAGAAGGAACATTACATAACCAATATTATTAAGGTTATATATTAATTGGTTGTTTAATACCATATAAAATATTAAAGATAAATAATAATCAAAATAGAATATATCATTAAATAATAGTAGCTTATAAATTAAATATGATATATCAAGATATAAATTAGCAAGAAAATTAATTATAAATAAACATATCTATTATTGATGAAATAAGAATATTTCATCTATGATTAAGAAAAGAGATACAGAAAATTAGTTCGCCAAAAAGCTTAAATGAGAAATTTACGTAAGGTCCCGACTAGGGACATTACAACGCAAATGGAGTATGTTTAAGTACATACACTCTAAAAACTGCAACAGGTTGTCAGTGCAAAGGTTGAATGATCTTTTGTATGTTCATTACAGCATTTGCCTCAGTCACAAACAATTGGGCATTAACACGTCTCCTATCACTTTAAAGGAGGTTGGTCCGTAGCCAAAGTGGATCATTGAGATTGATGATCCTGTTTTCAACAATAATGACTTGGAATGGTTGATTAGGTGGATTGAGAGGTAGAGGCAGTAGCCATGGCAAAGGAGGAGGTTAGAACATGAGGCGACCCATTGGAGGATCCTGAGGATGATGTCGATGTCACTAAGCCTAATCTTGAGCTTGAGACACAAGAAGATATCATAGTTGCAGCATCATCCAAGACATATCTTAAGCATAGATGTAGGAGGCTCAAGGTATCAAGCGATATAGGCTCCTCTAAGCAATAGACTTCTAGCTTTTATTTTGATATTTGTTTGGAACTTTTGACGTCGTAGATTCCATATTTGTAATGTCTCTACAATATTCCATGATTTGTTTAGACATTTGACACTATTTATATATCTAATGTGTTATTTGGCTTATTTCCTTTAGCTAATATTTGTGTTTATATTTGTATGATCAATGTATGCTTGTGTATGTGCTCAAAGTAGCTTCTATTTGTTGAGATTATTGCGTCTTTTAAATTTATTTATTAAAGGTGCATGAAACAAGATTAAAATCTTTAAAAATCTCTGAATTTCTTGGGTTTTTCAATTTGCCAAGTTTTGGCATCGATTCTGAATTTGAGTCAAAAATCAGCTTGCTGAGTCCGAATCTTGTAACACTGATTTGTATCAGCAGCATTGTAATCTTTATTAGCACTATAATCTTATTTAGAAATTTATGACAATCGATGTAACTGGTTGATATATTTATGATGAGTTTACAGATTGTCAAAATAAAAATAAAAATCCAGGGTAGTTCTTACACAACCGAAACTGATTTTGCACTGGAAATGAGGCAAAAGATGTGCCAACAAGCCTGAGGCCCGATATGGAGGAAGGAGGAAATTATCGTAGAGAAAGGATTGTGGATGAGGCTAAGAAGATACCTAGGATTGAGATCCAAAGGAGCACAAGAGAAGGGTCTTGCCTAGAACAAGGACCAAGGTGTGCAACGGAGTAAGTTGTGAGGAAGATTTCTCACCAAGGAATGCAAGCCAAAGCGTAAGTGCCACCAGGGGGTCCACACACAATGGAAAGGGAAGCGGAGAGAAATGAACTACAAGGAGACCAACACAACAAGGACCAAGATGCAAAGGGGAATAGGGATTCCATTCCAATTGAGATTCAGCATCTAGTGGGTGGATGAACTAAGTGGATGGGACAAAGAGCAAGGAAAGGAACATTAAGTTATGGAAAGGCCATTGGGCCCCAACAAGATTCTGAGAACCTTGGTGTTAGTTGATGGGAGTTTCAAAACTCCAATCAAATACCAACAAACATTACAAACGAATCCTCCACCTTCATCTCCATCAACCTTTGCTTTGTTGAAGGAAAACCGAGTTCTAAAAACTACTTCAAGTCCAAACAAGAGGTTTGAAACCTAGCCACACTTGCCAACACAAACTACACTCAAAGCTTGTTAACATTTCACCCTTAGTTCAGAACCAGCCAGTGAGAGCCCACAATAGTTCTTATGCCTGAAGAAAGTATTGATGAACATTGTAGACCTTGTCGGCAATTTCATCCTAGTTTTGAATTGGCATTGAGAACCAAAAAGGACTAAGAAACTTCTCTCAAATGCCGAAAAAATAAGACAAAGGCAATGTCACTTAGGTTTTGAACCAAGACAGAGAGCCAATAGAGGTTATGAAACCTCTTCAAATTGTCAACAAACAATTGAAACTCCCCCCAACACAATGATAATTATTTTTTGATGAACAACACGCCTTTCAAGACAAAGTGAACCCACTTACAATTTTTCAAATCAGAAATTGCAGGTAGGTAAAAGACAGGATGGAGGGTAACAAAATAGGCAAGCAGGATTTTCATGAGTTTTCACACCTACAAATTTGGGCATTAGCAAAAGAGATGAAGAAACCTCAATAGAAACAACTTGTAAAGATACAATGTATAAATAACTATTAGAGCTTCTGCTCATTTGGACCAGCTAGGACTCGGACCTAGGACCTTCCACTTTCTATTGGAGTGCTCTACCAATTGAGCTATGGGCCCCTCTTGGACAGCCCATCTTCGGTCTATGTGTGGCCTATTTCCAACACCCCCCCTTAAGCCACATTGCACGTGCTTGGAGCTCCTAGCCTGGCTTTGATACCACTTGTTAGAGCTGCTGCTCATTTGGACAAGCTAGGACTTGAATCTAGGACCTTTCGTTTGTTACTATAGTGCTCTACCAACTGAGCTACGGGCACCTCTTGGCCAGCCCATCTTTAGTCCAGTTGTGGCTTATTTCCAACAATACCAAGAATTTAAAAGAATTAAAAGGCATAAAAGAGGTACAAAACTAGTTGTAGAATGTCTATTGTGATATATGGATGCCAATTTCCACAAGAATGTCTATTATGATATATAGAGAGTAACGAGCCATACAATTAAGGAGAGCCTAGTTAACACAAATATTAAAATCATTGTTCTTATTGACTTAGAGTGAGAAGACATGCTTGAAGTAGAAAGGATGAACTACTAGCGGAGAAAATAACACAAGATAAGGAAATAATAGTAGACACAAATATAATCAACCCAGCAACAATCAAATCCAATATGATGAAAAGGCCAATCAAATGAATACTACAAGAAACATTGCTATTGGGGTCACTTTGCAATAGATTGAATGAATAATTTGAATGGAAGTGCAAGAAAAGTGTTGTTTCAATGGTACAAACAAACCGTAACAACAAAAACTGTCTAAAGTTGTTATGAGAAAACACAAAAATTGTTGTCATTTAAGCAATGGCATTGGTGATCCAAAGACAATTGAAGAATACCTAATATGAACATTATAGGGAAGTTAAGGCTTGTAGAGTCTTGAGAAAAGGTACAAAATGTTACGGATGAAGGAAAACTTAAGAAGAAAAAGGAAACATTGAAGTTAAAGAGTCATAAAACCAAGAAGTACTTCCTTTGGCATCAACTAAACGAAGCAATAGTAGAGAAAGTATAAGCACTCTAGTACTAATAAAAGTGAGAAACATATTCTAGAGTGTTCCAGATTTGGAAGAAATCATAAGTACAAAGATTGTACCAATGATAAAGACTTCGATGAGGAGCCAACAAGAAGTTGACCCCATAATTTTAATAATTAAGGAAAGAAAGAGTTATCATATAGATATATTAAGAAAAAATATAATGGAGGTGATCACTAATGAAGATTCAAGGGTTATAATATTTTATGGATAATAGATTGAAGTCAACCTTCATAATCAAGAATTAAATCTATGATTATAACAAAATGTCATTTAGATTTTGTAATGTGTCTATGTCATGTCCCCAATTTGTAATAATCCATGTTATACATGTCCCCTTTTTGTAATAATCCATGTTATGGACCAAACTTGTCATTCCCCATTTTCCAAATCCCCCTTCATCCCATTTTATGTGTGTGTTCTTCCTCTTCTTTCCCTCAATGTCTATATAAGATCCCCAAAGTCATTGAGTTTGAAGGCATGCTTAGTTTTATAAGTGTTTTGATGTAGGGGCGTCACTCTCCTTCCAAATTTTGTTTTGCTATTTTTTCAGTTTTTGTAGATTTAATAAGCTATATTCTTATTTTGGCATGAAGTGGTTGCTTAGTCATTGCTTGTGTTGACAGATTGCAACATTACAAGTTCGGGTGTGAAAGACTTCTTGACAACTCAGGGCCAAGAAGTCAAACATCAGATGGAAGCTATAACGACCATCCTATGGAGCAATTACAAACCCATTGATTGGAAGTTCAACAGTTTTATATCTACTTGCCCGGGATATAAAGAAAAGACAGATTGCCTGCAAGGATTTTTGGGTTGGAGTGGACTGGAGAGGTGAATACATCCTACGATGGGAGAAAACTATCAGAAAAGGGAGAATCTGCAGAGCAATGTGTCAAGTGTGCTTTGGGAGCTTTCGAGTCTGTTTTTGTGTGCAATTGAAGTCTGGTTCTTTGGGAACTGAAGACATTGTACAAGCTCTGACCAAGGGTGTCATTGGGGAGTTGCTCCAATCAAATTTTGTTCTTGTTTTCCTACATTCTTATTATTTTGTACCTGATTCCATAGAGAATGAAAGTTTATTAATAAGAACTTTGTTCTAAATCTGATCTTGATTCCATTGTTCCTTATCGTTGTTCTCTCTATCTGCGAGTTTTGCCATTCCTAGTGAAGTGGCCATCATAGTGGTATCAAAGTCATAAAGAACTTGGGAGTTTTGGAGAAAAGACAATATGCCACTGAGAAGAGCAAATAGGGAAGGTGGTAAAAGAGGTCAAGAAGGAATGTTTGAAATGATTAAGAACATTATGGCAAAGATTGAATGTCACGCAGAGGGCACAAAGAGAGGTGTAGTGATGTAGAAGAAGAGGAACCTCAAATCGATGAAGGAGCTATTGTAGAACCGGCTGTAGAGGATGAGAGATTAATAAAAGCAATCATGAGTGTAGGAGTCAAGCCCAAAATAGAGTTTTCTACATATTCGGGAAGCCTCAATGGTGAGGAACTTCTTTATCGGATTCATGAACTAGATACATATTTTGACATTGAAGGATTGGCGGAAGAGAAGAGTCAAGTTTGCCTGGACGAGACAGAAAGGTCACACTGCAATGTGGCGGGATTATGTCCAATTGGAGAGACAAAAGAAGAATAAGGAAAAGATTAAGTCTTGGGACAGAATGATTGCCAAGTTGAAGGCAAGTTCCTCCCAAGTGATCACTAGATCAATCTTTCCAAAAGATTGCAGAACTTCAAACAAAAAGATATGTCAGTAAAAGACTATACTTAAGAGTTTTACAAGTTGGTGATTAGATCTGGCCATAGTGAAGAAGACATGGAGAAGTGGCAAGATATGTGAATGGTTTGAAGTTTAGTTTGCAAGATGAGATGAGTCTTGCAACTTCTAGAAGTCTTGAGGAGGCTTCTCAATTGGCCCTCAAGGCAAAGGAGAAACTACTGAGGAAGCAAACCTAGCAAAAAAGAAAGAGGGGAAGAGGATTTAGAAGAAGAGGACAATAGGCTAGAAGAGGACATCAACATCATCAAGAAGGGGCTAGTAGTTCTAGTGGGGCAGCCAATAGTGAAAGAGGAGGCTATCAAAATAAAGGAGGAAGATCTTATGGAAGAGGTGGTTTTCAAGGAAGAGGAAGAGGCTTTGCTAGTAAATGCTTTAACTGTAACAGTAAGCTGGTCACAAAAGTTGGGGATGTCTAGAATCTTCACAAGAAAGGCATACCAAGTTTGAAAGGAGCAATCAAATTGTTCAAGCAGACCAAGAGAGTGTGGGGTCACCTGCTCACCATAAAGATGAACCAGAATCAGGAGAGTCATTGTTGTTCAAGAGGGTATTGTTGAAACCACCAAAAGAGCACCATGAAGCAGTCCAAAGAAAGACACTATTTAAAACCAAATGTAAGTCAAAAGGTAAGTGCTGCAAACAGATTATTGATAGTGGTAGTATGAATACGCTTGTAGCAACATCTATGGTAGACGAGTTAGGCCTCAAGAAAACTAAACATCCTACACCATTTAAAGTTTCTTGGTTACAAAACAGGCACCAATTATTGGTTGATGAACAAACTCTTGTTGAATTTTAGATTGGTAGCTATAAGGATAATGTATTGTGTCATGTAATGCCTATGGATGTATGCCATGTATTGCTTGGTAGACCATGTCAATTTGACAGGAAGGTGATGCATGACGAAAGAGACAATAATTATACCTTTGAGAAGGACGGGGTTAAGTGTACCTTGATGCCCATGCAAGAACAATAAGAGGGAAGCAGCAGCAGTAGAAGCAATAAGGTAATGGTGGTAAGTGGTAAAGAGTTTTTACATGATATGAAGACTGAAGAAGTAGGATTTGCTTTGATTTTTAAACCTAAAGTTGTGCTCACCATTAAAAAACTAGATGACATTCCTAAAGAGAAATAGGAAATCTTGGAGGAGCATAAGGATATTGTGGCAGTTGATTTTCCCAATGAGTTGCCTCCTATGAGGAGTGTTAGTAATTATATAGTTATAACTTGAAAGGATGTAATGTTTTATAAAGAGTTACGTATCTTTTCAAATTATTAACTAATGAATTTACTGTTCTAAACAATAGTAATCTCACGACATATAGGCGTTAATACTTTCCAAATAATATTATTCGCGGCTAACATCGGTGATCATTGTTATGTGGAAATCTATATTCAATTCGCCCTAGAAATCTATATTCTCAAAACCTTCTGAGAATTTTGCAAGGACCAATTTTTTTTCATTTTGTTATTTGGAATTTTCAATAATCTATGTGGAAATCTATATATCCAATAGTTATCTTATAACTAGCCCTAGAATTTGTACATGTCTTCCATTCACCTCCTTTCTTAGGCACTAAAATAGTAGGAACAGCACAAAGGCTCAGACTTTCCCTTATCAAACCTTTCTTGAGTAGTTCTATGTAGACTGAAAATGAAAAAAAAATGGTCCTTACAAAATTCTCAGAAGGTTTTTCAGATAATGCGCTCTACCCTCAGACCTTGGCATCTCACCCATCTTTAATGTAGCAGACTTATATCCATATAACGAAGATGTTGAGGAAAGTGCAGAAGAGGCAGAGCTAACAAACATTGAGAATCAACAAGGAACTATGCCTACTCCACAAGACATAGAAGGCATTCTTGATAGACAGTTGTTGAAGATCTGTAAGCATGAATAGTTCAGACCTTTGGTGAGGTGGAGAGATCATTCCTTGGAGGAAGCCTCTTGGCTAACCAAACCTGAACTCAATTAGATGAGTCATTTTGTAGTAGAACTCACGAGCAGGAGCTCATGACTCTCTTTCTGCCTGGGAAGTCTAATGAAGGGGCATCACTCTCCTTCCAAATTTTGTTTTGCTCTTTTTTTTCTGTTTTTGTAGATTTAATAAGCTATAGTCTTATTTTGGCATGAAGTGGTTGTTTAGTCATTGCTTGTGTCAACACGTTGCAACATTACAAGTTCAGGTGTTAAAGACTTCTTAACAACTTAGGGCAAGGAAGTCAAACATCAAATGGAAGCTATAATGACCATCCTATGGAGCAGTTACAAACTTGTTGATTGGAAGTTCAACGGTTTTCTATCTACTTGCTCAGGATATAAAGAAAAGATGGATTTCCTGCAAGGGTTTTTGGGTTGGTGTGGATCAATGAGGAGACTACATCCTACGCTAGCAAAAGACTATCAGAAAAGGGAGAATCTGCAGAGCATAGTAATGTGTCGAGTGGGCTTTGGGAGTTTTTGAGTCTATTTTTGTGTGTGATTGAAGTCTGGTTCTTTGAGAACTGAAGGCATTGTACAAGCTCCAACCAACCGGTGCTGAGAGGGGAGGGGTGAATCAGCACCTTTAAAACTTTTCCCTTAAAATCTGGTGAAGTATACTTATAACTGCAAGCTAAACAGATCTAAGCATAAAATATTATCAAGCAATCAATCACACAGTGACACCAGATTTATCACGTGGAAACCCGAGTAGGGTGAAAACCACGGTGTGAGGAGACCTCACAAATTTTGTACTCTTCTGGAGTACACCCTGTTAGGAGCCTTCCCGATTAAGAGATTACAACACACTATTAGGTGCGACCCGGTTAAGGGATTTGTTACAACAAGGCCGGTTAGTGCCTGCCTGGTTAGAGGACTTAGAAAACCTTGAAAGATGTCACCCGGTTTGAGGATTTGATACAAGGGACCTGTTAGAGTCCACCCAAATACTGGGATTTAACTATTGTAATTGCTAGAGAACAATAGAAAGATTGACCTTTTACAAATGGCTTTTCATAGCCTGATAAGATCTCTGTTTGTGCTCAACTGAGAAGCATCACCAGTCCCTGCAGGTGTGTTCTCCTCTACTGTTGTGCTTCTCTGCACACTCTTCTTTCTCACTTCTTCTTTCTTCTTTTCACCCCTGGCTTCTTCAACATACAGGTTCACTCTTTTACTAGGCACAATGAAGGCAACTTCTATTCTCCTTAGGCAGAAGAATATATAGAGCCCTAGCCCTAATTGCGCTCCTCATGCATGACCTAATTACAGATCCTTATTGGATTCATCACTCAGTGGAGTACCAGTTCGCTAAGGAAACATCCGATGCATGCCCTTGCTTTATCTTCTTTCTAAAGAAAACAATAGATGTGTGTCAAGCATCTTTCCTTCATAAGAGATAATGCTTTGTTTTAAAGCAACTCATTCCGGCTTTAAAACCTCCAGACGCGCCTCAAACCTGTTAGTCTTTGTCATTGATGAACATATCTTTGCTACATGCGAACCAGTATATGCTGCTGATGTGTGCCATTGTTTGCCGTGTAAGTCAATTGCTTAGAATGTTTGTAATCCCTAAATATCCTTGCTATGTGTCTTTGCATATCTTATGCTTCTGAGCATGAACAAGTGTGTAGTTGCGAACCGTAAGTGTGCTGAAGGGATCCACAGATGTTGCCAGAACAGTTTCAAAGCCTTGATGAAAAACATGTCTCAATTGGCCATAAGGCGTTCCCATTTAGTAATATGTCTTAGTTCTTTATACAGTGCGTTATGGAAAACTAATATGGTGTCCAGTGCGATAGATGAGAAGTGGAAAATATGCGTGACCTGGCTTAGTTTAAAAAAATGGCACTGCTCTTGGAAGTCGGGTGTAAGTATGTTGGGTGAGAATGGAGTAAAGAAAGGGGAACGCATATGGATGATAGTTAGTATCGAACAAACAGAGAATATACGTGTGGATGTCAAATGATTAAGCGGTAGCAGCGTATCATACAAAGAGCAGTTTGCCCCGGTTAAAAAGGGATGCGACAAGAGTCTCTGTCGTGATTTTATCTTCTCGGCAGAACATGACACAAGTGGGTCGATAAAAAACTGCGGGCGGTATGTTGTGAAGTGTGGCGGACTCGCATTAGATTTCCTTCAAATCATAGTGTGTAGACTCAAGCGGAAAGCATCTCCTGCCATAAGAAAACATGGTGAAGTGTAACGTCTCAAATGGTATGATTATTGAGTGGGGAGAATACTTAGTACAACAGGTCCGAATAAAGATGTGAGGAAAAGTCGCGGAGGATGTTTTTGTTAAAAGAAATGTGATTGGGAGCAGAAATTAATAACAGCCCTGTAGATGTTAAAAAACGTGTGAGAGCTGTCGAGTCGAAGACAGAGAGAGGATGTTGTTCTGTGTGAACAAAGAGGGCGAGAAGAACTTGGTTCTTTGAAAGACCAGAGCATCATGTTATGAAGTTTCGGGCTGCTGGCATACACTTAAGAACAGTCATTCACAATATGAAGCATGACCAAAAGAAGGCGGCTGTGAAGTTTTAGAATAGTGAAAAGCAAGTATTGAAGGAAGCCGTATGTAGAAGTTTTTAAAAACGTTTTTCAAAGGAGTATGGGAAGCAATTTTCGGCTAGGAGGATATTGACAGAGCCCTTTTTGAAAGTAGTGTGATCTGACTATAACGTCTGGGTGAGCAGTCATAAGGCTTGGGGAATCAAGTAGAAAATTATGGGGGAGTTTCAGGGGGTCAATATAGAAGGCTCGGTTTTTGTCTTGGTTGTTCTCAGACCTTTAGCAAATGAGTAAAGGCTTTCATCGCAGGAGCTAAACAAAAGCAGAACCGTTGGCAATAATAAGATTGACTGAGATCCTTGAACTGGGCAGTCTTGACAGAAGATTAAATTGCTGTAGCAATTTGAAGAAGTTTTTATTGGGGTGCTTTAGTTCACAGAGATAGATTGATGATCTGAATGATGAACAGTTATCAAGTATGATATGAAGTTTTTCAAAACAGTAAGACAGTTAGAAGAAAAAGATTTTTGATTTCGTTTGAGGAATAAGACAGAAAAGAGGAGTTGCAGGCTGAAGAGTATTTGAAGGAAGCAGTCTTAGGAAGAGAACTAAGAATACTTCCAAGTGCATTGTTTTTGTATAAGTCTTGGGTCCTTACATTTTAGTAAGGCCACAGATATTTCTCTAGTTGTAATCCAGGAACTCTTGTTTTTGACAAGGTTGTAGCCTTGTGCAAGCTGGTTGAAGCCAGTTCAATTTGTAGCCTTACCAGACAGGTTGGAGCCTGTTTTGAAGTATACTTGTGTGGAGAGTTGTTGCTCTTAGTGTAAAAGGGTTGTTGCCCAAAGTGATTAGAGAAGCCGTGGTTTTTTAACCCTGTTGGGTTTTCCACATGATAAAATCCTATGTGTCTTATACTCTTCTGCAGGTGTGTGTCTCATCTTTAAATTCTGTGTATTAGTTTTAGAAAAGCTGATTCACCCCCTCCCCCTCTCAGCATTTCTCCATTTCTCAATGAGGAGACTACATCTATATATATATATATATATATATAGGTACATATATCTATATATCTATATATCTATATACACAAAATAATTAATTATATAGTTATAACTTGAAAGGATGTAATGTTTTATAAAGAGTTACGTATCTTGTCAAATTATTAACTAATGAATTTACTGTTCTAAACAATAGCAATCTCACGACATATAGGCGTTAATACTTTCCAAATAATATTATTCGCGGCTAACATCGGTGATCATTGTTATGTGGAAATCTATATTCAATTCGCCCTAGAAATCTATATTCTCAAAACCTTCTGAGAATTTTGCAAGGACCAATTTTTTTTTCATTTTGTTATGTGGAATTTTCAATAATCGATGTGGAAATCTATATATCCAATAGTTATCTTATTACTAGCCCTAGAATTTGTACATGTCTTCCATTCACCTCCTTTCTTAGGCACTAAAATAGTAGGAACAGCACAAAGGCTCAGACTTTCCCTTATCAAACCTTTCTTGAGTAGTTCTATGTAGACTGAAAATGAAAAAAAAATGGTCCTTACAAAATTCTCAGAAGGTTTTTCAGATAATGCGCTCTACCCTCAGACCTTGGCATCTCACCTATCTTTAATGTAGCAGACTTATATCCATATAACGAAGATGTTGAGGAAAGTGCAATAGAGGCAGAGCTAACAAACATTGAGAATCAACAAGGAACTATGCCTACTCCACAAGACATAGAAGGCATTCTTGATAGACAGTTGTTGAAGATCTGTAAGCATGAACAGTTCAGACCTCTGGTGAGGTGGAGAGATCATCCCTTGGAGGAAGCCTCTTGGCTAACCAAACCTGAACTCAATTAGATGAGTCATTTTGTAGTAGAACTCACGAGCAGGAGCTCATGACTCTCTTTCTGCCTAGGAAGTCTAATGAAGGGGCATCACTCTCCTTCCAAATTTTGTTTTGCTCTTTTTTTTCTATTTTTGTAGATTTAATAAGCTAGTCTTATTTTGGCATGAAGTGGTTGTTTAGTCATTGCTTGTGTCAACACGTTGCAACATTACAAGTTCAGGTGTTAAAGACTTCTTAACAACTTAGGGTGAGGAAGTCAAACATCAAATGGAAGCTATAATGACCATCCTATGGAGCAGTTACAAACCTGTTGATTGGAAGTTCAACGGTTTTCTATCTACTTGCTTAGGATATAAAGAAAAGATGGATTTCTTGCAAGGGTTTTTGGGTTGGTGTGGATCAATGAGGAGACTACATCCTACGCTGGCAGAAGACTTGATGAAGGGTGCTCCCCTTAATACCACAAACACATAACAGAAATAGAGAAACAACAACAATAATATGCAAGAACAGAAAATTGGCTTCCTATTATCTCCACAAATGTGGAATTACAAACTTTCAGAATTACAATATGCAAAGCCACATGGGCATTCCCTTACAATATTCTGTAGGACAAAGCCTCGAACTATTAGCCAGAACTATTCTGAACTGCCTAAGACAATAATACAGCCTTCCTTATATAGGCAATTTTCCACCGCCTGGGAAGGTTCCAGAATTTTAGCCAATAAGGTCGACCAAACTTAGAATTATTTTTATTTTACATTTCATTACATCATAGTCGGCTCAAAATAAATTTTGAAACCCGAACAGAAATTTTGAAGAAAAATCATTTTCTGCCATTTCAGGTGACCCAACTTCCGAAGACCATAAGTCATCACCAGTTGACCCGATTGACTATTGTAACCCCATTTCGGAAAGGGCGCGAGGAGCTCTACAACGCTTGAATTAAGCAAACTTCATTCAGCCCAAAATTCGACCTCATCCGGGGCCTCTAAAGCCTTCAAAACTGAGTTCGAAGTTTCTGTACCCTGCTGCCAATACCGAAAATCTTCAATATCTTCCAATATACACTTGATCTGGCAATGAAACTTTACTGGCAGACTTATATGACCAAAATGAACCACCAAGAAAGAAATCAGATCATTCTGAGCACATACGAAAATTACCAAAAATAGTAACTTTCCATAAATAGCAGCTCTGCACAAAATAGCCCTTATTGAATACAAAAACAGAAATATTTTTGGGTGATGCAAGATTGCTCTTACACCCAGGATGCTCCTGCATCAAGACTATCAGAAAAGGGAGAATCTGCAGAACATAGTAATGTGTCGAGTGGGCTTTGGGAGTTTTTGAGTCTGTTTTTGTGTGTGATTGAAGTCTGGTTCTTTGAGAATTGAAGGCATTGTACAAGCTCTGACCAACCAGTGCTAAGAGGGGAGGGGTGAATCAGCACCTTTAAAACTTTTCCCTTAAAATCTGGTGAAGTATACTTATAACTGCAAGCTAAACAGATCTAAGCATAAAATATTATCAAGCAATCAATCACACAATGACACCAGATTTATCACATGGAAACCCGAGTAAGGTGAAAACCACGGTGTGAGGAGACCTCACAAAATCTGTACTCTTCTAGAGTACGCCCTGTTAGGAGCCTTCCCGGTTAAGATATTACAACACACTGTTAGGTGCGACCCGGTTAAGGGATTTGTTACAACAAGGCCGGTTAGTGCTTGCCTGGTTAGAGGACTTAGAAAACCTTGAGAGATGTCACTTGGTTTGGGGATTTGATACAAGGGACTTGTTAGAGTCCACCCAAATACTGGGATTTAACTATTGTAATTGCTAGAGAACAATAGAAAGATTGACCTTTTACAAATGGCTTTTCATAGCCTGATAAGATCTTTGTTTGTGCTCAACTGAGAAGCATCACCGGTCACTGCAAGTGTGTTCTCCTCTACTGTTGTGCTTCTCTGCACACTCTTCTTTCTCACTTCTTCTTTCTTCTTTTCACCCCTGGCTTCTTTAGCATACAGGTTCACTCTTTTACTAGGCACAATGAAGGCAACTTCTATTCTCCTCAGGCAGAAGAATATATAGAGCCCTAGCTCTAATTGTGCTCCTCATGCATGACCTAATTGCAGATCCTTATCGGATTCATCACTCAGTGGAGTACCAGTTCGCTGAGGAAACATCCGATGCATGCCCTTGCTTTATCTTCTTTCTAAAGAAAACAATAGATGCATGTCAAGCATCTTTCCTTCATAAGAGATAACACTTTGTTTTAAAGCCACTCATTTCGGCTTTAAAACCTCTAGACGCGCCTCAAACCGATCACCAGTTTAACTCAGTCTTCCGGAATTAGTGCAGAAAATCCCGGTCAAAGAGTTGATTGAAACAGGTAGTTGACTATGACTTCCTCGGTTCATACCGGAGTCATTGCTAGATCAGTTGAGATCCTTATGTTGTAAACAGGTAAGAGTTTTTGACTTGTCACTGTCCCTTCCTTCGCTTACCGGTCACACCTTCCTCGGTTGTGTTGTTGACACCGATTTGTTGTTGCTTTCTCTATGCTTGACTACACCGGTTGTAGCCTGGTCCTTGGTTGACGGTTGAATCCTCCTTTCCTTGACTGTATACATTACCCGATTGCTGATGCTTTGTGTAGTGACCGGTTGTATTTGCTTACAGTCTCTTTTGTCTTGTATGTTGGCACCATCTGCCAAACCAGCCTCCTTTCATACAGATCTCCTTGGATCTTTAGACTTAATAGAGATGACAAATCTCTATCTTCTTTTGCCAATCAATGACAATACTTGTACCGGTAGTAGGCTTACCGGTTACCATCACTTAATGCCAACATGATTGAAGTCTGGTTCTTTGAGAACTGAAGGCATTGTACAAGCTCTTACCAATGGTGTCATTCTTGTTTTCCTACATTCTTGTTATTATGTACCTAATTCCATAGAGAATGAAAGTTTATTAATAAGAACTCTGTTTTAAATCCGATCTTGATTCCATTGTTCCTTATTGTTGTTCTCTATATTTGCGAGTTTTTCCATTATGTTGCCAGTAAGGTGGCCATCATGTTTGTCAGTCATTGAAGCTTCAAAGTTCACCGTCTTAGCATGCTTTCCCATCTAACTCCAACCTTTCCTTTCTCCATATCGAACTTTCAAACTTGTCGTTACCAACACACCGTTGCTTGACCCCCAATGCCTTCACCTTTGTGTATCTTCAGTTCTCAATTCTTGACATTAATGCCCTTGTTTCAATTCTCTCACAATGCCCCAATGTGTCCTATTGTCATTGATAGTTAGTTTTGGCACCATAATTTTCAACAATGGGACCTTTTACCACCCATTATCATTGTTCAAACTCATAGTTACGAATTTTCATTATGGCCAGCCCGTTATTGTTGTTATACATATAAAAGAGTGAATGAATCTATTCAAGGTGCATCATCTACACTTACTCAAATTACTTTCAAAATCCATTTTGAGCACGTACGTTTGAGCATGTGGATTTGAGGATGAAAACCATAGATCTATTAGAGATTAGAGGAAAAAATCCCTTTGATTTCAAAGGTCAGAGGATGCCACCCCTTTGGCTAAAGGAGGATCTTACTCAAAGGTCACACCAGAGCTTCATTGTTGATAACTTGATGGAACTTACCACATCGTATTTGTGTTTTTCATTGTTTGTTGTGGGTATGCTAATGCTAGTTTACTCTTGTTATAGGGTTAAATGCATTTTCAGATTCTATTGTAAAAAGAAAAGGATAGTGTAGTCAGCTGAATATGCTGAGCAAAATATGTTTGTAATTGGGTTTTTAGTAATGTCACGAGTGGTTGGTTATTTGACGGTTCCTGATGGTTGGTAATCTTAACCAACTAAGGTCTGCTATATATGTGCTCATTTTTATGTATTCTCATCATTTTTATTTTGCTTTTTTCTTATCTTGAATAACATTAGGCTCTTAAATTTGTCAATTTAAAAGGATGAGATCCTATTTAAAATTCAAATTACATGTTACCTTATCCTTTCTTGCTTTATTACAGGTTATTGAAGAAGACTTAGAAGTAAACTGATACAACTGGCAGTTTGGATAATTTAGGTGGTAATATGCTTTTTATTTTGTTTGGATGACCCAAAGGATTGCGTAAAATGCCATTGAAGCTCATCCAAAAATTTAATCGTCTCGACGTAAATCTAAATGTTGAATTCCAAGCTACAGTCAAGAAGTTATACCCTTGACAAGTGGTGCCACCAAAATAACCCCCTACCAGTAGTTAATGTTAAGTTATTTGTTCTTATTCAATAGTTCATTTACACTTCTAAAGGGGGCATATGCCCAAAACCCATTAGGGATTAGTCCTCCATTCCAAAGGCAAACCATACATTTACTACCTTAAAAAAAAATCAGTTTCTACATTAAAGAACTTCAAAACAGGTAGATTTGAATGAAGAAGACAAACTTCAAGGAATCCATTACTCTATCAAAAATTTCTCTCATTGTATTCTTGTAGTGCATTTTCAGAAACACAACCTTGTGTTTCCTCTAATGATGTTTTTACCATTTGTTTTTTTCCGACAATTCATCTTTTCCTATGACAGATTTCCACTTCTAATTCTCTCAAACAAATTTCCCTTCAAAGTCCCAACAAATCACTTTTAATGGCAGCAAAACTCCCTCCTCAAATTTCATGGAACAAAGGCAATTGGAAGTTCTTTCGGTTTGAACTTCACTTTCTTTTGGAAGAATTTTTTGAGCCATCTTTCTAGCTCAGTGCCTTGAGCTCCATGCAATTTGTATGGGCCCTACCCCATCCTTTGTCTTATTTTCTTTCCCTTAGGCAAAAGATTTTGAAGTCATTGCTTAACTAATGTTTTCACTACCAGTCATCGATCCAAGAAGATTCAATGGCTCAAAGCATCGCACAATATTAACATTACATACAACTAGGCTCATCTCTGACACCCCTCCATCCACAAAGGTTCTCCTAAAATTAGCACATTTCCACCACTATCCAAATCCTACGCGTCAGTCCAATCAACAAAGTTGGATCCAAGGGGTTCCCCCAACCCATGTCACCTTCAATAGCCCCAATGGAAAATCATTGTAGTAACTCTCATTTACGCCTATATGGACATTTTGAGATTCATTGTCCATTTGATCTCATGGGCCCTTCCTACATGATCTTTTCCAAAATGGATAATCAAATTGCAAAAGATATCATGGGTTCGAAAGGAATGGCCGACCTTCTAACTGCCCGTGCGTCCATCATCTCAACCACAAATCCAACATACCTTCCAACATCTATTCTCTCTTGATCTTCTCATCATTGTAAATTTTGCAAGTTCCCTTCATTGCTAATTTACTATGTGGCATAAATGTTTTTCTTTTGCTTGCTTACGGCCCTTAGATAGAAGTGAGTTGCTTGTGGTTATTTGAAAGCCACAACCTATGAAAAATGGTTTTTGCAGTTCTACACGATAAATGATTTCACAGCAGTAAGTTGAACCAGCCCCAATTCCATACCTCAGTGTTTTTCTTGTTTGATAGGTTGGCTAAACACTAAAGGGACAGTCAACTGAGCACTAGTCTTTTGGTGCATCTCCTTTATTGATTATTGCCCGTCCTATGTTCCAACAATCAATAGAAAGATTCTCTTCTTGGTGCACCTCTCCTTTTCGATTAGGATTCTTTTTTTCATGCATTTCCTCTCTTTTTCTCTTTTTCCTTTGTAAATGATTAAAAAGGACTTCTTTAAAATTCATATGAGGATTTAGCATTGAAACACAAAAGGTTACTCTACAAGTGAATTCCCATATCTACAGAATTTTCCAATATTGGATTTCACACATGGACCGAATATAGGGCGCACATGGCTATTACAAATGGCCACAATATCCAAGTGCCAACAATTTTCTAGTGTGCACAATTTTAATCAAGATCTTGGTGACATCTTGGTATCCTACTTATTTGAAGCATTTTTCTATCACCTAGCGATTATGAAATATTTAAGACCCAGAGGCTTATGATAGAGACAAGACAAGAATGGCTACAAGCAAATGGTAGTACCACAACATCAAACTATTTCTAGGGCCCATAACGAAGCTAATGAAGGTCTACATAAAGGAGATCTTTAGTATCTACAAAAGGTGCCCACATGATGGTGTGAAGTTACGAGGATCATAGTTCTAGAACTCTCCGAGTTCTAATGAGTCCTGAGCTGAGTGACCCTAACTGAGTCCTAGGGGCCCGAGACTCTCCAGAAACTCACTCTAGGAGAGACTTACTAGAAACTGATTTTTTGTCGAGTTTTTGTTGAGTCTTGCCAATTTTTTGCCGAGTCCCAAGTCGATTTCACCTTGTCATGTCCATGTCGAGTCTAAGTCACGTTCTATGATGAGGATATAAGGGGTATGATAAAAATGTCATCCAATGTACCATTAAACTAGACTACAATGCCAAACCAATTTTCCAAAAGAAATGCACAGCCAATCCTAACATCAAGTCATTGATGGAATGGGAGTTGTTCAAGTTAATGGACTCAAAGTGCATAGAATCAAGCCTTATCTTTAAGTCAAAATCATGTTTTTCTATCCAGTAAGTCTAGGATCTACAACCTTGTGCATAGGTCCAAGCTTCAAATCTTTTCGTGTACATAGACTTGTATTACTTCAATAATATCAAAATAAAAGCTTTGACTATTTGATTTTTGTCAAGTTTCTATGTCTTATGAATAAATGCATGTTTCTATGTTACTAGCAATGTGCTTATATAATTGTCTATTGATTATTGCTCATGTCTCTACTAGGTAGAAAGGTCCTTTTCTTAGTGTGCTGCCCCTTTTAGATTCGGATTTCCTTTTTCATGCATTTTCTCTCCTTTTTCCTTTTCCTTTATGTATGATTTGCAGTGATTTCATAGGAAATCATACAAGGAGCCAATTTTTCAACCCCACATGTTATTCTACAAGTTAAATTCCACGTCCACACGATTTCCCAATGTTGCACTCTACACATGATGCAAGTATAGGGCACACTTGGCTAATGCAACAATTGGCTGCAATATCTAAGTGCCAACAGCTCCCTTTTTATTTTTCTTTCTTTGAAACCCTAACTCCTTCTAACCCTTTTCCCTCTGACGATAAATTAGAGTATTTTATCCATTAGATGAGCTTCTTTCTATAGTAGTTTAAACTTAAGAATTAGTTTAGCAGTATTTTATAAATGGAAGTCAGTCTTCTCCAGAGATTCCATGCAGTTCACAAAGTTGTAAGTGTTTGGTTTTCCATATTGTTGGGGTTTCTTAGAGCCAATAAATCCATAGAAGCAGATTTTTCTGATGCGTCTGATAAGTGGTATTGCGGATTCGTTATGCCCAAAAAATCAACTTCTACTTAACTATTAGTGGGAACTCTCAGTCCATTTTCTTCTTGTGAAAACTTCCTGCGCCCACTTTTGTGGCATGTTCATACCCTCCAAAGTGGGGCATCAATCCAAAACAACATTTTCCTTTACAAAGAAATTCTATTGTTTAGCAATTTGAGTTCTTATCAATTTTCATTTCATTATTGTTCAATTTTTGTTCTATATCATGCTAACTTTTGTAGCTAGTGTGTTGCCCAATGCATTGCACCCACATATCATATCTTTTGCGGCATGTTCATACCCTCCAAAGGGGAGCATCAATCCAAAACAACATTTTCCTTTACAAAGAAATTCTATTGTTTAGCAATTTGAGTTCTTATCAATTTTCATTTCATTATTGTTCAATTTTTGTTCTATGAATTCTGAAAGAAATTAGTTTCACCAGGAAGCATGTAACTATTGAATTTGTTAATGATGCAGCAGTAAGAGTCTGTGTTATTGGCATATTATGTCTCCTGATGAGCCATTGTGGCATAACCTGTTGGATTTTTAAACAACTACAATTTCTAGTCTGAGTTGGTGACATCAGTGACAGCTATGGGGTTTGCCCACCTTCTGCCACCCAAATTCTACTATTCTTATAATCAGTTATTGCATAGGTTCAGACATGTTCTATTTTTGTCTGTCTCCCTTATATTCTACTCATACTCTGGCATCTTTATCTTTTGCAGCCATGAGGAAACTCCAGTATATGAATGAGTACCATGTCCCTGTTCCCACATCCACGTCATCTGCCAACTATATTATTATGTGATATAGCCATGTCATCATTCATTTACTCACATACCCTGATCTGAATGATGTTCACATTCCCATATCAATACCCCTTCCGCACTGTATCCACGGGACTGATTTATCCATTACTGAGAGATGACTCTGTTAAAGAGTTTATATGCAACTGTCAACTTGACAAGATAACAAGGAGATAAAAAATAAACTAGATGTTAGAGTGTGTTTCCAAGCTGTAGATGTTAAATATAACTCCAGGCAGCAAACATAGTAAGTGGATTGCCTTACCATGGAATGAGAACCCAAACATAGCATCCACAATAATGTCAAAATCACTAGCCAATTCTGTTGGCAAACCATCTGGTAGCAAGAATGGAACAGCTAGTGCCTCAAGCTATAAAACACAGGAAAACAGTCTAAGATTCTTTTAAAAAATTGATTGCAGATTTTTTCTACAATAAGCTTGTAGTTTCATTGAGTGAACTGTCAAATAACTTTTTTGGGAACTGCATATAAGAGAAAGATGTACCTGAGTAACAAGTCCACGGTAAAGAGGCTTATCAGTGCGTTTGGGATAACAAACAAATGGCATGTATCCAAAATGATAAAGGTGGCGTGCAGCCACCAACCCATCACCACCATTGTTGCCAGGGCCACAAATAATTAGCACTCGATTGTACTCATTTGGTTTGTAAACCTAAGTGCACCCAGCAAAGATATTAAAAAATATAAGGCATCAAAACAATTATTTTGCAAATTTAATTAGGCAAGAAATTTTTATTAACATAGAATTAAACTGATACAAACAATATAGTCATAAACACTCTTAAGCTTCAATATTTCATCTAAAGTCTGTGGAATCAAGAATATCTTTGCACAGAATCATATATCCTAGGTGATTGTTTAGCAAATAGAAATGTCATTATTGCTAGAATGGAGCAAATCCTAAAGCTAAAAAGAGATGAGATTTTTTTCTTTACATTTCTTTCCTATCCAATCCCGTAGGCTAGTCCATCACCATAAAGTTGGCAATTTAGCAAGATTCTTTGTAGCTTAGAATCTCCATTGTGAGCTATCACAGATCAGAGGACCTCTGTAGAGAAGAATTTTTCAATGTTCATGTTGTTGGATAACTTAAATATGTTCCATATATCTTCCTAAGCTACAAAAGCAGATGTCAATGCTGATTACCTTTAGTGGTACTTCAAGTGCCTATCTTATGTATAAAATACTCTCATAGATTTGTAGTATTTACATGTCTTTCAAAAACAAAAACTACTTCAATATCAATTTGTCTAACTCAAATGTCATGACAGATATTCATTGTTCAATATTAAAATAGTAATTAAGGAATCAGCAGTGTATCTTCATAAAGATCATCATTATCATGATTATAATTGATATTAAATGGTGTAGGTAGACTAGAAGAGTCACAAGAAGTTAATAATTTTATTATTATTATTTAATTAATAGTTTATTATTTATTTAATAAAACTAGCAAATAGAAAGGGGTGTTAACCAAGACTGCCACATGATTGGCTGGCCGACCCAACCTAGATCAGGGTCATCACAGTCCTCACATTCCAGAATTGCTTGGCCTCAAGCAATTTCACAATAGGATGTTCAAATATCTGTACACTCTCCCAAATTGCATCCTCAAGTGGAAGACTCTTCCATTTCACTAGATATTTAGGAATAATCTTGTTCCTCAACCTCCTTTCACTTACATCCAACACAATTTCAGGTTCTAGGATCAATTTACCCTGATCATCAAGTGATGGCAGCTCTTGTAAAGGGCTGATCTGCTGTCCAAGGGCTTTCTTAAAACACAAAACATGAAATATACTATGAATTCCACTATTAGCTGGAAGTTCTAGCTCATAAGCTACCTCACCAATCTTCCTCAATACCTCATAGGGTCCATAAAATCATTGCTTTAGCTTCTCAGCTCCACTCCCTTTAATGGAAGATTTCCCACAGCACCACAACCTCAAGAACATATCACCGACCTCAAAAACTCTCTTAGTTTGGTGTCTATCAACATATATCTTTTGCTAGTTTTGAGTCTGCTGCAAGTTTTCCTTGAGAATTTTCAAGATGTCCATACTCTGTTGCACCACATCCTTGGCTCTTGGAACTCTACTATCCGTAAGGATCAAATCCACAAATGAAGTGGCATCATAACCATAAAGTGCCTTAAAGGGAGCCATACCAATTGACATGTGATGTGTGGCGTTGTAGCAATATTCTCTCAAATGCAACCACCTGACCCAAGTTGTTTGCTGCCCTATAACATAGTTTCTTAAGTAGCCCTCTATCCATTTGTTCACGATCTTGGTTTTCCCATCAGTTTTGGACTTAGTTGCTGATTGGGATTCGGAGATGGATTCGGGTTCGCGAATCTGGTTCGTGGATTCGCGAAAAAAAAAATTCCGTTTTGGATTCGTGAGGATTCGTGAGTATATATATATATCTATAAATATATATATATATATATGCATTATATATCCAAAAATATAAGAGAAATATACATAATTCTAAAACTAAATCATTTCATACTATGAATCTATGATGCTTGATAATTAAAACTTCAAATAGCATACTTGATCATTGATCTATGATTCTATGTTGACGATTCTAAAGAAAATCAGTACATTGAATTAGTATTACTGAATTACAAAATGACAATTCAAAATATTGTTCATTAAAGTTTGAGACATGATTCAATGTTCAATGGTTCATCAATCAAATGGATTATCAAAAAAATCTGGATCAATGGGGTCTCCAGTAGCTGCAAGTGTTTGATCAAAATCATCATTAATGGAACCCAAAGTTCCACTAGCACTAGAGGGTACTGTCTCGTCATCATCATCATCACCATCATAATCCACATCAGCCAAAGTGCTTCTAGCAAGATCCTGAATGGTCATATCTAGGTCAACAGACTCGGGTGCTACATTCCAAAGCTTCGCTAGCCCCTTCTTGTACTTTGGATCCTTCCGTGACAGGAGACGCAAGTTGTTGTGAACATACACCAAATCTTTTGCTTTTTTTGCAGCCAACCGGTTATGCTTGACTGAGTGGATAAAGGAGTAAGTACTCCAATTCCGCTCAGCGGCAGAAGAGCTCGCAACCTAGAGAGAAAACCAACAAAATTAAAAAAATACAAGATAAATTCAAGAGCGTTAAGTATTAAATTCTACAATGCAAGTGACAAAACAAAAAGAAAAAAAAAGTTAAAACTTCAAAACTTACTTGTGATAGAACCTTAATCGCAAGAGGTTGGAGGTATAGATAATCTTGCCCATGAAGATACCACCATGTAACAGCATCCATTTTGCTTTGGTCATTGATAGCAGTAGGGTGGAGATCTCTTCCTGAGATAAATGATCCAAATTCTCTCCTAACACTTACCCCAATATCTGGATCGCAAAAGATTTTATCAAATGCCTTCTTATACCCACTGGCAACCTCAGCATCTCTATATGGTGCCACTCTACCTGGAATACCAAGTACTTGTGCGCTATAGTACCTGGGAGAAAGAGCATATGCTAGGAGGTGCAAAGGTGTGGTCATCTTGTTCCAACGATGAAGAACCATTGCTTCCACCTTTTTGTATAAGGTGTCCTCAGGATCACTCTCTCTCCTATGTATGACCTGGGATATCAAATGATGTTCATGTAAGTTATCATTATGTCAAATTTGAATTTAAATAACTCTCAATAAACAAAGATAAAGGAATGTATTAAATTTATAACTTACCATTTTTATCTTCTCCAACATTGTGTCCATGCTATCATAGATATCCCCCAAGCATGGTAAATCAGTGTCGGCAAATCAAAGCATAGACATGATGGGATCAGTGAATTCCAACACATACTCCACATGAGTCCACCAATCATCATCTAATATCAATGCCTTCACCTTTTGGGCCCTGACTGTACTGGACTGCTTCCAGATGCTCCATTGGTTACTAATAACCATTTGTGATAAGGCCTCCTTCACCTTGACAAGCTGTCTCAACACAATTGTGTGAGAGGCAAACCGGGTTTTAGCCACCTAAAACATGTTAGTAGAAAGTTAAAACATGACATTAAAATTATAAAATGATAAATGAAACTAAATAAATTATAAATTAAATTTTAAAATTTACCTTCAACAATTCCAATTTTGAGTAAGTTCTGAAAATTGCTTGTGACATATGATGATTTGTCACAAACATTTGAATCTCCTCACCCTCCTCATACACCTGTTTCACCCAATCTATTTCGGTCCCAATTGCCTTCATCACTAGATTGAGAGAATGGACGGTGCACGGTGTCCAAAAGATGTGATCATATCTAGCCTCTATCAAAGCACCTGCAGCCTTGCAAACTTTTGCATTGTCCGTAATTACTTGGACAACATTGTGATGACCCACGGACTCTATGGATTCAATGAGAATCTGGGCAATGAACTCTGCATTTTTTACTTCACCTTCACAGTCAACCGCCTTCAAAAACATTGACCCCTTGGGGGATACAGCAATTACATTAATTAAAGGACAGTTTTTGCAATCTTTCCATCCATTTGAAACAATAGACACACCTAGTTGGACCCAAGAATCTCTTATTGGTTGTAGTAGGTTCTCTACATTTTTTCTCTCATTTTGTAATATGGTGGTGCGCAACTTTTCATATCTAGGGCCATGGTAACTAGAAGGTGCTTCATTTATTCCTTCACACATGTCACTAAAATAAGGTGATCTCACAAAGTTGAATGGAACACCATTTGCAAAGAGGCAACGTCCAACTTTGGCATCAACAATATCTCTTAACTCATTTTGAAATGCCCTATCTAATGGGCCTCTCTTGCGGGGGGTATTGTGTGGTTGATCTACATCTTCATCCCTAGAAGGCATAGGCAAGAATGGATGTGATCTAGATTGCATTTGAGTGGGTGGCTGCATTGTTTTCTGTTTACTGGTATAAGAAACTTGTTTCCCTTTTGCACATATTCTGTCAGCTTCTTCTTGTTCTTTTACCAAAGTTGCTATTTGTGTAGCTGACAATCCCTTCTTATCAACCCCCTCACACATGTTAATCCCTTGACCCCCAGCGCCTAAAAGATGATATTTTACCCGGGAGTAGGAGCTTCTATATTGTGTTTTGCAAAAATTACATTTCCATACATACCCCCTACGTCCAACACATTGAGAAATTCTTGTGGTGTGTCTCCATAAAGGAGACCCTTTATCAATTTTAAGTCTTTGAGATCCCTCCCCACCCACTGAGCCTTGACTACTCATTGTTGCAATCTATAACAAAAATGAAAAAAGAAAACTTCAAAACTTATACAAAAACTTATACTTCAAAACTTATCAAAAAAACTAGAGAATATGGTTCAAATGCATACCTTAATCACTCAAATAGACTGAATAGTGCTTCTTGGAAGGTGTTTGCCACTTCACAATCGAGCTCCTTCGAATACAATCACCTCACTTCAAGCTTGCATGAATGAGAGAGCAAAATGAGAGAGCACAATGAGAAATAAAATGTGTTTGGAGACTCATAAAAGGGGTCGTTTTAGGGTTAGAAGCAAAAAAAAAATATAAAAATGCTTTTTTAAAGTCATTGTTTGACTTTTTTGAGCCTTCCTACCACAGGTCCTTGAGGATTCGCGTGGACTTGCGCAAGATCCTCATGGATCCATCTAGATCCTCCTGGGTCCGTGACGGATCCGGGCAGGGTCCGTGCAAAACCCTGTGGATCCGTTCTCGCGGATCCAAATGGATCCACAGGGTTTTGCACGGACCCTGCCCGGATTCGTCACAGACTCGGGAGGATCCGGGCGGATCCATGAGGATCTTGCGCGAATCCGCGGATCCGGACGCATCCACAGCGTTTTGCACGGACCCTGCCCGGATCCGTCCCGGATCCAACGCGAATCCGAACCCGGACCTAGATCCGGGCCTATACAGGCGAATCCAACAACTAAGGTTTTGGATGATAGCTAACTTGGTGTTAACTTAGTACCTGTCAATCGAAAGAGTTCTTGCCAAAACAAGCTGAGAAACTTTATATCCATGTCCCTTATAATGTTATTTGGCGAACTATGAAGTCTGAAAACTTATCTAGAAAACAAATTTACCATTTGTGGGGCTTTATATTCTAAAGAAATTGCTAGAAAATGAGCATATTTAGTGAGCCCATCAACAACCACATATACAATCCTTACCTTGTGCCTTTGGCAACCCCATAGTAAAATCCATAGATATGCTCTCCAATTTTTTATTTGGAATGGGTAGGGGCTGCAATAAACCAGCTAGAAAAACACACTCTGTTTTGTTTTGTTGGCATTCCATACACTCTAATATGTTATAACACATCATTCTCAAGCCCTTTCCATGAAAAAATGTTCTCTTGCCAACTTTTAAGTCTTGTAGAAGCCTAGATGATCAACAATTGGTGTGCCATGACCATAGCAGCGTTCATCGCCTGGGGACTAAATTGGCAAACCGAAAGTGCAAGATTTTATGAAGAAATTGGCAAAAAAATAGATTTACAAAATATGTAAAAAATTGAAGAAAAACGGTTAAAAACTACTCTTTAAAAAAATTTAAGGGTATTAGTAATGTCCCTGTTTTTTAGGCTCTTGGGATTAGCCTATCATGTGACCCTCATAGGCTAATGAGGATGGACAGAGGGTCTCTTTCAGTGGGCATCTACTTCAAGATTCAGTATGCTTTCGTTTGGCTTTCATTTGGTGTCATTCGGACTTCATTTGCTATAGTTTTGCCACGTTTACTATTTATAGTAAGCCTGATGTTGTTCGAGAAGGACCCTTTCTATTTTTGGAAAGTGCATTTGGTCACATGGGGAAATAATAGGTGTGACTCCTGTTTCAGACGGCATATTAAAGGATAAGTATTTTGGGAGTTATTATTATTTTGGTGGCCAAATTATTATTAAATCATTAAATGACTTATTATAAAGTTATAATTTAACTTTATAGTTTCACTTAAGTTGAGGGTTGAGTCATCATGGGAAGGGGCCATTTATTTAATTAATTCATGGAAGCCTAAGCTAAGGTATTAATTTAAAGTATTGGAGTAAATGAATTATTAAAAGGAAAAGTATATCTATTTATCCCACATTGGTAAGAATTGTGTTTGAGCTCTCACAAGAAAGAATAAAAAGGGACTTGAGAGCTCATTCTCATCTATCTATTGTTCATTTGATAAAAATTGAGTTTTTGTTGTGGAGAAAAATGGTGAAGGTTTGAGAAGTGATTCCTTTCTTCTGCAATTTGAGTCACCATTCTTAGGTGATGAATTTTGCCACCGAATTCTGAGAATACAATTCTGGTCCTGTGTATTCAAATTTGATGCTGAAGTATATCAAATTTGAAGAGATTTGAATAATTTCTGAATTATTATTGATGATTCGATTTCTTTCCTGGTGTTCATTGTGTTGGTAGAAGCTTGTTCATCTTCTACATGAGCTACGATCCATCTGAAGGCAGCATAAGGCAATTAAGTGTTGCAGACTTCACTGAAAAGAAGCTCCGAAAAACATCTGAAGGGCTGGCGCAACATCTCACAGCTTGTTCATACCTCTCCTACGGGCTGCGTTTCTTCCACAACAAGCTGCGTTACAAATTTAAGGGGCTGCGGTTTCTTATTGGAGGTTGTGATTGATCAAATAGAGGCTGCGTGTTGTCTGCTGAGGGCTGTGACTTTCATTGGAGAGTGTAAAACCTCTTCCTACAGCAGCGTACATTTCCTAATGGCTGCGTACTATCTTTGACATGCCACAATTTATTTAAAAAGGTGCTTATGTAATTTTATTTCATGTTATGTTATTGTAACATTGTCAAATTACTGAGTTTGATTATTTGATGAGATTGGGAGTAAGAAATAATTGGTTGTCATTGTTAATTCAAATTCTGGAAAAATTATAAAAAAACAAATTTCAAACATTTCAAGGGAAAAACATTACCTTCAGCCAAGAGCCAGGCAGGCTCTTTACAGTGGTATCAGAGCATGTTTCCTGCCATTCTGTGGGGTATGAATTATTTTTTATTCTAATGTTATATTAAGAGTGATCAGCACTCCCGCTTTTCCTAGCTATGGACAAATACAAGAGCCCTAGTTCTGGGAATCGGCGTAGTAGTATGGGAAAAAAAGAGGAAATAAATGCCTTGATGGAAAGTATGGAAAGACTTAGGCTTCATCAGCAGAGATTGGCGGAGAGCTTGTCGGATCTAGAGACAGTAGACAGAGTAGCGAGGTATATGGTCTCTGCTTTTAGAAGGCCGACATCGAGATTGCAGGGAAGAAAGCTTGAGTTTTCTCTGACAGGTGCCCATGATACAGATGTACCTATATTAGTATGGCACCTGCTAGTCCTATCCGCAGTGTTGATGATGGACTTATTTCACAGGGACATGTGGATGTATCAGTGCCCTTGGTGGACAGTAGCACTGAGCTTTAGCAGGTTGAGGCTCCCAGAGTAGTCGCTACGGTTAATTCAGAGGCAGCTGATGTTGTAGTTATCACTGAGTGTTCAGACTCTTCCGTGGAGGAAGTTGTTATTGGAGACTTTTATGTTAGCTATCGTAGTGTTGCTCCAGTGCAGGAGGCAATTGCTTCCTCATATGGGACCGATGCATGTATGGAGTCACCTAGCGGTGATGTTGGTGATCTAGGCGTTACAGCAGAGTCAGTAGAAGGTGGTTCATGCTCCAACATTATTGGTGCACAGTTTGACGTTGAGTCATGTGTGCAGAGTCAGGTGTTAGCAGTTGAGGCTTTAGTAGATGTGGATGCAGATAGTATGGACACATCTGATGATACATTTGAGGATGCTATGAGCCACATTGGGTAATGACTCCGAGGAGATTTTGGATGAGTCCTAGGATAGATGTTTACAGGATCTTTCTATTGATGTGGACACTAAGGAATGCAAGGAGTATATAAGCTCTGACATCTCTGAGGTTTATGATAGCAGTCATAGTGTGGAATCAGTGCAGGAGACAGTGGTCTTTTCCTGTATTGAGGATGTGAGCATGGAGCTATCCAGTGATGACACTCATGATGGGAGTGTTGCAGTTGAGTTGGGTGACATAGATTCATGCCACAATATAGATGATTCACATGATGACATTAAGTCGTGTAGGCAACCAGAGTTGGCAGAGGGGTTGCAGATAGACGAGATGGACACTAGCATCACAGATATCTTTGATGTTGAGAGTGAGGATGATGGGTGCTACAGTGTTTCTGGCTTTTTATATCAAACTTTGGGTGTGGACTTAGCGTTGTCATATGGTGGTGGTGGGTCTCAGGATTCTTTGTTACATGGACTCACAGATGAGGATGGGGAAGCATTTGAGAGGCAAGAGTTTGTTACAAACAGGGCTTCCACTTCTAGAGAGGGGGTTACTTCTCGATGACTCATGAGGATGTTTCTTCCTGCAGCGAGTCATGTTTGATTTATCAGACCCTGGGGGAGGACTCTGAGTTGTTAGTGAGTGAGGATGGATCCCAAGATCTGGATTGCCAGGTGGTTGCAAAAGATGAGGTAGTTGGGGATTGTGTTGAGTCGGATTCAACAACAGCTTCCTCGGGGATAGATGAGGACGAGTTCAATGTCAGTACTCAGTCTGTAGATGTGTGCTCAGATGAAAGTACACAGAGATATGGTGATCTTGAGGGGAGTTTGTTGGATGCAGCTTCCCTTCATAGTGGGGACAGTGCAGTTGAGATTGTACATAGGAGGCCTGTTGTGCAGAGTCATCATGTGACTAGCCAGTTGAGAGTTGGTGAGAGAGATATTACTTCTACTCTCGAGCATTTTGATGCCGCTTGTCAGTTGTTGGCCATTTATGATTGGGGTGCTCCTATGACGGATGAGCACAGTGGTGGTTACCTTTCCTTGACAGAGATTCATTCCTTGCGTGAGGTTGTCAGGATTTTGAGACAGGATTATTTACAGTTGGTAGCCGACCAAGATCGCCTAGTTGAGTGGGGGAGTACAGCATACGAGGCATTGATGGACAGAGAACTGGAACTGCGACTCCTGGTGTTCATTGTGTTGGTAGAAGCTTGTTCATCTTCTACATGAGCTGCAATCCATCTGAAGGCAGCATAAGGCAATTAAGTGTTGCAAACTTCACTTAAAAGAAGTTGCGAAAAACATCTGGAGGCTGGCGCAACATCTCACAACCTGTTCGTACCTCTCCTAGGGGCTGCGTTTCTTCCACAGCAAGCTGCGTTTCTTCCACAACAAGCTGCATTACAAATTTAAGGGGCTGCGGTTGCTTATTGGAGGTTGTGATTGATCAAATAGAGGCTGCGTGTTGTCTGCTGAGGGCTGTGACTTTCATTGGAGAGTGTAAAACCTCTTCCTACAGCAGCGTACATTTCCTAATGGCTGCGTACTATCTTTGACATGCCACGTTTTATTTCAAAAGGTGCTCATGTAATTTTATTTCATGTTATGTTATTTTAACATTGTCAAAATACTGAGTTTGATTATTTGATGAGATTAGGAGTAAGAAATAATTGTTAATTCAAATTCTGGAAAAATTATAAAAAAAACAAATTTCAAACATTTCAAGAAGGGAAAAACATTACCTTCAGCCAAGAGCCAGGCATGCTCTTTACAGCATTTGCATAGCATAGATATATTGAGAGCAAATAAAATATAGAGTTTAACCCATTAATTATAGAAAATAGGTTTTCATTGTTTAATTCCATATTGCTGATTACATTGCACAAAACATACCACAACAACATAAAAAATAACTAGATGGTGACAGTTGTTACAATGTCAATTACAATTTACAATATAGTTTGTATAAACTAAGTACAAAGTTCCAAAAAATCCACTGTATGGTAATAATGAGATTACAGAAGAAAGAAAAACCAATTAATAGTAGCATTACACTTGGAAAATCAATGATCAACACGAAGAACTCACTACCCACCACATTTTCTGTGCTGTTTGTTAAGCTTTCCAAAAGTGATCTCTCTCTCTCTCTAGAAACGTACTGGAAAAAGGACAGACATTCTTGGTATAGGGTTAGGATTAGGGAGCTTTAAATTTTACATAAAATATATTTCATTTAGAAGTTAAATGTTAAACCATAATAAGATTTAGGATAAATAATAGCTGCCCCTAAAATAGCAAGCAATGCTTCATGACAGAATGACAAGCAAATTAAGGGTCAGCCATATATGCATTTTACATTCTAAGGTGAAAAGTAAAATGGAGTTTTTCAAAGTCACAATTTTTTACAATTAGCTTCTTTACAATGTAAGCACACTATATTTGACATAAAATAACAAAATTAGTTTTTTTCTCTATTTTTATCAATATTACATTTATATTTAGGTATTGAGTTTTTGCCAAGTTTTCTCATTTTTAAACCAAGTAATTGAATTTTATTTATACTTTCATGACAACATGTCAATGACATGAAAATAGAAAGCTTTTTATCTATCTGAATATGATTCTAAGCCTGAGAATTCTAAATCTGATAATTATGAACCCCAACCAAGATCATTATTATTGAATCTCAATTCCTACTAAACTTAGTATAAACTAAGTACAAAAATATTAAGCTTGCATCTTAGAATTTAGATGTTTCTTCAATCTGTAGAAAACCCACATCCACTAATAACAGTAGCATTCAATAAGCAACGCCTTTTGATGAACAACAACAATTCACAGTCACATGATAAGTAAGTGAATATTGCACCATGAAGCACTAGTGACAAAAAAGGGAACTTGCATCCACGAACAAAAAAGGGAGCACAAGACAAATGAAGCGCATGCCAAGAAAAGGAGTCGCCAAGCTTCTTGCAATCTGTTGCTGTCGCAAGCCAATATATAGACATTGGCAGGTTATTTTCAGTCTTTTTTAGGCTTATTTTAGGGGTTTTTTCCTGCATTGTTTAATTATTTTTCTCCTGATTTAATTGCAATTTAAACACAAATAGTCGTACAAAAAATCATTGACTACAAAAATGCAATTTTTTGAAAAAAATCAGGGAATAAATTGCTGCAAGGCCGATTTGTGATTAATTGGGAATAATCGCAATTTTTCACACTTATGCTTCTATGGTCATGACATGACCTCAAAATCCTCTCCATCTTTGATGACTATGAGATACATCCACTCTTTGTAAAGGATAAACTCATTAACCACCTTAACCCAATTATCTTGCAATTTACCTTCCAAAATATCATTAGCAATTGGATCTTAACATACTCAGCCATTATAGAAGTCTTCCAATCAGCAAATATAACAGTTATAGAATAGTAATGTGGTGACACCATTTACTGCCAATATGGTGATTTCACCCAGTTGAAAGAAAAACCATTGACATAGATGTAAAGTGCAATTTTTTCTTCTGCAATATCTCTTGCTCCCATTTTAAATACCCTGTCCAATGGACCTCTTTTGCTGGTGGGAATTTCTACTCCATCTTCCATAGAGGGCATTTGCAAGAAGGGATGTTGAGAGGCCATTACTAATCAAGGGGTAAAGTCATTTTTTTCTTTGCGGAAGGATGAGCTCTTAGTTTTTCTCTTGCAGCCATTTTACCAGCTTCCTCTTGTTCTTCATGTATCCCGCTATCTATTCGGGAAAAAACCCCTTCTTATCTAGCCCTGGGCCTTCACACATTCTAATCCCTTTCCCAAAAGGGTCCAAAAAGTGAAGTTTCACTTGATAATACAAGCTATTAAAATTTTATTTACACTCATTACAGTTCCAAAGTTATCCCCCACCTCTTAGAAGTTCAATCATTGTGGTATGTCTCCTTAAAGGAGATGCTTTATCAATTTTGAATTTTCAGTTTGCTTCCACACGCACTGAACTTGAACTAGTGGCCACTCTTGCAATTTGATTTATTACTATTATAAGAAATTACACAAATTTTGGCTTAGAAATAAATAAATAAATGCAAGTATACAAATGCAAAACGAAGATCAAAAAACATTATAACAAAGAATTAAGCATGTTTCTTTTTAAAAAAATGAAAAAAAAAATTGAAAAATTTCATCACAAACTTTAAAAAATTCATCAAAATCTTGAAAAAGTTCATTTAAAGACTAAAGAATAGGGTTAAATGCTTACCTTAGATGCTTACATCTCCTTTAAGCAAGCTATCTAGCACTCCACAATTGATCCCCTTTGAAACAACTAGCTGCCCTTCAAAATGCCAAAATGGAGACAGAGAGTTGAGAGCAAAGAGAAGAAGAAAATGATTGTCTTTTAGGTCAAAACGGCCTCATATGGGGCTGTCTTAGGGTTTCATTAAAAAAAAGCAAAAAAATGTTTTTTTTAAGTTTTTATGCACTTTTTGAAGGGGCCCCCACAAGTACCCTATGGGTATGCCTCGAGTACACCCAAGTGAGGCCTAGGCGCCTCGAGTACACCAGGTGCGCCCCAAGTGCACTCTGGCTATGCGGATGCATACCCACAGCACACCTAGTGCGCCTGGGATGCACCCTATGCGCAACTAGAGTGTACATTAGAGTGCACGCGAACCTGCAACGAGTGTAGGGGTACTTCCTCCCTGCCCTACATCTTAGTGTTTTAAATTTCATAAGGCCACAATCTCATGATTCTAAACAAAAAGTCACTATGTCCAAAATATAGTTTGAAGACTCAAACTCGGACTTGACTAGGTAGTCCAAAATTTTGTATCGGACTCGAGAATTAGCACAGACTCGATAAAAAAATTACACAAAAGAAATTTAATGCATTTAGAGAACATAAAAGTCTAATTTGACTATCAATTTTCTATAATTCAAACATTACATGTCATATGATTCTCAAACTCTCAAAATTTGAAATTTCATAGTTTCAAAATCAAACAATGCAGCAAGCTTTAAAACAACAAAATTATAAATAATACATGTATAACATTATAATTGTCTGCATATGATTATATGTCAAAATGAAAGCAGAAACTAACTACAATCTACATATATGTCTTTCACTGCCTAATGCAACTTAATTTTTCAAGCCTTGTACTAGAAGGTATGTCAATATCAAAATGATGATAGATTGTTTCTTCAAAACTGTCTTCATTTTCCTCCACTACATCCAAATTAGTTGCTTCCGTTTGATGATTTGATCAACATTGAATCCTTAAATATTCTTTTCTCAAATCGTCTTCTTGAATGTTGATGCTTCGCTGGGTGAAATGAATGAATATGAGCAAAATATGACCCAAAAAGTTGAAATTTTCACATATAAGTGTGGCTGTTATGTCCAAGCGCCAAGTAGAAAGAGTCTCAGCTCAAGACTTGAAAGTCTAAGCTTGAGACTTAAGGAATCTTGGAGTAAGACTCGATCAAACTTGATGTGGGAGTTTGGTTGACTCAGCTCAGCCAGCTCAAGGATTCGGAAGTTTGTAGAGTCTCACAGAGTACTTAGAGAGTCTTCAAACTATGGTCCAAATCATATTCTACCCTTGACAAATTGTTGTAGACATTCTCACGTGTTTAAGAAGCCAAAGACACTTACTCTAGAATGAGCAATCAATTGCACTATTAGCATTGTTCTTGATACAACTCTTCCTAATACCCCATTGTTTCAACAATCAAATATCCAAAGTGATGAAATCAAAAGGAGAATTTAGGATTCATTGTCCAAAGGTTTCATCGAACCAAGCGCCTCCCCTTGTGCTTCATCAATTTTACTTGTGCTCATTAAGGGTGAGACTTTGGTGTCTTTGTATTGATTTCTAAGTATTGAACAAGATCACCATCAAAAATCAATATCTGCTTTCTCACATTGAGGAACTTTTAAATCAACTTCAAGGTGCCCAATTCTTCTCCAAGATTGATCAAAAAAGTGGATATCATCAAGTCAATGTTCAAGCAAAGGACACATGGAAGAAAACTTTCAATACAAAAATAGGCCTTTTTGAGTGACTTATGATGCCATTCGGTCTCACCAATGTTCCCACCACTTTCATGCAATTGATGAATGAGATATTTTGAGATTGTTTGGAAAAATAGCTTATCGTGCACTTAGATGATATCCTTGTCTTTTCTGAAACTTGGAAAGTACATCTTCAACATTTGGAACATGTTCTTTGCACACTTCAACATAACAATTGTATGTTGACATTCCTAAGTGCCCTTTTGGTCAAACATCAATCTCCTATCTTGGCTTTCTAATTGATGCACAAGGAATTCAGGTGGATCCTCTAAAATTGGAATTTCTCAAGTGGCCAACTCCTTCGACTCTCCCTGAATTCAGAAGTTTACTAGATCTTGCCAACTTATACTATAATTCATCCTTCATTACTTAGACATTGCCATGCCTGTACACCAATTGACAAACACCAATGTTGTTTGTAAAAGAAAAAAATGAAAATAAAAAACAAAAAAACTTACCTCCAATTCCATTAATCTTCCTCCACAATCTCACAGCAAATGGACTCTTGCACATGAATAGAAATAGCCATCCAATCACATCGAAATCTTCAATGGTCAGTCTTCAACTCTAGTTGTGCAATGAAAAGCAATAATGAATGTTCTGCAAGTATATTTTGTTTGTGTCTTTTATTCCCAAAATGAGGTAAAACAAGTTTTTTGGTGTTTCAAGATCTTTAGAGGTCACTTTAGGCTTAGGGTTCTTTTTTTTTGGTTGAATAGTCAAACTAGGAGGTAAAAAAAAATAAAAATGCTATTGGGTTCTTCTCATTTCAGTACAGGTAGTACAGGACATACCCAAGTTCACTCAAGTCCATTCTATAAAAAATTATCAGACCCATAGGGAACCATCTCAAGAATGACAATACCTGGATTCACGGGAATTTCTAAGCAAACATATAATAACTTGGGCAAAGGGTAAAAAGGAGGTTACTTGAACAACTAGTACAATAGGTTGGTGCATTAATGTCTTTATCTATTTTTGTATAGTTTATTCAATACTTAATGAGGATGGCAATTTCTCCCTTATCTAGATAATTTGACAACTTTGATCTAGATTATGTCATCCTTTGAGAAGGGTTTTTCCACTTCCTTCATTGGCTACTTCTCTATCTTCATTCTGGTCTATTATTTTGCAAATCCCCTCTTCCCCTTAATTTGTCTTCTTGTTTTTGTTTGGAAGGATGCAAAGGTTTTTTGGGTTCTGACAATTTCTATGTGCTGCAGCATGAACTTCTTTGTAGGCAATTGAGCTCTTGGCCCTAAAGAAAGGTTATCACTAGCTCGAGCTCTTAAAAGTGGATACCATAAAAAATAAGAAGCTATTTAAGCACAAGCAACCATATGTTAGCATTAACCGGTAAGGATGTAACCGGTATATGGCAAAGTGGTGTTGTCATTGATGTCTAAGGGTAAAACGGTTCTAACTGGAATCGAGTGACACTAATAGTAAACAGGTTTAGTTTACAAAAAGGGACTGGTTGTGAAACCGGTGACACATAGTGAACAGGGAGAAGTATTGCGACCGAGTACTGTGAGATAAAGTCTCTAACCGATCACGGAGCAACCGGTAACAAAGGAAGGTAACCAGAAGCATCCAGAACAATGACCGATAAAGTCTATAACCGGAACCAAGAAACCAAACCAGTATAGACAAAGAAAGGAAGAGTGACAGGTGATGTCAAAGACCTGTACACTGCCTAAGGATGGAAACCGATATTGTTGAATCGATGAAAGTCACAGTTGACAAACACTTGTGTGACTCTTTGACCAAGATTTGTTGCACAAAATCCGAATGACTTTGTGTTATTAAGAAGATCGGTGCAAGGCACAATTGAAGGTTTTAATGCCGAAGATTATGGCATTAAAACATGAGAAAACAAGGAGAAATCTCAAGCAAAGGAAAGTATGCAGCACGTATCAGTCGTTTCCTTTATAAAACAGAAAAAGCACATGGCAGGCATTTGATGTTTCCACAGTGAACTGAGACTCAACTAGGTGATGGATCCAAAGGAGATCTTTGTGGAGGTCGCGCATGCAAAAAGCAGGAAGGGCAAGAAGACTATTTATTCTTCAGCTTGTGAAGAATATTGTTTACCTTCATTCTACCAAGAAGAAAAAGAGTGAACCTGTACGCTGAGAGAAGATATGAAAAAGGTGAAAAGAAGAAGAAGAGAAGAGTGTGCAAGGAAGCACAACAATCCGAGGAGAGCATACTTGTGGTGCCTGGTGATGGCTCTTAGTTGAGAAGCACAACGATCTTATCAGGCTCAGTAAAGCCAATTCAAGAAGATCAAACCCTCTATTGCTCTTTAACAATTGCAATAGCAAATTCTCAGTATTTGGGTGGACATTAACAAGTCCCTTGTATTAAATCCCTTAACCGGGTGACATCTGTGTAGATATTTTAAGTCCTCTAACAAGGCGGGCTTTAACAGGCCTTATTTCTTAAATCCCTTAATTGGGTCACATCTAACAGTGCGTTTGTAATCCTTTTTTGCAGGGAAGGCTCCTAACAGGGCGCACTTCAGAAGAGTGCAAAATTTGTGAGGTTTCCTCACACCGTGGTTTTCTCCCGATTCAAGTTTCCACGTGTACATCTGGTGTTGTCTATTGCTTTAATTTTGCAATAGTTATTTCTGTGATAGAATTTGTTCTGCTTACAGTTTTAGTTATATTATATCAGATTGATTTTTAAGTTTTAGTGGGTGTTGATTCACGCCTCCCCTCTCAGCACCTGTTGGGACCATCAATTGGTATCAGAGCCCGGTACCTTTTCTAAGCTGCTTAACCGCAACAGGGAAAATATCTAATGATGAGAAAAGAAGGACCCAAGTTTTCTAAGGAAAACTTCACCTTATGGTGCAGCAGAATGTTGTACATGAAAACCACCAGAGATCAATACTGGACTCATGTAATCAATGATTACATTGAACCCACCGGTACCTTGACAGTTGATCAACAAAAGATCAGTGGTAAACACACAGCTGCAATGGATATGATAGCAAGTATGCTACCTGATCATGTATATGCAGAGATTGAACATCTAACTACTGCTTGCAAAATGTGGGCTAAGCTACAAATTGTGTATGGAGGTGACCCACATGTTCAAATAGCAAAGGTAGAAAGCCTCAGAGGCAAATATGATGACATGAGGATGAACGAAGGAGAAGACTGTTATTCCTAACCGGTTACTGAGAGGGGGGATGAATCAGTAAATACTATTTCTATTACAATTCAACACTTGTTTAAATATTCTTCCAAGATAAGCAGAATGTAAAGAATCATCCACAAGCATAAATAGAAATACACAGATCAACACATGATGTATACATGGAAACCCTCGGTTAGAAGGAAAAAACCACGATGAGACAAAGCTCACAACTTCACTTTTGCAGAAATAAAGACGCCCTGTTAGGAGCTTACAAAGCTCTTGTGAAGGTGCTACTCGGTTAAGGGATTTGATAGAAGATCGGTTAAGATCTTAACTCTATTAGGAGTTGCCTGGTTAGAGGACTTTCAACATCAACAAAGATGTTACCCGGTTAAAGGATTTTTACAAAGAACCGATTAGGGTTCAACTTGATTGAGGGATTTCAATATGCTTTCACACCTTATAAAAGCAATGATCTTAATTGACACTTATTGTCTGATTAGATCATGCCTATTGATCTCTTCCCCGGTTTGCCTGGCTGTTGAATCTTTTCTGCCTCTTTGCCTTTCACCTCTAGTGACTGTAATTTCTCTATAGATATCTCTTCTCTGCACTCTCTATTCAACAACTCTCAACAACACACTTTCTTGCGTCCTATGACCTGTATTTATACAAGAATTCATCTTAATGAAACCCTTAACTCATAGAACCGTCAAGCTGTAAACTCAACATTAAATCATGCAACTAGCAAAAAAGGCTTTGCGTTCTGATCTTAAGTTTACCTTGAAACATCCACATAGAAATAAAATTAACTCCTATTAGAAAGCTAACTTCAGTTCTAAACAATGGATGCTCCGCATATTCTAGTTTTATCCTCAACTGCTCCATAGAATCCAGTGCGGATCTTTATGCAATTAGACCGGTATTACTCTTATACCCGGTCCATCCCTGTATGCAATTTAAGACCAGTACAATGTACTTAGTTCGGTCTACCAGTGCATCTCCTCTGTTTAGTCTACTAGTGCATACGCTCTGTTATAGTCTACCGCTCCCTTTAAAGTAAAGTGAGTGAACTATTGATGAACCTATATCGGTGGGAATGGTATTTGCATCTAACTTCACTAATGACAACTTAAATTTGCTAACAAAGACATTGAGCACTACAACAATAGAATAAAAGAAGTGATGAACTCCATCAAAAGCACTGGAGGAACTTTGAGTGAGCTACATTCATGGCTACTTGTGATTCAGTGCAAAAGGATCTACATTGTCTTCTAGATACAGTTCCATGGGAAGACAACTTGACAGACATTGCAAGTTTGTTATTGGAGTCTCATATTTCAAACTTAGGAGATGTTATTCATGACACATTCATCTTCTCCTTGATGAAGTTGATTCTTCTTTAGTTGTTGTAGAGGAATCTTTGGATCCTCTTACTCATTTTCCACATGATCATTCAGGAGTGTGGATACTTTTGATCAGCATATGGAGGAGGTACCTTTATCTACAAAGGAGATACTTGAGTCTTTGGACCTTGTTCTACATGCATCTCTACTAGTAACTGGATTGTCATCTTCATCAATGTGGCCTAGAACTCTTGGTTCGAAAGTGACAACTTTCGAAATTGATATGGAGACACATGAGAAGTTTTTCGAGACTTCAAACATTTTGCACTTTCTTCCTTCATATTCCTTTTAGGAATGGGAAGACATCATTCATACAACTTCAGTTTTGTTTCTTCATAAGGGGAGGAGCATTGTTTGACAATCGTCGTCCATCGTCTACATCCAGCTTCAAGCATCAACCATTGGTACAGTTGATTACATGAGGGAAGGCTATAGTATTTCTTATCCTTTCTATTTGGAGGGGAATTCTTCCTTGCTTGGGATTCTTTCTTGTGTTGGGAAACTTGATTTTCCTTTCTCTCTTTTGGGGAGGAGTTTTGTCCCATTGGGTATTCTCCTTTTGTTCGTTTGTGAGAGATTTTTTTATACATTGTTACCTAACATTGTAATGTCCCCTTTTAGGATAGCTTGTGAATTTGGAACAATTACCTTGCAAAATAAATTGCAAGAGACTTCTTTCCTTCAAGTCTATACCACTTATGAATATAAACTTATGTAATTGATTAGAAATATATAGATAATAAATACCATTACTTCAAGAACAATATATATATTAGATCACTTGTAGGATAGTTGTTCTTGTATAATAAGATTAATATCAATATCACTGCTATCTCAGATTGGACAATTTGATATATGCTAGATGAATTGATCTTTATAACTACACTTAGTGAAATACGATTATCTCTTCTATATCTGATATGACTAATTCAAGTATGCAAGATGATCTTGATGTTCAATAGCCTTCTCTAATTTGACAATGGAGAATACGCTAAATGTCTTCTAATCGCCTATAGTGATCAATTTCTATTTCTGATTCAATCCTTCAATATATGCCATGTATGTGATGATAAGATCGCTTATAGTGATATGCTTTTGTTTCGGATAGGTAGTTATATCCTTGCAACAAGTACTGATGTTCTTTCTGATATGATCGGTTTATCCTTGCAACAACGGTGTTGTCTCTGATCTTACTTTCAAATTATGCAACTGGTTAAAGCCAATAAGGCAATTGCTCAACGAGCAGATCCAAGAATGGATAAATAAGAGATAAAGTTTCCAATGATGATTGATTGAATGTATTTGATCCTCCTCTTATACCTCTCAAACCAAAAGGATGGCATTGATTAGTCTTCTAACCATAATCGTGACAATCCCAACCGGTGCTGAGAGGGGAGGGGTGAATCAGCACCTATAAAACTTTCTTCTAATAAATCTGATGAGGTATACTTGTAATTGTAAGCTAAACTGATCTAGGCATAAAATAACATCAAGCAATCAATCACACAGTGACACTAGATTTATCACATGGAAACCCAATTTGGGTGAAAACCACGGTGTGAAGAGACCTCACAAATTTGCACTCTTCTAAACTGCACCATGTTAGGAGCCTTCCCTATTAGAGGATTACAACGCACTATTAGATGCGACCCGGGTAAGGGATTTGTTACAATAAGGCCGGTTAGTGCCTGCCTAGTTAGAGGACTTGGAACACCTTTCAAGATGTCACCCGGTTAAGGGATTCGATACAAGGGACCTATTAGTGTCCACCCAAATACTGGGATTTAAATTATTGTAATTGTTAGAAAACAATAGAAGGATTGACCTTTTACAAATGGCTTTGCATAGCCTGATAAGATCTCTTGTTAAGCTCAACTGAGAAGCATCACCGGTCGCCGCAAGTGTGTTCTCCTTTACTGTTGTGCTTCTTAGCACACTCTTCTCTCTCTACTTCTCTTTTTTGTTTACCCTAGCTTCTTCAACGTACAGGTTCACTCTTTTCTTCGGTAGAATGAAGGCAACCTGTATTCTCAACAGGAAGAACAATATATAGAGTCCTTGCCCTAATTGCGCCTCTCATGCATGACCTAACTACAAATCTTTCTCGGATTCATCGCTCAGTGGAGTATCAGTTTAGTGAGGAAACATCCAATGCATGCACTTGCTTTATCTGCTTTAAGAAGAAAGCAATAGATGCATGCCAAGCATCTTTCCTTCGCATGAGATAACTCCTTGTTTTAAAGCCACAGACTTCGGCTTTAAAACCTTAAACTACGCCTCAAAACCGATCATCAAGTTAACTTGAAGATTTTCGGATTTAGTGCAATAAATCCCGGTCAAAGTTGGTTCAAACAAATAGTTGACTCCGAATTCTCCGGTTTGTCAAATCATACTGAAGTCTTCACTTGATCGGTTGAGATCCTCATGTAGTGAACAGGTAAGAACCTTGACCTGTCCTTTTTCCTTACTTTACTTACCGGTTGCACCTTTACCTCGGTTGCAATGTTGATACCGATTATATCCTAGTCCTCGGTTGAATTCTTCCCTTGGCTGTATCCTTTACTCGGTTGCTGAAACACTTTGCTTAGTGACTGGTTGCCCTTGATGAGCAAATATAGTCTTTTCTTCCTTGCATCGTGTCACTGGTTGCCAAACCAGCCTCTTTACATACAGATCTCCTTAGATCTTTGGACCTTAGATTGAGATGACAAAACATCTCCTTTTTCTTTTCTCTTTTGCCAATCAATGACAATACATAATTGCTATGTACCGGTAGCAGGCTTACCGGTTACCATCTCTTGATGCCAACAATCTCCCCCTTTGGCATTGATGGCAAAACCTAAATAGGCAATCATGTCACCTGTCCAATGTGCTTGTACCTCTGTATCACTGCTACTGCACTGTCGGTCATCTATCGGTTCATTGTTATTGCCAAACTCTCCCCCTTTTAACAATAATGCCAAAGGCTTAGTCAGAAAGACTACCTTAATGTAATCTACTCCCCCTTCGAGCAGTAGTCCTTTTCATCAATCTATGAAAGATGAGGTGAAACCCTCTGTTGAAGCATAATGAAGTATGAACTGATGATCACCTTTGCTAGTTTACTGATGATCAGGAAGGGTATCACCCCTAGTTTACCTCTGAGATACTCAAAAGTACTCTTTGGTATTGGCTTTGTGAAGATATCTGCAATCTGTTCTTTTGTGGTCCAATCTTACCTCTTTGTCTTGTACCAACTCTCTCAACTAATGATACTTGATGGCAATGTGCTTTGTCTTGGAGTGCATGACAGGGTTTTTGGATATGTTAATTGCACCGGTGCTATCACAGTAGATTGCAATCAGTTCAGGTATCTGTTCCTGGATTCCTTCCAGTAGTTGTTTGATCCAGATCACCTATGTGTAATTGATTGCAGCAGCAATATATTCAGCTTCTGCAGTTGATTGTGAAATGCAATTCTGTTTCTTACTTGTCCAAGACACAATGCTCCCACCGAGAAAGAAGGCACCACCACTTGTGCTCTTTCTGTCATCAATATTTCCAGCTCAGTCTGCATCAGTATAAACCTTTACTTGGAAGCCTCCCTTATGAGGAAACCACAGGCCAAACTCCTCGATACCCTTCAGGTATCTGAAAATTCTCTTTACTGCTATCAGATGTGTCTTTTTGGCGTTTGCAAAGAATCTTGCAACTATGCCAACCGCATGTGCAATGTTCGGTCGATTGTGTACTGCATAGTGTAATTTCCCTATCATGGACCAATACAGTGTTTCATTCACTTCTTTTGCATCATCTTCCTTTGATAACTTGAGGTTAGTTATCATCGGTGTACCAACCGGTTTAGATTTTTCAAGTCCAAACATCTTAAGAATTTCTTTTATATATTTGGACTGAGAGATGAAAATACCTTCTTTTAGCTGACGGACCTGTAGTCCAATGAAGAATTTTATGGGTCATATCATAGACATCTCAAATTCTTGCTTCATTTCTTCAGCAAAGTCTTTGCTCATCCTGTCATCTCCTCCAAAGATGATGTCATCCACAAAGATTTCTGCAATCAAATTCCCGTTTTTTTCGGTTTTGAGATACATATTGTTGTTGTCCCCGGTTCTTGTGAATCCTATGGTCAAGAGGTATGAGTGCAATCTCTCATACCAAGCTCTCGGAGCTTGCTTTAGCCCATAGAGAACCTTTTTCAGTTTGCAGACCATATCACCCTTTTGTGTGGATGTGAAACCTTCCAGTTGTTCAATGTAAACTTCCTCCTGCAGTATTCCATTTAGAAATGCAGACTTGACATCCATCTGGTATACTTTGAATTTCTTGTGAGCAACATTGGTCTGCAAAGGTTTCTCCATATAGTCCAGACCAGCTTCCTGAGCATACCCTTTGCAGACCAATCTTGCTTTATTTCTTATGACTTTCCCTTCTTCATTCAACTTGTTCCTGTAGACCCATTTTGTCCCAATTACATTCTTGTCCTGTGGTCTAGGCACAAGTACCCATGTATCATTCTTTTCTATTTGCTCAATTTCTTCCTCCATGGCCTTGACCCAATTTTCATCTTCTAGAGCTTCCCTGGTGGTTTTGGGATCTATACAGGAAAACAAACAGATATTCTCTTTGGCCTTTTTCCTGGTCAAGACATTTGCATGTTTCTCACCAATTATATTATCAGTGGAGTGATATGTGACATACCTTGGAAGAACTGGTCTTTGTTCCCAATCAGGTTCTTCTGGTTGAGTGAATTCTTTGTCATGGCCATGAACAGCTTCTTGTTCACCATCTTGTGTTGTCCTGTTAGCTTCAGGCACAGTCTCCCGCTCTAGATGTTTGTTCATAGGTTCTTCTCTTTCATCTTTGGTTGTAACTTCTTTGAACTCAAGAAGATTTCCGTCATTGTGACCTTCCAGACTGTCATATTCATTATGATCGGTCTTCATAATCGGTTCTGAATATTCATCAACTTTTACATTGATGCTTTCAATTATTTTTCCCATTCTTTTGTTCAGACATCGGTAGGCTTTTCTTTTGGAGTAACCCAAAAATGTTCCTTCATCACTCTTGGGATCAAACTTCCTAGAGTACATATCTCTTTTGATGTAACATTTACTACCAAATATTCTGAAGTAACCTACACTGGGAGTGTGATTGAACCATAGTTCATAGAGGGTCTTACGGGTTCCTTTCTTAACTTGAACTCGGTTCAGTGTGTAGACAGCAGTGTTGATAGCTTCTCTCCAACAATGATGAGGGAGATCCTTCTAAATCAACAAGGTTCTTGCACAATCAATCAACGTCCTGTTTCTTCTTTCTGCTACTCCATTTTGCTGAGGAGTCCTCGGTGCAGATAGCTGCCTCTGTATTCCATGTTCCTCATAGTAGTGGGTGAACTCTTGAGAAGTGTATTCGCCTCCTCTATCTGATCTCAAGCACTTTAAGCTTTTACCGGTCTCCTTCTCCACTTTGGCTTTGAAGATTTTAAACATGTGAAAGGCCTCTGATTTTTCTCTAAGAAAGAGTGTCCACATCATTCTTGAGAAGTCAGCTACAAAGAGCATGAAGTACCGGTCTCCATAGTAGCTCTTTGTTTTCACTAGTCCACACAAATCTGTGTGCACAAGATCTAGAACAATTTCAGCAGAGAAGGATTTGTTGTTGAAACTTGTTCCTGTCAACTTTCCTAACTGACAATCTTTACAAAAACCTCGGTTGGGTTTTGTAATCTCAGGGAGTCCTCTAACTTATTTCTTTTTGCTTACTTTGGCAATACTGTTAAAGTTTATGTGACAGAGTCTCTTGTGCCATAACCAGTTGTTGTCTTCTTTAGATATAAGACAAATTTTGCTTGATTCTCCTTTGACTAAGGCTATGAGACAGGCTCCTTCCATTGAGTCTAAGTAAAACAGATTCCCTTTGCTTTGTCTATCGGTTGCAACATGAGCTCCGGATTGGTTCTTGACTACACAGGAACCTTGTCTAAATTCCAACAGGAATCCTCTGTTGTTCAGTTGTGTAACACATTAAATTGTACTTGAGTCCTTCAACCCAGTACACGTCTTCACATACATCATCATTGCCAAGTGCAATAGAACCTTTCCCTTTGATGGCACAAGGAGCATTATTTCCAAAGGTTACTGATCCGTTGTCATTGAGTTCCAAGCTAATAAACTTGTTCGTATCACCGGTCATGTGGTGAGTGCATCCGTTGTAAATGATCCAATCATCATGCTGATGAGATCTTGAGATAAGTGTCATTTCACTTACCACTGAGCTCTCCTCTTTTATTGCAACAAATGCAATTTCTGGATCCTCATAGTCTTCAGATTCATTGTCTGTGACTCCTGCAAGGTAGCACTCCTTTGCTTTACTCTTGAACCGGTTGCTCTTATCTTTATTGTCATTATCAGGACATCTTGCAGCAATATGTCCTATCTTATTGCAAGAGAAGCATTTGAGAGGAAGCTTTCCTTTGTACTTCCCTTTCCCTCTGGGAAATCTCCTAGCGATGAGTGCTTCAAACTCATCTTGCTCCATCTCTTCTGAGAGAAGATTCTCAATGAAATTACCATTCTTACCAGTAGAGCAGTTACCAGTTTCTCTTCCCTTTTTTGGTGGAAGAGATATTGACAGAAGACTTAAAATTTGCTTCCTAAGCAGGTAAGCTATTATCAACATTACTTAATTCAAATGCAGTCAACTTACCGATTAGGGAGTCTAGGGTGACTTGTTCTTTGGTGACTGATCTGAGCCCTTGAATGGCAGAGATCTTGATGGCATACTGAGGTCTAAGTGTTCTCAGTATTTTACTGACCACCTCCTCGTCACTAAGCTTTCCTCCAGCGCTTTTGATGGAGTTGATCACTTCTTTGATCCGGTTGATGTATTGTTCAATGTCTTCTCCCTCATTCATCCTCATGTCATCGTACTTTCCTCTGAAGCTTTCAACCTTGGCTCGTTGAACATTTGGGTCCCCTCCATATACCAGTTGCAGCTTAGCCCACATCTTTTGAGCGGAATCTAGGTGCTCAATCTCAACATAGACATGATCAGGTAGTCTGTTGACTATCATATCCATAGCAATCGTGTGCTCAGTTTTGATCTTCAGTTGATCAGGTGTCAAGGTGCTAGCGGGTTCACTATAGTCAGTGGTAACATGGGTCCAGTATTGATCTCCGGTGGTTTTCATGTACAGCTTCATTCTGCTGCACCATAGAGTAAAACCCTTGGCTCTAATACCAATTGACAGTCCCAACAGGTGCTAAGAGGGGAGGGGTGAATCAGCACCTATAAAACTTTCTTCTAATAAATCTGATGAGGTATACTTGTAATTGTAAGCTAAACTGATCTAAGCATAAAATAACATCAAGCAATCAATCACACAGTGACACCAGATTTATCATGTGGAAATCCAATTTGGGTGAAAACCACGGTGTGAGGAGACCTCACAAATTCTGCACTCTTCCGAAGTGCGCCCTATTAGGAGCCTTCCCTATTAGAGGATTACAACGCACTATTAGATGCGACCCGGTTAAGGGATTTGTTACAATAAGGCCGATTAGTGCCTGCCTGGTTAGAGGACTTGGAACACCTTTCAAGATGTCACCCGATTAAGGGATTTGATACAAGGGACCTGTTAGAGTCCACCCAAATACTGGGATTTAAACTATTGTAATTGTTAAAAAACAATAGAAGGATTGACCTTTTACAAATGGCTTTGCATAGCCTGATAAGATCTCTTGTTAAGCTCAACTGAGAAGTATCACCGGTCGCCGCAAGTGTATTCTCCTTTACTGTTGTGCTTCTTTGCACACTCTTCTCTCTCTACTTCTCTTTTTTGTTTACCCTAGCTTCTTCAGCGTACAGGTTCGCTCTTTTCTTTAGTAGAATGAAGGCACCCTGTATTCTCAACAAGCAAAACAATATATAGAGTCCTTGCCCTAATTGCGCCTCTCATGCATGACCTAACTATAGATCTTTCTCGGATTCATCACTCAGTGGAGTATCAGTTTACTGAGGAAACATCCGATGCATGCACTTGCTTTATCTGCTTTAAGAAGAAAGCAATAGATGCGTGCCAAGCATCTTTCCTTCGCATGAGATAGCTCCTTGTTTTGAAGCCACAAACTTTGGCTTTAAAACCTTAAACTGCGCCTCAAAACCGATCATCAAGTTAACTTGAAGATTTCCGGATTTAGTGCAACAAATCCCAGACAAAGTTGGTTCAAACAGATAGTTGACTCCGACTTCCCCGGTTTGTCAAATCATACCGAAGTCTTCACTTGATCGGTTGAGATCCTCATGTAGTGAACAGGTAAGAACCTTGACCTGTCCTTTTTCCTTTCTATACTTACCGGTTGCACCTTTACCTCGGTTGCATTGTTGATACCGGTTATATCCCGGTCCTCGGTTGAATTCTTCCCTTGGTTGTATCCTTTACTCGGTTGCTGAAACACTTTGCTTAGTGACCGGTTGCCCTTGATGAGCAAATATAGTCTTTTCTTCCTTGCATTGTGTCACTGGTTGCCAAACCAGCCTCTTTACATACAGATCTCCTTAGATCTTTGGACCTTAGATTGAGATGACAAAACATCTCCTTTTTCTTTTCTCTTTTGCCAATCAATGACAATACATAATTGCTATGTACCGGTAGCAAGCTTACCGGTTACCATCTCTTGATGCCAACAAATCGCTGCTATCTTAAGGCATAACAATCGTTCTTGCAATCGCTGCCTTTGTTACTATAATTCGTGCCTTTTCATAACCCAATCGATATTGACTAACATAATCAATTCTTTGTTAATCATCATCAATTACTAATCTGAATGTCTTAATCGATATTATTAATTGATTTAGTAACGTCTGCTCTGTCGTAATGATGTTTATCAATCTAATTATCATCTTCTCTCTTAGACAATTTGCTTAATATCATACAAGTTAATTGTCTTCCCATTAACATAAATCGATGCTTTCTAGTCTTCATCCATCACTTTCTTTCAATGCATAAAACTTAGCCAAACCGATTACTAAACGACGATCTGCGGTTGACAAGTTTGAATCTTTATACCTTAGTCTTCACCTATGTATGATAGATCTGTTAGTATATCGATATGCATGTTGACTATCGATATTCTCTAATTTTTGAGATGCAATGATGCTTAACAGTTGCTTAACATGCTTTCTCCATTGGTGTATGAGACTGATCTCCGTAATGATGATTAGTATTGTTGTCCTTCATTGGATGGATCTTCAATATGTCTTGCTATGATTGACCAAGGCACAATGCTTTTATATACCAATCGATCTGAAGCAGTCTTATGTCGATGCTCAATACTTGATGGACAATCTTCTCCAGCATGATGATATTTGATTAGGATGCTTAGATGGTATTCATGTCATCTTCTTGAACCTTCTCTATGCAAGAATGATTAACTTAATCTCAAGAAAGATGCTCTCCTTACATGGTATGATGAACATGTTACTATCTTTATTTGAGATGATGATTATTGAGAGACATCATTCATCTTGGATTTTGACTTATCCTTATATCCCATAATGTAACTAAGGGAAAAATTGTCTTATTCATAAGACTCGCAATTTTTGGATATTGTATTATTCCAACTATCTACTTGCTATGCACATTTACTTCTACTATCTTCTAACTATCTATAGGTGCTCAACGTCTGCCACTCGTCGACCACAAATGAAAAAAATAATTTATTGCTAAAGCATTTTTGGGGCAAAGATGGGGACATCACAAACATGGCCTTGTAGCCGGGACATCACCCACCTAAACTACGCTTAAGGGGAGGTGTTAGTGTAGGATTTTATTTTACTTATATTAGGGGATATTTAATTTTCCTACACACATTAAGCTTGCCTAGGTTATATTAGAATGGTTAGGATGAGGTCACATGGCATAATCCTTCAATTACATGTCACACCGACCTTTGGGTAGTTGAATGTCACACCCTCTTTTGGACTTATTTGCTACCTTCCATAATCATTGGTTTGTCCTATCTAAGTTGGCATTTACCACTTGTAGGTAAAACTTCCACCTATTTTAAGCAGATGGGAATTATTATTCCTCTTGGAATTATATGCCAATATTTTGTTATATAAACAGCACTCGCCTCTCCCTATGCTAAGTTCACTAGTTCACTTATTCATGAGTGCTAGTTCAGTGCTAAGAGAGTGTTGGGTTTGTTCATCTGGATTTTTGTCTTGCTTTCCTTTGGTCATTTTATCTTGGGTGGCTTTGTAGCTAAATCTAACAGTATTTGTATGTAAAAAATAGTTTTCATATTATAAAATTATAAATTTGCTGATTTTTTGGTATTAATACTAAATATTTAATATCTATTAATACTAAATATTTAATATCTTAGTATCTTGTCTCATATCTTCCATTAAAAAAACATTAACTGCAGGGCAGATTTGCCAATGTCAAAACTCCAGATGTCTCCAATGAAGGAAATAATTGCAAGAGTGTAATGAACCCTTTTTGGTCCATTTCTTGATTTACTCTAAAACTCCCCTTTGAAGATCTGAGTCATACTTAGGAGTTATAATTTGTAATGTTTCAAACTAGGATGTTGTCGATTCCCAATTATTATATATATATAAATATTATATCATTAAAATATTCCATTATATGCATTAGAATATTTAGATATATAATTCAGACATAAACATCAGAGATATATTTTCATATCTTTTTAACTATATATATATATTTATAATTTATTAATAATTATTATTATATCAATATGTCTTTTTATATATATAAATATATTTATCATAATGTTAATCTGTGTCTGATCCTTGTTGATTCTTGATCCTTATCCATGACGTTTGTTAAATACTCATAATGCTATCCTTAGATATCATGTTCTTTATTCCTGTGACTCATGCTCTGCCTTAGTTCCTAATTGATATTGAGGATTTAGAATGGATAATCATAAAAATGAGTTCTTATTTTCTATTCGCTGGAGGGTATTTGTTCCCATTCGCTGATAAGAATGTCTCTATTGTAGTCTCTATTAATATCGTTTCCCTTCAAGACCCAAACTATTACTTCTTTAATATTTCTTTGTCAATGCTGAATGTATCTCATGAGTTCTAATTATAAATACCAACTGTATTATATAAAACTTCATCAGTGATACTCTGTCCGATTAAAACTAAGTAAATCCAAGTAAGTTATTACCAGTGATGATGATTTGGAGATTATGTTGTATGATTTCTGATCAGGTGGATAGGAGCCACGTACTAGTCCCTTCTATCAGCGATACTCAAGAAAATGGGTGAATGGATAGTGTGCAATGGTTCCTCTATATTTCTCTGTCCGTACTTATCCTCCTTTCTATTTTCTTTGTCCTTGTCCATCACGCTCGTTGTAATTGCCTGTCGTGTTGGATATGGTCTCATCTTCGTCTATTGTCTTCTTCCATTGTTGCTTGCTCATATATGACTGGAATGCTGTTGACTCCATCCTAATGGCGTGCTGATCGAACATTCCGTAATCCTTGCTGTATGAACTCCAATCTAATAGTCTTATGAATATCAAGTATTATGCCCCCTGAGTCTACACCTGCGGCATTGATATGTTGTGACAGTGTACAGTGTCGAAGTCTTTTTTTGTAGCAATTCCTTGTATGTTTGATTTCCTTCTTATATAGTGTATCGAACTTATGCCTGACATCGCATATTATATTCTTCATCCCTGTTTCCCCCTTTTTTTCTGTTGAATGTTGAATGCCCGTTTCATATACCATGTATGGGAAGGAAAGGTTGCAACCAAGTCTTGTTGGTCACGACTTTTCCCATTGTCTTTATTATTATCTATTTTAATGATACATAACTTTTAGATTTCATAATCCAATTTTATTATTATTTTATTAATTATTATTATTTTAACAATATATTATATTATAATAATATATTTAATTTTATTAATATATTTATTAACATTTAAATTATTATCATTTATATTGTTAATTATATATTGTTTATTATTATATTCACAATAATTAACAATATCATTATCTCAATAATATATTATTATATATTATATTAATATTTTAATAATATATTATTAATAGAAGATTTACTATTATTACTTTATTAACATTTGAGTTATTATTATTTTCTTTACTTATTAATTTATTCTATATTATAATATTTTAATCATATAAACCACTAGTACTGTTGAGATTAGAATATTCAACATAGCAGCATCAAAATTTGTCTGACTCCCAATGATGATTCAGCAGGCTCTTTGCCCAATCTGTATACACATCAAGGATGAGATTGACACACCTCCAACCTCCAAGAAACAAGTTATTATTGTTTCTGAGATATTGCAGCTGGTTAGCAAGAGAAACAGATGTTTATGTGTTGGTTCATCAATTTAATTTATCATTTTATCATTATATGTGTGTTGATATTTTGACGAGACCTGTTTGTATCATAAGACTGGTAACCATTGAATAAAAAAGCCCTTCAAAAAGCCTATTAGCAAAGTGGTGGCATAATAGTATGAAATAGTAATATACAATTAATCATTTCAGGCAATCTCTTTTCCCGAATAATAATCCTACCTCTGCTATGGATGTTGCAACGCTGAGGCCAGCAAGCTCCTGCATGCAGTCAAATGATCATGAGAGTTAATTTTAATTGCCCATAGCCACAAATCTTGCATCTGAAAAACTTCTGCTTGTTGACCCTAACACTAGACAAAATACTTTAAAATGTATATTCTAAAATTCATGGTACAGATGGTTTAGTATCCAAATCAGATTAGTCAGTATCAGTGTCAAAAATGATAAAAGTAATATACCATCAGCTGGTCTACACTAAATCCAAGTGGACCCATAAGGAGTTCATCAATTGCAGCAGCATCCATCTGTGAAATGTATGATATTGATTCTGGATCATGGATGTGCTTAAGGGACTGAACAACTTTTGTTCCCATTTCTTCAGATCCTCCAATGCTCTGATGATAATTGCGTTTAATTGAAGAAAATCTGGAAGAAATGCCTTGCACCTGAGAGCTCCAGATGCAACTACAAGACTACAAATGCCATACAAAATCAGTTGACATAATTTTTTCAGAAGAGTATTGCTTGAGAAAAGAAAAGAATAGCTTATAAAAGCTAGTGTTCTTTATTCAGATACTTTTAGCAGGCATCCATGCAAGTTCAGACATTCCATCACTGGGGCACTAGCAAGCAGGGACAAAAAATCAGGACTTTTTTGTAAAAGTATCATACAACTTTTTGGATATCCAGATTATCTTTTTTCAATTGTCTGCAGCAAGACCCTCTTCCCAAGCAGAAAAATGTCTTTGAGAATATGAACCGCAGATCATAGAAAACTTGAATCACATATTTACAAGCAATTATATTTTTTTGAACAAAATTCCATCAGTTTTTATTTTTCAAGTTTTAACAAATATGAAAAGCATGCTTTGGATAAAGGAAAAAATTAATGAGAGTTTGCCAGTATTCAGTAGCACACAACTGTAAGTGTTAACAGATGATTTCAGAAGTCTTCATAGTAAATAAATGATTCACAACAAAACATCTTTGGCAATGATAAAACATAAAGGCCAATTTATTATATGATGCAACATAGATAGCTCCAATATCATGGTTGCCAGAATTCAGAAGAGAAGCTAAATAGAAAATTCATATTCAGATAATGGAAAATTAGAATAAAAATGACTCTTACGAATTGTAAATAATTCCTATAATAATGACATCTAGGATAATTTCCCACATCCAAAATCATTTGCCTAACAGGCCAGATCCATGTAAGACAGACTTCACAAGAGAGGACCACATCTTCAATAGCATGAAAAAACAAAAAAAAATCAAGACAAGGCAAAAAGCATTTGAAAAGTCCATGGCATTTGGTCCACAATGCTAATTCTCTTATAGAGGAGCTCCAAAAATCTCCCACTAAAATTGTTGCTGTAGAGAGACTACAAATGGGCATTCATTCACAACCATGAGATGGTGATTAGTGATCCACACCCATCTAGGTTGATTGTGCTCTTTGCCAACCAAATGAGAGCATTCATAGGTTAGAGTATGCACCAGTAATTTCTATGTTGCTTGCTAGAGTTGTAATGGCTACCTTCAAGGATGTTGCCATGTGACAGAATCGTGTTCTCTCATTAAGATCCCTGAGAGCTACAAACTAGACCACTCCCCCACCCCCCAATAACTTGTCACTGATTATCAAGGATCTTGCCTTTCTGACATGAGACTCAAAGATCAAGTGGTATTCATAGATCAGATGGTGTGGAATCGCGTTTTTTCATGACTGCCTCTGATCTAAGGTTTACTTGATAGTTCCTTATGAACACATTGTATAAGTGTGTCTTTGAATCGGTGGTATCAATAGTTCTTCAGGCTATCTTCTTTATGGTTTGTTATTTCCCCCCAACTTCATCCTCTTTTTTGTTCATAGTAATGGTGATCCTAAACTTTACATATGCTACAATTTTATATTATACCATCCTTTTGTATGAGTTTTTGGCCTAACTAGGAGCAACTAAATGCTTCTTTGTGACCCGACTAAGAATGGGCTTTATCAAAAGAAATTCAAGCTATAAAGATCTTCTATACATGGATAGAATCCATATACAATGTTTCATGGGCTAAGCAGTATTGATATCTTAGAGCTCTTTATTATTGCCACCATGAGGCTCAACATGACTATAATGGACCATTAAAATTTTAAAAGTAAAAATAGAGTCAATTAAGGATGCCTTCTATAAGAGAACTCATGTTTAGCATGAATGTACCTTATCTTACATCTTGATTGTAGTGCTTCTTTTTGTCAATGGTGTGATCCTCCTAGCTCATTCTCCCAAGGCATTTATCATGATCCATTATTGACATATGAACAATATAAACATATATATTCAATGCATATATAATTGCTTTAAATATAAATATATAATTAATTATTTATTTAAATTCCTTAAACAATAATTAATTCTTTATTCAATGAGTAAAAGATTTTAATCAATATTAATAAATAATAACCAAATTATGATTTGTAAATAATATTATTGGTAAAATAATATTGATTTTATATATTGAGAATATAGTAATTATAGATTATATATATAATATTAATAATGATACGCAAATACAAATTATATATATGGAATATTCATATTAGCAAATAAATTAATAAAACTAAATAACACTCTAGATATTCATAACTAATCAATAATATTAATAATAGTAATCAATAATAAATTAATCATACTAATAAAATTATAACTAAAACAAACAATAATAATATTATATTAACAAAAAGACAAAACCAATGGAATTTGGGTATAATGAAACAAAGCAACTTTTCCTTGAAGGGTTACAATAATTATATAAAAGAGGGTTTGTAAAAAGTGTAAGGGGAGGAAGAAATAAAGGAGCAAAATAATAATAAGAGGGGATTATTCAATCGAAAACAAGAAAAGAAATATAAGAGAAAATCAAGGAGGAAATATAGGAGATTATTAAAAGAAAAGAAACATTGAATAAGCCAAAGAAAAGACATCCGAAAAGAAGGTAACTATATATTTGTTTATGTTAATTCATTTATAAGACTTGCATGAATTAGATATTAATAATAATATGAAATAAACTTGGGAATAATAGGTTATGAAATAAACATTGAAATAATAGATTATGATATACATTAATATTGTTATTAAGTAAACTTATAAAGTTATGCATGAAATAACTTAAATATATTGGTAAATAAGTAATTGGTTATGAAATATATATATATATATATATATAAATTTTCATGATTATAAATATGAAATTATTTAACAATGAATTCTCATGATTAGAGGTTATTGCATATATATATATATATATATATAGTTCATTTGTATAACAATGAAATGTATATAAATTATTTTGGGGTTATACAATTGAGAATTATTATAATGTTAATTAATTAATAACTAATTATAATAATAAAAATTATATTAAATTAATGTATATATTGTTAATAGTAATAAGACAAATGCTTAGAGATAAATCAAGATACTAATGTATGTATGAACAAACCATACATTAATAATACAACTGATAAACTATATAGTCCAATCCTTAATCTCTATTAACCTCTTTGGAAGGATAGGTTGGTATGTACAGGGAGAGGCGAGTAAATCCATCCCAAATTAAGTGAATCCCAAGTGGTGGGTATTGACGAATGTTCATGAAACCCTTGGGCTTAATTATGGAGGTGGTGTCAAGCATCCTACGACAGTAAATCCCCATCCTCCATTAGGGATTAGTTAAGAAGTAAGGACTCAGTTCAATATAGCATTCATCCCTATATTCGAAATAAATTAACTATCTCTTAATCCAACTTAAGTCCAAAATTACATACTAATATATAATTGTACATGTTAAACATTGTAAATTGACAACCTCCTAGAAGGGGATATTACAGAATTACATAATTAGATACTCTGTTTTCTTTTCCATACTCTACCATTTAGAGGTTAACTTTAGGAAGACTAAAATTATGGTCTTCAATTTAGGTTTCCCTTCTACCAAAAACATATTAGCATTTTAATTTGCACCTTTTAGTGGGACACAAAACAAAACAAATGTGTGATAAACCATAGAACCACTCTTCAAACTAGAACAGGAAACTCCCTATAAATTAAAAACTAACCTATAATGATTTTTTAGTGTGTCATGCTGAAAATTTAAATACACAATCTTTTTGGTTTTGCCTATGGTAAAAGACTAAGACACTCTTTGAACGCTAGGCAAATGATGTTATGCTTTTTGTAAAAGAAAAAATTGTAGGTACTCAACTATTAGTTAGACTATGTTTGCAAGAAGTCTCTTAGAAAAGTGTTGTCCTCAATTTTGACATCACAAGATTGGGGCAACCCTACACAATTTTCTCATGGATTCGTAGGTGTATCCTCTATGTTTTCAATGCATTGATAAGGCGTCATGAAAGCAATTCGTCATCCTTGAGTTGTCCTTTATTTAAGCATTATCAATGCATTCTTTTGAAGGTTTCCATCAAATTAATCATCTTAATGCTTGTCAAAACAGATTTTTCTTCTCTGCAAGCGCTTGATTTTAGACAATCTTCAAATCTTTTCTTCATTTTTTTTGTGTTTGTGTTTAGTTTTTAATCTTTTTTTTCCCTAAGATTAAAGCCCTTGGAATTCCGCTCGTTTCAAGTTATCTTAGGCCTCAAACGGAGTTGTCTATCTCAAGTTATTAAGGTTTTAGCATGTTGTAGGTGGGGTGTTTCAGCCTGACAGCACGTATTATTAAAAATCTTTCAAAAATGGGTTTTTTATTGATAATTGCACGAAATGAAATTATTATTTATATGTAAACTGGATTTTGACCCCCATTTTCAAATTTCACATCATTCTAAGATGATTTGACTATAGTTTTTAATGTTTTAATGCAAGGGTGGGGTTTTCCAATCCAATTGCATATTATTTTATTAAAACCTATAGTTTCGTATAAATATAATTACATGAGACACTTTAAGTTTAAATGCAATTAAGTGGGGTTTTTATTTCACATTGTATATCATCATCATGCAAATCACTATTAAAATCCCACTATCAATGAATTCTAAGTCCCAAATGCACAAAAGTGGACTTTTTAAAACCAAATGCATGTTTTAAATTAAAAACATGTAACTTAACATGTGTAAGTGGGGTTTTTAAATGTGTTTGCATATAAAAAGCCCATTATTATAAACCTTCTTAACTTAAAGGTTTTATAGTGGGGAATTTTAACCCAATAACATATGTTTTTGACTTGCAAAAACAAAACCAGTTAGTGGACTTTATGTTATGCATTTGGGTTTTAAAAGCAAAAACATATGCTATTGCATATTAAAAACCCATCACTACTTCTCCACATGAGGCGTTTTTCATTAAAAAGCACAAAGTGGCAATTTTGAGTGGAAAAACACGTTATGAGGCCAAAAAAGACCATTATGACTTCTTTTTAGCTTGCATTTGGCACTAAAACTCCATGGGCGGCAATTTTGGGAGCTAAAGCACATGTTTTTCCTCCTCAAAAACACGTTTTTCTTCCTTTCTCTTATACATTTGAGCTGGGCATTATTTTGGAGGGCAAATGCATATGTTTTGACAAAAAAAACCATGTTTTTACTCTTGGACATGTGTGTTTGAGCTGCAATAAGCTGAGCAGCGATTTTAGATGCAATAACACATTCTTTTGAATGTGTTTTCCTCTCCAAACAGCCCACCTAGGGCACGTTTTTGCCCAAAAACATCCTATTTTTTGTCATTTTTCTTCATCAAATCTCAACGTTTTGGTTCAAAGGTAAGTTCTTGGGTATTAAATCTTGTTTTCAGCTTGTTTATCATTCTTTACAAATTGCATTTGATTCCCTAGGCATCATTTTTAGTTGCCATAACATATTGCATTTGATTTGGTCAATATGGTTGCTATTCTTCATTTTAATCCTCCAACATTCAACACTTGGCAAGCAACAAATCTTGACTCCAAAATGCATTCATTTCAAGAGGATTGAGTCAAGATTCAAAGTCTATATAAGTCTCTTTGCTGCAATCTTTTCTAAATCCAAAAATCTCTTGGATTTGCTTCAGATTTTGCACAAAGATTTAAAGAGACTTCTTCTCTTGTTTTTGGTGAAGGGAGGTAAGATTTCTTGTGTTTATCATATGGCTTTGTTGTACATATTTTTGTTCTTGTTAATGGTTGCGAATCTTTCATTTCATTTTCAGATTTGCACATGTTTTAATTTATGAGATGTCTCTTCTATCTTCCGTTTCAAATTCTCTAAGTTGCATATACAAGTACTTCATCTTGCTTGCATATGCAGTCGGGATTAAAAAACTCGTTCTATGATTGGAACATACAAGACAAGCAAGCTCATTATCACACCATGCAAATGCATCTAAAAAACCCACTTTCATGCATTCCATGTTCCCTATCCATACTTATTCTACCGCTGCCACGTGACTTAAACCTCATGATGGTAGTTGCTTGCTGGTTCATTTATAATGGAAATATAAATCCCCATTATAAGTAGATGCCATACCATTCTTCTTTCACACATTCTTCCATTCATAAAGCTTGCTGTCCGCATAAGCAATCCCCTTTGAAAAATCCGTTTTTAGTTTTTCTCACCATATGAGTGACCATTTTGAGCTCAAACTTATTCACCTTTTCACTATCCCAGAGTTTTACAACCATTCCCCTTGTTCACATATTAAAATTCATACTTGTACATCAAAAAGCGTGCAATGGACCCATCCATGCTTCATTTTTTCACCTAACACTTGTTGTCCATTCATATGCAATGCTCCCAGAAAACCACCATATGCAAGGCTGTTGTGATCCCTACGGACAACGAACTTGGCTCCAACAAGAAACTACCAAAATTTTGTCAAGGCATGCATGATGGTGAACATTTCTTTGTTGTATATGGAATACAATCTTTCGGCTCCCGAGAGCTTCCGACTTTCAAATGTAATTGGGTGGCGGTCTTGCATCAGCACAGCCCTGATACCCTCTCCAGGATGAAAGGCTGAGTGAAATCTAGCAGTGCTAGCACCGAACAAGAGCTCATAGCTTCCTTGAGCCTGTCGAACATTTGTTGTGCTTGTTCACTCCACTAGAATGATCCCTTCTTTGTTAGATCAGTTAATGGTGCACTGAGATGTGAAAATCCTTTCACGAACCGCCGGTAATAACTACACAACCCGAATAATCCACGTAGATCTGAGAGTCTTTGGAGGTGGCCAATCCAATATGGCTTGAATCCCTTCCTGATGAACCTGAACTCCACGTCCACTGACTATGTGCCCTAGATATAATACCTCTGTCATTCCAAATTCGCATTTGGATCTTTTAGCAAATTAGAGCTGGGACTCCATAATCTCAAGCACTTCATCCACATGTTTCAAGTGCTCCTCCCATGTTTTTCTATAAATAACTATATCATCGAAAAATACCAAGAGGAACTTACGCAACTGTTTGTTAAAAATGTGGTTCATGCAAGACTGGAATGTAGCCAGAGCATTAGTCAACCCGAAGGGCATGACCAGGAACTCATAATGCCCATAATGACAACAGAAGGCTGTTTTCTCCACATCTTGTTCCCTCATGTGGATTCGATGATATCCGAAACGAAGATCTATCTTGGAAAAATAAACTGTGCCATGTAGCTCATCCAGCAACTCATCGATCTTGGGGATAGGGTACCTATTCTTGATGGTCTTCTTATTTAGTGCACGGTAGTCCACACACATCCTCAGAGTTTCATCCTTCTTGACCAATACTACGGATGACGCAAAAGGGCTAGAACTGGGCCTGATCCATCCCTTGTCAAGAAGCTCATGTATTGTCCTTTCAATCTCATCCTTAAACTTTTAGGATGGCGATACGGTGTGGTGATGAAGGGTTTTGTGCCAGCCTCCATTTCAATAGTATGTTCAAACCTGTGGTGTGGTGGTATGCCCAGTGGTATGTCGGCGAAGACCAAGCGGTGCTTATCCAAAACTGCCTGCAACTCCTCATCCTAGTAATAGGTACGTTGTCCGTGTACTGGTTCTGATGGGATAAAACAATGTGCGGCCTAGCCCACATCATTGTGTCTGAGGATTGCCTCCATCCTTTGGGCAGAAATCTCCCTCAGACCTCCATTCGACATTCCTCTCAGAACAACCTTCTTGTCGTCCACCTTGAATGAGAATTCCATTCGTTTGAAACTTTGTGTGTACTCATCCAAGGTTTCCATCCACAGGGTGCCCAGAATGACTTCCATGTCATCCAAATCAACCACGAAGAAATCATTCGTTATCGTGTGGTTACCCATGGTAATGCTCAGTTGTGGAACCAAGTGTGTACATGTCAGAATGTTTCTTCCGGCCACTTTAACATCGAATCCTTGATGTGCCTCCATATTCAAACCCCTACGTTTGACCAGTGAGGAGTTGATGAAGTTGAGGGTAGCCCTGCTGTTGAGCAAGACCACAACCCTCTATCCCTAGAGGGTACCCCGAACCCGGAAGACCGTACATCTCGGAGTTCCTGCTAATGCAGCAATGGCGCTGCCTCGTTTCAACAATGTGGCGATTCTTTCCGCACAGTTTATGTTAACCTATCGGGAGGCTTGTTGTTCATACTCCTTGGCCTCGGGTGCTTGCTCTTCCTCTTTGTCGAACATCACCTCAATGTAGTGAATCTTTCCCTTGCCTAAGCAACAATGCCCTGGTTCCCATGGCTCCTTACAATTGAAACAAAGTTTCTTCCTCTTGAGTTCCCGTTGGGTAGCCTCATCCAGCAAGGGCTTCTTAGGCGGAGGCCTGTTATCTTTCTCCTTTGGAGTGAGAGGTGGCTTGGACTGGGCATAATTCTTGGAGGAAGAGGAGGAAGATGTTGCCATGTCGCATACCTTATTGATTGCCTTCGTGAGTGTGGCGGGGTTGAATCCCTTCACCCATCCTCTGAAAGGTTTTGTCAACCTGTCCATGAATAGTACAACCAAACACCTTTCCGAGATATCTGTTACCAGGACCGATAATCTTTGGAATTCTATAATGAAATTGTCCACTGTACCGGTTTGTTTCAGCTGAGCTAATTCTTTGAAATTTAGTTATGGATCTCTCTTGTCAAAACGGTCTATCAGCCTTTCTATGAATTCAGCATAGGATGTTATCTGATCGTGGCCAAGAGTAACCATGCCATGATGCCGCCATTCATGGGCTATCCATTCCAGATGTTGTGCCACAAATTTGATGGCTTCGTCCTCTGGCATAGGGTTGAGTTGGAAATATGTGTCTGCCTTCTGTACCCATGCGCGGGCTCTAGTGGATCCAGACCCATCGAAAGACAACAGATTAACCTTGCCAATCTTCTGTCTGAGATCGTCGTTATAATAGCCACAGTTGTTGCCGCCAGAATATGTCATTCTCAAGTAGGCATAATCTTTGTAGTATATATCCCTTTCCAAATTTGTGTTCCTCCAATCCTCCCGAAGTCGATCTTGCATTTCTTGAAAAGTTGGTTGCAATCTGTACTATGCTTCCGCCCGTGGAGGGAAAGTTGGCATTGATGGTCGAGAGCCGGGTTGGAGGTTTTCCTTTCCCGAAACAGAATTGTTGCTTTGTTCTGTGAATATTTTGCCTTCAGCCAATTTGTACGTCTCCTCCATGAGTCGCTGAGTGTTGTTAATCTAGACTTGGTTCCTGGTGAGTTCCCTCAACAGAGCCATGACTTCGGCAGCAGGATCTTGTGGGTTCGCCATCCTACCAATTGAATGATACCTTCTTCTCTTCCTAGTATAAACTTGCATTCACTACCCACAAGCTGGCAGAATCACCAACTCTGATACCACTGTAATGTACCAATCAACTAATTCTGTCTAAATCCCCTGCAATTCACTATACGGGGGTCTGATATGCTGGTACGGTGAACTGATTGTTTGTATTGTGGCTGGAAGTGACCGTACGGAAGTTGAGATGGTCGTACAAAGGCTCGAACTGAGTCGTACGGAAGAGGTTGTATGACCGTAGCGTGGGTATATGGTGATCCATACGGTGTGGCTGATTGGCCATACGGTGCAATGTGTGGCACAGTACAATGAGGATTGGGTCGTCCGTACGGTGTATCTGGGTAAGCCACAAGGTAAGGGCAAATATGTTTGCCTTTGTTGATTTGCTCCTACGCACCCGAAATTCCAGAACAGTATGATGAATGGGTAAGATAAATGCACAGAACAACGAGACACTAATAATTATGGAACCAGTATTTCAAAAGATAAGATGATAGCACTTCGGATTTGCCAGATCCGGAACAAGAACAAGTAGAGTAGGGTGAGGATTGAATCCCACCGAAACTGCAACAAGCCAAATAGGGAAGATCTTTCACTTTCGAAATGGCAAAGAACTCCAACTAGAATTCGCAATATAAAATAATAATTTAACATGCATATCTAAAACTTCCTACACGTCGGTCATAAATACCCATTGGATAACTCCTGAGGGCGTACAACTAATGTCGACATGGCAAAAATCTATCCCATGCTAAAATAAAAAATGGGCCTGAGACACAGTCAATCGGAGCCCACATTTACAATAAGGAAATATTATTTAATGACAAGGATATTATAGATCTGAGGTTCCTTCTTGTAAACCCTAGTTGGTTATTTGTTGTGGGGTAGCAAATTGCGATCTAATCTGCAATTGTAGAGGGTTTCAAGATGGTTCAATGAAGGAGAGATATAGATCCAGGTTTAGCTGATATGCTAAGACAAATTGTCGTTAGATTGGAAGCAGTAGAAACAGCCCAACGTCCTAGAAGACATCTTGATGATGTTAGTGATGATGAAGCCGAAGAAGCGCAGGAGGTAGCCGCACCTGCACCTATAATGGATCAAGGAGAAGAAAGATTCCTGCAAGCATTGACAAGTTTGAAGGCCACACCGCAGTTTAACCCTCCTGAGTATAGTGGAAAGCTAGATTCAGATGAATTGATGGACTAGATCACTAAGATGGAGAAATATTTTGAGTATGAGAACATATCGGATGAGAAGAAGGTGAAAATTGCACACAGAAAATTAAAAGGTCATGCATCCTTGTGGTGGGAGCATCTACAATTAGATCGAAAGAAGAAAGGTAAAACCAAAATCAAGATATGGGATAAGATGGTAAATAAGTTGAAGGGCAAGTTTCTACCTTGTGATTATCTGATTAACCTAGTTAGGAGAATGCAAAGTTTGAAGCAGAAAGATAGCTTTGTGAAGGATTACACCGAGGAATTTTACATGTTAGATATCAGATCTAGACATATTGAAGATGAGGTGGAAAGGATTGCAAGGTATCTGAGTGGGTTAAGGACTTCTATTCAAAAAGAGATCAGTTTGGTCAAAATGGAGAGTATTGAGGAGGCTTATTAGTTTGTCCTAAAAGTTGAGGAGAAATTGAACAAAAAGCATGAGCAAAGACAAAGAGGAAGAGGTGGTAGATTCCCTAGAGGAAGAGGTAGATCATATGGCAAAAACAGTAGATCCGATCAGGACAAGACAAATCAAGACAAAGGCAAGACCGAGTGGAAAGGTGAAAGTTCATCCCGAGGAAGAGGTAATTACTCCCGAGGTGGATATGGCAGAGGAAGATTCCAAAGAACTTGTTACAATTGTGGAGAAGAGAGACATAGATCATTTGAGTGTACAAATACAAGCAAAAAGGTCGGTAGCAACAGAAATGTTTTGGTGCATGAAGATTCAACGAATGAACCTAAGAAGGAAGGAAACCTGATGGTCAGAAGAGCATTGTGGAGTGAAAAGACTAAGGAAGATCCAATAAGAAAGAGTTTGTTCAAGACCAGATGTTAAGTTGCAGACAAAGTTTGGAAAGTGATCATTGACAGTAGAAATTCAGAGAATCTGGCATTAGAGGAAATACTTACAAAGTTACAGTTGGAAAGATTGAAGCACCCAAAGCCTTATCAGATTTCATGGATCAAGGATGAACATACACTTATGGTAAGTGAACAATGTTTTGTAAATTTGAAAATTGGAAAGTATTATGATAAGGTGTTGTGTGATATTATGTCTATGGACTGTTGTCATATTTTGTTGGGTAGACCTTGGTAATATGATAGACATGCTATATATGATAGAAGATTGCACAAATATACTATTTGGGCCAATGGCAAGAGACAAATCTTGTTACCTTTGATTGAAGAATCTGTTGGTGAGATATGTACATCTGTGAAAGTTTGTTTGATGGAAGGTAGACAGTTTGTTAACGATTTGAAGATAAATGATGTCTGTTATGTTGTGATTCCTAAAAAACCAAGTGAGAAAACAGAAGATGAAGTTCTTGAAGAGGCTGAGAAGCTGCTCACCTAGTACAAGGAGATCATTTTAGATAATGTACCTAATGGTTTGCCGCCGATGAGAAGTATTAGTCATTGTATGAATCTGATTCCTGGAGCTAGTTTGTCGAATAAAGCACCACACTGGTTGACACCAACCGAGAATGATGAACTCAACCGACAAGTTCAAGAGTTGTTGCAGAAAGGTTTGATAAGAGAAAGTTTGAGTCTCAGTGCATTACCAGTTGTGTTGGCACCTAAGAATTATGGAGAATGGCGAATGTATACTGATTCTAGAGCTATCAACAAGATAACACTTAAGTATCGGTTTCCTATACCGAGAATGGATGATATAATGGATTGTTTGAGTGGAGCAAAATATTTTACCAAGATTGATTTGAAGGGTGGATATGACAGTCCCAACCGGTGCTGAGAGGGGAGGGGTGAATCAGCACCTCGAAAACTTTTCTTTGTTAGATCTGATAAAGTATACTTAAGACTATAAGTCAAACAGATTCAAGCATAAAGTAACAGTAAGCAAATGATCACACAGAGACACCAGATTTATCACGTGGAAACCCGGTTAGGGTAAAAACCACGGTGTGAGGAGACCTCACAGATTTTGTACTCTTCTAGAGTACGCTCTGTAAGGAGCTTTCCCGGTTAAAGGATAGTAACACACTGTTAGGTGCAACCCGGTTAAGGGATTTGTTACAATAAGGCCGGTTAGTGCCTGCCTAGTTAAAGGACTTTTAACACCTTACAAGATGCCACCCGGTTAAGGGATTTGATACAAGGGACCTGTTAGAGTCCACCCAAAGACTGGAATTTATCTATTGCAGTTGCTAGAAAACAATAGAAGATTGACCGTTTACAACTAGCTTTTCATAGCCTGATAAGATCTCTGTTTGTGCTCAACTGAGAAGCATCACCGGTCGCTGCAGGTGTGTTCTCCTCTACTATTGTGCTTCTCTGCACAATCTTCTTTCTCACTTCTTCTTTCTTCTTTTCACCCCTGGCTACTTCAGCATACAAGTTCACTCTTTTACTCGGCAGAATGAAGGCAACTTCTATTTGCCTTAGTCAGAAGAATATATAGAGCCTCGGCCCTAATTGTGCTCCTTATGCATGACCTAATCACAGATCCTTATTGGATTCATCACTCAGTGGAGTACCAGTTCACTGAGGAAAATCTGATGCATGCCCTTGCATTTATCTGATTTATGAAGAAAGCAGTAGTTGCGTGTTAAGCAACTTTCCTTCATAAGAGATAACGCTTTGTTTTAAAGCCACTGATTTCGGCTTTAAAACCTCCAGTCGCGCCTCAAACAGATCATCAGTTTAACTCAAAGATTCTGGATTTAGTGCAGCAAATTCTGGTTGATGAGTTGGTTGGAACAGGTAGTTGACTTTAACTTCCTCGGTTCATACTGCGGTCAATACTAGATCTGTCACGGTCCCTTTCTTTGCTTTTACCGGTTGCACTCTCCTCGGTTGTATTGTTGACACCAGTTTGCTGTTGCTTTCTCTGTACTTGACTAGCTCTGTACTTGACTACACCAATTGTAGCCATGTCCTTGGTTGAAGGCCGAATCCTCCTTTGCTTGACTGTAAACATTTGTCTTGTATGTTGGCACCATTTGCCAAACCATCCTCCTTTCATACAAATCTCCTTGGATCTTTAGACTTTATAGAGATGACAAGTCTCTATACTCTTTTGCCAATCAATAACAATACTTGTATTGGTGGCAGGTTTACCAGTTATCACCATTTAATGCCAACAATCTCCCCCTTTGGCATTGATGGAAAACCCTTGATGGGCAATCACAATGTCACATTGTTGTATCACCCTCTTACAGTAGTAGTATCTCTGTATCACTGCTACTATCACTGTCTTTGTGATCTACCGGTTATTGCCAAACTCTCTCCCTTTTTGACAATAATGCCAAAGGCTAGTCAGATAGACTACCTTTATCTAATCTGCTCCCCTATGAGCAGCATTCCTTTTCATCAGTCCGGAAAAGATGAGGTGTAACCCTCTGTTGAAGCATAATGAAATGATGATCACCTTTTCAGGTTTACTGAAGATTATGAAGGGGTATCACCCCTAGTTTACCTCTGAGATATTCAAAAGTACTCTTTGGTAATGGCTTGGTGAAGATATCTGCAATTTGTTCCTTGGTGGGAACATACTCCAATCTCACCTCCTTGTCTTGTACCAACTCTCTCAAGTAGTGATACTTGATGGCAATGTGCTTTGTCTTGGAGTGCATGACAGGGTTCTTGGATATGTTAATTGCACTAGTGTTATCACAATAGATAGCTATCGGTTCAGGTATCTGTTCTTGGATTCCTTCCAGCAGTTGTTTGATCCAGATTACCTATGTGCAATTGATTGCTGCAGCAACATATTCGGCCTCTGCAGTAGATTGTGAAATACAATTTTGTTTCTTACTTGTCCAAGAAACAATTCTTCCACCGAGAAAGAATGCACCACCACTTGTGCTCTTTTTGTCATCAATGTTGCCAGCCCAGTCTGCATCAATGTACACTTTTACTGCTATTAGATGTGTCTCTTTGGGATTTGCAAAGAATCTAGCCACTATGCCAACCGCATGTGCAATGTCCGGTCTACTGTGAACAGCATACTGCAATTTTCCTATCATGGACCGATACATTGTTTCATTGACTTCTTTTGCATCATCCTCCTTTGATAACTTGAGGTTGGTTATCATTGGGGTTCCAGCCGGTTTAGATTCTTCAAGTCCAAAGGTCTTAAGAATTTCTTTTCTATACTTGGACTAAGAGATAAAAATACCTTATTTCAGCTGATGGACCCGGAGTCTAATGAAGACCTTTATTGCACCTATCATAGACATCTTGAATTCTTTCTTCATCTCTTCAACAAAGACTTTGCTCATTCTTTCATCACCCCCAAAGATGATGTCATTCACAAAGATCTCAGCAATGAGATTTCCATCTTTTCCGATCTTTAGATACATGTTGTTGTTGTCCCCGGTTCTTATAATCCTATGGTCAGAAGATATGAATGTAGCCTTTCATACCATGCCCTTGGAGCTTGCTTAAGTCCATAAAGAGCTTTTTTCAACTTACAGACCATACCATCATCATGTGCAGATGTGAAGCCTTCTGGTTGTTCAATGTAGACTTCTTCCAGAATTTCATTCAAGAATGCAGACTTGACATCCATCTGATACACTTTAAACTTCTTGTGTGCAGCATAAGCAAGAAGAATTCTCACTCCTTCCAGTCTTGCTACCGGTGCAAAGGTTTCTCCATAGTCTAGTCCAGCTTCCTAGGCATATCCTTTGCAGACCAGTCTTGCCTTATTTCTTATTACTTTTCCATCCTCATTCAAGTGGTTCCTGTAGACCCACTTGGTCCCTATGACATTCTTGTCCTTTGGTCTTGGCACAAGCTCCCATGTGTCATTCTTCTCAATTTGCTCAATTTCTTCCTCCATGGCCTTGACCCAATTTTCATCTTCTAGAGCTTCCCTAGTGGATTTAGGCTCTATACAGGAAAGTAAACAGATATTCTCTCTGGCCTTTTTCCTGGTCAGGACATTAGCATGTTTGTCACCAATAATGTTGTTAGTGGAGTGATATGTGACATACCTTGGAAGAACCGGTCTCTATTCCCGGTCTAGCTCTTTTGGTTGAGCATTTTCTCCATCATGGTTCTAGGCATCATCTTGTTCACCATCCTAAGTTAACCTGTTGGCTTCAGGTACAATCTCCCGCTTTGAATGTCTGTTCATGTGCATTTCTCCTTCATCTTTAGTTGTTGCTTCATTGAACTCAAAGGTATTTCCTTCATTTAGGCCTCCAAGACTATCATGATTATCATTACCGGTCTTCTCATCTAGTTCTGAGATTCGTCAACCTTTACATTGATGCTTTCAATTATCTTGCTTGTTCTCTTGTTTAGACACCGATAGGCCTTACTTTTGGTAGAGTAACCCAAAAAAGTTCCTTCATCACTCTTGGGATCAAACTTCCCAAAGTACATATCTCTTTTGATGTAACATTTACTACCAAAGATTTTGAAGTAACCTACACTAGGAGTGTGCTTGAACCATAGTTCATAAGGAGTCTTACCAGTTCCCTTTTTTACTTGAACTCGGTTCAGTGTGTAGACAGCAGTACTGACAGCTTCTCTCCAGAAGTGATGAGGGAGATCCTTCTAAATCAACAAGGTTCTTGCACAGTCAATCAGCGTCCTATTTCTTCTTTCTGCAACTCCATTTTGCTAAGGAGTCCTTGGTGCAGAAAATTGTCTCTTTATTCCATGTTCCTCACAGTAATGAGTGAACTCCTGAGAGGTGTACTCACCTCCTCTGTCTGACCTCAGGAACTTCAAGCTTTTACTGGTTTCCTTTTCCACTCTAGCCTTGTAGATTTTGAACATGTGGAAAGCTTCTGATTTCTCCTTAAGAAAGAGTGTCCACATCATCCTAGAGAAGTCATCTATAAAGAGCATAAAGTACCGGTCAAAGGATTTGTTACAATAAGGCCGGTTAGTGCCTACCTGGTTAAAGGACTTTGAACACCTTACAAGATGCCACCCGATTAAGGGATTTGATACAAGGGACCTATTAGAGTCCACCCAAAGACTGGAATTTATCTATTGCAGTTGCTAGAAAACAATAGAAGATTGACCGTTTACAAATAGCTTTTCATAGCCTGATAAGATCTTTGTTTGTGCTCAACTGAGAAGCATCACCAGTCGCTGCAGGTGTGTTCTCCTCTACTATTGTGCTTCTCTGCACAATCTTCTTTCTCACTTCTTCTTTCTTCTTTTCACCCCTGGCTACTTCAGCATATAGGTTCACTCTTTTACTCGGCAGAATGAAGGCAACTTCTATTCGCCTTAGTCAGAAGAATATATAGAGCCTTAGCCCTAATTGCGCTCCTTATGCATTACCTAATCACAAATCCTTATTGGATTCATCACTCACTGAAATACCAATTCATTGAGGAAACATCCGATGCATGCCCTTGCATTTATCTGATTTATGAAGAAAGCAGTAGTTGCATGTCAAGCAACTTTCCTTCATAAGAGATAACGCTTTGTTTTAAAGCCACTGATTCCGGCTTTAAAACCTCCAGTCGCGCCTCAAACTGATCATCGGTTTAACTCAAAGATTCCAGATTTAGTGCAGCAAATTCCAGTTGATGAGTTGGTTGGAACAGGTAGTTGACTTTGACTTCCTCAATTCATACCGCAGTCAATACTAGATCTGTCGCAGTCCCTTTCTTTGCTTTTACCGGTCGCACTCTCCTCGGTTGTATTGTTGACACCGGTTTGTTGTTGCTTTCTTTGTACTTGACTAGCTCTGTACTTGACTACACCGGTTGTAGCCAGGTTCTTGGTTGAAGGCCGAATCCTCCTTTGCTTGACTGTAAACATTTGTCTTGTATGTTGGCACCATCTGCCAAACCATCCTCCTTTCATACAGATCTCCTTGGATCTTTAAACTTTATAGAGATGACAAGTCTCTATACTCTTTTGCAAATCAATGACAATACTTGTACTGGTGGCAGGCTTACCAATTACCACCATTTAATGCCAACAGGATATCATCAGATCAGAATCAAAGAAGGTGATGAATGGAAGACTGCTTTCAAGACAAAAGAAAGTTTGTATGAATGGTTGGTTATGCCTTTTGGTTTAACTAATGCACTGAGTACTTTTATGAGGTTAATGAATTAGGTTCTGAAGAAATTATTGGGTAAAATTGTGATTGTGTACTTGGATGACATTCTGATATTCAGTAAAACCAGAGAAGATCATTTGTTGCACATTAGACAAGTATTGCAAAGATTGAAAGAGGAAAAGTTGTTGATTAATCTGAAAAAGTATTCCTTCATGAAAGAGGAGATTGTATATTTGAGATTTGTGATTTCAGCTGATGATTTGAAGATGGACCCTAAGAAGGTTAAAGCTATTCTTGAGTGGCCTACACCTGAGAATGTGGATGAGGTAAGATCATTCCATGGATTAGCAAGTTTTTACCGAAAGTTCATCAGAAATTTCAATTCAATTTGCAATGCTATGACCGAGACAATGAGAGGAGATAAAAGAGAATTCAAGTGGACACATGGAGCTGATAAGAGTTTTGAGACTTTGAAATAAAAGGTTGTTGAATTGCATGTGTTAGCTTTACCTAATTTCAATAAGGTATTCCAAGTTGAATGTGATGCAAGTGGCAGTGCAATAGGAGTTGTGTTGCGTCAAGAAGGTAAACTTGTTGCTTTCTTTAGTGAGAAGTTGAATGATGCTAAAAGGAAATATTCTGTGTATGATCAAGAATTCTATGCTATTGTTCAAGCCCTGAAGAAATGGAGACATTATTTGATGCCGGAGGAATTTGTGTTGTATACTGATCATAAGGCTTTACAGTATTTGGGTAGTCAGAATAAGCTGAATCAGAGACATATGAAATGGGTTGAGTATTTGCAAAATTTTACATTTGTGATAAAACATAAGAGTGGACTATCTAACCGAGTTGTTGATGCATTGAGTAGAAGAAGATCTTTGCTAACTAAAATGAGAATTGAGGTTCTTGGTTTTGATGATAAGAACAATTTGTATGAAACTAACCCTGATTTTTATGAGCCGTGGAGAATGTGCAGAGCACCTATTCCAGATCAACCAAGTAAGTGGGAAGACTATTTCATTCAAGAAGGTATGTTGTTCAAAGGAATTCAATTATGTATACCGAGAGGATCAATGAAAATTAATTTGATAAAGGAGAAGCATAGTAGTGGTTTGGCTGGACACTTTGGCATTGATAAGACATTGAGTTTGCTTAAGGAAAGGTATTTTTTGCCGTAGTTGTATAAGGATGTTCAAAAATTTGTGAAAAGTTGTGGAGTTTGTCAAGTTGCAAAAGGAGTAAGTTAGAATACTGGATTGTATACACCGATTTCTGTTACTGAGAAACCTTGGAGCGATATCAGCATGGATTTTGTTCTTGCCTTACCGAGGACAGCAAGAGGTAATGATTCCATATTTGTTGTTGTGGACAGATTTTCCAAGATGACACATTTCATACCATATAGGAAAACATCAGATGCAGTGCATATCGCAGATCTTTTCTTCAAGGAGATTGTCAGATTGCATGGATTACTGATGAGTATCATCTCTGACCGAGACAGTAAGTTTGTTGGCTCTTTTTGGAAGACTCTATGGAAGAAGTTGGACACTGAGTTGAAGTATAGTTCGACATTTCATCCATAGACTGATGGACAAACAGAGGTTGTAAATAAAAGTTTAGGTAACTTGTTGAGATGCTTAGTTGGAGACAAACCGAGTAATTGGGATTTAATGTTAGCACAAGCACAATTTGCACACAATAATTCAGTAAATAGGAGTACTGGCAAGACACCTTTTCAGATTATTACCGACATACAACCGAGGGGTATATCAAACTTGAAAGATATAGTTGGAGAAGAGAAGAGGAGTAATTGGGATTTAATGTTAGCACAAGCACAGTTTGCATACAATAATTTAGTGGATAGGAGTACTGGCAAGACACCTTTACAGATTATTACTGGCATACAACCGAGTAATTCGGATTTAATGTTAGCACAAGCACAGTTTGCATACAATAATTCAGTGAATAGGAGTATTGGCAAGACACCTTTTCAGATTATTACTGGCATACAACCAAGGGTATATCAAACTTGAAAGATATTGTTGGAGAAGAGAAGAGGAGTGTTGAAGGGGAAGAATTTGCTGAATTTATGAAGTCATTGCATGAGGAAGTGAAACATAAGTTGGAGCAGAGTAATCAAAAATACAAGGATAGTGCAAATAGGTCGAGAAGACATAAGATTTTTGAGGTTGGTGATGCGGTAATGGTTCATTTGAAGAAAGGAAGATATCCTGTTGGAACCTATAGTAAGTTGAAGATGAAGAAATTTGGTCCTTGCAAGGTACTGAAGAAGTTTGACAGTGGAAATGCTTATGAAGTAGAGTTACCTGATGACATGGACATATCACCAATATTCAACATTGCAGATTTGTATGAGTATCATGAGCTTGATGAAGTGACAGTACCGAGTGATTATCCTAAGAAGCAGACACAAGAAGTTGAACAGATTTTGGAACGAAGAGTTGGCAGAAGCACAAGAGAAAAGGATTACATGGAATACTTGGTAAAGTGGAAGAACAGAACATTGAAGACTCTACATGGATTTCTCAATCTGAGTTGGATTTAGCTCAGGTTGTACCTCACTCATGATTCGGAGAATCATTTTCTTTTCAACCCCGGGTGTCTGATGTAGGAGCATCTTGGGTTCATGGCAATCCTGTATCTCAGTAGCTTGTTAGATGTGCTCAGTAACTACTTTGGAGTTCTCAGTGGAGTGTTCCTGTTTGTTCACCGACGAGCTCGGTTACCACTCAGTGGCGTGTTGTCTCTGCTTGGTGGTGCCTTTCACCGAGTGGCTTTGTTGTGAATTTGTTCTACTCAATGGTGTTCTTCACCAAGTGGGCTCAGTGTGTCCTGTGTTGCTTAGTGGCCTAGTTCACCGACGGGTTTAGTTTTGGATCTTCTTTCTGGGCTGACTTGTGTATTTAATTTTAGTCATGATTTAATAAAGGGATCACTCATTGGGAGGCGTGTGGACCTAAATCTAGGTTGTTGCTTACTCCAATGCTGGATCTTGAAGATTCTAAAGACCGTTTTGTTCGGTATAAATATATAGATCTGTTCTAGGTTTAGGGAGGTAAGAAGGAATGGGGAGAGATAGAAAGCTGGAGATCGTGGATCTCGCATGCATGAGGATTGCTCTATTTCTGTAATTGATTTATGTTGTATTGACCATAACCGGGAAGGCCTCACAGCCCAGCATGTATCAAGTTTGAATGAATATATGAATATGATCTGCTTCCCTTCCCTCCTTTTCTGTGTTATTGCTACTGTATTGTGATTCTGCAAAGTGGTCTGGTAACTGGGTGAGCCTTTGGACCCACTTATCTTACCCTCCTTACGTCACAATCACAACCGAATTGTGCTAAGAGCTCTTGTATCTAGATCCTCTCAATCCTCATCAATCATATATGCAGGTTTCTTTGACTTGCCTACCAATGCTTTGCAATTACCCTTGTAAGCTTTCTAACAATATTTTTCCTATTATTAGTTGAGATGTGCTACCACAATAAAAATATAGCATTATTAAAGTATAAATCTGCTAAAGATTATTGTATCCTTGTATTTCTTGATAATTATAAATGTTCTTAATGCTGATGAAAATGTCAGAATTTCTGATCTGCAAAGTAACTGCACCTAATGAGATAAATATATGTTTTGCTAACTATATGAAGAATTAGAGAGCTCAATACAAGTCTGATCGCCTTTTCTGAGTTATCTTCTTATAACCATGCGAGCAATTGGATTTGATCTTGTAAGAGGAACTGTAACCTATCACTTTTCCAGAATGATCACCCTCTAATCATGCGATCTCGACGCCATCTCTGATTAGTTCTTGATGCTCATGCGTTCTTGGCTTTGCAACGGGTGGATAGACACCACCGTCACACAGCTGCTCTAAGGCTCTTAGAGCACTCCGATATGCAGTAAAATATATAAAACCAATTCTACATGCCATTTGGATGAGTGGATGATCATCCCTTAATATGTAATGAGGAGGCATGATGTGAGAAGTTGTATCTCAAAAATTATGACCCTTACAAACAAACTGATTTAGTATTGTACCAAATCGCACCTCTTCCTCGTAGCTAACAATGTTAGTTAACCAACTTCACATCAGATTAGTTCCTTCCTTGGGTGGTGATAATGTATGAATTGTTTTATGCCTTTGATCGATCTGAATCTCTCTCTCTAGACAGTGATTACTCATTTCTTAGGGAGTGATAGTCATATTAAATTTTTTTTCCTCCTTCAGCGATAATACAAACTACTATATGATAGTCTTATTATCATCCATGCCTTTGGACAATAATACTTTCCTTAGACGGTTTATTTCAATGATCAGATGGGGATCATTTCATGCTTTGTGCAATCCATGTTGCACTAACAAATAATGCACCTTGAGCTTCCACAACTCAAAGTTATTCTTCCCATAAAATTTCTCCACCTCAAACGTTGCATTCAAAACCTTCACCATTTGATGTTACAAAACAGGCAACAAATCCTAACACAATTGCTACAAAAAGATAATTGCTATGATATGGCCTATTGTGTAGAAACATCAATCCACAAAATTGAATAAAATTGCAGCACAAATTAGCTGCAAAGAAATAATGAAGAAAATAAATAGAATAAAAGAACAACAAACAAGACACATATATACATGGTAAAACCTTGACAATATGTCAAGGAAACATCCACGGACTGAGTATCAGTATTCTTATTTCTCAGAGAAAATAATTACAATCTTCAAGCAGCAGTTGATATTAAAATTGATTTTCCTTCAAGACAACAAGACATGTATATAATATCTTCAAGATAAGAACCACAGACAAAATTAGAAAAAAACTAGATTTTTCCTTTAAAGAAAACAATGGATTATCTCAAGGATAATAAGATTTCTTTTATTGTTTTCACTGTTTTCATTATCCAACAGACTAACGTTGGTTTTGATTTTGATGATCACTCTAACAGTCACAAAGAAATTGAATTTCAAACAAAACGTTTAAGTGATAACAAAAGAGTGGATGAATCTTTGCAACAAGAGGCTTCGAGAAGGTGACACAAGGCTAAAGATGAGGTAAAGTTTGTAAGATCCCACATGTGTCAGGCAACATTTAAAGCTGATGGTTTAGTAACAAATTGCTTGGATAATAAGTGTCTCTTTGAGATGAGTTGGCAATAGGTGAGTGTTAAGATACAAATATTTTATGTTTTGCTCACTAAAACACACATGGCATAAAGTTGACTACCCTTTACAAGTCAAATTAATCTACAACACTTGTGTGAAGCCTTCCTAAAAACTTCAATGGTCATCATTTATTTTATTGTTGTCAAAGAAATATTGCTATGTATACCTACATGCTCTAGAAGTAAAAACCACTACCAAAACGAACATGCTATGGAAGTAAACATTGTTGGAAAGGATCACATCTAGGCAGTCATCATTGAGAAGGACCATGACTATTGTGAACTGCAATGGGAAGTGAGAAATGTAGTGAGTGTTGTAAAGGACACCACCTCAACTTTTGCAATTGGCTTGCATTGTCACTAAGTTATTCTAATTTCTAGGGTTTATGTTTTGTTTATTGACATATAATTAATAATACTTGGAAGAATACTTACTAGGTTTTTATTCCTCATATCTACCTAATGAAGCTATGCAAGTAACACATTTTTCTCATTGCAGGCATTTTTTCAGTTAATAAAGAGGACAGTTATTGAGAACTTCTACATTTCTAAAGAAAAAACTATTTTTTTTGCAATGGAATGAAAATAACTTGCAAGGTTTTTATGCCATGACTGAGGTTAATCATTTGAAAGCTAATCGTGTAGATTTTAAAGTTTATTTTTACAAGGTTATAATGTGTGTCAATTGATAAAATATGTCATCACCATTCAGTTTGCTGCATTATTCCAAGAGTGTGTTTGAATATTCTACAACATACTGCTAAAGGATAAATTGTGTCATTATTTCTTTGCATTTGTTGTTTTCAATTCATCCATTTGGCTATTAGCTAATCTTTGTAATTATGTATTATTGTATATATTTCTGTATGTCCTGTCACTTGTAGATTTTCCATTTATTTTAAATAAAGGGAAAACTCCCTTGATAATAAAGGGAGAACTAAATCCCATACTAACTCAAATCAATTTGTGCATGCAAATTTTAAGAATAACCAGCCGTAAGAAAGAGGATCTCCTCTAGTAACAAGAGCCTAGAGCAAATTGAGGAGCATAATATAGCATTATAGTGTAAACAAATTTTAGGGATAACAAACTGTAAGGAAAAGGAACCCATCTAATAACTCACCTTATGAGAGCCTAAAGTGAATTGAGGAAGATAACCATGGTATTCTAGTCCAAAGAAACAATTGATGCAGTCCAATCCATAGTCCCAAGTTCCCTCCTTGCTTCAGTGCATAAATCACAACACCGATTGAGTACATAGAGGTCCTTAGCACTCACACCACGAGCTCGTTCACTGGCCAAGGGTATAAATACCCTCTAGTCAACCAAGTGCTCTCCTCTCTTATTGATCAAGATCCTAAATGCCCTCCCCTTCGAATTAAAGAAACTCTTCAAGTTTCAATTTTTCTACAAGGGAGCCAGTAGAGACCATGCTAGTCTACATCTATTGGGGATCTGCTTACAAGTCCATCAATCAATTTGATGCCCACCTCTCCATCAGGACTCAGTCTAAAATTGCTCCCTTTTATCACGAAGACTTGTTTTTAAAATGCATTTCCAAAATACCTTTTAAAGATATGTCTACTAGACTCAATTATGAATCATTTTCTATGAACTAAGGGTTGTTGAACCCCAATTTAAGTCCACTTCCTTGGAATGTGTTGAGAAAATGCAAACTGTTATCCTCCAACACATAGTTGAAAAACTCATACTCGGCAACTTATCGATAAGGGCCAAAAAAAATGAGCAAAAAATTAGCGATTACTAGGTAACTTCTCTGCAAAAAAATCGGCAACTTAAAAAATTGCTTAAATTTAATTAGAAATAATTAGAAATGGATTTTTGTGCAAAATTCAATGAGGAGATGCATCAAATGAGTCAGTAAATGAGTAAACAAAAGAAACAAGTTGAGTCTAGATATATTTAAATGCAAATGGGGTACAAAATGGCATCCTCATGTGAAGTGCTAATGGCTAGTAGCTTGATAGTCTCAAGAAAAATTAAAATAGCAAATTGTCTTTGTAAAACTATAAGTATATACAAGTACAACATCAAAATAGTCTACATCTTCCTCTTCCCCTTCCCAGTAGTTGTAGTAAAAACTACAAGAGGGGTAGGAAGTCTAGTCCTAGAAGTCCTTTATGGTTACGCCTCCTCCCTCTGCACAACTAGTTCTGACTCGACCTCCATCCTGGATGTAGATGGTGTTGGCACTAGCAATGACTTCTCATCATCCTCAACCTCCTCAATGTCATCCAATCCCACTGCGAATTCACCCTCCTCCATAGCCTATCTCTCCAAATTGTAGATCTCATCCTCTATAAAAAATGGAGGTTGCTCCTATGATGTCCAATCATAGTAAGGATCTATGTCATCCAAATCAAGTGGACCAGTTGGTATTTCTTCTACCTTTCTTGTGCGCAACAGAAGGTAATATTGCACAAAGACAAGATCACTGAGACATTTATGTTCTAACTTGTTCCTCTTCTTCGTGTAGATGGCCTCAAACAAACTCCAATTGCACTCGCAACTGGATGAACTACAAGGCTGGCATAAGATTTGGAGGGCAAGTCTTTGCAAATTTGGGACATTTCCACCCAAATTCGCCACCAAGCATCTGCAAAATAAAATATTGAAGAGTTAGAAAGCAAGGTGAAAACATGTTTTAATTTTTATCTACTTATCATGCATGTGAAAGACTCCAAAATTCCAAATATTATACCTGGAGTTTGAATGTTTATTCCTCTCTTTGCCATGTCTGAAGAGAATAGCTTGCCCATTGCATTCTTGTACATGTCCAACTCAGAATAAATGAGGTCTCTCACCTCAATCTCGGGTATCATCCTCTGCATGCATTCAATGAGGCCCTCCATATCCTCTCCATTAAGATCCGAGTAGGATGGCAAGAAGCGAAAATGAGAGTTGAGGAAGTACCCCGCTGCATGAATGGGTTAGAAAGCAAGGTGAAAACATATTTTAATTTTTATCTACTTATCATGCATGTGAAAGACTCCAAAATTCCAGAAATTATACCTGGAGTTTGAATGTTTCTTACTCTCTTTTCCATGTTTGAAGAGAATAGCTTGCCCCTTGCATTCTTGTACATGTCCAACTCAGAATAAATGAGGTCTCTCACCTCAATCTCGGGTACCATCCTCTGCATGCATTCAATGAGACCTTTCATGACCTCTCCATTAAGATCCGAGTAGGATGGCGAGAAGCGAAAATGAGGGTTGAGGGAGTACCCCGCTGCATGAATGGGTTGGTAGAGCTGAATGTTCCACCTCTTATCAATAATTTCCCATATGGGGTCAAATTTGAGGTTGTCCCTCTTCTAATTTTTTTCAGCCTCCTTGGCCCTATCCATGGCCTCATAAAGATACCCCCATTGGGGTTTGATCCCCATCTACCAAGCGAAGAACTCTAAGCAAGGGCTCCGGCACCTACAATTGAAAAGTACAAAAAGATTAATCATTAAAGTTACAAATTAATAATGAAAGATTTGAATACAAAAAAAAATTAAATATTCAAGTTTTGAAGTTTCCAAGTTACCTTCACAATCTCTATAACTCTTTGTGCGCAACACTTTCTCCATCGGGCTTCTTTGAATAACTTGAGCCTAGCCATGCTTGACTCACAAACATTTGCTTCAAAGAAGTCAAATAAGTAAGAATATTTTGCAACGTTAAGAAAATCATTGCAAACCTTGTTACTCGCACTCTTACCAACTCCTTCCCTTGGGTGTGTTCTCTCATCAAGCGAAGAGCCCAAGGGTGATTGTAGATGTATTTTGTGATCTTTCTTGCATCCTCTACAACCAGTCTCACCCAATCTAATTTTCCTATGTCCTCCAAAAGAAAGTCAAGGGCATGCGTTGCACAAGGAGTCCAAAAAAATGTACTATATTTGTCTTCGAGGATTCTACCCGCTGCCACATATGTCGTTGCATTATCAGTTATGATTTGCACCACATTATCAATTTCCACCTCCATTACAACTTGCTCTAACATTAGAGCCAAAAATTTAGTAGTCTTCACATTGTTGGAGGCATCTACGGATTTCAAAAACACCACATCATCCTTGCAAGAAACCAAAAAATTAATGATGGTGCGGTTTTTGCCATCCATCCATCCATCTGAAAGAATGGTGCAGCCACATTGTTTCCATTGTATTTTTTGCTCTTCCACCTCTTCTTATGCCCTAGAAACTACATCTGGGAGCAACTTACAAGTACGAAATAAAATTAATGTTAACTTTAAGGACACAACTTTGATTAAAAAAATAACTTACATTCAACAAAAATAAGTAATTGCCATAAATAAAAAAAATAATATAAATTTAGTCTACACTGTAAAAATCAAAATTCAACATAAGCTATCAAGATTCAAAACTAAACTAACTTAATACATTTAAAAACTAAAACAAGTGAACTAACCTCCCACTCAAGTCTATACGAGAAGGCGCCTTGTAGCCTTTTCCCGCCACAGTCATTGCAGTAACCAAATTCAGCCAATATGGATTTTCTAAAACATTGAAAGGGATGTTGTTGAAGTACCAGAAATTGGCACAAGCAATGTCTACTTGCCGATGCACATCCCTATTCCACCAAATTCCCTCCAATAATGATTGTGCTCCAGGTGTGTTTCTGTGCACGAAAAATCTATCTATAGAAGACGACTATGACGCCGATGGTGGTGCTCTACTAGAAGTAGCAGAAGTGGTGGCCAAGGGGATTCTAGATTTGTGGATACATGGGGCATGAAGTGAGCCCACTATGCCCTCAAATGTTGCTTCTTCTTCAAGGTTGGTTGAAACACCTTCAGATTCAACAATGGCTGCCCTCATAGCTAGTTTTGCCTTTTTCCTTTGCAATTTTTTCTCTTCTTGGGCAGCAAGCAAGGCATTTATTTCTCTTTTTATTTTTTCTGTGATGTTGTCACAAACTCTCATATCATGCTTCATGATGCCTGCAAGGTGGTATTTCAATCGATGTATGCCTCCACTAATTACTTTTTCACATTTTATGCAAATTACCGAATTAATTTCGGGTCCTTCAAAGGCGTACTTCGAAACCTTATCTATAGCCTTTTTAGGACGCGTGCCTACATATCCAGATGGGCATGTGTCTACTGAGGCACTCGCAAACCCTGAAGCTGACCTAGTTGTGGAAGAGTCTCTATTTGTCATTTTAATCAAATTTCAACCTACACATACAAATTAAAACCACAAATTAATATATTATATTTCAATAAAAAAAATTAACAAACAAAATAAATTAGTTTAAATAATTTTAAAGATAGTTGAAACTTTTAAAAAAACAAGAAAAAAGTGTTAGGGTTTGAAATTTTTAGGAAAAGATGAGATTCTTGAGAAAACAATGAAACTGAAAAAATTGTTAAAAATTGGTGTTAAATCTTGTTCATTACACTCTAAAACAATTTAGAGTACTTAGGAAATGTTATTATAGAGTTTCTTTAAACCTAGATGCAACAAAGAGAAGATAAAATTATTTTTAAAAAAATAGAAAAAGAAATCTGAAAACTTGCGTATGAATCCGATTTTGCTTCAAAATCCTCTTCAAATCCGCTAAAAATTGATCTAAATCCTTGCAAATCACCTTTCAAAACCTTGGAAGTTTTTTTTGGCTTGGAGAGCAAATTACAATTGATGAAATGCAAAATAACCTTTTTACTTGACGCAGAATTGTATTATACAGCCGTGGGAGATTAATAGAGCACTGATCGCCGATTTATCGGCAATAAGTTGCTAAAAACTCTGCAATAAGTTGGCAACTTATCAACGATAAGTCCGGAGAGTAAATGTAGCAATTACTCACCAGCCCAAACTTATCGCGATAAGCTTACTTATCGCCAATAAGTTGGCAATTTTTTCATCTATGCTCCAGCATATGATCCATTGCTATTTGGAAAGGAACACCCACACAGAACATTGTTTCAGACGAATTTGGTGCCCAATCTGTTCACATTGGGGGACTCAAGTAGCATTGTTTGAGTTTCTGAATCTATGTGTATGCCTGTATATACATGTGTGTGTCTATACATAAATGTATGTGTGTATATATAGGTAATTTATTATTTATATGTACACTTCTAAGAGAATAACAGAGAGAAAGTGAGGGCAATATCCTGTTCAATCTTGGTTTTAGGGACAGATTCAGAAGCCACAACAAAATATAATTCTAGAGTTCTGACATATTGAAACAGTATAGAATTTAAGTGAATTTAGTTTCTCAGATACTAAACTTGATGTCTGTCAATAGGGCCTTATGTAGGTGAAGATGAATTGGAAGCTTTGAATTGAGAATGGAATTTATTAAGTCATGATAAGGCCTCTTTTTCAGAAAAGCATTTCAATTTCTTTTGACGATTATTTCTATGTTTGTTGGTGCTCATAATCTACCACAGGTTATTCAATACTTTCACTGTTCAAACTTCAGATAGGCAGCAAAGTCAGAGCAGCCAAGCAGAATTCAATAAGGTACAAAGTTACAAACATCTGTTACTCCCACACTGTTTTAAGAAAAGAATTGTTGAGGGCCCTGCAGTTGGTATTTTCCTAACTATTTGAAAATATATTCGTGCGATGACCTTTTTATCTTGAGAGTCCCATTATTTTCAAATCGTTAATGTTCATTTCATACTCACATGGACACAGTGGGTTAAGGGTACGGGTATTGGGTTACCATTTCAAATCATTCTACAGTAATAAAAGTATAAGGGTACAGTTATATTAAATATAAAATTATAAATATAATAAACAGGAAATGTTACAGAACTGAGACATAGCACAGGTTCCTCGTCTCCATGTTGTTGTTTCTAGGAAACTGTGATCCCACTCCAATTGCTCAGTTAACAAAAAAATTTAAAAAGCTTCAAAGTTTTATCTTTCGTTCGACACTGAGTTTTTCAACCAATACCCATAAAACAAGTTTAATTGATGTCCAATAATCTTTGTTTTGATTTATGTTTCTCGTTCCCTTTCCTTTATTTACAGAATTCAATTACTTATTTTGAACAAGTTTAATCTTTAAAGATGATACCTTATTTCAATGTGTCAAAAGCTAGGCCTATCTAATTTGCTTGGACTAACAGCTTGATTAACTCTCTGTAGAAGTGTAAAGATTGTTTTTAACTTTTAAAATCCCAATTACGTCAGAACCCCTTCGGACCTCCATTAGGAGTTTTTTTCCATTATGTAAAATATTTTTCAAAATTCATACCATTAAATTTAACATCACAAGCATCAATTAAATATTATGAAGATTTCGGCTAAAATGAGAAGCAAAAAGCTATTACCATACCTTTGAAGGCAATGTGTGGCACGTTGACGAAGCTGAAATAACAAGATCAAGTCTATGTGATGGCTTTGCCCTTCCAATTATACTGTAATCACACCTGCGTCCTTATAATCAAATTTTCCTCAATAAATTAGACCAAATAGCCTTCATTTACTCAATTTATATCTTACAATAGCATTTCTATAGACCGTTATAAAATCTATTATCTTAAATTTAAAAAAATAAAGCAAATGAGTAAAATGCTTCTGAAGAAAACTGTGTAAATTCAATTTGCATCTGGATTCCACTCCATAATCTACATCTCTAATTCAATTATCACTGTTTTACAGTGTGATCCAATACCATTATTCAGCTCTACCTTTCCCTCATTTCCCCCTTTTATTTATTATTAAATTATTTAATGATTCCAATTTTACTCCAGTTTGTGGCAGATGACAATGTGATCGGAATCGTAATGCAACCTAGATTTATATAGTTTTCTGCAGAAACATCTTACTCGTATTAATTGACTGTGAAAATCTCATGTCTAATAGCTCGTGATGTTTATCACATACTTACGGACGAAACAGAAAATTTTGGGGAGAATGCGAGGAAGGGGAAGCTTTAAAAGATTGGCCACCATACCCGCTTACGAATATTTACAATGCTCCTTCCTCTGATTTATCTGCATCAATCCCATTCAAACATAATTCTACGCCATTTTAGCCCATCCCTAAGTAGATGAAAGAGCAAAGGATTAATGATAAAGCTCTATAAAACGTGTGGACTGCGAATGGAATAGTTTTGAATCAGCATTAGAAATGATAATGATATTGAAGAAATCATACAAAGGTTCGAGAGTCTTAAGAAAGTAACTGGCGCCCAATGTAGTGGGTGTGGGAAAAGGGTAATCCGCGACCTCTATCCGCGGCTAACATATATTTTGCCCTATAAAAGAATGCTGTGATTGTGAAATTAGCAATGCCCGTGCGAATTCCATGTAATTTTGGGTTCGATGGGATTTAAAAAAATTGTATCTTAATGGGTGCTGTTATGAGGTGTGGAAGATATTTAAAAAAATTAAGTCTATTTTTTCATATATTTATGTAGTATACTATTACAAGGTTCTATTATGGATATATTTCTAAATTTTTAATGATAGAGGATTTCAACTAAAATGGACCTAAATATTTCTTTATATTAAAGCTTACATTATAGATTATTTAGTAGAAAGGCATCTAAATTTAGTTGAGTCTAAATCAAATAATTTGTGAAATCATCAATATGAAAAAAAAAATTGTGAAAGAATTTTTATGATGAAATCTAGCATGCAAAGAGAGTGCTCAAAGATGTTCATGTCCTTCAAACAAAGATCTCTTGCATCAAGAAAAATATACCAAGAATTCTAGTGTGCGAATAACAACCGTTGATTAGAATACTTAGTTCTTGTTACTTAGATTATATAAGAAATACATAAATATTGGCATGCATTTTTACATTTCGAAACTTCAACTATTCAAAATATTTTTAAATCTTATTTTTGAATGGGCTTATTCATGCAAGTTTTGAAGTATAAAGTTGTTATACGAAAAATGACTATAGAACCATGTTGGCAGGAGCAAATCCTATCTATAAATATGATATGATATGATATGATAATATGATATAATGACATCGTGGGCCATAAAATCGGTTAAGTAGGATAAATGTATTTAATTTTAAACCATAAGAATACAAAAATTGAGTAACATATAGAATGTGTGGTTGTCATGTGTAAGAAACCACATGGAAAAAATACAAAAGCAAACTATAACAGAGGATGTTAAATGTATTGTATTGCAGTGTATGGTACCGATGTTCACTATTACTATAATGGGAACATTTGTTCTTTTTGACATTAATTTGTGTGTGTGTGTGTGTGAGAGAGAGAGAGAGAGAGAGAGAGAGAGATTGTGGAAACTACGATCATGGAATTGTGTAGAAATCTAATTATCTTAATATTAGTTGTCTATTGAGAGTTCAAAATACACCTTTGTTTGTATTTATTAATTAATTGAATATATATATACACATATACAAAATAAATAAATTCAATGGTACATGCTCAAAATTATAATGAAAACATAACTAGATTATTAAATGTTACATATCTTACAAATAATCTATAAAAATATGATGAGAGATATTCTTTCTCAAGTCTCATTTTTGTTGTTGTTCCAATAAAATTATATAACATATCTAAACATATAATATATTTAATTTAAATGTATAATTTTATAATATAAGTTTTACTAAAATATATAAATAATATATTTTATAGTTTATATAATTGTAATTTATGAAGGCTCAAATAAAATGTTGTAACTTTTGAAAAATATCCATTCTTACCTGTATAAAGAAATAAAATTATAATATTAGTTGAAAAATAAATATATTTTATGTAAAATATAATATAATATTAATTAATCAATAAAAAATTATTCTTTTAAAAGATAAATAATGTCACTATAAAACACTTATTTTAAAATCTAATGAGTAAGTTAGAATTGATTAAACACCTAATCTTTAAATATATAGGTAACTAATATGGCTAAATAAGTAAAAGGTAATAGGGGAAAGGCACTAGCAGTGGCTATAGCTAACTTCGTGCACTTATATCTCCTAAACAGTATATCAGATTCAACAATTTTTTTTAGGTTATCTCTATATGCAACTTAACTACTTAAAGCTAAGGTTTTGGCTTCTAAGTATTAACAATGCACATTGTAGGAGTTGTTATGTGTAAAAGGGTAAAAAAGTGGTCATTTCAAAGTGTTGACCGATACATGAACCCCATTGCACAAATAACCATTCATTCAAAATCACTAGCACTTGTGGACAAATGTCCCAGTAGTGGTGCACAAATGTCCTATTAGTGGTTCACAAATCTCTAGTAGTGGTGCACAAATGGGTCAATCATAAGTTAAAAAGTAAAAAAATGATCAACTATTGGTATATGTGAGATTAGTTAAGTGAACAGTTATTGGGAGGTCACTATGACTATCATAGCCTGAGTTTCTACACTAGGAGCTCTGGAAAATTTATACGCTCATTAGATGTCTAAATAATTAAACTTGAAACAAAACATAAACACATAACTCTTTTGTATTCAGACCATTATTTGGTAATCATATATTATATCCTTAATTCTTTTGACTTGCTTTGAGATGTTGCTATGTCTTTAATTTGTTATGAATGAAATACCTATTGAGGCTCAATTGTTGCTAGAACCCGTGCTACAACACTAGGACCTTTGGTTACATAGTTGTCCATGAAGCTGGTATTGCTCATGCAAGTGTAGTGTTGTGAGTTAGTAGTAGCTTTCCCATTGTATTTCTTGTATAGTACTATGTGAATGGTGTTATCATAGGTGAAAGTATAAATTAATTATAAAATTTGGAAATAATTCATAATACCTTCATTTGCATTGAAATTCTTTGTGTGCAACTTAACAAAAAGTATCATTTACTATGTATTTATAAAATTAGGGTGCTTCTTTTTATCATAGAAGGTCAATTGGGTCAAAGACCTAAGTCCCCAATTTCTAATTGTGTATTGCATATGTATGAGATCCATTGAAAACTTATAACCTACCTGTAGTATTTTGCAAAAGTTGTTTAGCTACATTTACATTAGCTTCATCTTATCAAGTAGTGATTGTCTATTGTGTCTAGGTACAATTCTCTAACACATGCAGGATGTTGTATTCTTGATTGTCGTGAAGTTGTTACTCCCTTGAATGTGAATGTTACTGGTCACTCTATTATATGAATTATTTTACAATTAATAATTTATTTTGGTTATTGATGATTTGTTTGTGTTGTGTGAGACTACCATCGAATTTTTGAACTTTCTTATGTTTGGACTAGTCACCTACCTTTCTTTTCTCTATCTATTTTGTGGCATTAGTCACACTTGATTTATTTTTGAAGTCAGTGCACTGCATTTTTATAATTTAATGTTGAACTTGGTATTCCTTGTTTGGGTTTTCCTTGATTGTTACGGTGACTATTCTGAATGTTTGATATTGCTAGCTCAGTTTCATGATAAGTGTTGTTTTTATCATGTTCATTATGGGCCTCTAGTGATATGTATACGGGAGGACATCACAAAGATTGTACTCTATGTATGATTCATTTTATGGCATTTGCAAATAGTATATTTTGGTTTTAGATATATTACTATTGCTAGTAATAGTTGGCTTCCAGGAGTAAGCCTAATTGTAGAGGGGGGTGGATGTAGTGCCCACCCATAGTTTTCCTTTCAGTTCATATTGATTATCTACATATCATGATGTTATTTATGTTCATGATTTTACTGACCTCATACTTGTATGTGTATGGTTATCATGTATGTTCTACTTTTCTTATGTATATGTGTGTGTGTGTTTGTGTGTGTGTGTGTGTATGTGTGTGTGTGTGTATATGTATGTATGTATGTATATATATATATATATATATATATATATATATATATATATATATATATATATATATATATATATATATATATATATATATATATATATATATATATATATATATATATATATATATATCTATGTATGTATGTATGTATGTATGTATGTATGTATGTATGTATACATGTATACATATACATATATATGTATGTGTATATATGTGTGTGTGTGTGTGTGTGATGGCAAGTTTGCAGTTACCGGACAACGTCTTTCCTAAATTGGCAGGAGTGAATGTGCCCTATCACAATATCTCAATGGTAAGAGAGGGGAGATAACAGATAGGTCCAATCCCAACCTAGGCCATTTATTGTCCTGAAATAGTGGACAAGTTTTGGGTTGACTACCTCTCTAAATTCATCAAGGTGACATGAATTCATGAGTCTTTTTCCTTTAGCATGATTCTCACATTTTGGGTTTAATTTGATTTTCTTCATTTTATGTGTGCGTGTGTGTGTGAAAATTTACTTTAAAAAAAAGGTCGCTAGTTTTGTCTCAGAAAAAAAAAAAAAATTTGGGGGGCAGGGAATTTAACTTCACCCAACGACAGTAGTGTTGTCAAAAGCAGTTTGCAGCTATCGACAACAACAGGGGAGGGCAAGCCCCCCTCCCCCGTAATATAAATTATATTATGAAAAAAATATTTTTAAATTTATTTTTAATTAAATTTTATTATTATTAATAATTAATATTTTATTAATATTTGATAATAATTATTAAATATTAATATTTAATAATTAATTTTATATATGTGTGTGATTTTTTGGTATTGTTTGCACAATGGGTCAAATTGAAATGGAATTATAAATTAAATATTTTTCTTTACATGGGTCAATTTGATACTCCCACCCTGTCATATATGTATAGTGTAATCGGGTATTAGTTGACTCTAGGGGATTGTACCAGAGGCTTGAGGTTGTATTTATTATTGAGGCTTGTATTTTTTTGTGTTGGTGTAGCATGATGTTGTGTAATGTCCCCTTCTAGGTAGAGACATCATTCTAGCTATTGATTAGCCTATCATTGGACCCTCGTAGGCTAGTAGAGACGGATAGAGGGTCAATTTGTGCATAGAGGAGATATCCTTATTTGATGGTTTGACTTTTGCAAAGCTCAACACCCTTGATTTGGTATGGAGAGGTTTCAGACCTTGTTTGTTTGAGTTTTGCTATTTTTAGCAACTTTTAGAGTCATAGAGATGGACCCCTGCTATTTTAAGAAATATTATTTCATCACATGGGAAATTATTATGCCAACTCTAATTCCAGACGGTTAAGCCAGATTCACATTTTTGAGGGAGTTATTCAATTTTCAGGGATTATATATTAATTAAATGGCAAAGTATTTAATATTAAGTTGTAAATTGACTTTATATTAAATCACTTAAGTGATGGGTCTTAATATCATAAAGGGGGCCAAATTAATGTATTAATTTATTGGCATGTTTTCCTAAGTCTAAATCATTAAATTTATTTAATGATTATATTTTTAATGCCTTGAAGAAAGTAATCGCAGCTTTTCAAGGAATTGTGAATTAGGGTTGGAAAGCCTATTTATGCTTGTTGGGGAAAGAAGAAAGGCATCCATTGTTATTGTTATTGATTATTGCTTCTTGCTCTGAGCTCTAGATAAGGGTTTTTAGCATTTCACCATTGGAGAAACGTAGTTTTCTTTTGTGTTCACCATTTGAGCCAGTGAAATACCTGGTGAATCTGGTATTGTGGAGAGGGTCTCATCCAAAGATTCTTATTGTGCTTCAGCAGAGGGTTTTACTCGCAGTTGTGGAAAGATAATATCGACTGGCAGTTGGGGATTGACGAAGACAGATTATATCATATAGAGGTTGAAACATGGGGACATAACGACATCTTCGGCATTTACTACTTCAGCAAATAAATAATTACAGTAGCACATGATAGTCTTATTCTAGGTTTTTTATGTAGTTCATAGTTGCCTTTGGTGATATTTTTTCGAATAAAAGATTGTTTGGATTTTACTTGTATTTCATTAGAAAATAAATAGAAGTTGCAGCAGTATTTCAAATTGTTTCAGAATTTCAAATTATGGTATATTTGCTTTTTTCTCTAAAACTTGTGAAAACCACAAAAAAATTATAAACTTTCAAAACAAATATTGAGACAAAACAGCTTCAGCAATTAGAGCCTGTGAAGGGTTCTTACAGTGGTATCGGAGCTAAATCCTACCATCCTGAGGGTTTAGTTATTACATGCAGCTAGAGCAGGTTGGTTCACACAAGTATTGTACACGTAGGAGAGCCTTACTTAAAGGCGAACAGGTTTTAGAACAATGGTCATCATGGGTGACAAGCGTGATGGTAGCCCACCCAGGGTAAACAAGAATGATGAAGACCAAGAAACCAGAGAGTTTTTTAGAACTATGGCAATAGGGCAGCAACAAGTGGCCCAAGCATTATAGGCACTAACTACCATGATTGAGTGGATGAATCCACTTGAAAGGAAGAATAGGGAACATGAGGATAACAAGAGTGCTATAGGTTCTCCATGGGCACAAAGGACACACTCTAGGATAGCAGATAGACCCACACATCCTACCTTTGTTAGGGAGGAACCAGTGCAGGATCCAGTAGAGGAAGTTGGGGATGAGATGTTTGCAGACATCCTTATGGCTGCAAATGATGAGTGGGAACTATTGGCCCCACATGTGCGAGAAAGGATGACCTTTGAAAGGTTTGTGAACCAAAGGAGAGAATACTACCATGCAGTCAGACAAGACATGAGACCCAGGGGTAGAATAATGAACTAAAGCGTGCTACATGCAAGCTTTCCTTGTCCACTTTTGATGGTAGTGGTAGATTGACAACGCAAGCTTGGATCCACAAGCTTGATACCTTCTTAACATTGAGGCCTATGATAGAGATTGAGGCAATAAAATATGCCACCTTACATTTGGAGGGAGTAGCACATGATTGGTGGTATCACAGATTGATCACTCTTCAGCACAACCAGGTGACTTCTTACCAGGACTTCATGGATAGATTGGTTGAAAGGTTTGATAGGAAAGATCCAGAGGTATACTTTAGAGACCTGGCATGGCTCAAACAAATAGAGATCTTAGAGTATTTTATTAATGAGTTTCAGTGGTCTTTAGTTATGGTGCCAGACATATCAAAGAGGAGGTTAATAGTATTATTTACTGAAGGCTTAGCCGAACCAGTCAGAGGTTGGGTAAAGGCTTTTGATCCTTCCACATTGAATGATGCTATGAAGAAAGCTAGGAGCATGGAGCATGCAACCCCAGTAAATAAATTTTAGCCCAAGGCAACTTCCTCCAGCCAGAACAATAAGCCATTCTTTAAGAAACCAGAGAAGACTGAATTTAAACCCGAAAATAGAGATAAATCTTTTGCACCTCTTGACAGGGAAACACTTAATGATTTGCGGAAGAAGAAATTGTGTTTCTATTGCAAAGGACCTTATGATATGAACCATGATTGTCCTTTAAGACCCAAGGGCAAAGCAAACAGGGTTATGTGGGCTTATTATGAGGATTCTGATTTTGAAAATTCAGACCAGCAATCTGAAAATGAGGAATCAGCTAAAGAAAAGGAAAGCATAGGTGATGAAAAGATTGAGGGTAGACTTAAGGAGGCCCGACTCACCAGTGTGCAGCAGGAGGGATCATTCAGGATGAGGGGAGTATTGGCAGGTTAGCGAGTTATCACCTTTGTCGATATGAGTGCCACTCATAATTTTATTGATTCCAGGCTGGTTAAGAGACATGGGATTCAAATAGAGTAGTTTGAGGGTTTGAGAGTGAGGGTAGCTGATGGTTACGTCCTCAAATGTGATAGGAAGATTACAAGTCTACCCCTGAGGATTAATAACTTTGACTTCAAAGCTTATTTTTATGTTGTAAACATGGGTGACACGGATCTAGTACTTGGTATGACTTTGTTGCATGACATTGGAGTGTTCACTCTCGATTTGAGAGACATGGAGATGAAGTTCCAATTGGATGGAAAGACACATATACTTAAGGCCATCCGTGAAAGTGAGTTTAGGATGATGTCTTGTAGACGCATGGGGAGCTTGCTGAGATGTGACTAGGTTGAGTGGGCACCCCATTGCACTTTGATGCCATCACAAGGGCAACAACATTCTGAGTATCATCCAGACATATAGGTGCTAAGAATCAAGCATAGTAAGGTGTTCAATGACATTCCACTAGGTAGTCCTCCTGATAGAGGTATTGAGCACATCATTGAGTTGGAGGAGGGTGCCAAACCCATTATGATTACACCCTACAGACATCCAAAGAGATTGAAGGATGAGATTGAGAAAACCATCAAGGAACTACTTGTTATGGGGCACATTAGACCAAGTAAGTCTCCTTTTGCTTCTTCTATGGTTTTGGTGAAGAAGAAGGATGGTACTTATAGAATGTGCATAGATTACAGGGTCCTAAACAAGAAGACTATCAAAAATAGGTACCCCATACCACAGATTGATGAGTTATTAGATGAGTTACAGAGAGCATGCTTCTTCTCCAAAATTGATTTGAGATCAAGGTATCATTAGATCTGAGTGAGAGAGCAAGATATAGAGAAGATGACATTTCGATGTCATTGTGGCCATTTTGAGTTTGTAGTTATGCCATTTGGGCTAACTAATGCTCTAGCCACTTTTCAGTCCACGATGAACAGGGTCTTTCAACCTCAGTTGAGGAAATTTGTGTTAGTCTTCTTTGATGACATCCTGGTGTATAGTAGGACATGGGATGAGCATGTGCAACACTTAGACACTGTGTTGAGTATTTTGAGCAGGGAATCCTTATATGCAAAGGAGTCTAAATATGATTTGGGATTATCAGAGTTATTATATCTGGGTCACATTATGAGTGCACAAGGAGTATGCATGGATCCTAAAAAGATTCATGCTATTGTTGACTGGCCTACCCCAGTAAACCTAACATAGTTGAGAGGATTTTGGGGGTTGTGTGGGTTCTACAAGAGGTTTTTTGGTGGATATTCTAGACATGCAACACCCTTGATGAATTTGATGAGGAAGGGGGCTTTCTTGTGGACTCCTGAGGCATAAGAGTGTTTTGATAAATTCAAGGAGTTGATGACTTCTTATCTAGTGCTAGCATTACTAGATTTTAGTAAGCCATTTGAGCTTCATTGTGATCCATCTGGTGAGGGCATTGGAGCAGTGCTTATGCAAGACAAGCATCCGATTATGTATGAGGGTAGGAAGCTCAGGGGACCTGAGAGGAGCTTCAACATTTATGATAAGGAAATGTTGGCCATAATGCATGGTTTGGCCAAATTCAGATAGTATTTAGTGGGCAGCAAATTCAACATAAAAACAGACCACAATAGTCTGAAACATTTCTTGGGGCAGCGAGATCTTAATGATAGGTAGCAAAAATGGGTAAGTAAATTATAGGCATATGACTTTGATATTACCTATTTCAAGGGGACACAAAATGTAGTAGTAGATGCCTTGTCACAAAGACCCCACTTGAGCTTGATGACGAATATATCAGAGGATTGGAGACATTTGATCCTTGCAGAGTATACAAAGGATACATGGGCATCAAGATTCATAGATGGATCAATTTAGGATAGTGATTTCACCCTTGTGAATGAGCTCATCATTTACAAAGGGCACATTTATTTGGTGCCAGGGTCAGAGGTGAGGAGGATGGTGTTGAGATTTTATCATGACTCACCTATGGCAGGACATCCAAGTTTTTATAAAACCTACTGGCAAATTCATGAGTGTTTTTCTTGGAAAGGGCTCAAGGTTGAGGTATTACAATATGTTAGAGAGTGTCCTACTTGCTACCAGAATAAACAAGAGCACTCTTATCCAGTCGGTTTACTTCAGTCACTTCTGATTCCTGACAGAAAGTGGGAGTGTTTGTCCACGGACTTCATCACAAGACTACCGAGAGCCCAGGGCAGAGATTGTATATATGTTGTTGTTGATCGGCTTGCGAAGTTTTCCCACTTATTCCCGATCACTACTACATACACTGCTACCCAGGTGGAATATTTATTCTTCAGAGAGGTATTCAGGTTGCATGGATTACCTCAAAGCATTGTCAATGACAGGGACAACAAATTTATGAGCCACTTTTGGCAAGAGTTATTCAAATTGTGTGGGACAGAGCTCACTCCGAGTACTAGCTACCACCCCCAAATGAATGGACAGATAGAGACAGTCAATAAATGGGTGGAGGGATACCTCAGGAACTACATAGCAGGGCAGTAGAAGGCTTGGGTTAAGTGGATTTACCTATGTGAGTATTTCTACAATTCTACTTATCACATGTCTATTCAGATGTCACCTTTCATGGCATTATATGGGTATGAGGCACCCAATTTCATGGATCTTTTGTTGAGCAACAGTAGAGTGCCTAGTGTTGTAGACTTGTTATAGGAGAGCCAGGACATTGTAAAGGCTCTTAAGGAGAATATTACTAAGGCACAGAATCAGCAGAAGCAGTATGAGGATCAAAAGAGGATTGAGCAGATTTTTGAGGTAGGGGATATGGTGTACTTGATGTTATAGCCTTACCGCTAGTCCACTCTTAAAAGGAGTGGTGCCAAGAAATTGAAGCCAAGATACTATGGACCTTTTAGGGTGATCAGGAGAGTTGGAGAGGTGGCGTATGAGTTGGATTTACTGGCAGAGAGTAAAGTCCATAATGTTTTTCATGTGTCACATCTCAAAAAGGTGTTAGGACACCAGATTGTTCCTTCTACAGTGCTTCCACCCTTGAATGAGAAGGGAAGTTGGTTTTAGTGCCCAAGGATATTTTGGAGTTTAGGGAGAGAAACTTGAGGAGGCACACTATCAGGGAGTACTTGGTGAAATGGAAGGACATTCCGGTTGAGGATGCCACTTGGGAGAGTGAGGAGATTTTACAGCATCTAGAATTGAGATTGCTTGAGGACAAGCAATTTCAAGAAGGGTGGACTGTAATGTCCCCTTCTATCTAGAGACATCATTCTAGCTATTGATTAGCCTATCATTGGACCCTCGTAGGCTAGTAGAGACAGATAGAGGGTCAATTTGTGCATAGAGGAGATATGCTTATTTGATGGTTCGACTTTTGCAGAGCTCAGCACCCTTGATTTGGTATGGAGAGCTTTCAAACTCTGTTTGTTTAAGTTTTGCTATTTTTAGCAACTTTTAGAGTCATAGAGATGGACCCCTGCTATTTTTAGAAATATTATTTGATCACATGGGAAATTATTATGCCAACTCCAATTCCAGACGGTTAAGCCAGATTCACATTTTTGAGTGAGTTATTCAGTTTTTAGTGATTATATATTAATTAAATGCCAAAGTATTTAATATTAAGTTGTAAATTGACTTTATATTAAATCACTTAAGTAATGGGTCTTATATCATAAAGGGTGCCAAATTAATGTATTAATTTATTGGCATGTTTTCCTAAGTCTAAATCATTAAATTTATTTAATGATTATATTTTTAATGCCTTGAAGAAAGTAATCACAACTTTTCAAGGAATTGTGAATTAGGGTTGGAAAGCCTATTTATGCTTGTTGGGGAAAGAAGGAAGGCATCCATTTTTATTGTTATTGATTATTGCTTCTTGCTCTGAGCTCTAGATAAGGGTTTTTAGCATTTCACCATTGGAGAAATGTAGTTTTCTTTTGTGTTCACCATTTGAGCTAGTGAAATACCTAGTGAATCTGGTATTGTGGAGAGGGTCTCATCCAAAGATTCTTATTGTGCTTCAGCAGAGGGTTTTACTCGCAGTTGTGGAAAGATAATATCGGCTGGTAGTTGGGGACTGATGAAGATAGATTATATCATATAGAGGTTGAAACGTGGGGATAGAATGACATCTTCAACAAATAAATAATTACAATAGCACATGACAGTCTTATTCCAGGTTTTTTATGTAGTTCATAGTTGCCTTTGGTGATATTTTTTCAAATAAAAGATTGTTTGGATTTTACTTGTATTTCATTAGAAAATAAATACAAGTTGCAACAGTATTTCAAATTGTTTCAAAATTTCAGATTATGGTATATTTTCTTTTTGCTCTAAAACTTGTGAAAGCCACAAAAAAATTATAAACTTTCAAAACAAATATTGAGATGAAACAGCTTCAGTAATTAGAGCCTGTGAAGGGTTCTTACATGTCGGTTTCGATCATTCTTTTTACCCCAACCCTGTTTATGGATTTCATGGATATTTTAAGAGTGTAATTGTAATGTGATGTTATGTTTTTCTTGGGTCTCGATCTTTATGATATTGACCTTAAAAGGTGACGACCATTGCTGTGTCCAGATTTCTACTTGGTCACCTTGTTCTTTTTGTAGAAACTTTTCTATGATTTAAAACATGATATTGATGATCTATGTTTTAATCCATGTTTGGATTAGTATGTACTATCTTTGCAGTTATATTGTACCTCTTGAGATAGAGAGCTTTCAATATTCCTTTCTTAGTTCTACCTTATTTTTTTTTTGATGTTTGTTATCTAAATGGGGTCTGTTGTTATCTTCTCAGCATAGTGGGAGTGGACCTTCGGTTCCACAAGGTCGGGTGGTAGTGATTCTTTTACCATTTAAGATTCTGACATTCTTGTACCAGTGCTGGATAATCCTTGTTGTTGTTACCTTCTTCTTGTTCTTCATTAGAGGCTTGTTCATATCTTTCTTATGATGTTTATATTTGTATCAGTATATCAAAAGTGAGATCTTTTATGTATTGTACTTGTACTTTGTACTTGGTAATTGTTATTACATACTCTGCAACTTGTATAGTGGATGTTGGTTATTGTGTATACCTTATGGTATCAGTTGTATTTATGTTTGCATTTATTTGATCATGTAGCTATTCTTAGTAATTATTTAACATATGTAATTCTATGTCATGGAACCCTTGGGATTTTTGATCTGTAAATGAGTTACATTAATGAGTATGTATTATGTACTGTTATATTGCTTCTACATTGTTATCCATTATAGTTTTGTAAACTCTTAAGAAAAAAATTATTATGTAAGCTTAGTAATATGTTTAGGTTAATTTCGCCTGGTTCCCTGGCAGGGCATTGCAATGACAATAAGTGAGCAATTATTGGACCTCGAGCCATTATTGGTGTCTTTCCCCTATCTTAGCAATAAATAATTTTGAATGCACAATATATAATGTCAAGGAGTAAGAGCACTAGCATCCATTAAATGTGATCAATGAATTAAACTAAAAATATATACATTAAATTATGATATTAATACCATTAATATGATTAATTAAAATCTAAAATCAAATACATTTGACTATAAATATCTAATAATTAAAAGTCAAAGTCTAATACCTTAGATTATAAATATTAATTAATTAAAATTCAAAATCCAATATATTTAATTAAAGATTTTACTTAATTAAAACTTAAAATTAAATACATTTATATTATGAAGATTTACTAAACAAATTTCAAAACCCGATAATTTGACTTATAATTGAAGATTCAAAATCAATCCAAGTGGTTCCTATGGGTGGCTTTGGCTATGTCTCCTACCAAGAAGGAGAATGAAGAAGAAGAAAAGACAAAAGGTTGGTCCCATCTAAACCCTAATCTTGACCCCGCTAATGTATGGGGTAAGAAGGATGATCATGATCCTCCACCTTTTGTAGGCATTGTCGGAGTGACTTTATGTCCTCCTTTTTTTATGAATAGTATAATTTTAATTATTATATATATTATAAATGACCTATTCATAAAAAATTCAATACATTTAGGAGTCAATTAACTAGTTTAAATTCAAAACCTCATACACACGTCTTTCACCCAATATTAATAAAAATTGAATATCCGAAAGATGTGCAGGACAAATTCTAGAAGAAAGTAATATGTAAATTAAATTTTTCTTAGTAGATTAACGTTTATGATGTAGTATAAAGTGATACAAAGGTCTCTAAAAATGATAAATACTATAAATAAATAATTTACATCTATAATAAGTAAATAAATAAAGTGTAAATGTTTTTACTAAAACTAAGGAGAATGAACAAGCGATGAAGGGAGCATTTAATTTTTGAGAGGCAAATATTTCTTCTATTACCTAGTGCCAATGTTTACGTTTACGAGAAAAGCCAAAATGAGAAAAAGAAAAATGGTGATGTAAAATTACTATCATATCGCGAGAGAAACTATTAGAAACCATTAAAAAATAAATCAAGAATGATGAACAAATGAGATCCATTCAATCGTCTTACCTTAGTACGGACAGAAAAGAAGGTGTTGATCCATTCTATTAGCTTGTGCATCTCAAATAATAAATGCCTTCAACATAATTAGAGATACATAAAAAATTTCATAATCAAATTATTATTATTATTATTATTAGTAGTAGTAGTAGTATAGAAAATGATACAAAACGTATATAAATATAATAATTTTAATTATAAAATAATAGAAAAATAACCAAAATTAAAATATTTATGTCATAGTTCAAATTTTATATTTATTAAAATTTATTAGAATGAATTATATTATATTTGAAATTTGAATTTAGTATCATAGTTAATCTTAATATGAATGTTTTTAGAGGGCGTGGGTATTTAAACACATTTTTGGATAGATTTTGAAAGCTTCTATTATGAAAGAGTAAGTGGCTCCGTGTTGCAAAATCTAACAAAGGAGAAGTACATTCTAAATTTGAATATTAGCCTATCTAATATTGTCATTAATGTACTTATAATTCCTTGTGAAAATAAATACAATCCTTATTACAAAGTATTAGGTATATAATTAAAACTAATATATCTATACAAATATTTAAAATACTCTAAATTATTCTTATATGTGACAGTGTACATACACTCAAAGCTCTTGGGAATGAATATACACCTTTACATTGTTTAGTAGTTTGAACTCCTTTAATGAATATAAGTACATTTAATTTTTCATAAAGAAATGGACTTCATTATTTACCATTTTTTGGTAGGAATGAAGTGTAAAATTCTTATTTACTCTTTAATCGTTTAAAAGTGTGATGTTCAAGTAGAGAGATCAAATCTCTTGTAGACAAAACCTTCATACATAGTTTACTATTTTTCTATCATAATTGTATAGTAATATGAAATGGGTAGCGTAGTGTCTTAAATTGTTTCCCTATACAATTTTGGTCCTTAGCTAGGTCTTGTTTTAGTGTCCAAGGCTTCCATGTCTATTATTCTTGATCCATCCTTGATTTCACACATATTTTCAAAATCCTCATATCAAAATTAACCATCAACCCAAATATGAGCATGAATTGGTTGGTATGGGGCAACTGGGTGGGTTAGGGGTGAGGTGGGTCACCCTAACCTAAGAGTCACCCCATACCCTAAAATATGGGCTCAAATTTGAATTGTGCATTGGTATTTTGATTTCAGTCCGAGATCCTTAAACCTACATCAACCTCCTTCGAGTTTTGAGGCCGAAATGGATATAAAATCAAATCTACCTCCCTTATTTTGGTAACTTGGAAATCAACTTGACCCTTCATAAGGTATTGAGAGAACTCAAATAAGGAGCATTCAATTATAATACAGAAAATCCAAGTAATCAAGTTCAATTTCATTCTTGAAAGTATCAATCATCATGCATCAAGCATAGAAGATAGGGAGTAATGTCTACATCTAAGCATGTGTGTAATGTCTACATCTAAGAATGTGTGAAGGTATTCATGTTCTTCCTATCCTAGATCCAAGGTGAAGACAACATCAAGGATAATTTCAAGCATCTTCATGAGAATTTTGACATCATGAAGGTTTGTGAAGGTATAAACATCTTATCAAGCCTCTGATATATATCATCACACTTCCTTTTTCAAGCATTTCAGTTTCAATTTCAAGGTTACTTTCTCAACAAGGGTTTAACTTAGGCAAACCCCTTTCCACAAACATTTTTCTTATTTTTCTATGTGCAAGTGACATGTGGTGCAATTGTGGAAAAGGCTACAAGAAGGTTTGATAAAGAGTTACAAATTGACAATATTTTCATAAGAAGTTGTAGGGCTTAAGGTGACTGAAATTGCCCCTAACATATTGGCCACTCTTGACTTGTCTTTTTGGACTGAAAATCAAATCATAGGTTATCTCTATCTTGGCTTCCTAGATCTGGTCTTAGAATTAGATTTTATGCATGTGGTCTACTTGCATACACATAAGATCATCTCTTTTTATATCATTTCCATAGATCTTGAATTTTACATTGTTATTTGTAGTCATTTTCCATTATTGTGAAGGATCATTGCATCCTCTTAGTGCTTGATCCTCCTCAATCCTAGTGGATCATCTTCCTTCCAATGTATGATAGAAGATGAATGTGAACTTCCTAATTTGTCTATTTATCCTAGTAAATCCCCTTTTCACCCCATTTTCTTTCATTACAAATAGAAAGGATCAAGATGAATTGATAAGGGCAGTCCAACGACTTAGGGTTTATCTCAAGGTAGAGTGACCCACCCCCCACCCACCCAAAAAACCACCTTGGGCTACAAATTTGGCTTAATCAAACCAAGGCAAGGTAACCCAATTATTGCAATATCAAATATTCAAGTTGAAAATTTAAATTAAGACAACACCAACAAAATTGTTGGTGAATGTTTCCATAATCAAGAAATTATTAAGTTGGGCATAGATGAAAAAAAAAAAAACATGACTCTTTTGGTATTGGGTAGCAAAAAAAGGTGGTGTAATTACCTTTTGCTTCATGTGATCCTCTCATTTGAGGAAGCTTAATGTCACTAGGGAGATCTATTTAAACATGAAAATCAAATCCATCATAAAATTATTTTTAAATCCACACTTCACACAAACTAAAAACATCTTTTCTAAGCAATTATCCCCACACAATTGTACTTATGTTTCACATTCACAATTTTCTTATCAAAATGAAGAGGAATTTATTTACCATCTAGCTATAGTATTTCCATCTCTTGTGTAGACTAAGGACTTGCAAAAAAGGTATGCAACTATACAATCAATGAAATGAAATAAATAAATAAAATAAAATGTAGAATTGATGTGGATACCTTACAATACAATATGAGAAGTGGCTTTCCCTAGGCATCCATGAGAATAAGTTTGTTGGAAGTGCAATATTGAATCAAAGACAATAAATGCCTCACTAAAATTTATATAATTTGATAAAGAGAAACTTTTAGAATCAAATGAAATAATAAATTTCCACTACTATGAAATTAAACATAAAAGTACACATAAATAGCTTTTAATAAAAATAAAATCAAACAAAATTTATCCAAGACATCATTAGACTCTATTAATGGCTTCTATCAAGATTTTCTCAAGAAAATGAAAATATGTTTGACAAACATTTTCAACACACACACAATTTTTAGAAATAGATAATTAGTACAATAAGATTTATTATCTCCTTGTAAATTTCCTCTTGTATAATGATTGAATGAATACAAGCTATATGTTTATATGATCTATATTTCCCTCGCACACATAAATTTTGTATTTAATAAGAAAAAAATTGTGTTATCTACTTATAGTTTTCTCATAATGTAATGAATGAATGGATAGGCCAATATAGCTAAAATAATTTAGTCACTCTATTACACTTATGAAGAAGTGAAAGTTGTAAGATGTTTCTATCATATTCTTTTACACATATATAACATGATAAAGTAGAAGAAAAAGTCAAAGATTACATGTTTATAAATATTTGAGTTAATATAGGGATAGAAAATTATTCATTTAATATCATTTGAATTAAACATATTTAGAACATGCACATAAGATCAAATGATCACAAATATACCTACCAACATATATATGAAATAAGTCTTAAATACAAGAAATATAAAATAATTATAGTCATTCAAAAGGTTCTATCTCATTTATGATGCATTGCTTTTAAATATGGTGAACACGAATAAGTTACAAATCATTATAGCATTTCATAGAGTAGAAACAGGTCAATTTATTATGATATCATCTACTAACTCAAAAGTCACAACTAAACTTAATTCACACATTTTACTCAGCGATGACTTGAAATATAAAAGATAAGCTAATTCAAAAGTAACAACTACACTTAATTCATGCATGTAACTCAATGATGCAAAATATAATAAATTAGCTAAATGAAATATGTTTATTTATGTGAATATTAAACAGAGTTCTTATCTCAATCTAAAGAAATATAAGCTGGGTAGAGAAATAAATATAAGCTCAAAATCATATTGGTTCTCCATCATTTATGACTATTTAGAAGATTTTTTTAGAAATGTAATAAATGTGAAGTCACTTGATCCTTTCTATATATCAAAAATATGGATTTTTTGCAACATGACAAGGTTGTGCCAATCACGCATCTATTTCTTCCAAACTATATAGTTGAGATTTATTTGATGGTAATCATTTCAATATCTACCATTGATCTATGTATTTCATCTTTTTTTCACCGAGAATGCTTATAGTGTAATTATATCTTGATAAGTGGCATGTTCTTATTTTACTTATTTAGATTATAATTTATCTTTTTATTTTTGAACATCCTTGTATTTATTTTCATACATCCAATTTTATTTCATTTTTAAAAATTTTTGCACATTCACAAATATTCATTATTTTATTGGTAATTTATTGCACCAATATATTGTTGAAAGGGGGAGCTTGTTGTTGTTGTAGAGTTGTTCATGTGTTACTTGTTATTGTTATAGAGTTGTTGGTGTGCCATAATGGTTGTCATTGATGGCACCATACTACTTTGGTGATTGGTTTGCGCTCATTATTTCTGCTATGTTATAGATGGATTTGGTAGTCTGGAGGCTAGTTATTTGAAAGGTTAGTGCTTTGGAAAATATGTTTCTAGTGATGTACTTAGTGATTTTTGTGTCTGATAGTGGTCCAAAATTTGTTGTTGTTCTGGATATGATATTGGTAGTTTGGTTTCGTATCACTTGTTGCTTTATCTTTTGATCTATTTTGTTCTGGGTCATGTTGATGAGGTCTAGAGGCATGGTTGCTAACAATTTTATTTCTTATTTGGCTCTAGTAACTGTAGTATTTGGATAAAATGTTTCCTTTTCATGGAAATGTGTGTGGTGTGGTCCATTTTTCATTCCTCCCCACCACATGAATGTTTAGTTTTGACCCATTTCAAATTATTTTTTGATGGCAAACTTGGTGTTATCATATCTTAAAGATCAATATAAATAAGAGGATGATTGTGATGGAATAAAATAGATGCAAGTTGAATGAAAAGAAGATCCATTAGATATTGTGCAAGGTTATGTGAAAGTATGAAGTTGGGTTTGTTGGCATTAAGCATGATTGTCATTAGTGACAACACTTATTCTGAACAGTGCATACTGAGCAGAACAGTGCATATCGAGCAGAACAGTGCATATCGAGCAGAACAGTGCATACCAAGTAGAACAGAGCTTATCGAGTAGAATAGAGCTTACCAAGTAGAACAGTGCATACCGAGCTCGCAAAGTTTCACAGTGTTTACCGAGTGCTGTACAGTTAAATAGGAAATTTAGTTTCTACCGAGTAACACTTTATCTACCGAGTCTCCAGTATTTACCAAGTTCGAAACTATGATCGAGTGGTTAGTATGGACCGAGCTTCCACTTCTACCGAGTGCATGATGATGCCGAGTAACGCAGTGGACGCCGAGTATCAGAAAGTCACTGAGTTAGTTTCCAGTAACCGTGTAACTATATTTGGGCCGACTCAGTAATATTTGTGTTTACTTGTTTAAGAGCCGACTTTGTAATTGTTTTGGAATCGACTTAGATTGATATATAAACAATGTTTATGTCATATCCAGAAAGAAAGATATAGAGAAGTATGAAAAAGAGAGAAAGGCAGAGATAAGCGAATTACAAAGGGCTACAACAGTATAAGAAGCAACAAAGATCTATCCATCACAAAAGGTGATCAGTACATCAGAGAATCTCAATCAGCAAGTACAGTTGCAAGTAAGAGATCTACTATTTCATCCTAACAGGTGAATCAGCTTGAAATCCTTTAACCGGGTAGACTTAACAGTCTTTGTAAAAATCTCTTAATCGAGCGCATACTTCATTATATGTTTGTAAAACCTCTAACAAGGTGGACCTAGTAGTCCTTATTGCTCCTAATAGGGCAGATCATCAAAAGTGATCATTGTAAGCCTTAACCGACAAACTTTATACTGCAGTATTGAAGTTTTGTGGGTATCATCCCCACCCCAATTTTACTTTCTACTTGGAAGGTTTCTGGGTCACCAAATCTCTGTGTTCTAAGTGTTATGAATGTTTTATTCTTTTTGTTACTCATGCATGTAGTCAAATTATCAATCTAATATTATTAAGATCTGAATCTGTTAAAAGTTTTGAAGTTACTGATTCACCCCTCCCCTCTCAGTAACCTAGATAGTCTTGAATATTTCCAACAATTGGTATCAGAGCTCAGTGGATCTCAGAATAAAGTTTGACAGCTTGAGAAAAGATTCAGGACAATGGAGATATTCAGACTGAACAAAGTAATTGAGAATGAAAATCTAGATCTGGAAATGGCCATAACTCAACTCAAAGAAGCAAGAGAGCATCTTTCCCTTTCCCTCAAAAGAAGGAAGGAACTTGCAAATCATATCAATGACCACCAGTATGTTGAAGAAAAGATTGAAGACTTTTTCCCTTCAAGCAGCTCAGATGAAGCAAACAATGCAATCAAAGAACTTCTAGAAAAGAGTGGATCTCTGCAAGAAGAAGTGAGAAAATTGAAAAGAGAATAGGAAATTCAGTCAACAACATTCTGTGAAGTCTTGGAACAAAGAAACAAGATGAAAGATGAAATAGATGGAAAGAACAATGAAATCCAAAATAAAACTCTTAAGCTAGAAAATCTTATTGATCAAATCTCCAATGCAAATGAAGAAATCTTGACTCTAAGATCAGAAAATGAAAATATGAGAGAAGAGCTGAGATCTGAAAAGCAAATCAATTTAAGAGTGATGAGTGAGCTAGATGCTGACAGGAAAATTAATGAGAGAATGTTGAAATCTCAAGAAGATATGAATCAGGTGTATGAACGAAACCTTCATAGGCAAAAAGGAAAAGCAGGACTTGGATACAAAGAGGAAGGTGAATCCTAACAAACAAGGTACTCAAAAGAATCAGAAACCTACTTGTAATCACTGTGGCAAAATTGGTCATACTTCAAACAAATGTTGGAGCAATGGAAAAGTAAAATTCAATGGAAAATGCTACAATTGCAATCAGCTTGGTCATAAAGCAAATGAATGCAAGGAGAAACCAAGATTTAAAGGCATATGTCACAAATGTAGCAAACAAGGTCATAAGGCATCAGAATGTAGAACTAAAACACCCAATCCAGTGGAACAAATTATTAAAGCAATGTTTGGTTGGGATTACAACACTTGGTGTAGATGTCATTACTGTGGAGAATATGGACACATTGGCATGAATTGTGTAAGGCACCACTTGAGAAAAAGGGATTCTACCATAAGATGTTATAATTGCACTAAGCTTGGTCACATAGCTAAAAACTGCATGAATTTAGGCAAAATTGAAGATGAAAAGAAAGCAAAAGCAAATAACATTAGGAAGCAGATGAGACAGAAGTGGATTCCTAAACCTACCGAGCAAACCAATCCTGAAGTCACTAATGAAGGGAGTGGCTCTATGAGCTCTAACTAGTCTCCAAGAAAGCACTGGAACTGTATCTTCATAGACATATTCCAAAATAGTTCCTAAACTGAAAGGAAGATAGATCCAAATCAGTATGCAAGATACAGTAGGATCACAAGAAGGTCGGTATTAGTTACCACTGAGCAAGGTCGGTAGTAACCTAACTTCATTTGGTTACCGAGTAAGGTTGGAGAAGTATGAATTCGTATGATCGCCGAGTTGCAGAGTCTTCACCGAGCAATTAATTCATAGTGGATGACAGCCTGTCTAATTCAATACCCTAATTCATACTAAGCATTAATGATAAAGTTTTAACAAAAGGAGTGAAATCAAGTTCACTATTCACCGTGAACAAAAGTCTCCTAGTGCAATCAAGTGTTTCGAAGCATATTTCAGCAAGATATTCTCTTTCCTCAAAGAATTTACTGTGTTCATTGAGCTACCATGGCATCATCCAGCGCTAAAGTGAAGAAAGATTCAGAAATGTTGGTTCATGGAGAATGGAAAGCACCAGATTTCAAACTCGTGCCCGCAGTTGCCGGAACCCTAGACCCAAGTGGAGCTCAATCTCAGATCCCTCCTAAGGTACTCCTTATTAATGATATTCATAGCCATTTTAAGTGTACAATTCAAGAGCTTGGAACCCTAGAGATAGATACTATTCGTGAGGAACTATGTGTCGATGGTGTTCTCAAACCGGAGCATCAACATTTGGAAGATAAGGGTTTAGTTCACATCACACACTTGCCTCGGAGCTTTCAGATAAAATGGGTCAGATATATCCTCAGCCGAGTACATGAAGGTAAAATATGGCTCGAGCAACCAGTAGAGATTACAAAGAAGATGATTCATCGAATCACTGGTCTTCCCATGCTCGACAAGGCAAAATCTACAAAAACCCTAGGTCGGACAGAATTGGAAGAGAAAACCCTAGCCAAGTGGGACGGTAGAGGTATGAAGATAAGCAAAATTACTGATGCAGAATTGAAGTTTGGTATACATATCGTAGCTCACAAGATATACAGTTCAAGTTGGCAGAATAGTGTTCCATGTGAAGCAGTTGATCTAGCGTATAAAATTGTAAAGAATAATCTGTCATTTGACCTAGCAGATCTTTTGTTGAAACAGTTCAACAAGAACATGGAGAGCATCCAAACCTCAAAGAATAATCCATGTAAGTTTGGCTCACTATTGGTTTGTTTATTTTTCTATGCTCAAAAGTTTTTCCCATCAAAAGGCACGGTAGTATGGAGAAAAGATGTGCCGATTCTTTATCAGATGAATGAATACATTTCAGAAATGGGTGACAATTTTGAAAGCATAATGGATAACTATTTTGAATCATTTAAAGAGAAAATGAACAATAGATTCTGAATTCCACAGAAATTGGTGGAAGATTACAAAGATGATATTTGTTTCATGGTGGACTGTGATAATCTGTATATTCAGGCAGCAAAACCAAGGATTGTACATGTGAAACCTCTTCCCTATGAGGTAAATATTGATGAAACCAAGAATATTATTGAAGCCCTAATTAATCAACCTGTTAATCCAAAGGCACCCAAGCAACCCTCTGTAGTATTTACAAGAAGGAGTGCAAGAGGCAAGGCAGGCAAAGACAGTGAAGAAATAGTATTCAAAAGGCCTCCTCCATTAAAAGAAAAGATCAAGGATATGAGAGAAGGATATGGAATTGCAAACTTCAAATCTCTCAAATATGAAATCAGATCTGAGGAAGAGCAGTAGGAAATTGAAGATGCTATTGTCGAGAAAATGGGAAAATGGAAATACTCACCTGAAGAGATAGCTTCTCAAATCCCAAGAATTCTGCTGAACAAAATTAAGTTGAGATGGTCCAATGCAAGACAAACTATCAAGGACATCTATGCTCAAACCTTGAGGCAATTAATGCCAAGTTTGAAAAATGTTGAAATTAATAAGGCATTGATAGATAATGAAAATAAGTTGACACTCAAATTCAATAGTTGTTTGATTTTGATCAAAGATATTGAGTCGGTTGTGAAGAGTGCCACTGCCACATGGAAAAACATCTATAATCTTCACAAACTGAGTGTTGAAACTATGATAATCAAGGATATTGATGATGATAGTGATGAACATGAAGAAGATACCGAGGTAGACAAGCAAAGTGATGAGGAAGATAATATTGTTCAGATAGTTGCAGAAGTCATTGCCTCACTTCCTCACTCTCCAGCAAAAGTTGCTACACTTAGCACAGAGATAACTTTAAGTATGATTGTGACAACTTCCACAGATACATCAAATGTCAAATCATCACTAGCACAACTCAATGTATCATCGACAAAAATGACTACCACCTCTTTTACCGAGTTGCAGTCTCCTGTATCTACTTCAGTACCTACTTCCATATCAAGTTTTCCAGCAGTAAGTACCTCAGTTTTGGATACTTCAGTAAGTATTTCAATTTTTGATTCTACAATTGTGAATACTTCAGTTTTGAGCCCTTCAAGTATTCTAGTCAGTAGTTTATCATTTTTCACAGCTAGTCCTACAATGTCTACAATAACTTCTACAAAGGCATTAAGTGCAATAATAGTTGATCCTAAGGCTCAACCAAGTACAAGATTTTTGAGTAAGAATGTAGAAGAGGATATAGACTTAGATGAGGAGACAGAGATTCCAAAATTAGACTTTGCAAATCTTTCAACAGATCAAATGCAAAACATTGGTGAACTCCTCCAAAAGAAAGCAAAGCAGAAGAAACTAAAAGAAGAAAGGGACAAGGAGTATAAAATTATTGAAGATGCAAAGGATATTTTGTCAGAAGCATTAGGTATTAAAGTTGATTCCTCTCAACATATTTTGTTACAGTTAGCTGAGGCAATAAACAAGTTCCATGAGGATTCCTCTGCGTCAGAAAAGATTTTTGAGAAAGCCAAGAAGAAGTTTGACAATAAAGTGCTTGAGCATGTTGCTCAACATATATCTATTAATCAGGTAGAATTATCTTCAGTTTTGATAGATATTGAGTCCTCCTATTCCAATGTTACCTCACTTGTTGCTAAGCTATGTAATGTTGCCAAGTTCACTAAGGAAGTCAAGGATAAATTGAATAAGATTGATGAGGATCTGAAGGACAATGTACATAAGTTGCAACTTGAACCTAGTTCAAGCTCTGCACATCATATGAAAATCACATTCCTATCAAATAGACAGTCAGAATTATTAAAAGAAGATACAAAGATTCGGTCAACACTGCTAGATATTCAGAACATGATCCTTCCCATCATGGACATAATGCAAAAGCACATTGTTCACTCAAAAGCATTACTCCATGACAATCAATTTTCCATTGCAGATCACATGATTGAACTCTCTGCAGAAGTCCAAATTGCACTACAAACATGCAAGATTCTACAAGAGAATTGGGACAGAACTCTGGCACTAATCATAAAGGTACATTCTGATTTTCTTTCACATTTTGGATTCTCCCTGTAAAATACTTGTATATACACCTTTGGCATTATTGTCAAAAAGGGGGAGAAAATGTATAGGAGAAAGTGTATAAGATTAAGGTGTGTAATACAAAAGGGGGAGAAAGTACTCTATATAAGGGAGTCATGAAATGTATAAACAGTAGTTTGACAAAGATAAATTTTGAAAAAAAAAAGAAAGATTCAGCATGATTCTTGTATATAAGTTTTGGCAATAAGTGTTTTTGTCACTAATGCCAAAGGGGGAGATTGTTGGCATTAAGCATGATTGTCATTAGTGACAACACTTATTTTGAACAGTGCATATCGAGCAGAACAGTGCATACCGAGCAGAACAGTGCATATCGAGCAGAACAGTACATACCGAGTAGAACAGAGCTTACCGAGTAGAGCAGAGCTTACCGAGCATAACAAAGCTTACCGAGCAGAACAGTGCATACCGAGCTCACAAAGTTTCACAGTGTTTACCGAGTGCTGCACGGTTAAATAGGAAATTTAGTTTCTACCGAGTAACACTTTATCTATCGAGTCTCCAGTATTTACCGAGTTTGAAACTATGACCGAGTGGTTAGTATGGACCAAGCTTCCACTTCTACCGAGTGCATGATGATGCCAAGTAACGCAGTGGACACCGAGTATCAGAAAGTCACCGAGTTAGTTTGCAGTAACCATGTAACTATATTTGGGCTGACTCAGTAATATTTGTGTTTACTTGTTTAAGAGCTGACTTTGTAATTATTTTGGAATCGACTTAGATTGATATATAAACAATGTTTTATGTCATATCTAGAAAGAAAGATATAGAGAAGTATGAAAAAGAGAGAAAGGCAGAGATAAGTGAATTACAAAGGGCTACAACAGTATAAGAAGCAGCAAAGATCTTTCCATCACAAAAAGTGATCAGTACATCAGAGAATCTCAATCAGCAAGTACAGTTGCAAGTAAGAGATCTACTATTTTATCCTAACAGGTAAATCAGCTTGAAATCCTTTAACCGGGTAGACTTAACAGTCTTTGTAAAAATCTCTTAATAGAGTGCATACTTCATTGTATGTTTGTAAAACCTCTAACAAGGTGGACCTAGCAGTCCTTATTGCTCCTAACAGGGCAGATCATCAGAAGTGATCATTGTAAGCCTTAACCGGAAAACTTTATACTGTAGTATTGAAGTTTTGTGGGTATCATCCCCACCCCAATTTTACTTTCTACTTGGAAGGTTTCTGGGTCACCAAATCTCTGTGTTCTAAGTGTTATGAATGTTTTATTCTTTCTGTTACTCATGCATGTAGTCAGATTATCAATCTAATATTATTAAGATCTGAATCTGTTAAAAGTTTTGAAGTTACTGATTCACCCCTCCCCTCTCAGTAACCTAGATAGTCTTGAAAATTTCCAACAGGGTTGTGAGCAGAGCGTGTGTGTTATTTTTGTTAGTCACTAGAGGTAGTGAGCCAAGAGTTTCTACCAATTATTGTACCTCAGTGGTGGTTTTATTTTTTTCATTCTTCTTCTTTAGGGTAGTGAGCGCACCTGTAGTGAGCATTCTGGTAGTGAAACACCCTTTGTAAAATTTACCTTAACCAGTGTCACCTTAATCAATGTTTTTATTCAAGAGAATTAGTTTCTCAGTGGTTTTTCCCATCTTGGGTTTCCACGTAAAAATATGGTGTTCATTATGTGTGTGTTTATTCATGTTTATATCTAATTTGGTTAAGTGGTTAAAGAATTAATCAATTGGATTTGGATCTGTGAAATTGATAAAAGTTTTAATTTATAACTAATTCACCCCCACCCTCTCAGTTGTATGTGACATTCAACAATTAGTATCAGAGCTTTGGTTCCCAGATAGTGAGTCTAACCACTTGGGGAGATCCAATGACACATAAAGTAACTATTCTTACATTTGATGGATATGATTATGATTTTTGGAAAGTAGAATGAGAGGATATCCAATTTCCTTAAATTAAAAGATTTGGAAAGTTGTGGAGAAAAAATATATAGTGCCAACAAATGGACCTACTATTCCAAATGAGATAGATGCCTATGAAGAAAACAATAGAGAAAGGTATGTTATATCTAAAATGAAATTGGCAAAGGCTATTGTATTAGAAACTACTTATTAAGTTTGGAAAAATATGAGAAATAAATATGAAGGAAATGGTAGGGTTAAACTAGCTAAGATGCAAACTGCTAAAGGTAGACATGAGAACTTAAGGATGCAAGAAGGAGAAGATATAGAAAGCTACTTTCAGAAAATTGACAATGTTGTAAATGAGATTAGAAATATTGGTAGAACTCTAGATGATAAGAATGTAATAGAGGAAATTTTTAGGACTTTACTAGAAAGCTACAATGACAAGGTCTTATCAATTGAAGAAACTTATGATCCAATTTTTTTTGCCAAAGAACAAGTATTTGGCACTCTGAGTGCATTAGAGATGAGAAAGTTTGGAAAAGATAAAGCCATAGTCAAGATTAACTTCTAAGTGACAAAGACCAATGAAGATCCAGATGAGGAGAGCGTAGATGAAGCATACGAAAACTTTGCAAGAAGGTGGAAGAAATGAACTGATAAGTATAAAGGTATCTTACCTCTTAAATGTTTTAGGTGTGGAAAGGTTGGTCATATATATACTAGATTTCTAAAAAAATGAAGAAGACTAAAACTAAAATTTAATAAGAAGGATTATTTTGTTAATGAAGATTCTAGTATCTTAGGTGATGAATTAGAAGAAGGTGGTTGTTTATTTCATGTTGAAGAAGGTGAACCTGAACCTAAAATTAGTAATGTGACATTTTTGAAAATTAATACTAAAATTGTTGCAACTACATTTCATGTTAGAAGAGATAAGAATGAATGGTTGATTGACAATGGTTTCTCTAATCATATGACTGACAACAAAAGTAAGTTTGTAAAACTTGAAAAATATGATGGTGGTTTTGTTACATTTTGAGATGGTTGGATTGCACAAATTGTTGGAATAGGTTCTATTACTTTTGATGGAAAACATAATACTGACAATGTGTACTATGTGAAAGGATTTCATTATAATCTTTTAAGTGTTGGAAAAGTGTGGGAAAATGGTTATGATGTTGTCTTTCAGGATGGTGGTTGTGAAATCCGAAAGGGGTGTAGAAATTTTATTGTTGCAGGAAAAAGGACTAGAGGAAATATGTATCAGTTGGATGCTTTTACAAGGCATTGTGTGTTATTACAGATCGATGAAATATGGCTATGCCATTGAAGGATGCACCACATCAAATTTGAAAATGTGGTGAAGATTAGTTTGGAAAGAGCAGTAAGATATCTACCAAGATTAACCAAACTAGATAACAATATTTACAGAGAATGTCAAGTGGGAAAATAGAGAAAGGAAACCTTTAGAGGAAAATAACAATCTACTACCAAATTGTTGGATTTGATGCAAACAAACTTATGAAGTCCAACTAGAATAAGGAGTCTACAAGGTAAAGGTATTTTATGCTCTTAATTAAAGATCACTCTAGAGTGACTTGGGTTACATCCTTAAGAGAAAAATCCCAGGCATTAGAAATTTTTAAGATATTCAAATCTAGAGTTTAAAATGAAGTTGATAGAAAAATCAAATGCTTAAGATCTAATAGAGGGGGACATTTTGTTAGTGATGAATTTAACATCTTTTGTGAGATGCATGGGATTAGAAGATAGTTTTTTTCTCCTAAGACACCACAACAAAATGATGTTGTGGAGATAATGAGTTGGAATATATAAGAGGTAGAAAGGACTATGATCAAAGAAGAAAATCTACTATAATTTTACTAGAAGAAGCCATACATACGACTGCATGCACTCTTAATAGAGTTCTTTTCTAGAAAAGGTATGGTAAGACTTCATATAAAATATCATGTGAAAGGATTCCAATAGTAAAGTGTTTTAAAGTATTTGGAAGAAAATGTTACAAGTGTAGAGATGAAGGAAATCTTGGAAAATTGGATAAGGGAGCAGATGAGGGAATATTTCTAGGATACTCTACAAGAAGAAAGGAACGATGATGTTATAAAAAAAGATTAAACAAACTTAGGATGCTCCAACATCAGTATCAAAAAATCCAAAGTATGTATAGAGGAATCACTCAAAAAATGAGATCATTACATATAAGAATAAAGGAGTCATTACTAGAAGAAAGACTATTAAAAAAATAAGTTCTATTGTGTTTATTTTTTGACACTAAATCTAAGATAGTTGTGACAACTAGAATTAGATGAAGGAAATGAAAGAAGAATTGGATCAGATTGAGAAAAATCAGAATTGGGAACTAGTTCCTAGATCAAAAGACAAAAATGGTATTGGAACAAAGTGGGTGTTTCAGAATAAAATGGATGAGGATGGACAAGTTATGATAAGTAAGGCAAGATTGGTTTGAAAAGGGTATACTCAGGTTGAGGGACTTGGTTTTGAAGAAACTTTAGCTTCCATTGCCTGAATGTAAGCTATTAGGATACTCTTGGCATTTGCATGATTTAAGGATTTCAAAGTCTATCAGATAGGTGTCAAGTCTACATTTTTTAATGGAGAACTAAATGAAGAAGTTTACATTGAATAATGAGAAGGATTTAAGTTGTCAAATGGTATGGATATTGTATCTAAATTAAAGAAGGATTTGTATGGGTTTAAGAAACATCCTAGAGCTTGGTATGGAAGGCAGGATAAGTATTTAATGGATCAAAACTTTCAAAAAAAGTATGCTAACAATAATATTTATCTCAAATTTGAATTAGAAAAGTTCTTAGTGGTTGTGGTTTTAATGTGGACGAATTAATATTTGGAGGAAAAAATAACATGTGCAAGAAATTTTTTGTTGAGATGCAGGATGAATTTGAAATGTCCATGATTGGTGAGTTGAATTTATTTCTTAGATTGCGAGTAAATCAAAACAATGAATGCATTTTATTTCTTAGTCAAAGTATATTAGTGAGTTGTTGAACAAGTTTGGATTGAAAAGTTCCAAACTGGTGTGTACTCCTATGACTATTAGATGTAAGTTGACCAAAGAAGATAAATCCCTCAAGGCAGATGTAAGAAAGTACAAATCAATAATCAAAGGACTACTATATCTAACTACTACTATACAAGATATCATGTATGTCAATTTTCTGGCAGCTATATTTTAGCAAGAACTAAAAGAACACATGTTGCAATAAAGAGGATCTTTAAATATTTGAAAGGAACATAGGAATTTGGATTATGGTATCCCATAGGATCAATTTATCCTTAACAACCTGTATTGATGCATATTAGGTAAGAAATGTTGATGACATGAGGAGTACCATTAGTGGAGAAATTTTCCTTGGCTCTGGATTAGTTGCTTGGTTAAGTAATAAGTAGGATTCTATGTCATTGTCCACTGTAAAAGCTAAATGTATTGCTAGTGCTTCATGTTGCACATAAGTTTAATTTGGATGAAACAAATCTTAAAGGATATTGGTGTGTTATTTGATGAGCTGATCCCAATTATGTGTGATAACACCAGTACCACTTTTTGAGTGAATTGGTATTGGACAATAAAGTGAAACTTGAATAAGTGTCTACAAAAGATCAAGTTGCATATATCTTTACAAAAGCTTTGTGTAAAGATACTTTTGAATATCTACGACAGAAGTTGGAGAACTAAGTGTGTTAGGACATGTCATTAGTCTAGGAAAATTACTGCACATTCTTGGTCTAGTCTAATGTATGGGGCTTCCTCTTAGAGGGAGAAGAGTGTGTTATTGCTCGTCTTTATCCTTTATATCAAAGGAAGAGAGAGACTGTGAGTATGAGAACTATGGAGTGAGATAGTGTTTGTCATTAATGGATGTTGCCATTAATGATATAGGGGGAGATTGTTGAAAGGGGAGATCTTTTTGTAAAGTTGTTGATGTGTCACTTGTTGTTGTTGTAGAGTTGTTGGTGTGCTAGTATGGTTGTTGTTTATGGAAACATACTACTTTGGTGGTTGGTTTCTGCTTAGTATTTCTACTATGTTATAGATGTGATTTTGAGGATCTAGTGGTCTAGAGGTTGGTGTTCTAAAAGGTTAGTGCTATGGGAAATATCTTTCTAGTGATGTAATCAGTGATGTTTGTATATAAAAGTGGTCCAAAATTCTTTTTTGTTTCAAATATGATATTTACAGTTTGGTTTTGTATCACTCATTGCTTTATCTTTTGATATTATGTTTTGGGTCATGTTGATGTGGTCTAGAGGCATGGTTGCTAATGGTGTTATTTATTCTTTGGCTCTAGTAATTGTGGCATTTAGATAATGTGTTACTTGGTCATGGTAGTCCATGTGGTGTGTCCACTTTTCATTTCTCCTCACTATAAAAATGTTTAGTCTGGACCTATTTCAACTTATGTTTTGATTGCTGACTTGGTCTTTTCATATCTTAAAGATAAATATAAACAAGAGGATGATTGTGATGGAATAAGATTGAGGCAATTTGATTGAAAATAAGATTCATCAGATATTGTGCAAGGTTATGCAAAAGTGTGAAGTTGGGTTGTGAGCAGTGTGTGTGTGTGTGTGCTATTTTTGTTAGTCACTGGAGGCAGTGAACCAAGGGTTTCTATCAATAGTCATACCTTAGTGGTGAATTTCCTTTTAAATCCTTCATCTTCAAGGTAGTGAGCCCTTCTAGGAGCCCACCCATAATGAGCATTCTGGTAGTGAGCCACCCTTGTAAAAATCACCTTAATCAATGTCACCATAAATGGTGTTTTTATTCATGAGAATTAGCTTCTTTATATTTTTTCCCATCTTGGGTTTCCACATAAAAAAATTGGTGTTAATTGTGTGTGTGCTTATTCATGTTTATATATGATTTGGTTAAGTGGCTAAAGAATTAATCAGTTTTACATTAAATTGATAAAACTTTTAATTTACTATTGATTCACCCTGCCTCTCAATTGTTTGGGATTTAACATATATGTGCTTATCTTTATGAACTTGATATTTTTCTTGAAATTGACATGTTTTTTTCTTTAAGTCAATCCTTAAAGTATTGCAAGCTTGATCCTGAATGGCTTGGGAATGACCCAAAATCAGATTTGAATTCCAAAAATTATGCTCTCTTTTCCCAATTGCTACATGAGAAGGCTTGGTATATGTTTATCCAATTTGGAATTATGTTCTAGTATTAAAGACATTCATAATTTTGGTACAATTAATTTATAAGGATTAATATGAGAAAATTGAGAGAACATCTAAATCATTAGGAGTAATAATTTTAGGAATATTTTAATTTGGAGATTAAAGTTCATATTTGCATCATAATCACATATGTCACAAGTTTGCACATGTTGGCTTTAATCATTCACTTATAACTATAAATACGATTTACATAGAGGAATGTGTCAAGACCATATGGTGTAAGTGATTTTTAATTTAGTAACTTGGTGTAAAATTTTTTGGACTTCTTTGACATGGAAAAAACCCATCATACCTCACCTACCTCAAATGTGTGATCTATGTTTTAGCGAGTTTACTCATGTGGCTCCACAAAAGAGAGAGAATGACCCTTATGCCCTGATAGAATATAGTGAAGACTTTGCAAAGCATACAAACTATAATACATTTTGCATATCATTGTGATCTATATATTCTAAGCATTCCAAGTACATTAAAAATGTTAATTTTTTCTACGATAATAATGCTCCTTATGAGATAAGAGTCCTCTAGAAGGATTCCAAAATTTTTCCTCAATGCTAACACTTTAAGTAATTGGTAGCACACACCTCATGTTAAACAAGTATAACAAATTGAAAAGTACAAAAATACACATAGAGACACAAGATCTTAATGTGGTTCACCAATTTGCCTACATCCAGCAAAAAAAAGGAGTTGATATTTATGTTATTTATTGTAGCTTGATTACATAAGGCTTTTCCTTCATATATATAAAAGATTCTTCAAAATAAGATGAAGGGGAAAATAAGACAAAATGACATAAAAATGGAAGATGCAATGAACTATCAAACTTTACATCCAATAATCTCCCACTTGAAGTCTTCTTTACACGACCTTTATCTCAAAATTAATCACCAAATCTCATGGTAATGAATAGACCAATAATCAATCACCATAGTTGGAATAAGCTGGTTGCTAATCACATCCAACTAACCATTCATAAATTCATGCCAACATATTTGCCCCATACAAAAACTTTTATACCAACTGTGACAATCTATTGTCTTGCTAAAGAAAACCATCTTGTAGGATTTTAAAAACACACCAAAAAACCATTGATTCAACATACAAAAAACTTGAAGACCCGTATAGTCTAATGAAAAGAAAAACATTCATGTTGGATGAGAAATATCAATGGAAACAACTCAATTTTGTAATCTATATGCTTAATGTTGTTGTCAATATCAACCTACTATGGTTGAGAAGTGGTTGTGATTGAGAATGGGTAATAGATGAGTGGAATTGAGTGTTTAGACCATGTTTTGTTGTTCTGATGATAATACTAAGACCAAATGAGGTATATATGGAAGGTGGAAGTATGAAAAGCTAGAATATATAGGAAAGAGTATTTTAAGACCTTATGGGAGAATTATTTGTATTCCTCCACATAAGATGATGGAAGCTTGTGGTTTTGGTTATAATGGCTATATACTTTAAATATCGTACTATCATGTTTTCAGCTCCCCCATTGTTCTTTTGAAGAAGCTATGATGCATTGATTGGTTGATAGTAGGGATACTATCAAGAATGAATTGGACATGCTTGGAGAATGCTTAACATGGGTATCTCAAGCTATGTTATTTGGTGGACATTGTTAGATGGTTCATGCAATGTTTCAATTTGGATATCTTTTGTTGGATTTCTCCACATGTGAATAATTATTGTCACAAGTGTGATATTGTTGTCTGTGTTGGCTCTTAGCCGACTCAACTATTTGCAATGACTGAATTTGAGTTTTAGTGGACCGAATAAAGGATGAGAGAAGAATTAATAGGTTAAGAGTTATTGTTCCATAGAATGATTTAATTTTCATGGTGCCATGTGTTTTGAAGATTAATTATTAAGCCAACTAGTAACATGTTTCAATGCCTTTCTACACAATACTTTTAGGACTAGCATTGGAGGATGATGTGATGCATGTGCCTTGCTCATTTCATTCAAGTAAGACATATTGTGATGAATTTGGGTCCCCTTTATCTCCTAGGGTGGACCACATCTAATATTTATGCTCTTGTCACTTGACTTTGTTCTAATAATGCTTATATTTTATGGCCAATCTTATTGAAGTTGTCGATGGATAAATCAATATATATTTGAGTGTGAATGGATACGTTTTGTAAGAGAGAGTGTAAGGTAATTAAAAATACAAGTGGATTAAACCTTAAGACACAATAGTGTAGATAAGGAATAACAAAAGTGCAAATTATTGAATCAAATAGAGAAGTTATAGAAGCTGATCAAGAAACCTCTTTTACCAAATTTGAGTAGATCTATATTTGTTGTGCAAGTTCTATTTAGATTAGTTAGATCATTGGTAATGTGTCTAGAAATTAGGGATAGTGAGTTCCTTGTATTCTAGCCTAAAACTTTTTAATTAATCATTTCAAATAGTGAATGAGATTCTTGCCTTGGTTTTTCCTACATTGGCTTTCCCACATAAATATCATGTTTATGTGTGTGCTTTCATTATTATATATATTTTAGTTAATTATTTGGATTATAAAAATTTATAGAGAATTATGGTAGAAATATTAAGTTATAGTTTATGTTGATTCACCCCCCTCTCAACATTTAGAGGTGTTCAACAAAGTTTACCAATCAACGTAGTTACATAAAAGTTTGAACAATAATCAAATCACAATTATTGACAAGTTACAAATAGCCTACTATAAAAAGAGATTATTTACTATTCAATTCTCTCACCTTTGATTTCACTTCACTTCTTCCAAAAAGACCACATACTTCTATTAAAAAATAATAAAGTACAACATCAATAGATGACCATAAACTAGTGAATGAGATATCCATACAACTAAGATGCATACCATATCTCATCCTCAAACACCACCAAGTGCTAATTTGTGAAAATTACAATTTCCTTTACCTCTCAAATGAAATAATTAATAACACCAAACCATCATGGATGCAATAATCTCCAACCAAGGAAGATCAAACTCAAAGTTATTCTAGAACTAGGAACCCGTCCAATCAACATCTCCTACTTGAAGATAGATCTATTGAGTAGACAATGAGTGGGGAGTGAGAACACACCTCCATAAAACACCAAGTCACAATGAATCTCTCCAAGACCAATTTCCTCTAGGTCCATAATTAAATCACGTCCATCGCCAAGTGTAGGCTCCTAAATCTTCTTATTGAAGCCTCCAAAGAGAAACCATCTTAAAAAATGTTCTCTAATTGCAAGAGAAATACAACCTCACCCAACTCTCCTAGTATTCAAGAGCATTTCCATGATCAATCTAGGTTGAGCTTCAAAAAAAATATTCCACCATAATGAAGCTCTCCATCCTAGTGACCAATGTACTTAATTCTACTATCAAAAATCTCATTGCAGGTTTGCATAACTTGGGAACAACATCTTCACAGAGGAATAATGCATGATCCAAAGAGAGTAACCTATCAAGAGAACATGTATCGTACAAACACCCTAATTGATAATCAAGAGTCCACCATGGCACAATAATAAATAACATCTCCAATCAGATGAAGGTAACCATCTTGTGATGGCATAACTCTCACTACCCAAAAAAACCCACTCAAGTGTGATACCAAGTTATTCATGGTATCATGATAGGAATGCTACAATTCTAGTGGAAACACCCTAATTATCCATCCCCTAAAGATAATTCATAGAATAAAAGACTTAAACATTGAATCCTCACCATATTTGATTTTAAAATCTACAAAAAGTAGTCATGCTCATGGACATTAAAAACAAAATCTATAATGTGACACTAAAAACTCCACAATTAACATATATAATGTACAATTGCAATTGCTCCATAAACTAAAAATTAGGGTCAAGTCCAATATCTCTATTATCAATACTATCTTTATAACCACCAGCACAAGAAACTCTTATGCTGGCCTCTCCATTGTCAATGCCTTGGGTTATGCTATATTCTTTACATAAATGTGCAGGTTTACAACCTCTCAGTACAAACTAGAGTCATTCCCAAAATGAAAGAGGAACAACTTCTGATCATCATTTTTCCATAATTGTCCACGTTCATTCACTGGATATTTGTCTTCCATGACATCCCATGTATTTCTATTTTTATACAAGATGGGCTTGCACTTGGCACATGTCTTTTATTTTCCTTTAAGCATATATGGTAATAAAAAACTATTCTAATCACTCTCTAGATTTACTTCTAGATCTAGAGCTTCTTCCTTCCTTTCCTCGAGACTTTTTCATCTTTCTCCCTGAGATCTACTCCTTTTCCCTCTCCCTTTCTCCATAAAGTCTATCATTTATTCATATCACTCTGCTTGCTCCATAATCTTTCCTATGTAGACATTTTCCTTAGAAGAAATCTAAATGGGAAACTTCTCTCCAAAAAAAATAGAAAAAAATGACCAATATGGGCACAAACTGAATAACCTATTTCCTCTTATATTTGGACCTAAATTATTCACTTTTCTACTAAATTTATCTCTAAATATAATGGTGCTTGCAATGTTAGTCTCAAAGGAGGGTCTCACAATGACTCTTTAATTAGAACATGGCACACTACATGATGTGCCAACACATGCCCCCTAATTTTTTGTTGCTCCCATTTGCAAATTCTTCCTCTTTTTTCAACACACTTCCTACATAACATCTACATTCCACAAATAATCAATTCAAAAGAGGACACACACTAACTATTTATGAAAACTCATCACCCATCCCAAAGAAAATTCTAGTTCCACTTAAATCATTTTCAATACCAACTTTCTAGAAAATCAATTCCACTCTCTCCTTCAAATTGCCAATGCCTAGATAATTTTGGAAAGCCTTTTCACTAAATTTCACATCAACACTAAGACTATTATAGACTTTCATATTACTCTTTTCCCTTCTCTAGTGATAAAATGCTCAACCAACTAGTGATAAAATCTATCCTTTGAACTTTTTATTTCTATAATCTATAAATTTTTATCCCTTTTTTAGATAAATGTAATTAAGATTATGCATCCTACACTCTCATACACTCAATACAAAAAAGTTCCTCACTATACAAATTCTTAATATATTTCTTAAATTTAGTTTAATAGTGTTAGTATTGTTGTTGGCATTGATTGTCATTGATGTCAAAACCTCCATACCAACACTCTCGTGATATATTTTGGTTGTTGGAAGTATGAGGTATATCTTGTTTTTCATCGGTATGTGAAAAATAATTTTGGTTGAGAATTTCTTACGTTCAGTAGTGCTTCAAGGAAAAGTGTATTGTATTCTATCAGTGCTTCATATACATTAGTACTCTTGTATGGTTTTAGTGTTTGGCTATTCCTATCATTTTTTGGTGATTGTTGATGTGCAGTTCAGTAGATAGTTTTGGTTCTTTAGCTACAATGTACTATGGGCATTTTTCATTTGGTGGTTACAATTACTTTATGTCTTCATATTTTGGACTTGGTTGTGGTATTAAAATATCTTTGGAAAAATAAATTGTAATACCTTAAGCCCGACCTATTTGTGGGTTGTATTGTAGCGTGTTCTTATGTATGTATTAGATATAGGATTGATACTTTGCATTAAATGTAAATGTAATATTTGTTTCATCAATGTTATCACATGCTTGGTGTGAAGCTGACATATGTAAGATTGGATGCTGACACATGTAAGATTGGATACTGATATAAATAAAGAACTTCTTTGTATCTGAGTGTGGAATGTGCATGGAATCAGAGTGGTAATTTTTCTTGAGCAATCTTGCGACAACAGTGAATGTGAGCAGTGATAGATTGAAGATCCTATTAGTGCTTGCATACCAAAAGTAGTAGATCATTGTGGTGATAGAGCTTAACTATGGAGTGTCCATGCATGTTCAGATGCATTTTGTATTTTTTGTGATACTATTATGATATCTATTTTGTATAAGGACAGTTAGTCTGATTGGTAGTGAGCCTTATTATACTGATATTGAGCCTATGTAGTGAGCATAACTAGAAGTGATCCTTTTTAAAAATCACCATACCGGTGTCACCTTAATATGTGTTTTACATTTCACGATCTAATTATCTTTTTCATAGTTTTTCCCAATTTGGTTGTCCACATAAATCTTGGTGTTCTCTATGTCAGTGTTTCTGTGTTCTCAATGCTTGCATTTTATGTGGATATTTGAGGTGCTTAATTGACAAATCTAAAGTTATTAATACTATTTTATGTGAGTTAACCAACAGAGAAATTTTTTTATATGTTGTGTGGGAATAACTGATTCACCCCCCCCAGTTATTCAGCCTGTTCAACAATTGGTATCAAAGCTTGGTCTCTTGCTGATAAAACTTAACTTCTTGAGGGAAATCTTGGTTGTTTGAATAGATAGAATGAGGTTTCTACACCGAGGAAGATTGGCAGATCATGTTGTATGAAATTCAAGTTAGTGAATAAAAAAAGAGGAGCTAAAGGAAAATATGAAAGAAGCAAATATTTGCATTGCTAAGTTAAGAGATCGGATTAAGAGCTTCAAAGCTAGACACAAGGAGGCCAGTCAAGAACTGAAGAAATCAAAGGACATAAATGTAGAGATGGAATGATAGCTGACTAAGATGAGAAAATAAAAAGAGGTTTGTGTAGATCTAGATGAGGAATCAAAGATAGAGTTAGAGGAAAAGGCTCGGAAGGAAGATCTCATTAGAGCTGGATAAAATTATAAGTCAAAGAATGCCTAGATAAAAAGTTTTAAACTAAAATTGGCATTGGAATATTGGAAAGAAAATGAAGAAAAATACAAGGAGATGATCAGAAAGGGTTCATAAAAAAATGAGAAGTTAAAGCTAGAATTGGAAAGGCTAAATGCAAAATCTAAGGCATGTGAAAGCAGTACTATTTTGGATAATTTACTAGACATATAGAAAGGTCTCAAATAAGGAGAATGATCAGATCAAAATGAAATAGGTAAAGGAAAGATAATGAGGAAAAAAATTAAATCCATCCACAACGAGGTCATCGGTAAGACAACCAAATTCTCAAAAATATCTAAATTTTAATGGTTGTTATTATGTTTGCACAAATTTTGGTCATAAGGCAATTAATTGTAGAATAAGAAAGGAACAAATAATTCAATGCTTTATCTATCATAAATTTGGTCACAAAGAAAGTCAATGTAAGAGTCAAGTCTCATATTAGGAGAATGCAAAGATCAATATTTTTCATGGAAATTGTTATGTATGTCATAACTTTGGTCATAAAGCTAGTCAATACAGATATAATCATCTATTGGTGAATTCTAGAAAAAGGAATGTGAATTGTTTTAGATGTGGACAAACTCGTCACTATACTAAATCATGTAAATATGGTAACAGACTGGTAAATAGAAGATGTGATAATCATACTATAGAATCTAGCGAATCTATAAAATAGGATATAGAATGGAGAAAGAAATATGATGGTGCAAATGTTTCAGTGGTACTGGATCCCAATACTAGTTCTACCGACAACTGAGTTGAGAGCTTTGGCTTAGGGGGAGTACTAAGAAATTCAAATTTTACACCTCCCCTATTCTAACAAGGTATCGATTGCAACTAGGTTGTTACCAATGTATGTGAAGTGGAATTAATGATGAAAAGATGGTTTCAATGTGTGAAGTACAATGGTTGTATTAGAAATAATTAATTCAGGTAGGAATCTTGATCATTATAGTTCATGGCTTAAAAAGAGGGTTAAACATTCAAATCATTTGGCACTGTAGCTCAAGAAGAAAAATTGTGAATTTACAGAGTAACAACATTAGAAATGACACCCAAGTTTGTTGTTCATGTTGGTGTAAAAATAAGAATGGAGAAAGGGTTTGAGTTGAACGAATTTGATCATGGTTGTATAAAGAAATTGGAGTTTGGTTTTCTCGTAGATGGAATGTAGAGAGTAAAAAATCTAGGGCTTAAGATTTGGGGACAATTTTCATGGTGCGATGAAAAAGGATTCATAGAGTTTGTGTTGAGTTAGATTTAAGGTGAAACCTTGGTATTGGACATACCTTACAATGCAACGATGGAAGTAATTGAGGAAATCATTGGTCCATGCAGTGTTGGTGAAGTACCTACAAATAAATCTATTGGATATGAAGAGGTATAATCCTTGATAGTGGTTGGTAGGGATCATCATGATTTTCAAATCTTTACCATTAAATATCCTATCATAAGGTATGTTTCTCACAACATGTATTACAAAATTCAATTCCATAATCATGATGGTTCAAATTCTATTGTGGATCTGTATTGTTGGAAATTGCAATTGAAGCAATTGTTGTATTGTCATTGATGTCAAACCTTAATTGGTAAGACTGTTGCTATCTAAGAAAGTAATATATCTATTTGATTGTTGAGAAGGGGATAGGCAAGGTTGGTAACAATAGCACCTAAGGAAAGGTTGAGTTATCTTGATACTTCAATGAGTACTTGATTATGTGGCACAATGATAAGACAATGTATTGTTTATCTAAGTAAGAATGAAAACTAAACTGGTAGGCTTAACCGAGAAAAAGTGAAGAAATCTAGTTTAAGACGAGTGATGTTAGTGTCAACCGAGCTAGTATATGCCGAGTAAAATCAGTGTTGACTGAACATCAGTTAATTGCCGAGGCAACAGTTTTTGTGGTGACCGAGATTTCTAATGAAGACCGAGGAGTTGAACATTGTATTGATTGAGCATCAATATTTTACATTTGAGGAAGAATTCAAATTTCCAGCCAACATAGTTGAATTCTTGGATTATGTAAAATGTGTTGACTTTATTTATTGATTGTATGGAAGTATTTATTGCATTGTAAAATGTTTTACTGTAAATCTATTAAGAGATTTGAGATATTTCTAGAAGGATAGATGAAGAACATAAAGTTGGAAGGATTCAATGAATTTGACCTAACCCTAAGATCTACGAAGGAGATTAAGCGGCAAAAGATGTATTGACCTAATTGAGGAAGTATTAAGGAAACCTAAGCATGAGGTTGAGAGAAAGTGGATGCTGGAAGTATTATTGATGTTATTGACTGTCTAAGTAGAAAAGGCTGAAGGAGAAGTGGTGTGATTGCTTGAAGAGGTTTCTGAGAAGATCAATGATGGAGATGGAAAAGGTTCACATTCAGTAAGCCAGCATATGTGTATGGAATTGGATTTGATATTTGCAAAGTGAGTTTTATGTTTCTCCGATCAATACTACTGTTACTTTCTAACCATTGTATCAGTCAAAATCCTTTCAACAGAGTTGACCTAACAGTCATTTGTATAAATCCTTTGAACAAGGTTGCATTCTAATGGGATGTATGTAAGTCCTATAACAAGGTGCACTTTTAACAGAGTGGTTGAAATCCTTTAATCGGGTCACACCTGATAGTGTGTTTGTAACCTTTGACAGGGTTGGCTTTTCACAGAGCTCACTTCAGAAGAGTGAAAATAATAGTAACTATATGCACACTAAAATGGTCGCCTAGACTTTGGGCCCCCATTCATCAATTTATCAATTTCCTGAATCAATACTTTGCAATATTTTCAATTCAAATTATTTCCTTGATCAAATCATAATTAATTCAAATATTTCAATATTTCCTAAGGTTCGATCATTTTATCCTAAGCCTCATTTAATTAAAAGAAAATTTTTCCTCTTAATTAAATAAATCATCTTATTAAAATAAAATTCCTCTTTTAATAAAATCCCCACTCAAGTCTCTCTTTGTGTTGAAAAAGAAAAGAAAATAAATAAAATATAAATAAAAATCCCTTTTTCTCTCCACTTTGAATGCACATACTTTTAAGTGGTGGGCCTTTTTCATCTTTTTGCCTCTTAAAGAATCTTGAGCACATGGATCAACCAAGATTTAATCTCCACCATTGCTCATTTTTTTTTTCCTCTTAATCTTGACCATCCAAGATTCTTTATAAGGAGCCCTCTCCTTCTCATATAGGATAGAAGATTTTTGTATTGTTATGCTGCAGGTTTGGAGAGCGATTTTGGAGAAGATTCTTGAGCACTTGAGCTTGAATATTGAAACTTCTCTTTTCTTGTCTTCTTCTCTCATGCCTCCATGGCAATCCATTTAGATTAATATTGCACATTCATTTTAGATTAGATTCATATTTCCTTTCATAGAATAATCTTGCATAAGAATTTCCTTTCATAGATTAGTTTGTTTTTATGCATTGTTATCATATAGAATAGCTTTCATTTTAATTTGCATGCATATTTGATGATCATGGAGATTAGCATTCTTTCTTTTCCTCTTTAAATCTCTCATTTTATGGTGTACTTGTATGGGCACAAACTAGGTCTAAACTGAGGGCCTCCATTATAAACCCTTGCACTCCATGAATAAAGAGCTATGAGTCATCATTTGAGACCTCATTCTTGAGCAATCTTAGATTTAATGACTCATAGAAGTGTGTCAACATTTTAGCACACATTTTTGGCACCCACTAGTGAACCAGCTACTAGCATGACAGAGCCAGACATCAAGTACCTTAGTCACAAAATATAAAGAAAAGAAAAAAGAATAAGAGTTATGATGGTGAAAACCACTATGTAGCGGTATCAAAACCAAAAAAAGTAAAAATAAATGACGTATCCAAGGGTGAAAACCTCTTTGAGGCACCTAAGGATGAGGTACTTGATCATCTCCATAGCTATTTTCAAGACAGATCTTTAGTTCTTGTTGAGCCAACACAAGCAGTCAATTTGGGTATAGATGAGGCTCCATAGATTGTACACTTGGCTCAATCCTTGTCAACACAAGAAAAAGAAGCTTACACTAAGTTCTTACAAAAAAAGAAGATCAATTTTGCATGGACTTATTCAGATATGCTAGGGTTAGACACTAATCTTATCATGCATCACTTGTCCATAGCTCCAGATGTAAAACTAGTCAAACAAAAATTGAGAAAGATGCATCCTCACATAGCTCTCCTAGTCAAAGCAGAATTAGAAAAACTCCTTGGTGCAGGATCCATAAGAGCTATTGACTATGCTGAATGGATATCAAACATTGTACCAATTTCCAAACATGACAAATCTATTCGAATTTGCATAGATTTTAGAGATGTTAATAGAACATGCCCAAAGGATGATTTTCCACTCCCCAATATAGACATGATAGTGGACATGACTACGGGTTATGAGATTTATTCCTTGATGGATGGTTTTTCTGGTTATAATCAGATTAAGATAGCTCCTAAAGATCAAGAAAAGACTGCATTCACTTGTGCATGGGGTACCTATTGTTGGAACGTTATGCCTTTTGGATTAAAAAATGTAGGAGCCACCTATCAACGAGCTATGCCAACCATTTTTCATGACATGATGCATAAAAACATGAAAGATTATGTGGATGAAACCTTGGCCAAGTCTAAGAAAAGAGACACACACTTAGATGATTTAGAAGTCATTCTAGATCGCATGGAACAATTTCAACTAAGGTTAAATCTTAAAAAGTGTGCATTTGGTGTCACCTCTAGAAAACTACTAGGATTCATCATTTCAGCAAAAGGAATAGAGGTAGACCCTGAAAAGGTCCAAGCAATCATAGCTATGCCACCTCCTAGAAACATTAGTCAAATGATGAGTCTTCAAGGACGTCTTCAATCCATAAGGAGGTTCATTTCATAGTTGGCAGATAGAGCTCAACCTTTCAACAAGAAATTACACAAGGGAGTCAAATGTGTTTGGAATGAGGATTGTCAAAAGACCATGGATCAAATCAAGAAATACTTGGAAAATCCTCCTATTTTAATGCCTCCTATCCTAGGGAAACCACTTACTCTATACATTTCAGTGACAAAATATTCCTTGGGGGCATTACTTGCTCAACTTGATGAACATGGGAAAGAAAGAGCAATATACTACATTAGCCGTACTCTTGTTTCATATGAGGTTAACTACACTAGCATTAAGAAAGCTTGCCTTGCAGTTGTGTTTGCTTCCCAAAAGTTGCGACATTACATGCTTGTGCACACAATACACCTCATAGAAAAAATTGATCCCCTCAAGTATCTACTTGGTAAGGCTGCCCTCATAGGTAGACTTGCTAAATGGATGATGATCCTTTCAGAATTTGACATAGATTACATTGAGCATAAAGAAATCAAAGGACAAGATATAGCAGATCAATTGGCTGATTTCCCAATTCAAGATAGTGCACCTATTCAAGTTGACTTTCTAGATGAGCACCTCATGTATATGAATGAAAGAACATGGAAGATGTTCTTTGATGGATCCCTTATGCAAAATGGTTCAGGAGCTGGTGTGTTGTTTGTTTCTCCTCACGGGTACACAATTCCTAAGTCTTACAAGCTATTGTTCCCATGTACAAACAACATTGCTGAATATGAAGCTTTAACAAATGGACTTAAGATGGCCATAGAATGGAGAATCACTGAGTTACACATCTATGTGGATTCACACCTGATAATCAACCAAGTCAATGAACAATATCAAACAAAAGATGAGAAATTGGTACCTTACAAGAAAATGGTTGATTCCTTGAAACAATACTTCACATTTGTCACATTTTAGCAAATCCCTAAAGCAGAAAACAAAGCAGCTGATGCTATGGCTACACTTGCTTCACTCCTTCAGTTAGAGAAACATGAATCTAGATTTGAATTCCTAGTGGAAGAGCTACATCACCCTATCTATGACTCCCAAGAAAGCCATGTTATTTGTACCCTCGTCAGTTGTGAGTCATCCCGTTATGGTTCCATTTACTCATACCTTCGTGATGGCATTATCCCTAAAACCTTTAACTGATCAGAATGTAGAAACCTTACCTGAAACGCTTCTCGTCATTCCCTTATTTCTGGTGATTTGTATAGGAGGGGTCTAGATGGAACACTTCTTAGATGCTTAGAAAAGGAAGAATCTGACCAAGCGTTAGTTGACATTCATGAGGGCATCTATGGGGGACATTCTAATGGTCTTACCATGGCCCAAAGGTTTCTTAGGGAGGGGTACTATTGGCCTACGATGCAGTAGATTTTGCAAAGTCATGTGAAAAGTGTCAAAAACATGGTAACCTGATACATGCTCTAGACAGGGAGCTCATTCCTTCTATATCTCATTGGTCATTTTAGTGTTGGGCCTTTGATCTTGTTGGGTAGATTCATCCCAACTCATCAGGTGGACACTGTAATACCCCAAAAATGGGCTATAAGTTCATTAACCTCCTACATCGACAAATCGAACAAAATCGACATCAAAGTCCTAATTTAAGGCACATCTAAACATCATCAAATCTAATTGATTATCTTAAATTCTGCATCAAGGAAAATTCCTAGCAATATTCCTAATCATCATAATTATCTTTAATTTTATAATTATTTGGCAATAAATCACATTTATCCTAAAGTTTGATTAATTGAATATTTTCATATTTAATTAATTAGATTTAATATTTGCCACTTAATTATGTAATTAAATTTAATTATATCTATTATTAATTGTATTATTTAATTTTGACAATAAATCTAATATCATATGAATAATTGATTAAATTTTTATTTAATTAATTAAAGCAAGTTGTCATTATTTAATAATATATTTTTTAATAAAAGTTTGATTAAATAATTGATTAACCCATAAATCAATTGTTTTATTTTTAAAAGCAGTTAAGTTGAGCATAAATCACTTTATTATTAAATTAATTCATAAATAAAACATGCACAATCATAAAAGCAGACAACTATCAATTATCAATTAAAGCTAAACTCTATTTTGAGTTAAAACTTAGCTTTTGCATGTTTTTGTGAGTTAATTATCCTTTATTTAAAAATAACTCAAAAATCAACCTGAGTTATTTGAGTGATTTATGACTTTTTTCCATGCACCTCCAAAGCCTTGAGATTTCTATAAAAACAAGGCTCAGCTCTTCATAATTCATCTCTCAAATTTGCATCCAAGCATCTCATATTTTTGCACAATCACGCTGGAGAATTGGAATTGAAGAATCAAAGCTCTTGCGAATCGACATCTTTGTGAGATCAATCTTATTTTTGTATTCATATTGCATATCATTGTTAGATTAGCATTGCATATAAATTTTCAATAGCATTCATAGCATATCAATTTCATCTAGCATGGATTTCATATCAGATTAATCATTCATATTGCATAGAAAATATTAAAAAAAAAATGGCTTAATTGCATTCAATCTCATATCTAGATCAATTGCATTCAAATCCTTCATTTAGGTGTTGTCTAGGTCACTGATCTCGATTACAATCTAAGAACATCAATCTCGCACCTACTAGAAGGCAGTAAATCACTTGGTTAGAGTAGATTTCAATTTTGCACGATTTTGATTATAGCTAACCTCTAATGTTTTACTGAAGTGTTGTGTCTACAGATCAGGTACAATTTTCACACACACAGACACAAGTTTATTATAACTGCTACTAATTACTTCACTAAATGGGTAGAAGCTGTCCCACTTTCTGTTGCCTCGGGCAAGACAGTCTCTCTATTTATTCCGAACCATATCATCTGTTGATATGGAGTGCCTTATGAGATTATCACTGACAATGGAGGTTAGTTAAAAAATAAGGACCTTAAGCAACTCTGCAAGAAATTGAAGATTAAACAACATTGGTCCTTCATTTACTTCCCGCAAGGAAATGGTCAAGCAGAGGCATCAAACAAAACCATTCTTAAAATCCTACATAGAACAGTTCATAATAATGGTAGAGATTGGCATTTATAGATAAATGTGGCTTTATGGGCTTATAGAACAAGTATTCATACTCCTACTGGGGCTACTCCTTTTGCCCTTACATATGGTGTTGAAGCAGTGTTACCTTTAGAGGTTGAGATTCCTTCACTTAGAGTTTCCCTCAAAGGTCTAGTTACAGATGAAGACTACCACGCCATGAGACTTCAAGAGTTAGAACTTCTAGATGAGAAATGTCAAGCATCATTTGACCATATGAAGGTTTATCAAAAGTGCATGTCCAAAGCCTTCAACAAAAAGGTTTGCCCCAAAGAATTCCAAGTGGGAGATCTTGTCTTGTGTGAAAATCCTAAGAATCAACAACATAGAGATCAAAAGGGAAAATTTGAACCTAATTGGCTTGGACCTTACATTATTACAACAGCTTTTGGGACAGGTGCTTATTTATTATCTACGAAAGAGGGAGAGCAGCTTCCTCATCCTATCAATGTATTGCACCTAAAGAAGTTTTATCCATGATGCCCATTTTGTCTGGGGGTATCTTTTGTACATACTTATTGATCCTGAAAAATCCAAAAAAATGATAAATTGTCAAAAATTCTAAAAATCTAAAAATGTCTTGAAAAAATGATCATCTTAGTGAAAACCTAGCAATAGGTGCTTTGATGTATCTCAAAAAAATTATATATTCCAAAAATACCAAAAAAATCAAAACATTAAAAAATTAAAAAAAAATAGAAAAAGTGCCTTGGTGAAAACTTGGAAACAGGCGCCTTGGTAGCAAAAATATAAAAAAATTATAAAAAGTCCTAAAAAAATAAAAAGGAAAAAAATCGCAATAAAATCCAAGTGGTGGAAACCTGGAAACGGGCACTACTTGAGGCTTTTGCACCCTTGTTTCTTAGCACTCATCCTCGACACTTAGCCTTTCTCCATCATGCCTTGTCCTTGTTGCCTTGGTTTGGAATTGGTCTTTGTCTTTGTCTAGGGGGCATAACTATGTTAGCTTTGGTCTCTTGGATGCGTTAGTCTTTAGGACACCTCGCAAATGGTGTTTTTAAACACCACCCCAACTGTATTTTTCAACACAACTCCTGACATGGAGTGTTTTTCAACACTTATCAGTTTGGTCTTACCCAATTTTGTCATGTGATCTTACCTGCTGGCAAGCATTCAATCCTTATCCTCGAAACTCAGTATCAATTAACACACTTAAATTTTTAAACACAACACTTAATTCTTGAGATATGTCATGATCTTTTCTTTTTGTGTTGACTGTTATTGATTTTCGTTGAGTGTCCTTGTCTAATAAGTCTCTCCGAGATGCATAGCTAGAGGACTTGGGGCATGGGGCATGTTTTTATTTACATACTACTTGTGGGTGTGGTCTTGAACCTCTTGAGTGTCTCTTGTTGTTCCCTTGAAACACTTAGGAGATTTGAGACATCACCCTTGACTATTTTTGCACAACCGTTCTTATGGTCATCCCGATATCTATGCCTTGATGCGAGTGTGGTTTTGCTACATTAAATTGGGTAAGCTAACATCGAAGTCATCTTGACCTTTATGTCTTTGATGCTTATGTTAGAATCTTTCCACATTCCAATCCGATATTAATTACATTCATATCTTCATAGTTGCGCTTGTGACTAGTGCTAATTGTGTGATTTTTCGATGACCGTTAATAATGGTCCAATGATGAAAATAAGTTCCTTAACATTCTCTAATGAATGATGAATACAAAATCCTATGTTACAGTTGCTCTATTGCAAGTACACCTTTGCATTTTCATGTAGCTTGCATTGTTAGACTTCATGTTAATTTGCATTTTTAGGCTGCATTAGGAGTTTGAGAGGGTTTCCTTCATCTTTCTTTTGGACTTTTAATCAACTGTGATCATGTTTTGATCTTCATTTCCTTATCTTCTTTCATGATCTCAATCAAAATTTTCTATCTTAACCAGTTGATTGATTTTGAGGCATTCTCTTTCTTGAGGCAAATTCCCTTTCTTCTCTCCATTTCTTTTCACCTCTTCCAAACTTTGATCTTCCATTCACTTTCACCCCATTTCTTTTCTTCTAATTCAACCTTGGGGCATAAACTTTCATGCTTGATGATCTACCTTGGTTCTGTGATTCTTATATCTTTCATCTTACATCAAGAACCTTATTTTTAGTTCGATTTGATCAAATTTATCAATTTACTGTTTCTCCTCTATCTCATTTCAATTTCAATCACGAGGGGGCAGTACCTATCAAACTTCAATCCTTGATTTAGCTTTATAAATCCTATCAATTGCTTTTCTTGAGGCAACCTTGCTTGAGACTTGACAATTACCTATTTACAGCGGTGTTGGCCTTGTCTTTTTCAATCAGCTTATCTTTGTCCTAATGTGTTCCCATCCATCGATCACACATCTAGGTTGTTTTGTGATCCCAAATCGATCTCGCATTTAAACTTCATTCTTTGACTACATGTGTTCCCATGAAGATCACACATTAGTCAAAGAGGGGCAAATGTATGCACCCTAAAATGGTCGCCTAGACTTTGGGCCCCCATTCATCAATTCATCAATTTCTTGAATCAATGCTTTGCAATATTTTCAATTCAAATAATTTCCTTGATCAAATCGTAATTAATTCAAATATTTCAATATTTCCTAAGGTTTGATCATTTTATCCTAAGCCTCATTTAATTAAAAGAAAAATTCTCCTTTTAATTAAATAAATCATCTTATTAAAATAAAATTCCTCTTTTAATAAAATCCCCACTTAAATATCTCTTTGTGTTGAAAAAGGAAACAAAATATAAATAAGAATCCCTTTTTCTCTCCACTTTGAATGCACATACTTTTAAGTGGTGGGCCTTTTTCATCTTTTTGCCTCTTAAAGAATCTTGAGCACATGGATCAACCAAGATTTAATCTCTACCATTGCTCATTTCTTTTTGCCTCTTAATCTTGACTGTCCAAGATTCTTTATAAGGAGCCCTCTCCTTCTCATATAGGATAGAAGATTTTTGTATTGTTATGCTGCAGGTTTGGAGAGCGATTTTGGAGAAGATTCTTGAGCACTTGAGCTTGAATATTGAAACTTCTCTTTTCTTTTCTTCTTCTCTCATGCCTCCATGGCAATCCATTTAGATTAATATTGCACTTGCATTTTAGATTAGATTCATATTTTCTTTCATAGAATAATCTTGCATAAGCATTTCCTTTCATAGATTAGTTTGTTTTTATGCATTGTTATCATATAGAATAGCTTTTATTTTCATTTGCATGCATATTTTATGATCATGGTGATTAACATTCTTGCTTTTCCTCTTTGAATCTCTCATTTTATGGTGTACTTGCATGGACACAAAATAGGTCTAAAATGAGGGCCTCCATTATAAACCCTTGCACTCCATGAATAGAGAGCTATGAGTCGCCATTTGAGACCTCATTCTTGAGCAATCATGGATTTAATGACTCATAGAAGTGTGTCAACATTTTAGCACACAGTAACATGTTACAAAGTGGTTTTTCCCTAATTGGGTTTCCACTATAAATCCTGGTGTTAATACTTGTTTGAATGTTTTGGTTTGAACATTTCTATGTTTTACAAGTTAGATACTATTGGATAGTGGACTGCACTGTTATATGTTTCTGTTATACAATCAATAATGACCGAGTAGTTGTTGGTTATTGGAACTGATTTTTTGAAGAGTTTTAAAGTTTGTTTTATATATCTGGACCTAAGAACAACTGATTCACCCCCCTCTCTATTGTTCTAAATCATATTAACAATTGGTATTAGAGCTGTTGGTGCTTACAGAGAATAAGTTTAAAGGTACCGAAGCTAAATAAGGAATTGTTAATATGATTTAGAACAATAGAGAGGGGGGGTGAATCAGTTGTTCTTAGGTTCAGATGTATAAAAAAAACTTTAAAACTCTTCAACAAATTAGACCCAATAACCAACAGCTACTCGGTCATTACTGATTGCATAACAGAATCATATAACAATGCAGCCCACTATCCAATAGTATCTAACTTGTAAAACATAGAAATGTTCAAACCAAAACATTCAAACAAGTATTAACACCAGGATTTATAATGGAAACCCAATTAGGGAAAAACTACTTTGTAACATGTTACTATTATTTTCACTCTTCTAAATGAGCTCTGTTAAAAGCCAACCCTGTCAAAGGTTACAAACACATTGTCAGGTGTCACCCGGTTAAAAGATTTCAATCACTCTGTTAAAAACATGCCTTGTTATAGGACTTACATACATCACATTAGAATGCAACCTTGTTCAAAGGATTTATACAAATGACTGTTAGGTCAACCTCTGTTAAAAGGATTTTGACTGATACAATGGTTAGAAAGTAACAGCAGTATTGATTTGAGAAACATACAACTCACTTTACAAATATTAGATCCAATTCCATACACATATGCTGACTTACTGACTGTGAACCTTTTCCATCTCCATCACTGATCTGCTCGAAAATCTCTTCAAGCAATCACACCACTTCTCCTTCAGCCTTTTCTGCTTAGACAGTCAATAACATCAACAATACTTCCAACATCCACTTTCTCTCAACCTCATGCTTGGGTCTCCTTCATAGATCTTAGGGTTAGGTCATATTCATCAAATCCTTCCAACTTTATGTTCTTCATCTATCCTTCTAGAAATATCTCAAATCTCTTAATAGATTTACAGTAAAACTTTTTACAGTGCAATAAATACTTCCATACAATCAATAAATAAAGTCAACACTTTTTACATAATCCAAGAATTCAACTATGTCGGATGGAAATTTGAATTCTTCCTCAAATGTAAAATACTGACGCTTGGTCAATACAGTGTTCAACTCCTCAGTCTTCATTAGAAATCTTAGTCACCCCAAAAACTATTTCCTTGGCAATTAACTGATGTTTAATCAACACTGATTTTACTTGGCATATACTAGCTCGGTTGACACTAACATCACTTGGCTTAAACTAGATTTCTTCACTTTTTCTTAGTTAAGCCTACCAGTTTAGTCTTCATTCTTACTTAGATAAACAATACATTGTCTTATCATTGTGCCACATAATCAAGTACTCATTGAAGTATCAAGATAACTCAACCTTTCCTTAGGTGCTATTGTTACCAACCTTGCCTATCCCCTTCTCAACAATCAAATAGATATAGTACTTTCTTAGATAGCAACAGTCTTACCAATTAAAGTTTGACATCAATGACAATACAACAATTGCTTCAATTACAATTTCTAAGAATCTCCCTCTTTGGCATTGATGGCAACACCATATGAATAACTCATGAATTACCAACCAATCCAAAACTTATCTGTCCATCAAAAATATTTATAATATCCTTAGCTTCATTCTGATACATAATCAATTAGCCATTCTTGTATGACCATCCACTGAAATCTCTCCCTCTTACTTGATCTTCCATGAAATCTCACCATGTGTATTCATCTGTGATCATCTCCCTCTTTGACAAAAATGCCAAAGCAACAACTAAAACATACATCCTGCAGATGTAGATATCATTTTTTAGTTCAGTAACAGTATTTTTCCCTCTATCATCTTTTCTTATGATTGATTCTTGACTTTGCTATGCTTTTCACAATTCTAGGCTACTCCTAAAGTGTGACCTGTCTCTGCATCAATTTGTCAGATACTCTGTGCAACACATTTGATGCAATGCTCCTAGCTTGACTAGGCAGCCTTAGTTAGGGAAAGAACCCCTAATTGACCTCTTAGATATTCATGAGCTTCTTTAGGTAAAACTTTAGTGAATATGTTTGCTAGTTATTCTTTTGTATTCACATATTCCATTCGGACCTCTTTATCTTGTACCAGTTCCCTCAAGTAATGATACTTGATTGCGATGTATCTTGTTGGCAAAGTACCTGCAAAGAAATCTATCAGATATGAAGAGGTATAATCCTTGATAGTGGTTGGTAGGGATCATCATGATTTTCAAATCTTTACCATTAAATATCCTATCATAAGGTATGTTGCTCACAACATGTATTACAAAATTCAATTCCATAATCATGATGGTTCAAATTCTATTGTGGATTTCTATATGTTGTGTAAAATGGTGATTGAGAATGTACAAATGGATTTATGAAAAATACTATTACACAATTTGAATTTGAATGTGAAGATATCAGTGGAAGACAATTACAATTTCTATTTTGGTTTGTTGCTCATGTGCTTAGTGTTCTATTTCATGAGATCTTTTCCTGGAAAAGAGAATGTTGTATGTAGGACCAACATTCCTATTGGTAAGGAGATTTATAGGTACCTGGAAAGGTTAGAAGATAAGGTAGATGCCTGCAAGGAATATTTCATGACTCTTTAGGAGAATCTTAGCTCTGGATTGGTGGTTGTTAGTGCTTCACCGATAAAGGAAATTGTAGGAGGTCCCTCTTCAGAACAAAAAGAGATGGAAGAGGTTATTAATGGTTCATCTTATAGACCAAATAGGATAAAGACAAGTGAGAAAGAGATGAAAATTGTTACTATTTTGGAAAGTGAAAAGTAATAAGCTGGTGTAGAAGAATATTTAAAGAAAGAAACATAATTCAAGGAATAAGTGGAGAAAATAGTGGTTTCTCCAAAGGAATCAGATGTTGTTGATTCTGACACTATTAAAATTATGTTGGTTAAGAGAGAATTTGATAGAATTAGTGTTATGTGGACTGAATGCTCTTTAGCCAATAGGACCTTGGTGTTGAAGTTGATTGATTGATCATCTAATCAATAAGAAATTTGTGGTATCTAGTGTATCCAGTATGCTTCTTGGAGAGATGGTAGTAAAGATAGAGAATATTTTTTTGAATTTTAGTGCTGATTACTGAATTGTACAAAATAAAATTGTGAGGAAGTATAATAGTGCAATGCAGAGACTATCCCTTCTTATCAGTAAAACAAAATCTTGCATGGAATAGATCAATAACATCTGCCAATACTATCTTCAGTGGCTTTCTATGATTGATAACTTCATAGGTTAGTATGAAAAGATTGAGATAGAGATCAATGAGCTGGGGAAAACATATGACATATTTAAGGATATAGATGGAAAGTAGAGGATCATAGTAGGTGAATTTTAGGAAGAATCATTGTTACAGCAAAGATAGAGAGAAGACCTGATCAAGACATTCTGGCTTGTGAAGGATATGATTGAAGTTAGAATGGAGCATGTTGCTGGCATCATAACTTATGCAAAGGAGTATGAATAGAGGCCTCAATTTTTGGACTCTAGGTGAATTCATTTGACAAACTAGTCAAATGTGATAGTTTGTGTTCCTGCATGGAGGTTTTAGTTGTCAAGTGGAAGAAGGAATTTCCAGTTTTGAAGGAGAGGTACTCAAAGGTATTTTCAGTAAAATCTGTTGTCTTACTTTAAATTATATCTTCCATATATCTTTTTGTTTTGTCCCTTTCCCATTGTGGAAAAAAGGGGGAGAGAGTTCAGGTTACATTTACTCAGGAGGAGTATTTTGGAGTGCAAGTAAAGTGTTATTATTCTAGAGATCTTTTTGAAGTTTTTCCATCAATGCCAAAGTGGTAGATTGTTATTATTATTACTAGAATTGATTATTGTTGATGATAAAACCTCCACATCGAAACTCTCATGGTATCAGTTGGTTGTTGTTAGTACGAGGTATATCTTGTTGTTCATCGATATGTTAACATGAATTTTGGTTGAGCATTTTTTATGTTTAGTAGTGCTTTAGGGAAAATAATACTGTATTCTATCAATTCTTCATATACATTAGTACTATTGTATGGTTTTAGTGTTTGGCTATTCCTATTGGTTTCTGGTGATTGCTAATGTGTAGTTCATCAGATAGTTTTGGTGCTTTGGCTACAACATACTATGGACATTTTTTGTTTGACCTGGTAATGGTTATTTTATGTCTTCATCTTTTGGACTTGGTTACATGGTATTCAGATGGATTTGAAAAAATGAATTGTAATACCTTAAGCCTGACCTATTTGTCAGTCGTATTGTAATGTGTTCTTATGTATGTCCTAGATTTAGGATCGATTCTTTGCATTAAATGTAAATGTAATATTTGTTGCATCAGTGTTGTCACACACTCCGTGTGAAGCTGATATTATGTAAGATTAGATATCGATGTAAATAAAGAAGAAATTCTTTGTATCTAAGTGTGGAATGTGCATGGACTTAGAGTGGTAATTGTGTTGGAGCAATCTTGCAACAACAATGTATGTGAGTAGTGGTATCTGTGGTGATAGATTGAAGATTCTATTGATGCTTTCATACTGAAAGAAGTAGATCAATCCTTTGGTGATCTATTGGTGGTTGTGGTGATACAACTTAACTATGGAACTATTCATGCATGTTCATATGTAATTTGTACAATTTGTGATTCTATTCTAATGTCTACTTTGTATAAGGGCAGTTAGCCTGATTGGCAGTGAGCCTTGTTGATTTGGTAGTGAGACTTATTGTATTGTTAGTGAGCCTACTTGTAGTGAGTATAACTGATAGTGAGCCTTGGTAAAACTCACCATACCTGGTGTCAACATAATAGGTGTTTTACATTTCATAAGAATTATCTTCTTCATGGTTTTTCCCAATTTGGTTTTCCATGTAAATCTTGGTGTTCTCTGTATTGGTATTTCTATGTTCTTAATGCTTACATTTTATGTGTATGTTTGAGGTGCTTAACAGATAAAACTAAAATTGTTAATACTATTATAATTTGTGAGTTGAGTGATAGAGAAAAAATGGTAAGTTGTGTGGGAATAACTAATTCACCCTGCCTCTCAATTATTCATCTTTTTTGACAAATAATGCAATAATTATCTATAGGGTTTACTAGCTTATGCATGGAAACTAGGAATCTAGTTATATCTAGTTTTGATAACATTGGAAGGAGGGAAGATATTGGGCACAAAGTGTATTCAAAATTCCTTTGTGGGGAGTTGAAAATAATACCACTTTTATGTAAAGTAGTTAATGGATCTATGGCTAAAGATAGAAAAATGAAGGTTTTCTGCATATACAAAGATATACAAAAAATAGATATGTAGATAACAAATGTAGATTTAGAAATGAAAGGCAGAGAGGAACCTGCTGCTAAAATCTAGGCTAGAACCAAGTGGAATAATTGACTCAAGGTGGTCCCTTGACTTGGAGGCACTAGATGTGGATAAAACTAGAAGATCTAGGATCAAGATGCTGTTCAAAAGTTTTTCTGGAAGTTTTGTCAAAAGTGTCTAGGACTATTTTTTGAAGGAAACCTAGACCCTACTTTCAAGATCTATGAAAGATGGATCTTTAGGTCTCTATCTCCTCTGTCTAAATCTGAAATTGCATCTTCATAACCTGTCACTTGCACACTTGCTGGGTATAATTACTTTTGGGTTTTTTTACGAGATTAAAGGGATGTGGAATCTATTTTTGCCTTATGGAATTTTGTGTCCATCCTTAAATCTATTATCTCTAAAGGATTACAGTGGTTCCCCAACAATGGTCAAATATTCCCTTTTTGGGATGAGTGGTGGTTTGGGGATGGTCCCCTTTCCTGTTTGCCAAGGGTATCTCAATTAAGGGATCTTTGCATTAGGAGGGTTGATTTTTGGGTTTCTGATTATATCCTAGATACTAGTTGAGTGGATCTCTCCTTAATTGATCCAACTCTGTATTTCCTACATGATTAGTTATTAAATGTTCACATAATTGTAGCACATCTTGAAGACTCAATTGTTTGGGTTGGTACGTCCCATGATTCCTTCTCAATTTATAATGCATTTGAGCTTTAAATTGATCTTTTCTCTCCCCAAACTTTTGGGATTTTTTTTGGAGCTCTATAAATGTGCCCAAGATTAACATCTTCAAGTTCCATGCCCAAAAAAAAACCCTTTCAATTGGTAATATTTGTAAGATGGGATTTAATATCCCTAACAAATGTTTCTTATGTAAGGAAACAATTACAAGAATGCTCTCAATATCCTCTTTGAATGTAAGTTCACAGGAGAAGTGTGGGCTCATGTTTTTAATCTCTAGTTTATATCTTGGGTTTTTTCTTCATCTTTTTTCTAAATGTTGGATTCAATGGTCTCTTGAGTATGTGAAAGATCATGAGGAACCTAAAAGTGGCGATGTTAAAAAAAAGTATTTTTCATCTGCCAAAAAATGAAAAAATACAATCCAAGCCATAGGGCATGCGCCCTATTTCTTTTGGGGGACCCAAAATAAAAATTAGCACCTTTTTGGTCCCCCATCTTTGTGCATATACCCTGATATTCTACGTGTTTATAAAGTTGAAACCTCCATCACTAAATACTTAATTTTCCAGGTAATAGGCATGCTTATTGAGGGAAGGAAGTTCTATAGAGACTGAAATGCCTCAAATAAAGAAGTTACCATTTTCTTCAAATAAGATGAATGAGAAAATGTTAAGCAAATGACTATAGGGGTTGTGATTGTGAAACTGTTAAACCCATATGTTCTAAGGTGGTGAGATGATTACAAGGTACATTACCTTAGATGATTGATTCACAAGCCTCTTTAGTTATCATTTTATGTTATTGAACCATTTTAGGCATAATAGGTTGGTCCTTTTGCCACATTATTTTCTTTCTTCCCTCTATGCTGAGATCAGTGGGCATAAGAAAAAACCCTAGTTTTCCTATCCTTCATGAAGGTCTCATCCTTCTCATAATGGAGTACGCTAAATTTGTGTCTATCCCTCTAAAACCTTCATATTCTAAGCATAAAATTGAATTTGCATAGAATGTCCATGTGAAATATTCAGATCTATCTACTAACCTAGATGATGCTCCCTCTAATGAAGATGCTTGTTTCCATGTTGGCACTTGTAAGCACCCCAAGAAGTATAAACCTACCTCTAAACCCTCTTGGCCTTGCTGGTATGAAATTGATGATTATGATTCTAAATATGTTCCCTATGTCTTGGCCTCTTAATTTGTTATAATTTAATAGAATTTTTAGAGAGAAAATCAAAGGAATCGATTAAAATTTTCCATAATTTAATATGTTTTTTGAAGAGAATTTCTTAAAATTCATATACTCGATTAAAATATTTTTGTCATCCATATCATGTAATATTTTCAACTATTCAATACTTTACCCAATAAATTATTCTATTTTTTTTGAATTCAATTATCAATTTGCTAAACATTTTTAAAAACAAATTCAATTATAATTTTCCAAAAAAAATTGACAAATAGATTCAAATATGTTTTTGCAAAACTAAACATAGATATACTAAGAAAATTAATGGAATGAACTAAAATTTACCATATTTTTTTAAATAATTTTTAAAAAGAATTTCTTAAAATTGTCTATAAACTCTAAATGATCTTTGAATAGACAAACAAGGCTGTAGGGTTGTTTAAAGTTTGTCACAAATTTGAACTTAATTGATTTTAACTTCTTTGTAAGGTTTTCAATTTTTACAAATGTATTTTTTTACACACGTATTTATATTATGTACTATAGAAGACAAACATTATATACATGAAAGTTTTTATGGAAAAAAATGTACATTGAAAGGCTTGAAGAAGTGGATTGAGATGTCTGTACATAGAAAATATAACATAGAATAATGCACACATAAATATAATTTTGTTATAATAAATATAATTTAAAATAATAATAGTATAAAAATATAGTTAAAATAATATAAATATAAATATCTAGTATTTATTATTACATGAAAATTACATTAAATAATATATAAATATAAATAAATTATAATATTAATATAATTTTAAATATGAAATAATATTATAAATATAATATAATCTTTAAATCTATTATAATATGATATGAATATAATATTTTAAATAATATAAAAATAATATTAATTCAATTTAAAAGTATATTTAAATATAAATTAATATTATATAAATATAAAATAAAATATAATAAAAAATATGTTAAAGTTATGATTAAGATTATCATTAGATTAGATTTAGGGTTAAAATTTATTTAAAAGTTAGAATTTTCCTAAAATTTCTTATAATGACATACAAACAATAAATATTCGTAGTTAGCAATATTTTATCGCCAAATTATTTTGACCAATAGGAATGAAGAAAAATAGTTTTAGAGACTTGAAATGTAAATTATTTTGCTTTTTAAATTTCTGAAATATTAGAATGTAATATTATTAAAAAAATAATTTTACGATATGAATTAAGTTCTATAGATGCCTATAACCTGCCACATAACTAAAAACACAGCTTCAATACACCCAATAGAATAGAAAACTGAAATCTAAAAGTTACATCCAAAAATTGAATCTACATTTCTGATAACTTTTCAAATAGTTTTACAATGTATATAACTACATTGTTGAAAGTGCACTAACAACTCTTCAAATAATTTGAATAAAACCTTTATCTATGAAACAAATTTTCCATAGCAACTGAACTTCAAATACAAAAGTCTCCTTTAATTAAATACATATATTATCATGTAGAATATGATTCAAAAGAGAGGTGAAATACTTTATTGCACGTTACCCTTATCGGAAGTTGAAGATAAATTTACCAAATCACAATCTTTTTCTTTGGCCGATCCCTGCCTGCCTTTCATCCATCTCGCATATCTCAATACTTATCGCCAAAAATCTCTACCACGCGGAAACAAAATACATAGATTATTCCAAACGCATTTTTTCCGTCGACGTCTTGTTAAGTATTGAAAATTATATTCACTTATATTCCGACTTTTAACTAACAAATGAACATGCTCAAATGTCTGCAAATGTTCGCGATCAGTTTCAGGAAACGAGTCAGTCAGAAACGCTGCATTTCCAAGATTGTTGGAGCAGCAACGGGATGTGTGCGGCGGCGGCGTTGCATGCAATCTTCGCTTCTGGACACGTTTGGCATCATCAAAATTTCAAAAGGAATATTCTCTGAGCCTGACGGCTCTACGCCGCACGTTGTGCGGCGGCGATATTCTCTACATCTCCCACACGTGTCTTCGGTATCGAAGTCAAACAACCAGGCCTTCTCTATAAGACCCCCCAAAATCCTCTCCTCAAACCATCGAAGGCAATTTCTGCATCTCCCTATATTGCAGTTTTTGCCATTGATCACAAAACCAAATTATAATTGGATAAAAAACCAGTTTTTTCAGGTATAACAAAAATGGGGTTTCTGAAGGCACCAGTGACGATGATTTTAGGATTGATTTTAATGGCGGCTCTGGTGTCGGCGGGAAACAGTCGTGAGAGTCGATTTCTGTTAAGTGCCGCGAATTCGAAAGCAGTGGACTGTTCTTACAATCCGTATGTCTGTCTCACAAAGAGCCTGAAGCCTGCGGGTCCTAATTGTTGTGCCAAGAAATGTGTCGATGTAATGACCGACGTGAATAACTGCGGCAAATGCAATAATAAATGCAAGTACCGTTCCGTTTGCTGTAACGGGAAATGCACAGACATCGGCAGCGATCGATTGAACTGCGGAAAGTGCGGCGCCGCCTGCAAGAAGGGCTCTTACTGCTCCTACGCCATGTGCTCTTATGCTTAACTAATTCTCAGTTCTGCTACGACAACTTACATAAAGGAACTCATTTACTACTGTAATAAGACCAATTCTCTCTACAAAATGTGAGTGACTTTTGATTTAATAATAAAAACACAGTTTATGAATGTTGAAGAATGGTTTCATGTTTATTTGTTTATAATTAGAACAAAAAATGTATGGTCGCGACTCTTTAATGATATTTCATTTCATTTATTTATATCGGGTAGGAATACGATTAGTGCATTGCATTGTGGTACATTTTTCTATCTTGTTCACTGCATTTTATAAAAGGAGAGATGGCAGATCAAATGTGGAGGAAGTGGGGAAGAGGATTTGGCGTAGTGATAGCTATGCCTCCAGCTAAGTTAGAAGCATCTCCAAAACCTTCACCAAACGGTAATGGCGGTCCTTTAGCTGTAATTCTAAACGAGAAAGTAAATTGCAATCTCCATTGTGTGCATCGACAAAAGAGTGTGGACGTACGATCTGTAATTCAAAAGCAAAGTGAGTACCAAAATAAATATAAGGAATATAGCGGTTTTCGTCCACCCTGTAAAGCCAAACTTGGGCAGAAGGGTCGTTTCCCTGCCAGAGGAAGACTCATTTTGAAAAAGATTATCACCAGCTTAGTTTATTTGCAGAGTTAAAAGCCTGAAATTCCAGTGTGTGACCAAGCGTGTTTACGAAGTCTTCTTTCCATATATTTGTGATTGGCCTGCTTTCTATATAAGAAAAGGATGCGCAAAGTTTTTATCCTTTGAAAGGATAGAATTTCAAAGTGTCATGTCTATCTCTTCTCCTAGTTGCCTCAGCCTTAAAATTAAATTAAATTAAAATTGTGTTTTATATAGTCTATTATAGTTTATAATATATGGGCATCTCATAGTTACTATGAAGTGTATATACACTACCTCGTTATCATTAGAATGTCATTATAATCTCTTTACATAATTGTAAATTATTTTCATATTCCCTTTCTCTTGTTATTCACCTCACTTAGAGACATATTTGCTTTTATTAATCTCACCTATTGCTTCTAGCACATGCACAAAACTTGTTACTATTTTAAAAAATAAAATAAAATAATAATTACTATTGTTTCTATTGAAGGGGAGGACAAATATAGAACTTGGTATTATGGTACTTGAAAAGTATTAGAATGAAATTGCGTCTCTTGTTTTGAAAGATTTATTAAGTCAATGTTTTAAAGTTAGTTATAGTTGTCATCTTGTTTCTTAATGATAATTAAAATTTATCATCTTCCACAAATTAAGTATGTTAAGAAGACATTAAAAGAATCAAAAGACTTATTTAGACAAGATGTTATGATGTCTCATGTCACTTGAAAATATTATTCAGGAGTTGACTAATCTCAACAATAGTATTTCATGTTCACATTCATATAATTGAGGATGATTTAGTATTTAATTCTCCTAAGTATACATGAAGTTAAATGTTATATTATAATGTTATGCGATTATTATTTATGTGCATCAACAATTGTATTGTAGTTTTTAATGAGTCTTGGGATTATAATGATTTTGTATCATACTAAATTTTTGGAGAACAATATCGTAAAATAATATAAAGAAAAATAAACTTTCTGTAAGGGTAATATAAGACAATCCAATAAAATGCATTTGTAAATAAAACTAATTTATGTTGATTAATTATGAATGTAGTATTATCATTATAATAAATTGTATATGTAGTTAAATGTCAAAAAAAATAGAAACATGTGTACTTGTTTTAGGACTAAAGAATGCACTAAATTAGATATGGATATGAAGTTGATACTCTTTAAGATTTGGAATGATAAATGATACGTCAAATAATTTCTTTAGAATTAGAATATTCCCTTGGCATTATATGTGGATGAAGCTATTTGTTAGGGATTAACCCATGACCTTACACTTATCTTGTACTTAAAAATTTGTATTATATGATCTATAGACTTATATTCTTTACTTTGATTAATCCCTTTGACCCTGGTAACCAATGGATTGATAATATTTATGTATACCTTAGTATGGATATCCATATTCGTAAGTAGACATTTTTCCAAAATAAACCCATAGATCATGTCTACAAATGATAAAAAATAATACTATTTGACACTAATCAAGTGTGTAAATATGAAACATATTACTTGAAATTTTACACAATGAGAATGAAAATGAATGCTTTGATTCCTTTAAAAATAAGGAAATAGAATCATATCATAGAAAATTGTGTTTAGTTGGTTTAAGTGGGAATCTAGTATATGTCTTTATCCCTCAACCATATGATCACACATCTCTAAATTTTTACGCTATTTGATTATTCATTGTAGCTATACATGCCATCCATTGTGATTTATCTCGCTTTTATGTTTCCAGACTAGATCATGATTGAGGATATGCTCACAAAAAGTATACATAAAAGAATAAATGTATTTTATAAGTGTGTAATAATATGATCATGTTAGCATGCTAGGACATGTATAGTAATCATTGTAAAATAATGCATTATAGTATATTGCATGACCACTACATGAATAGAAACCCTTGTATGAATGGTCATCAACAATAATATCATTTGAAACACATAATGTTAACTAGGTAGATTTCACTACTTTTCCATCAAGACTGTAAAAACAAATGCACTAACATTAACTAGGAAGAAATAATGAAAGTTTTAAACCAATTAGTTTATTTTTTTTCTTAGCTCCTTTCTATCATTTAGATTTTTTTTTATCTCACATGAAGGATTGAATCCCCAAATTAAGTTTCTAGATGAATCATTTATTCCATGTCATTTTTAATCTTGTTTATGATTTATATACATTAATTATTGAAGTATTAACTTGCATTTGTAGTAAGGTTCTTGAGCTTTCATATATAATATTCTTGATGTGTATAATCATTAATAATTTTACAAAGAGAAATATATAATGATGAAATCTCTTGAGCTTGGGAGACATAATGTTCTCCACACATAAATCAAATAGTAGGTGAAACTAAATTATGTGTGCATTTACTAGTATGATCTACTTATATCATAGGAACACACCATCTATGCCAAATAGTACCACTTTAATGGATCATATTTTAAAAAATTATTTAATATATACTCGTGGCCTTAGCTTTCCCATTACCTTGATTATAATATGTCATTGAATATTTTTGTACATGGAACCAATATAAAAAGAAATTCTCTTTACTTTAAATGATGTAGTGGTATTTACCACAATAAAGATGAGGCACTAAATCTATAAATATAATATTATTATAAAATTATAAATAAAAATAGTTGTACTGATTATTTTTATTCCTTTGACCTATTGCATTAAATAATTTATCATATAATTTTATGTCCTTGAATATATGTGATAATCTAAAACACAACCAAGATATAAAATGGTCATTGTGATGTATAGGGATGAAAAAATAAATATAGAATCAAAACCAAGAAAATAAGCAGATGCATGAATATGTAGACATACAAAATTTTGAAAGGGACTTAGTGATTACCATATAGATATGTTAGAAATATAGAATCAAATCCATGAAAGAAAACAAAGATGTGCAAACTTGGACATAAGAAATTTTTGAAAAGGACTTAAAAAGTGATTATCATATAGATATGCAAATGCACTTAATTGATGAAAGTGTAGTTGTGGTAGTGTCTAATCATGTCTTGGTCCTTTGTACATGAAAATAGTAGGTTGATTTAGAAAAAAAGATGGAGAACAAAAAGGGTCCACACATATCCAAGAATAAGAAATACTAACAAAAAGCAATAATAAAATACAATAATATATATTTTTTTAACATAAAAGAAATAATTATCTAAAAATTAACTTAAATAGTTCAAATTTAATTAAAAAATATTAAAATCCTCCATTATAAGAAGATTGTCCAAGTATTTAGAACTCACTTTTTGAAGAAATGAGGGTGACCATTTGGGAGCTTACTAATATGGTCAATGCCCAATTTGGTCTTTCAACCACAATGGAAGATCAAGAGAGGAAATGTATTTGGAGTATATTGTGTGCTCTTAACATAGAAGATGTAAAGGCCTAAAAGTAAAAAAATCAAAATTTTTAAAGGAATAAGAATAATTTTGTATCTATTATTATACCTATGTTTTGTCAACATTCAAGTCACATAAACCTTGTAAGTATTTGTATTAATTATTTTCCTAATGTTATTTATAATTATCCATAAGAGATTAAATTATTTCATCAATAGTGGTAAAAGAGCTCATGTCAAGACGAAGTTACAATTACCATTTGGAGATTGGAAAAATAACAAAATAACTAGGTGTCCTATTGAGAATCTTCTATTTTTAAGTTGTTGGACACATGTAAGGTATTGTAAGTGTAAGCATGACAATTATGATAGATGCAATAGGTTATCACAAGTCACTATGAGTGCATTTATAATCAATGATTTTTGTATTGGTCAAGTTTGGTAAGATTCCTTATGATAGTTGTGTACAATAAGAAAAGGTAAGCAAGGTAAATTGCTCCTCCTTTCTCTACTGTAGAATTGGAAGGAAGATAGCCCAATAGACTCAAGTAGGACCTAAGCATTGAATGAGTCAATGATCCTTTGAAATAATGAATTGATTGAGATGATTTAGAGGAAAATGATATGATGATGTAGAATAAAAGTCTAAATAAGTAAATATAAGTTGTAGTTTCAAGAAAATACAAACTAACATAAATAAATAGAAAGTTGCAATTGCCTAAAATGGAGACTTGAAAACTATACTAGTGTAAAAGTACAAAGCCATGTCATAGTATCCAAGACAACCGACGAGTTCTGACCGAAGGTACTTTTGGCTGAACATCATTCGTCTAGACAGTGTATGGTTGAACATGCATGACACATACACGTCTCCATGTGGCATATAGGTTTTGACCGAAATAGGTTTGTCTGAACAAGAAAATTGAATAAATATAAGTCTAATATGTTTAATCAATGGAGAATTGGTGCATATATATACAAGGTGGTTCGACTGAACTTGGTACGACAAAAACTACTTATGTGGCATCCCATGTGGTAGTCAAATAAGTAAAATTTGTAGAATTACAAAATTTCTCACTTATGCAACTAATTTCTCCATCAAACATAAACTTTATTTTAAAAATAAAAATACCCTTGAATCGTAGAGCTCAAAGTCAAGATTATTGTCATATAAGTTTTATAGTATTTTCATTAGATCTAATATATTCTAATTTTAAAATACCACAAGTAGGTATTTTAACATTCGAGAAGGCACACCATTTGAAAAATAGCGACAAGAGGAAAGGGAGGTCAAGGGTTTTCAAACCTTGGTATCTTTGCGTGCGAATGAGCCGAGGATGGAGAGAGTGATGAGCCGCTTGATGTGTGGTTGGCCCTGGGTACACCACCCCTTCTTTTTGCATTTTGGGGAGGTTTTATGGTGTTGAGGCTGGAGCTTATGATCAAGTTTTCTTTGGCTTCTATTTGCGGCAGAAGGTTGCTCTTTCTCAGAACAACCTCTTTCTCTAGTTCTGTGTGTCTTTGGAGATTTCAGAGAAGAGGCTTGGTGGGTTTTGAGATCGATGGCTTCCCTTGTCTTGGCTTGGAGGGGGATGGAGATTGCTCCTTGTTCTTCCCTTCTTGTATTTGGGTTTTTTTGGGTGTGTCCTTCTGGAGGGGAAATGAAGCTGGTAAAGATATTTCAAGTTGCCTCCATTTGGGTTTTTTTTCTTTCATGGTTTACCTCCTCGATGCTTCTCTTTGGAAGGTTTTTGATTCATAAGACACATAGGCTAAGAGGGTTTTGATTCTTAGTAAATTTGACATGGGATATGTAGGTAAGAAGGCTATCAAGGTTTAGGTCAATATAGACAAGTTGATAGAAGCCCTATTGGTAGATAATCATTTGTTAGTTGTGGATTTCTTAATGGATCTATGTTCACAATCAATGAAAAAAAATTCTAGAGACTCCACTTTGATGACTTATACATAGATCATGGATCATGCATAAGTATCCCATTTTTATGTCTGAAGGGGTTTTCTTACCAAAATACTTCAAATTGGTTTTCCCTTTGTAAGGTAGAATATGATGCTTTGTTCATAAGAATAGAAATGAATATACAATAAAACTTTAAAAAGTTATCAATTTACGAAGATTCTCAACTTGTGATCAAACAAGTAAAAAATGAATATCAAATTAAAGACAATAAGCTCATCTCGTATAAATGGATACTAAATAGCTTCATGCAATAAGTTTCACATATCCTATTTAAATCTAGGTTCCTTGTGCCTAAGAAATAATGTAGCAAATGCCATAGCCATCATTGGATCATTAATAGACATTCCAGATCATAATAAAAAATGTGAATTTTATAAATAAACAACTCTTAATACCTCTATATGATGTCCTCAATATAGAGCTTATGTACAAGATTGGCAATCAAATTCCTTAGCACCATGTTACATATATCTATCTAAATAATCATATCTTCTACCTTATCTATCTCATTACCAATGTCGACCCTTTATCCAATGCTTGACTTGTTTCACCCTCCTTACTCTATCAACAAGACTATGATGGTTTTTTATTGATACGTTGACCCACATAAAAGGTAATACCAGACTTCAAGAGGTCCATAACAATATTTGTGACACTCACACCCACAATGGTCCTAATAATGAAACTTTAAAAGATAATTGTATTATTCATCCATCATACAATAGAGATCTTGGCTACAAGAGTCAACATCCATCTTCCAAGGATCATAATTTATGCTTGAATCCCTGAAGTAAAGGAAGATTCACTGGGCCTGACGGCTCTACGCCGCACCTCGTGTGGCGGCGATATTATCACACGTGTCTTTCATATCAAAGTCAAACAACCAGGCCTTCTCTATAACACCCCCAAAAAATCCTCCCCACAAACCATCGAAAGCAATTTCTGCATCTCTCTCTACTGCAGTTTTTGCCATTGATCACAAAACCAAATTATAATTGTAAAACAAAACCAAGTTTTTTCATCTATCACAAAAATGGGGTTTCTGAAGGCAGCTGTGAAGATGGTTTTAGTGCTGTCGGCAATGGCGGCTCTGGTTTCGGCGGGAAACAGTCGTGAGAGTCGATTTCTGTTAACTGCCGCGAATTCGAAAGCAGTGGACTGTTCTTACAATCTGTATGTCTGTCTGACGAAGAGCCAAGAAATGTGTCGACGTAATGACCGACGTGAATAACTGCGGGAAATGCCAGAACAAATGCAAGTACCGTTCCGTTTGCTGTAACGGGAAATGCACAGACATCGGCAGCGATCGATTGAACTGCAGGAAGTGCGGCGCCACCTGCAAGAAGGGGTCGTACTGCTCTTACGCCATGTGTTCTTATGCTTAACCGAACTAACTTTTCAACATCGGAAAGAGACTGAATTAAATCCATTAAGTTTGATAAGAAAATGGAGAGGACCTGGTGTGGAAAAATGATACGCCGTGCCATAGGAGACAGAAATTCCTCACCGATGATGTAACGAATGTATCGCCTGCATATATCACACTCTGTGTTGAAATAGTCCCCCAGATCATTGTCATTAATTTGATCTGTAAAAGGCCTTTCCCCATCCGCAAGAAGCAGGGGAACCCTCAAATTAAACGGCCTGTACTCCATCTGCCTTCGCCAACACACCAGAAGAGCATTTTCTTGGTTGATGCCAATTGCCCGTTTGCCTGAGATGCTCCTGCATCATAGATTAGTTAATAGAAGCACTATTTATAGGACAATCATTTGCTAGTTATGCATTTCTTGATGAATCTTTATTCACAATCAATGAATAAATATCTAGGAAAGTTTGCATTGATGGAGTTTATAGAGGTCACAGATCATGTGCATTAAGTATCCTATTTTTCATGTCTCAAGGGGTTTTCGTACCAAAATATATAATAGAACATTCAGTAGTTATAACTTTATGGAGATTCTTAACTTGTGATCAAATAAGTGAATAATGACTATCAAACTAAAGACAATGATCTTTCATCATCTACAAATAAATAGATTCATACTTCTAGTTTAAAACTAGGTTCCTCATGACTAAAAAATAATGTAGTGAATGGCATAGAAATAATTGGATTTATTACTAGATATTTTGAATCATAGTCAACAATAAGAATTGTATTTAAAAATCTTTTAATAATTGTATATTAATATCCTTGATATAGAGCTTATCTACAAAATTTTTGGTCTCAAAACTCCTGGTACCATGATACATACACCTATCTACACAATCAAATCCTCTACATAATTGTCACAACCCATTTTAAATTTAAATTGTAGATTCCCTAAATTTCAAGATTTAGTTACAATAAGCTAGGAAAAGTATATAATTATATCCTTAACATTTCAGATGAGCTGGAGAGGAATGGTTATTTCACTTCAATAACAATAATGGAAGGAAATAGAAAAAGTTATGGACTATCTGTTCATCTCTGAGATGGGCTCTAAAAGGGAAGGAAAACTTCAAGAAGAACTTCCTTGCATTCTATAATTGCAGCATGGATAATTTTGTTTTAAAAAAAGACGTGGAGAGAAAATGGTTCATTGGATCCAAAAGAAAGGAGAGAAAAAAATTGACACTTCTGAAATAGCAGCTGGGCACACAAGGAGGCATATTTAAGTAGTTTGGTATTTTGGAAATGGTTGTATATCGTAGGAAAAATTTACCATAAATCTTTGACCTTTCATTGTTATGGTTTGTGTTCCTGAAGATCAGACATAACATGAAAAGTACTTAGTCTAATATTTTAGTAGAAGAAATGATCTTTTAGTGTTGTCTTTGGAACCGATTCTTGTATTCTCCCTGTATGGCATGTCAAGAACCCTTTTGGGTAATCAGTTTGGAACTGCAGATGCCATGTTGTGGAGGCATCAGATTTTGGTTTGGTTTATTTGCTAATCCTGAGTTGAGTTGTACATATCCACCTCTGTGCTGGAGTAGCCTGTGTATGTTCCATAGTGGGGTGTAACTATTTGATAGATTAAACACCGTATTATATAACGCTGAGATAGAAATCATGTAGCCGATTCTTTCCTTTAAATGTCTCATCTTTAATAATTTTCAGTGTGAACCCAAAAAAATGGTTGAGAATTTAGATGTCGTAATCTATTGTTAATGTTTTTGATATGTCTATAATTTCTTTTACTATTAGAAACTTAATTTTATGCACCATTTCGATTTCATTTTGAATCCTTCTTTTTCTTTGGAAAGCATTCGAAATGAGAGGAGCTGAATTTGAAACTCATGAAGTTTAAAATGGGCACTTTTTGCGGGACGCTTTGGGGTGGGGATGGGTGCAAGCTCACTTCTGTGATCCTACCACAACCTCCTCTGCTAGCCACATGGCTCATTGGGATCGCAATCCGATCTTCAAAAGAAGTATGATGTGGCCTATGGACACAAGACTTCCCGTTAAGGGACATTATTACTTAAAATGGGTTCTGTGCAATAGTAAATCTACGGAGTTTTTCAAAAGATATGGTGCGGATTTTTTTGATAACATTTATGGGTTATCGTGTACCTCTCATTTTAACCCTGCTAACATCCACGGCTAGGCTTTGCATTTCCCTAGACAATCAAGGCCTTAATTATTCTTTATGGCTTGAAATGACTACTAATCTCTTGGTTGCTTTTCTTCTTGACATTCACAACTTTTGCACAGTGATTTTTTTGAGAGCCGAGTCTAGTGTGAAAAATCTTGCCCTTGGTCTTCTAGTGTCTGGGTTTTTCAATTGGCAGCTTGGGGGGAAGAATATGGGTGGTGACAAGAAAATAATTGAGCCTGACAGGATTGAGGAGGAATTCTCCTCGGATCCCATGGTGATGTATTTTTGTAAGGAGGGCGGTGCTCTGTCTTTTATGGAATGCCTCCAGGGCCACGATGAAATGATCACTAGACAGGTTGCCAAAACTTGGAATGAAAGGCAGGTCACCATTAACGGCATAACCTTCCAAATCAATGAGGAAGTTATTAGCCAGGCCACGGGAATGCCGATGACAGGAAGGAAATGGAAAAAAACTACTAAGACTCAGGCGAAGTTGGAGTTCGCACAATTTTTCAAAGATGAGCCAACCCCCTCTTTGCTTAATGGTGGCTACAGTATCTTCGAGCTCCCAGAGTTCTGGCCCAAGATGTGCAAAATGGTGATGAAATACTTCACCTTGGAGGGTCGGTTCGGTACATTTTTTAACTATCACCTCCCCTTTCTTAACCATTTCAGGCACAAGTTGTTAATCTCCTTTCCTTTTTTACCTTCTGCATTCTTTAGAAGCTAACATTAAGTCTGTGAATGAGACCATCTCACTGGGTAAAACCCCTGTCTATCTTCACCAGGGCCTTATCCTTCACCTGTACAATTTTCATCGTACCCTCTGCTCCCCGCTGCCTTTGCAGGTCTCCCACCCCACACTCCAACCCCTCTCACCTTCGGTGTCTCTCAACCAGGGTTTTCCCACCCCTGCTAATAGCCCCAAGTCTTTTGAAACTCATCACACTCCTAGCTCCTAGAAGCACACTCGGGACCCTGATGATAGCTCTCCACCCCCTTCCAAAAAGCCCAAAAAGATCATTATTAATCTGGATGGCCCCCAAATCTCTGGGTCCTGTCGATCCACCAGCCTTGCTAAAGAGCAGGGAAAAAGAGCCATTAGAGAACACATGAGTTAGGAGGATGTGTCTACTCAAGAGGATGTTTTCGTTGGCTCTCCCAGCAAAGAGGGATCTGGCAACGAGATGGAACATGTGGAAATCCAAATCACTGTGGCTGAGGAGGTTATGAAGGAGAAAGACCCCATCAACCAAACCAATATGAAAGAGGATGTGGTGAAGGAGAAAGACTCCAACATGGACAAAGTGCATACTGGAAGCGGCCTGGTGGGCAGAATTATGCACCAGTTCGCTTCTCTAGGGAATTCGGTGAATAAGCTATCCTGGGACCTGGATGCTACAAACAAACGATTGATGGATGTCAGCAAATTTGTGCTTAAGGTTATGCATGCATCCACTACTACCCTTTGCCTCCTCAACTAGAATGCCTTGGAGGACAAGGATGTTGTTAAGGACAACCAGGAACTCTTCAACTTCCTGCATGAGGAGTGGATGGACCTCCTGCTGTTGAAGTGCTTATGGAATGGAAAATAGCTCGAACGTTGTCTATGAATGGGAGGGGGGAGAATGCTATTGTCTCCTCACCTCCCTTTTGGTTAGTCTTTGCTTATTTTAATTTGTGCAAAACTATGATCTCAGTTTTTAGCCCTGTGTGGCACCTGGTCTAGTGTATGTTAAACATTCTTAATACTCTTCCGTGGTTGTGGGATACTCTACGATGTTTCTTTTTTGTTTTTGATTGTGGTAGATGTTCTTTCATATTACTGCTCTCTACGTTGAATTAATGTTCTGTTAATTCCCATAGTTTGCCTTTTGTTCCATGGGTCAGCACCCTTTTGCTGCTGCTTAATTCAAAAACAACAAAGTCCTAAGAATTTCTTACACACTGAAGGTAATTCTCCATGACAATCAAAGTTTTTGAATTGCACAAAGTGGTAATATCAAATTGAGCTTTTTGTAAAAACTAAAGTTTAGAGCTCATGAGTAATGAGTGCTCTATGAAACTATCTGGAATTGCAAAGTGATATACAATTAGATACCTTAGAAAATGTTGGGGATTCCTTAAGTTCTTTATAATCTCTTGAGTTTTAGTATGTGATCAACAACCAATGAAAATGAAAATTTACTTCACTTTAAATGTTGAAATTTGAGAAATTCATTTATGATGATGATAAAAGTTGTGAATATTGACACATTGATTCATTGAAGAAATTATGTAGAATTTATTGAACATAGAAGAATTATTTTTGATAGGGATACTTGGACTTATAATTTTCAAACATATGTGTGTTCTCACTTATGTATGAACGTGTAATTTGTGAATGAATGATATTGCTTAGATAGATGCTTATGTACAACTAAGTACCTTTATTGATATATGGTTTCACCTGAATATGGCCAATATGGGTGATCTTGTAGAATATGTATTAAATTGCATATAAGAAGCATATCTCGCATAAAGTGATGTTTGTTATATTAATACATGAATTACTATAACTTTGTGTTCTCTATGTAATGACCCAATCACGCTATTGTTTTTCCATATGTATGAAATGGAATCAGAACATCATAACAATAGGAAAAGGGTTATTTTTTCCCTATTGTTTCATTTATGATATATATATATATATATATATATATATATATATATATATATATATATATATATATATATATATAGTGCTTTACAAATTCCATTACTCCTGTCAATTTGCTTGTTTAGATTGCCTCAAGTTGGGCCGAGTATCTTTCATGTCAGGTTAGATTTTGAGAAAGCGTAATTGCTTCATAGTAGGGTGGAAACGCACTCCTACAATATTCTCACCCTTGATGTTTTGTGTGGAACAGGTGTTTGGAGCTCCAAGCAAGAAGGTCTTCATGTTACAGTATTATTATTCTTATTATTTTTTCAAGTTGTAACTGACTAGTTGTCTATGGTAATGAATTTTGCAAACTCAAGTTATTCTCTTAAGTTATTGTTAATATTGCATTTCGACGGATTGGTCGAAGCCTCTTTTTGGATGTTGTTGTATTCGACATGTTGGTCAAAACTGTTAATGATTTTGATGTATTATCTCATGTCGGTTTATAGAAGGTGCATTTGACAGTTTGGTTGATACCTCTTCTTTGTTATGGTTTCATGTGTACCTTTCTATATTAAAAAAGTTGGTCGAACCCTGTACCTTTTTCATAATAATTAATTGGAAATTAATTTTGTCTTGTTGATAAATAGAATCTACATTCGACTGAGTTGACCGACTCCATTGTCTTTTATATGAATTGCTGATGTAGCTTTTGTGTCAAAAGATCAATCTTTACAATAATCTACCTCATAACTAGTGTTGATTCTTCATCCAATGTATTTCATATTTCACCCTCCCTGAAGATGCATTCTATCAGCAATACTATGATGGTTTTCTATTGATACGTTAAGCCACATAAAGGTAATACCACACCTCAAGAGGTCCATAACAATTTTTGTGACACTCATACCAGCATAATGGTCCTAATAATGAAACTTAAATAATTGTATTATTGATCTATCATGGAAATGATGAAATGGTGCATAACTTGTCAATGAAATAAAAACTTGATTCATGCACGCTCATAAGAACTACAGCCCATTACAACTCCTTGGCCTTTCATCCAATGGTCATAATTTATGCTTGAATCCCTGAAGTATAGGAAGATTCACTGGGCCTGACGGCTTTACGCTGCACGTCGTGCGGAGGCGATATTATCACACGTGTCCTTCATATCAAAGTCAAACAACCAGGCCTTCCCTATAAGACAAAATAATTCCTCTCCACAAACCATCCAAGGCAATTTCTGCATCTCTCTTCATTGCAGTTTTTGCCATTCATCACCAAAGGAAAAACCAATTTTTTCAAGTATCACAAAAATGGGGCTTCTGAAGGCAGCTCTGACGATGGTTTTAGTGTTGTTCGCAATGGCGGCTCTGGTGTCGACCGGAAACAGTCGTGAGAGTCGATTTCTGTTAACTGCCGCGAATTCGAAAGCAGTGGACTGTTCTTACAATCCGTATGTCTGTCTTACGAAGAGCCTGAAGCCTGCGGGTCCTAATTGTTGTGCCAAGAAATGTGTCGACGTAATGACCGACGTGAATAACTGCGGGAAATGCAAGAACAGATGCAAGTACCGTTCCGTTTGCTGTAACGGCAAATGCACAGACATCGGCAGCGATCGATTGAACTGCGGAAAGTGCGGCGCCGCCTGCAAGAAGGGCTCTTTCTGCTCCTACGCCATGTGTTCTTATGCTTAACTATTTCTCAGTTCTGCTACGACTACATAAATAAAGGAATTCATCTACTACTGTAATAAATCCCACTTTTCTCCACAAAATGTGAGTGACTCTTGAATTAATAATAAAGAAAGCAGTTTATGACCGTTTACGAGTACTTTTATGTTTATTTGTTTCGAGATTAATGAATAGAAGAAAACAAATGTATGGTCGCGACTCTCTAATGACATTTCATTGCATTTATTTATATCGGGAGGGAATCAATTAATGCATTGCATTGTAGTACATTTTTCTATCTTTTTCATTGCATTTTATAAACGAAGAGATGGCAGATCAAATGTGGAGGAAGTGGGGAAGAGAATTTGGCGTAGAGATAGCTATGCCTCCGACTAAGTTATAAGCATCTCTAAAACCATCACCAAACGGTAATGGCAGTCCTTTACTTGTAATTCTAACGAGAAAGTAAATTGCAATCTCCAGTGTGTGCATCGACAAAACAGCGTGGACGTTCGATCCGTAATTGAAAAGCAAAGAGAAAGTGAAAGTGATTACCAAAGTAAATATAAGTAATATAGCGGTTTTCGTCCACCCTCTAAAGCCATTAGACTTGGGCAGAAGGGTCGTTTCCCTGTCAGAGGAAGACTCATTTTGAAAAAGATTGTCACCAGCTTAGTTTATTTGCTGAGATAAAAACCTGAAAATCCAGTGTGTGACCAAGCCTGTTTACGAAGTCTTCTTTCCATATATTTGTGATTGGTCTGCTTTTTTATATGGTCTCTTTTGGTTGAGGAATTAGAATTTGATTCAAAATCTGATTATTTTAAAATAAGGTTTTGAAATTTTGATTTTGTGTATTCAGAAGATAGTTTGGACCTTGCTTGATTCGGAAGATCACTGAGACAATCCATCTTTTGTGTTTGGTTGCCATTTTGAAAATTGGAATTAAAACTTAGAAATTCCTATTTCTGTGTTTGGTTCTACAATTTCAAATTGGAATTGAAATTACATTATCCATTTCTATGTTTGGTTCTACATTTTGAATTGGAATTAGAATTTGACAAGAAAAAATTTAAGTTTTTAAAATTATTATACAATATTTTAATTTAATATTTTATTTATTTTGTCCATTTTTTAATTTATATTTTTTTATTAATTTATATTTTTATATAGTAAATCACAAACAAAATTTAATTTTTTTTTCAATATTGTGAATAGTAAACTTAACTTTTTAAATAATTTTATACATTATCATAAACAATATTATAACAAGAAAATAATCATTGCATTGTTCGATATCACATCAAAATCAAAATAAGTCTTATAGTCCACATATATATCTATTTCTGCATAATGACCCAACAAAGTAGTGCGATTATTGCACAAAGAAAACATCGTAGAAACATGACATCAACTTTATAGGTAACCTTTGCTTTTGACATTGATGTACTCTGGGTGACAATAGCTGTCTTGAGCGCCATGCAAGACTTGCACTCATCATCCACAATAGGTATATGTGTAGAAGGTGCAGAGGATGTAGACAATGATGGGGTGTCATCAGCCCACCGAAAGTAGTCACCTCCACCATAATCCTACAATATAAATCTGAGTTAGTAGTGCTATAATGACTAATATTTATTCTTTGTAAATGTTTAAATATTGTGCAATTAACCACCTTTTTCTTATTCATGCAAGTCCAAAATTTACGCACTGGATTAGTGTCTGTGTGTGACGTCCTCAACACGCAGTGCACTCCATCACCACAGTCACACATAGGGACCTTTATCATAGCCATCACCATTGTATGAAACAAATTTTTGTTCATTCATACTATTTTTGTCCATTCATATAACAACATGACTATTTTCTATCAGTACAAAATGAAAAAGTTTCAGTTATGTTGATATTACAAATTTATACAAAAAATATAATGAAACATCTATAGCATCAGATAGAAGATGGGGAATAACAATATTCATGAACTGAATGGTGGTGTGAAAATACACCATTAAATAAGAAAATGCAAGGAAATACACACTCTACACCCTTATGCCCCACATTCGACGAACAACCATCTCATATCCCACTCATTATTCCCATTATTGTCTGTATTGTTAGATGGTCAATCCTGCATCTACAAACTAAACATGATAGAAAAACTAAAATTTGTTTATTTTTAAACGGAATACACCAAGGAGTACGATCATAAATATTGACCGTTTACAAACATGAACAGTAAACAATCATCAGATAGCTCATTTTTTTATCACCATATGTGGATATTTTTGGCATCAATGTTTGAAATAGCTTTTGGATTCGATTATGTAGATATTTTTGGCATCGACATTTTGGATCACACTCTGTGATCCATCATCAGGATGAAAGAGAGAAAAATGATTGCAATAGAGTAAAATGATGGAATTTTCTTTCAATCCTTTTGCTCTCTTTCATCCTGATGAAGGATCACAGAGTGTGATCAGAAACGTTGATGCCAAAAATATCTACAAAATCAAATCCAGAAGCTATTTCAAACATTTTTAATGCCAGCATATGTATAGTCTCCCTTTATCATCATATGTGTATTCTCAGAACTATCTATTTATGTTTTTGTACCTATCACGTGGTTTTGAAAAATGAATGAAATATCAAAAGAAATTCAAGATGAAATAGAGCATTAAACAAAGTAGAATTATTCCACTAAATTTTGTAATGCAACCATAATAACAAGATGGTTACATATAATATGGGACAAAATCATGAACAATACAGTCATCTACGAAAATACATTTATATCACCATCTCTTCTGAAGAACTAGAAATGGACAGTTCTGAGACTACACATTGACAATGCATTAAATTAAGCATTCATCATGTGGTACTCCTTTGTGTATTGGTCTCTAATATGTTAAAAGAAACAAGACAAGATATATACTACTAAATATGTATTCCACTAAATATGTAAAGATGCTATTATACAAGATGTTATTATTCCACTATCATTGTATCTTGCACATGGTGCTTGTAAAACAACAATATTTTGTTTGGCCCTTAGACATGTCCGTTGCACTTCAAGACCATTCTCATTGTTGAAGAACCTTTCTTTTCCTCTTCCATCATACACAAATCCACTGTTATATCACTGCCAAAAGTGGCCTCATATTCTATCATTTAAATGTTTGCTTGTAATGTAGTATGATTCTTTTCCTCTACTTTGTTTATAGAATGATAAATGAATCCTAACCCTTCAAATGCCAAATATAATTTGTAATTTTAGCTGCTATGTGTTTCAAAAAATATGTACATTAATCTCATTATCATATAGAATAAATGCTTCAATAAAATGAGCTCCAAAATCAGCTACAATCATTGGAAAAAAGGAATGCATGGTTTGTCTCATTTGAATGGTCTCCTTTCATTGTATAAAGCTGATTTTGTAGTGGAATATTTTTCTATTATTTGTGTCATTTAGAGATTCTCTCAAACCTTCCCTTTGAGGTATCAATGTTGGAAAGTGCAAGACTAGATGGTTTGTTAAAAAAGTTAGATACTATAGGTTTCCCACTCCTATACTTTTTCTTAGGGTTTCTTTACCTTTGTTTGAATGGCCCCTATGCTGATTTCTAATGAACATCAACTGTGTGTCTTTGTTTGCTAATGTTTGTGGCATGTAGAGATTCTCTCAAACCTACTCATTGAAGTATCAATGTTGGAAAGTGCAAGACTAGATGGTCTGTTAAATAAGTTAGATGCTTGTGGAGTCTACACAACATAAACACCGTGGGTAAGATACTGTGGATGAGATATTATATTTGTATTGCTGTAAAGTTCATATAAATAGTCAACGGGTTATAGTGGTATTATCAAAGTGTTAAGATTCATAACAATGCATACAATACAGGACCTAGACCATGTATTAGGTGTAATAGGTTTCCAAGCATCAAGGGGTTTTCTAATGAAGTTATTAGTCTTATAGGCCTAAAGCGTAATCTAAATATCAGTTGAAGGCAAAGTTAATAGAATAGTTAAAGGATCTGTTTATGGAGTTTATAATGAAAACCCTATTACATGTATCTTGGTAAGATGATTTTATGGGATAGTCTGAGAGAAGTGTGCATTATGAATATAATGATTTGGTGTTTCATTCAGTTTATGGTGAAACTACCAGCATACTTCCCTAGTATTAGAGGACATCCAAGCCCAGTGCCCAAAACTTTTAAGGGAACGAAAACCTAAAAAGCACTAAATGTTATTCTAGAGCTTTCCTCATTTTTACATGATTTCACATTCCCACTTGCCATTATCCCATCACTTGTCAGCTTAAGTTCTCATAATTTCTCTCAAGTGCCTATAATTATCTTGTTGTTATGAGGAAAATCTCTTCAATATATTATGTATCATCAACTGAGAGAAAAAGGGAAGACTATTTATGACTTTGTAAGGGGCCAAATCTCTTTCTTGTAGTGCATCTCAAATCAACTGAAAATTTGATTCACTTAGAGTTAGATAGCTATCACTTAGATGGAGGCTAGGAGCTACTCGTAAGGCTTGGAAGGCAATGGAGCTAGTGGCATGTGAGTGATGGTTTGTCACTATCCACCTGCACAGTAGGTTGTATGGACTATGGGGGAGTCTTATTAGAAGATGAACAAGAATATAGAAGAGCTCACACTTGCTCCCTTGTAATTGTTATTGCATCTCTTTCCACTATCAATGTTGGAGGCACAATTGTGTTAGTCCAGCATGAAGGGATTATAGAGAGTTGATGGTTGTTAGTTAGTGACTACCTGGCTCATTGAAATAATGATAAATAAGTTAATAACATCTTTCTCAATGAGTACCAATGCACTTGGTTGGGGTGGATAGCGAAGCCTTATCTATGTTGTTAGGATTACATTGCACCTTAGCCTCTGAACCATGACTGATGCTAAAATGCAGAGGAAATGCCATGATTATCAAACAACACAACAAAGGTATTATTCCTTAATTGTTGATAATGAAATCATTTCATGCACCTAAGTATTATTACTAGTGCTTATTTGAGAAAATCTACATGGATCCTTTCAGGACTCCATAAGCAGTAGGAAGGTAGTTTTCTAATGGTTTGAAAAGAGGATTTGTGATCAGGCTAGGTTCTATTATCCTTAATTATCTCCTAGCACCGTTATGAAGCATTTTAGTCTCTTTGAATCTAGGATTTCTGATTGATGATTTTATTTGGACAACATATGTTCTACAGTAATTAAATTTTAGTATTATCAAAGTTTCAGATTTCAAAATGTTAGGCTTCATTTCAGATTTGCATTGATAATTATCCACCCTCTATAGCTTTTTAGGGGTTTTTAGCAGTCTTTCCCTTGTTAAGTTTTTTTCTTAACAGGTTCAATAGTATCAGATATGAATACTGTATTTGAGTCCATTGTCTCTGAATCCACTACCATACTATTAGGATTGATGATATTACAGAAAAAAATTTGGTAGTCATGAAGGCTAGTCATTACAGTCTTACTAGAGGAAGTGGAACAATTCTCTTGAGAATAAAAACCAAATTAGTGTTGGCCAAAGAAAAAGGAATAGAACATATATAAGTCCTTTCAGGCTCTTTACTGATTTAATAATTTTACCCACTCTAATTGTAGAACATACAATAAAAAATGGACCACATACCATTTGATTCCAAGCCCATTTGAAATACAAGTCGCAGCTAAAATTGAAAAATGGCCCACGCGTCATCAAATCCCAAACCCTTTTGCAAGGCAGTTTGCATCTAACTTCTTTTTCAAACAAGGAAGTTGGTCAACAATTCTGAAGATTGAAAACAAATTCAAATGTGTAGTTGAGATGTCCCAACTACAATACAAATACTGTCATGATTTCAAAGATACCCTGTTCGTTATTGCAAAGAAATGAATAAATGACATCATAACTACCTGATTTCAAAGATAGCATGTTCGTTATTGCAAAGAAAGGAAGAAATGAAATCAAAACTACCTGATTCTGCAGAGAATGCGAGCGTGAGAATGGTGATGAAACCCTATTTGTTATTGCTAGAGAACATGAGCGCGAGAACGATGATGAAACCCTATTCTTTATTGTAGGACAACACATGAAAATGAGGAAACCCTATTTCAAAACCCCAAAATGAATGCAAGAAGATCACGAACTCGACGACCAAATTAAATGGGGTTCACAATTTTCCAAAACCAGAATATGATTTCAAATTCCACATATTGGGTGGGAAGATAGTGCCACCCATTTTGGTGGTATCTAGAATTTCTCTTTAGCATCTCAAACGATGGATTTGGTGAAAAAGCAGAAGTTCTGCACCCAATTCCACATCAATTCCTGCAACCAAATGGTTATAAAATATAGTCAGCAATTATATGGCATATAGATAAATTTTTTTTTAATGTTTTATATTATCACCTCTCTTTCAATAGTACAATTTCTTTATCATTAGAATGTCATTATAATGTCTTTGTATAATTGTTAATTTTCATATTCCCTTCTTGTTAGAGTAAAGTATTAATTTTATTAATTAACTTTACTTCTTTCTTAAGATGTCAACCTTTTATTTTTAGTTGTTTATATTTAAACACACATGCACTAGTTGATTTAAACTTATGTACTTGTTGTTTTAAATATAAACTTGCATGCATTAGTCTTGTAATAATTTAACTAATTATTACACGCACTTCTGCTTTTTAGGTTTGCCTTTCAAGGTTTTTGATCTCTTTTATAAGGATGATCCATTGTACATTCAATTCATTCATTAATTGAGATATTTTCTTCATTTTTTGAGTCAAACCCTTACCCTCTTCTTGTCTCTACTTCCTTGTAATAGGTTTTTTTGGGTTTTGTGGATTTGTATTTCTCAAATCCTACATGGTATCAGAGCCTAATCTGCTACGTCTTGTTCTTGTTTGAAGGATTCAGAGATTAGAAATTTATCTGTTTCAGATTAGGGTGTTTTTTTTCATTGAAATTAGGGGGTCCCTAAAATTTGGTGCACTTTGAGCTCAAATGGACCTCACTGTTAAGCTCATAGTGCCCAAAAACCCCTATTTTGATATAAAACACATCAAATTTGGAGAACTTTGCATTTTGGGGCATTTTTTTGGTACTAGATAGCTTAGCACGCTTCCCAAGATAGAATTTGTACGGACTGACATACTTCCTGAGGTAGAATTTTCTATTTTGACACACAAATCAAGGCAAAAATTTTACTACCTGACATGCAAATCAAGACAAAAAAATTAGTATGCAAATTGAGGCAAAAAAATTTGAAAGGCTTGACACGAATCCTGAGGCACGCATGCGATTTTGAATTTTTTTTTTTGGGCGGTGACAGTCATTTGGCTGTCAAATTTAAGCCCATAATTTGATGACGCTAGCATGCATCATCCTCATTTGCCCCATTTTTGGGCTCTCTAGTGCTTCAGTTGGTATTTTGCTCATAACTTGAGCATTCCGGGGGGGCTAATTTGCTCAAATTAGCTCTATTTTTCAATCCAGAAGAAGTGACGGAAAGCTCTTCTTGAGCACCATCTAGATTTATACCTATTTTCCTTAGAATTTTTTCAAGGTACACAAGATTTAGATCTAAATCTTTTTTTAATCTTCTCTTGATAAAGTATATCATTCTAGGCTTAAGGGTTCGCTATTTGGCTTGTGGGGGGTGTTATTTTCTTGTTTCTATCAGTTAAATCAGATATTTATCAAAATAAAACCCCTTATAAAAAATATGGCCAAGACCTCTTCTTGTCTAGAACTTCTGACCCCACATAATTATCACACATGGAAAACCCTGATGACATAGCTTCTTCGTTCAAAAGGGCTCTGGTCTTGTCTAGATGCAGTGCAGCCAGTATTACAGAGGCCCTTTGAGATCATGCAGCATCGAAACAAGATGGGTGAGGCTATGGGGTTAATTGCTTTACAGGTATCAGACAACTTGTAATTTCATCTTGATGGGTGCAATACCCCTCTAGCTATGTGGACCAAGCTTAACACCTTGTTTGGTACAGTGAATGAGTTCAGAGCACTTCAAAATGAGGGAGAGCTTACCTCTCTTGTACCTGATTCTTTTCCCTCTATTGAGGACTTTCTGATGAAGTTCAAACATCAAAGATCTTTGTTACATGGATGCAAAAAGTAAAAGACTGATAAAGAGTGCATTTACCTGATTCTTTCTAAGCTTAGGGGAAACTTTTAGATCTTCTCTTCTACCTTTCATTCTACCATGGACGCTTTGGGACCTACATTCACCATGCCCACTTTTGAGGTGTTCTGTGATCATTTGACTAGAGAGCAGGCCAATCTTACTCAGTTGGACTCTCTAACAGGATCAAAGAACCAAGCATTAGTTGCTCAGCCATCCAAATGAAAGCAGAATTAGAAGTCGAAGCAGATACTAGATTCCTCTTCTCAACACTCTACTGGCCCACCATCTTCTTCTAAGAAGGAGAAACAAAAGACTGAGATACCTAAATGTTCCTATTATTAGAAGGGACCTCATGATGAGTCACATTATTTTCAGAAGAGATTTGATGGCTATGAGAAATCGATTGCTGATTTGCAAGCTCTTCTTCAGAAGAGCACTATTTCCTCTCCATCCTCTTCTACCTCATAGGGGTATGCTTTTTAGTCTTCTTCCACATCTTTGACATCTAGACAGGATTTTGGATAGGGTCATGCATTACAAGAATCCATTGCATCCCCTTCACAGGTCCCTTGGATACTGGATTCAGGTGCTTCTCACCATATGGCATCTTCTCAAGGGGTCTTCTCTACTATTGAGGCTTCTCCCATTCCTCATATTCTCATTGGGAATAACACTATCCTGATAGTCTATGGGAAAGGTTCAGTAGGCATTCAGGATGGCACATTCAATGATGTATTGTATGTTCCATCCCTGTCTGTAAACCTTCTCTCAATTTATCAGATTACACATAGTGGATCAGGGAAGATAATTGAGTTCACTGGAGATTTAGTCTTCATTCGGGATAGTGTGATAGGAGGCATTGTTGCTAAAGGGATAGTTGATCATTCCACTCATCTCTACACCTTCTCACACTTTGGTCCACCATCTCCATTGTCGGAGCACAACTCTCCTCTTTTGTGAGAACATCATGTGGTACAGTCAGGTCGCTTGAACCTTTGTATTGTTCCTGAGATCACTACTATGATTGCCACACCACATCTTGTTGAGGTCTTCTCTATTTAGCAGGATTCTTCTTCAGCACTACCTGACCCTCCAGCTCCATTCATCGAGCCATCGGGTGCACTTGTTGAGGATTCTACAGAGGAAATTAATCTCCTCTTTCATGACAGTGTCAACACACCTGTCACACCACCTACATTGGGGATTCCCTTTTAGGATCCTCGTGTTTACTCCTTTGAGCATCAGCTCGGCTTTCCAGTGACACCTCATCTTTCAAGGTTACCTCTTTAGTGTCCACCGACTTTCACTCCTTTGCATTGGAGTCACAGTGGTTTGTTCATTGATCTAGGGGTTCTTTCATTTTGGGGGGGCTTTGGAGCCTTGATCCTCTCTCACAGGGGGGTTGGTAGCACACATTGTACTTATGGCTTTGAGAGAGTCTCTTGAAGTTATTTTTTTTTCTTTCGCTTGCCTTTATATCTCTTTTTGGAGTAGGGTTTTTTCCCACTGAGTTTTCTCTATTTCTCCATTTTATAGAGATTTGGTTGTGTTGGGTACCTCATTAGGCCATGTTGCCGGGACCCATTTTTATGCTTTCAGCACTGTAGTTTCCTTTGCTTTCTTCTTGCATTATTTGTAGCTGCATTATTGCTCATCTTAAGGGGGGCGTTAGAGTAAAGTATTAATTTTATTAATTAACTTTACTCCTTTCTTAAGATGTCAACCTTTTATTTTTAGTTGTTTATATTTAAACACACATGCACTAGTTGATTTAAACTTATGCACATTTTGTTTTAAATATAAACTTGCATGCATTAGTCTTGTAATAATTTAACTAATTATTAAACACACTTCTACTTTTTAGGTTTTCCTTTCAAGGCTTTTGATCTCCTTTATAAGGATGATCCATTGTACATTCAATTCATTCATTAATTGAGATATTTTCTTCTTCATTTTTTGAGTCAAACCCTTGCCCTCTTCTTGTTTCTACTTTTTTGTAACAGGTTTTTGTATGTAGGTGATCTTTGGGTTTTGTGGATTTGTATTGCTCAAATCCTACACTTCCTTTTGTTACTCACCTCCACTTAGAGACATTTGTTTCTATAATCTCCTTGACTATTGAACTTGTGGAAATACTTGTTAAGTGTTATTCAATCATAAGAACATCAAATAATTACTATTCTTAATATAGAACTTGGTATTATGGTATTTGAATAATATTAGATTGAAATCGAGTCTCTTGTTTTGAAATATTTTTTATGTCAATGCCTTAAATTTAGTTATAATTATCATCTTGCTTCTTAATGATTATTAAAATTATCATCTCCCACATTCAAATTTTCAATATGTTAAGAAGACATCAAAAGACTTATTTAAACAAGATATTATTAATGTCTCATGTCTCTTGAAAAATAATAGGGAGTTGACTAATCTTGAAACTATATCATTTCATGTCCACATTCATATAATTGAGGATGATTTAATATTTAATTTTCCTAAATATAAAGGAAGCTAGGTGTTATATTATAATGTTGTGTTTATATTTTATATACATCATAGTTTTATTGTGGTTTTTAATGAGCCATGAGATAATAATGGTTTTGTATAATACTAAATTTTTGGGGAACAATGTTATAAAATAGTATAAAGAAAAATAAGCTTTCCTTAAGGACAATTTAGGATAACTCGATAAAATGCATACACAAATATAACTAATTTGTGTTGATTATTTATGAAAGTATTATTATTATTATAATAAATTATGTAAGTAATTAAATTTAAAAAAAGAAAAGAAACATGTCTAATAATTTCTTTCGAATTAGAATATTCCCTTGGCATTGTATGTGGATGAATCTAGTTGTTAGGGATTAAACCATGACCTTGAACTTAGATTGTACTCACAAATTTTTATGGTATGATCTATAAACTAATGTTCTTTACAATGATTAATTCCCCTTGACTTTGGTGACCAATAGATTGATAATATTTATGTATACCTTTTTATGGCTATCTATATTCATAAGTGGAAATTTTCTCCTAAGTAAACCCATAGATCATGTGTATAAATGATTAAAAAAAAATTATTTGAGACCAATCAAGTGTATAAATGCAAAAGATATTACTTAAAATTTTACACAATGAAAATGGAAATAAATGTATTGATTCCTTAAATAAAATAAGGAAATAGAAACATATCACAAATTAATGTGTTTGATTGGTTGCAAGTGGGAAGAATATATGTCTTTATCCCTCAACCATATGATCACACATCTCTAAATGTTTACCCTATTTGATTATTCATTGTAGCTATACATATCATCTATTATGATTTATATTGCTTTCATGTTTCAAGACTAGATCATTGTTGAGAATGTGCTCACAAAAATTAGACATAAAAAATAGATTTAATATAAGTGTATAATAATACAATCATGTTAGCATGCTAGGACATAATAGTAATTATTGTAAAAGAATTCATTATAGTATATTGCATGACCATTACATGATCGGAAAATCCGTATGCATGGTCATCAACAATTTAATAGCATTTTAAATTTATAATGTTAGCTAGGTCTTTCACTACTTTTACATCAAGACTATAAAGCCAAATGCAATAACTAAAATAGTAGTAGGTGAACCTATTATGTTTCCATTTACTAGTATGATATATTATAAGAACAAGCTATCTATGCCAATTAGTACTACTTTAATGGATCATATTTTGTAAGATTTGTTTAATATTTTACTAGTGGCCTTAGCTTGCCCATTACCTTGTGTATAATATGTCATTAATTTTTTTTAAGGTGAAAACAATATAAAAAAATCTTTTTTTAAAAATGATGCAATGTTATTTATCACAATAAATATGAGACACTAAATCTACAAATGCTACTATTATAAATAGCAACAGATATGTAGTGATTATTAATATTATTCATTTGACACATTGCATTAAATGATTTATTGTTCATAATTATATGTCCTTGAATATAGGTTGTGGTAATCTAAAACACAACTAAGAAAAAAAATGGTTATTGTGATTTATAGGGATGAAAAAAAATCTAGAATATGAAGAATCTTGCCAAGATTAGAAGAAGAAAAGAAAAGCATGAGAGAACAAGAGTGACTCAAAAAATTGATATGTTTAAGAGTACATGTAAATAAAAAGAGCCTTCATATGTTGGAAGGTTGGATACAACCATGATAATTGACAACCCCTCCGTAAGAGGAACACTTGTCATATCAAATGACAAGTGTAACTCAAGCCCATGACTAACATGATAAGGTGTCTCAACAATTTTAGATACACCACATGAGGTGAGAAAAAGTATAAACTAACCTAAGTAATCTTAATCTAAGATGAGTGTGAATAAGCCTAACTAGTAAGAGATAAATTCAAACTAGATAGATAATAAACATATTTACACTAATCGAATCAACACTAAGAAAATAAATAGATGTGTCTGAATGTGGACATGATAAAATTTTGAAAGGGAATTAGAAAGTGGTTACAATATAGATATGTCAAAAATATAGAATCAAAACCAAGAAATAAAAAAAAGGTGTGCAAACTTGGACATAAGAAATTTTTGAAAAGGACTTAAAAATTGATTAACACATAGATATGAAAATGCACTTTATTGATGAAAGTGCAATTGTGGTAGTGTCCAATCATGTTGTGGTCCTTTGTACATAAAAATAGTAGGTTGATTTAGAGAGTAAAACAACATTTCTTAGAAAAAAAATGTCTACACATATCTAAGAACAAGAAACACAAATGAAAAAAACAATAAAATGAAATAATATAAAAGGAAAATATTATCCAAAAAATAATTTAAATAATTAAAATTTAACTAAAAAATATTAAAAACCTCCATTAGAAGAAGATTGTCAGGATATTTAGAGCTCACATCTAGAAGAAATGGGGTGAATATTTGGGAGCTTACTAATATGGTCTATGCCTAATTTGGTCTTTGAACCATAATGGAAGATCAAGAGAGGAAGTAAATTTAGAGTATGTCGTGTGCTCTTAACCTATAAGATCTAGAAGCCTAAAAATAACAAATCAATTTTTTAAAGGAATAATAATAATTTTGTATCTAGTATTATACCCATGTTTTGTCAACACTCAAGTGACATCAACCTTGTAAATGATTGTATTAATTATTTTCCTATTGTTATTTATATTTCTCCATAAGAGATCAATTTTTTCACCAATAGTCCAGTAAAAGAGGTCATGTAAAGATGTAGTTTCAATTACTATTTGGCTATTATAAAAATAAAAAAATAGCTAGGTGTCCTATTTAGAATATTCTAATTTTCAAGTTTTTGGAAATATGTAAGGTGTTGTAAGTGCGTCCTTGACAATTATGATAGATTGCACTTATTATTAGTCATTACGAGTGCATTTATAATAGATGATTTCTATATTGGTCAAGTTTGGTGAGATGCCTTATGATAGTTGTAAGAGAATTTGTAAGAGGCTATTTTGGGCTACATGCATGATTCCAATATGATGGGTCATAAGGATATTTAACATGGTATTTTGAAACTACTTTTTGGTTCATGGTAATGTCTTATAGTATTATTTTGGGTCTCCATAAGTCTATATTTTGATGGCTTGGAAATATTATGAGAGTTCATTTTTGTACACAAGTTTTGTTAGATTGAAGATTAAAGAGGAAAAAAAAGGAAGGATAGTATGCACTTTTTGTTTCATATACAAGTATTTTCCTCTGTTCTTGGTGAAGTTCTTTCTCAAAAGGATTTCTCCACATAAACCCAAAGTTGCGAGATGTTCTTCTTATGATTATGATTTATACTTCCTTATTATTACAATCTTATGATGAAGTAATGTTAATTTAATTGATGTTTTATGTTCATCTAAGTTTTTTTTATTAAGCATTTTAAAGTGGTGACTTTTGGCATAATAAAGAAGATGAATATCTCCATGGTTTTCTATATTAAAACAACTTAATTTTTCAAATTTGCATACAATCATTTATTTTAACTAGGCATAGTATATGAATTTAATCTCATCAATTCTTTTATTGGATTAGATATTTCCATCAAATTCTACCAATTTATGGATAGTTGGTATTAGAGTTCCAATGGTTTACATGGTTTGCATGTGTTTGCATGTGCATGTATTTGAGTTGCATGTAATTACATGTTTTTTGTATATGCTTATACATGAATGATTTATGGTGTTTTAGTTTTGGACCTATTCCTTTGTTTTGATTCTTATCTTGGAAAGATTGTGGGAATCGGTTAGAAAGATGTGTAGGTTGTTGACAACTTATGGATTGTAGTGAATATTACATGTGTTGACATATTTTTATAGAATTGTAAGAATGGAAGCAAAAGAATCTAACTTTTAGTTGAATATTATCAAAGATTTATGGCGAGCATTTGATGATCTCATGTGCATTTCTCTTGGAGTTGTTCATGTGTTTTCTTCTTTCATAGTAGCGATCTAGAGATCTACTTTGGTAATATGTTACTCTTAGTTTGCATAGTGAATATTTTCCTTATCCATGTGTTTATGTGTAACTAAAGGGGTATGCATTTTTTTTTTGTAATTCTAGCCTTGTATTCACATGTGAAAATATCTATTATTTGGACTACGATATGAAATGCTTATGTTGGGTTTGTGGTTTCACCCATTGGTATCTATATTATACAAAATTTGGGGTCCCTTCAAAACCTATTTTACTAGCTAATAAAAAATATAGATATACAAAGCCTTAAATTTCATAAGCAAATTATTAAATGAATAAGAATAATTTTGTATCCACTATGATCCCTATAAAGATAAGAATTGGATATTGAAAAGGATATCTAGAAAATGCTAATAAAAGAAATTTAAAATAGTTTCAATAGAGAGTTTCTAATAAGATATTTTGAATTGGTTCTCTAAGGGATGAAAAACATGAAAAGAAAACCTCAAATGTGATCCAAAACATCCTCTTTACTTTAAAAAAATGAAATATGTTTTAGAACATAAGTTATAAATAGGAATGCAATAACTAAAAGTAAATGAAAAAATAATATCACTTGATTATGGAGCTCATGAAGAGAAAATATTTCAAGATGAATGAAGAGAATCTACTATTAATTATAGACTATTTCTCTTAAAATAAATCCAACAAATTTTGTTTTCAAAGATTTTTCAAGAGGAATCTTATGGAATTAAATATCTTATGTAATAACCAATCCAAACTAATTATTTGAACAAAAGCTCATTGCAACAATAAAAAAATGGTCTTCTTGTCAAGGAAGAATTGAAATAAATTTAAAAGTAGATTTCATGACTTGTTTACTACCCTAAATGAGTCTTTTGGAATATAATACTTGTCAATAAGAAACCAAGTGGAATCCAAATTTGAATGGACTTCAATTTCCTCAACAAAGCCTATCCTGAGAATGAATTTCCCCTTCCAAATATTAATATGATCATACATATCAATAGTCATGAGATAGTCACCCTTATAGAAAGGTCCTCTAGATATTAAAAAAATTGAACATTAACACAAGATAATGTTCATCACATATTGGTTACTTTTGATATTAGGTCATGTCTTTTGAGTTGAATAATGTAATTAAGAGACATATACATTTTCCATAATCATTTGAATCTTCCATGATATTTTGTAACATGACATCATAAAAGACTATGTAGATGATCTATTGGGTAAAAAAGAAAGAAGGGCACCTATACATTCTTGGGATAATATTCAACAATTTAAGTGAATATCAAGCACACACTTAAATCTAAATAAACGTGTCTTTAGTGTGACATTAGGGAAACCTATATAATAATAATAATTATTTATCATTGATCAATCAAATGGACCTTAGACAAAAGTCACTTTTATCACATAAATACCTCTACCTAAGAATTTGATAAATAAATTTGCATTCTCTTGGATAAACTTGGGCAATTAGCTATTTAGTATCCAACTAGTTGATAAATGCCAACCATGTTCACAATTTATGTTTAAAGAATTTTAGATTTCAATGGGATATATCTTGTTATATTCCATGACAAAATCAGGGAATATCTAACAACATTACTAGTCCTCATGGATGGATCCCATTCCTTGTAAGTTGTTGTTGCTACTACTACTACTACTACTACATATTTATCCATATCAGTTGTACAAGGGATAATTATAGCACAACATAATGACATGGGTCATGAAATTATCATCAATTATGTCAATTATACTCTACTAGGATATGACCTTAACTAATCCTTTTGGAATGACTATGTCTTGTTATGGTCTTCTCTTAAAATATATAACTTTATGTGTTGAATCATTAATTTAATCATCAAATAAATCTCACCTCCACAATCAACCCACTCAAATATCTCCTATTCAAGGTTTCCCTCATAAAACACACAGGCTAAGAGGGTTTTGATTCTTAGTGAATTTGACATAGGATATATAGACAAGAAGTCTATCAAAGTTTAGGTTAATATAGACAAGTTGATAGAAGTGTCATTGGTAGATAATCATTTGTTAGTTGTGGATTCTTGACGAGTCTATCTTCACAATCAATGAAAAAAGTTCAGGAAACTTTGCTTTGATGACTTATACATAGGTCATGAATCATGTGCAAGTATCCTATCTTTCATTTTTGAAGGGGTTTTCATAACAAAATACTTCATATTGGTTTTCCCTTGTACCACAATTGTATGGTAGAATATGATTCTTTGATCACAAGAATCAAAATGAATATACAATAAAACATTAAATAGTTATCACTTTACGAAGATTCTCAACTTGTAATCAAACAAGTAAAAAATGAATATCAAACTAAAGACAATAAGCCCATCCTCTACAAATGGATACTAAATAGCTTCAAGCAATAAGTTTTACACATCCTATTTAAGTCTAGGTTCCTTATGCCTAAGAAATAATGTAGCAAATGTCATAGCCACCATTGGATCATTACTAGACATTCCAGATCATAATAAAAAACGTGAATTGTATAAATAATGTAATACCACACTTCTAGAGGCCCATAACAATATTTGTGACACAATAGTCCTAATAATGAAACTTTTAAAAATAATTGTATTATTGATCTATCATGGAAATGTTGAAGTGGTGCATAACTTGTCAATGAAATAAAAACTTGATCCATGCACCCTCATAACAACTACAACCCATTACGATTCCTTGGCCTTTCATACCATAGAGATCTTGGCTACAAGATTCAACATCCATCATCCAATGGTCATAATTTATGCTTGACGGCTCTACGCCGCACGTCGTTCGGCGGCGATATTATCACACGTGTCATTGATACCAAAGTCAAACAACCAGGCCTTCTCTATAAGACAAAATAATTCCTCTCCACAAACCATCCAAGGCAATTTCTATATCTCTCTATTGCAGTTTTTGCCATTGATCACCAAACGAAAAAACCAAATTTTCTGAGTATCAGAACAAAAAACTGTAAAACAAAATCAAGTTCTTTTCAAATATCACAAAAATGGGGTTTCTGAAGGCAGCTGTGACCATGATTTTAGTGTTGTCCGCAATGGCGGCTCTGGTCTCGGGGGGAAACAGTCGTGAGAGTCGATTTCTGTTAACTGCCGCGAATTCGAAAGCTCTGGACTGTTCTTACAATCCGCATGTCTGTCGGACGAAGAGCCTGAAGCCTGCGGGTCCTAATTGTTGTGCCAAGAAATGTGTCGACGTTATGACCGACGTGAATAACTGCGGGAAATGCAAGAACAAATGCAAGTACCGTTCCGTTTGCTGTAACGGCAAATGCACAGACATGAGCAGCGATCGATTGAACTGCGGGAAGTGCGGCGCCGCCTGCAAGAAGGGATCTTACTGCTCCTACGCCATGTGTTCTTATGCTTAACTATTTCTCAGTTCTGCTACGACTACATAAATAAAGGAATTCATCTACTACTGTAATAAACCCCAATTCTCTCCACAAAATGTGAGTGAGTTTTGCTTTAATAATAAAAACACAGTTTATAAATGTTGAAGAATGGTTTTATGTTTAGTTGTTTATAATTAGAACAAAAAATGTATGGTCGCGACTCTCTAATGACATTTCATTGCATTTATTTAGATAGGGTAGGAATACAATTAGTGCATTGCATTGTGGTACATTTTTTTATCTTATTCACTGCACTTTATAAAAGAAGAGATGGCAGATCAAATGTGGAGGAAGTGGGGAAAAGGATTTGGCGTAAAGATAGCTATGCCTCCGACTAAGTTAGAAGCATCTCCAAAACCTTCACCAAACGGTAATGGCAGTCCTTTACTTGTAATTCTAAACGAGAAAGTAAATTGCAATCTCCATTGTGTGCATCGACAAAACAACGTGGACGTGCGATCCGTAATTGAAAAGCAAAGAGAAAGAGAAAGTGAGTACCAGAGTAAATATAAGGATTATAGCGGTTTTCGTCCACCCTCTAATGCCAAACTTAGCGGGAAGGGTCGTTTCCCTGTCACAGGAAGACTCATTTTGAAAAAGATTGTCACCAGCTTAGTTTATTTGCAGAGATGAAAGCCTATAATTTATTTTCTTTTAATGTTTTACGTTGTCATCCCTTTTTCAATAGTACAAGTTCTTTATCATTAGAATGTCATTATAATGTCTTTGTATAATTGTTAATTTTCATATTCCCTACCCTTTTGTTACTCACCTCTATTTAGAGACATTTGTTTCTATTAATATTTCTGACTATTGAACTTGTGGAGATACTTGTTAAGTGTTATTCAATCAAAAGAAGATCAAATAATTACTATTCTTTCAATAGAAGTGGAGGATAAATACAGAACTTGGTATTATGATATTTGAATAATATTAGATTGAAATCAAGTCTTTTGTTTTGAAAGATTTATTATGTCAATGTCTTAAATTTAGTTATAGTTATCATCTTGCTTCTTAATGATTATTGAAATTATCATCTCTCATATTAAGTATGTTAAAAAGACATCAAAAGTGTCAAAAGACTTATTTAAACAAGATACTATTAATGTCTCATATTTCTTGAAAAATTATTAGGGATTTGACTAATCTCATCGATATCATTTCATGTCCATGTTCATATAATTGAGGATGATTTGATATTTAATTTCTCTAAATATAAAAGAAGCTAGGTGTTGTATTTTAATGTTGTGTGGTTATATTTTATATACATCTATAGTTTTCTTGTGGTTTTTAATGAGCCATTAGATTATAATGATTTTGCATAATACTAAATTTATGGGGAACAATGTTGTATAATAGTATAAAGAAGAAAATAATTCCTTAAGGATAATCTAGGATAATTCGATAAAATGCATACATAAATCTAATTAATTTATGTTGATTATTTTTAAAAGTATTATTATTATTATAATAAATTGCGTAAGTAGTTAAATGTAAAAAAATAAAAGAAACATGCTTAAGTAGTTCTAGAACTAAAAAATCCAATAAATTAGAGATGGATATGAAGTTGATATTATTTAAGATTTGGAACAATAAATGATAAACCTAAGAATTTCTTTCGAATTAGAATATTCCCTTGGCACTATATGTGGATGAATCTAGTTGTTAGGGATTATCCCATGACCTTGAACTTATCTTGTACTCACAAATTTGTATGGTATGATCTATAGACTTATGTTCTTTACTTTGATTAATTCCCCTTGACTTTGGTGATCAATAGATTGATAATATTTATGTATACCTTATCATGTCTATCTATATTCATAAGGGGAAATTTTCTCCTAAGTAAACCCATAGATCTTGTGTATAAATGATTAAAAAAAATTATTTGAGATCAATCAAGTGTATAAATGCAAAAGATATTACTTGAAATTTTACACAATGAAAATGGAAATAAATGTATCGATTCCTTATAAAATAAGGAAATACAAACATATCACAAATAAATGTGTTTATTTGGTTGTAAGTGGAAACAGTATATATCTTTATCCCTCAACCATATAATCACACATCTCTAAATGTTTACCCTATTTGATTATTCATTGTAGCTATACATGTTATCCATTATGATTTATCTTTCTTTCATGTTTCAAGACTATATCATGGTCGAGGATGTTTACTCTACTAAGATATGAGCTTAACTACTTCCCCATGGAATGAGTATGTCTTGTTGTGGTCTTCTCTTAAAATATATGAATTTATGTGTTCAATTATCAATTTAATCATCAAATAAATCTCACCTCCACAATCAACCCACTCAAATATCTCCTATTCAAGGTTTCCCTCATAAGACACACGGGCTAAGAGGGTTTTGATTCTTAGTGAATTTGACATCGGATATATAGATAAGAAGCCTATCAAATTTTAGGTTAATATAGACAAGTTGATTGAAGCTCCATTGGTAGATAATCATCTGCTAGTTGTGGATTTCTTGATGAGTCTATCTTCACAATCAATAATTTTTTTTGGAAACTTTACTTTGATGACTCATACATAGGTCATGAATCATCTGCAAGTATCATATCTTTCATGTTTGAAGGGGTTTCCATACCAAAATACTTCATGTCGGTTTTCCCTTGCACTACAATTGTATGGTAGAATATGAGGCTTTGATCACAAGAATCAAAATAAATATACAATAAAACATTAAATAGTTATCACTTTACAAAGACTCTCAACATGTGATCAAACAAGTAAAAAATGAATATCAAACTAAAGACAATAAGCTCATCCCCTACAAATGGATACTAAATAGCTTCAAGAAATAACTTCCACACATCCTATTCAAATCTAGGTTCTTTGTACCTAAGAAATAATGTAGAAAATGTCATAGCCATCATTGGATCATTACTAGACATTCCAGATCATAATAAAAAATGTGAATTGTATAAATAAACAACTCTTAATAGTCGTATATGACGTCTTCAATATAGAGCTTATGTACAAGATTGACAATCAAATTCCGTCGCACCATGATACATATATCTATCTACATAATCATATCTTGTACCTTATCTATCTCATTACCAATGTCGACCCTTTATCCAACGCATGTCTTGTTTCACCCTCCTTGAAGATACACCCTATCAACAAGACTATGATGATTTTTTATTGATACGTTAGGAGGCATAAAGGGTAATACCAGACTTCAAGAGGCCCATAGCAATATTTGTGACACTCACACCTATAATGGTCCTAATAATGAAACTTTTAAAAATAATTGTATTATTAATCCATCATGGAAATGATGAAGTGGTGCATAACTTGTCAATGGAATAAAACCATGATTCATACACCCTCATAAGAACTACAACCCATTACAAACTCCTTGTCCTTTCATACAATAGATATCTTGGCTACAAGATTCAACATCCATCATCCAATGGTCATAATTTATGCCTGATTCCCTGAAGTAAGGAAGATTCACCGGGCCTGACGGCTCTATCCCGCACGTCGTGTGGCAGCGATATTATCACACGTCTTTGATATCAAAGTCAAACAACCAGGCCTTCTCTATAAGACCAAATAATTCCTCTCCACAAACCATCCAAGGCAATTTCTGCATCTCTGTCTCTATTGCAGTTTTTGCCATTGATCACCAAAGGAAAAAAAATCAGTTTTCATGTGTTCTTATGCTTAACTATTTCTCTTCTCAATTCTCAGTTCTGCTACGACTACATAAATAGAGGAATTCATCTACTACTGTATTAAACCCCAATTCTCTCCACAAAATGTGAGTGACTTTTGAATTAATAAAAAAAATGTAGTTTATGACCGTTTAAGCATGGTTTTATGTTTATTTGTTTACAGATTAATTAATAGAAGGCAAAAAATGTATGGTCGCGACTCTCTAATGACACTTATTGCATTCATTTATATCGAATAGGAATAAAATTAGTGCATTTCATTGTGGTACATTTTTCTATCTTTTTCACTGCATTTTATAAAAGAAGAGATGGAAGCTCAGATGTGGAGGAAATGGGGAAGAGGATTTGGCGTAAAGATAGCCATGCCTATTGAAATTTTACTTTAAATCGAAAGAAGATAAAAAAATTATTGTTCAGTGGCTATGCAATCATGAAAATCGTTAATCATACGAAGGGAAAACACTTGGTTTTTTTTTTCGAAAGTTTGTAAAAAGTTATATAAAGAATACCAATTTTGTGGCTGGATAGACTACCTTCATAGAAGGGAAGGACATAAAACATAGTATTGTGATTTTTAAATAGTGTTAGAACGGAATGGAATATGTTGTTCACAAAGATTTATTAAGTCAGTGTTCTTAATCTAGTTATAGTTGTCATCCTACTTCATAATAATTATTAAAATTACCATCTCCCATATTAAGTATGTAAAGAAGGCATCTAAAGCTTCAAAATAATTATCTAGAAGAGATATTATAGTGTCTCATGTTTCTTGAAGAAACTATTAAGGAGTTTGCTAATCTCAACAATATCACTTCATGTTCATATTCATATACTTAGGATGATTTAGTGTTCGAAAGCATAAAATAAAGGAAAATAAACTTTTCTAAAGGTAATCTAGGATAATGCAATAAAATAAATATGTAAATATTATTAACTTTTGTTAATTAATTATGAATGTTTATGAAGTTAATTAAATGTAAAAATAATAAAAATGTGTGTATTTGATTTTATGCCTAAAAAATACACCATAATAAATATGGATACAATTTAGAATATTCCCTTGACACTATGTGGATGAAGCTAGTGACTACAAATGAATTCATGACAATGAAGTACTTGCAAACTTGTATTGTATGATCTACAAACTCATGTGCTTTACTTTGCCTGATTACCTTTGACTTGTTTTCCATATTTTGATAAGTAATGGAATGATAATGATTTATGTATACCTTATTATGACTATTTATATTCACAATGGGACATATTGTTCTAAGTAAGCCCATTAAAATAGGTATAAATAATAAAAAATAACACTAACTTGCATTAATACATGTATAACATATTATTTGAAAACTAATAAATATTCCATGATAAAAATGAATTGACTGACTTCCTTAAAATATGAGTGCATATATATATATATATATATATATATATATATATATATATATATATATATATATATATATATATATATATATATATATATATATATATATATATAAGTTGTAGGTGAGAAGAGTATATGCCTTCAAAAATTAATTAAAAAAGAATGCATGTATTACAAATTAAAAAATATCCATGCTTTAGATATTTGTGTTACAAACATACATTATGAAAAATTCAATTGCATGCTTTCTATAAAAAAAAGTTATGTGCTAGACATAAATGTCACTTTTTAAAATATTATTTTCTAAAAAAATTGTTATTAAAAGTTACATGGAAAATTTACAATTTATTTCTTACACACACACACACACAGTTAGCACCCATAATTGGATGTTCTATTAGGCCCCATTTCAGTGATTTCAAGATTTGATGTTCATTATGCTTGATCCTAGCAACCTAATTCTTATTTTCCTACATCTTTTCCACCATTCTAACACCAAATTCAAATTTGGGTTAATTCTCCTAGGTACCCAGGTACATAACATTTCAAACATTTTGTCGCCACACTTTTTGGCCTAAATTTAGCTTTAAGCCCTATGTTGGGGTGTTAGTGGGAAATTAGATCTCGTGGTTAGTCTAGTTGATGAAGGGTACTCCCCTTAATACAACAAACACATAACAGAAATAAAGACATAACAACAATTTGCAAGAACATAAAATGAGCTTCTTATTATCTCCATAAGTGTAGAATTATATATTTTAGAATTACAATATGCAAAGGCACATAGGCATTTTCCTTACAATATTTTGTAAGACAAAGCTTCGAATAACTACCCAAAACTGCCCTAGAAAACACTACGGGCCTTCCTTATATAGAAAATTTTCCACTGCCCGAGAAGGTTTCAACAATTTAGCCATTAAGGCTGACTACCCCTAGAATTATTTTATTTTTCATAATTATTACATTAGGGTTGGCTCAAAAAAATTACAAATTATATTTTTAGGTAGCCCAACTTTCGGAGGCCATAACTTTTTAACCGTAGTTCCGTTTGGCTATTATATAACCACTTTTAAAAAATGGAAGGACCGGATCTACAGTGCTTGACTTGTGCAAGCTCCAGTTAGCTAGGGTTTGATCGCAATCTAAAGCCTCTAAGGCCTTCAAAATTGAGCTCAAATATTTTGTACCAAAAAACCTCAATAACTTCACCAATACAGATGATATGGCAATGAAACTCAATTGACAGAATGATATGACTAAGATGAACCTCCACCTGTGAAACTAGAACATTCTGAGCTCATATGGCCAACTTACTAAAAATAGCAAGTTTCCATAAACAACATCTCTGCATAAGATAACACTTATTAAAAAGAAACCAAAAATATTTTTTGGGTGATGCAAGATTTCCCTTACACCCAGGATGCTCCTGCATCAGACACCCGATGTAATTTGAGAAGTGACCCTGTCATGTCTCAAGTGTGTAGAGGAAAACTAAGATGGTTAACCTCCTCCCTTGTCAGCCATGACAAATCTTCTACAAGTCATCATTTCCATTTGACTAGATATTCTTCATATGTCATGTTCCTTTTGCTTTTGCCAACGCGACTATCTAGTATATCCTTAATCTCCTTGGTAGCTTAAATAGTTACTAGAATACTCCACTGTGCTTCAGTGACCCCATCTTCAAAACCCCTTTATGATACTCTGTCAGATCTGAAATGTTAAATACTGGTGAAATATTCAGCTCATTAGGAAACTCTACTTCATAGGCATTTTTTGAATCATGCTTCTTTAGTATCTTAGATGGTCCAAACTTCTTCATTTTCAGCTTGTTATATGTACCTATTAGAAATCGCTCCTTCCGCAAATGAACCATGACTTCATCCCCATCCTAAAATTCTTTATGCCTCTTTTTCTCATCTACCTTAGCCTTATATTGCGTATTCATCTTGGTAATGTGCTTCCTTGCCTCCTCATGGATGTTCTTCAAATGTTCTACAAAATCCTCAGCTTCAACACTGATTATCTCTCCTTTTTCTATCTTTATCAACTCTGAAGCATTTCTATGACTACTTCCATATACAATATGGAATGGTGATTTACCAGTGCTCCTGTTGACGTAATTATTGTATGCAAATTCTGCCTATAGTAAAATCAAATCTCATTCTGTTGGCTTATTTCCAACCAAACATCTCAACATATTACCCAAAATCCTATTCACCACCTCTGTTTGTCCATCATTTGTGGATGATGTGATGAGCTAAACTTCAACTCTGTCTTTAACTTCTACAATGTACGCTAGAAATATCCAGCAAACTTAGTGTCTTGATATGAAACTATGCTCTTTGGCAAACCATGTAGTCTCACCACTTCTTTGAAAAATGGGTGGTCCCACTTTTTGGCCAACTTTGACACAGAGATCAACATTCTGAGAAAAAACTTCACTTTCAAACACCTATTGCTGCAAAACTATTAAGAATTTGAAGATGATGTAAACTAGAGTCTTTTAGAATTTTCTTTTTAGTTTCTAAATATATTTAAAAAAATTTTAAAATTCATTAAAATTCATTTTTCCTTCTCCTTCGAAAAGTGGTTTGTGTGAAAAAACTATGCTTTTAAGGAGTTATTGTCACTTGGATCAGTATAAATTTTTTTTAAAATATGATAACGATGTAATTCTTTTGAGATTATATTTGTAACTTCAATATCTAAAGGATGCAATTGGTTTTATTCATTTTGGGTCAATATTTCATAGTTTATTAAATTCTAAAGTGACAGTAACTGTAATTTAGACATAAGGTCACTTGGATCACTCTAACTTGATCTGTGTATATCGAAATTTATTTTTTCTTTTTTTCATAGAAAGCTAACACAAATACGCTTTTCCTACATATTTTTATTTTTTTATTTTTTATAACTTACTATATTTTTCAAAGTCTTGAAGAGACAGGTTGTTGAATGACCAAACAACCTATGTTGAGTTAAAGTAATATTTAAAAGTGATAATGAACTCAATATGTATTAAAATTATATTCGTTAGAAAGATTGTTTTGAATAGCATAGTTTGACATCACATGTTTGAAAAAACCATCTTGTTTGGTCTTTGTTCCAGGCCTCAAAAGACCATTTTTTTGAAGTTCACTTATTTTCTGAGTGCAAAATTTTAGTTTTGGGGTCTTCATGCAAAGACCTCCTTCGCCTGAAGACACTTGAGGGTCTTCACACGAAGCCTCTCAAGTGAAAAGTCCAGCAAAGAAACACCTTGCTAGATTTTTTGTCCGAGTACTTCGTGTGAAGTATGTACTTTGAGCAAAGTCGGCTAGTGAGTTTTTTTTGTAAAAAAATTTAGAATGGTATAAAACTAAAACATTTTGTTTCTATTTTATACCGAATTGCAATTAATAAATTCGCATTTTCTATTATTGAAGGTATTTTTTGGAGGATGATTTCTATTTCTATTTTTTCAAAGGCATAATTTTGGAGAGGAGAAATATTAGATTAAAGTATTTTTTGAAGAAGACATTTTTTATTGACGATCTTGTGGAAGACATTTTTTGGAGTTCGAAGAAATGGGGAACAAGAAGGGAAGACAAAGTAAATCCTCTAGAAAAAGGTCACCCAGTACTAAACAAAGAAATTGTGAAGCTTCATTAACATATTATCATAAAACTAAAGAAGTTGAAAGACAAGCTGAAGTAGGAGGGTCAAGTCAAGTCAAAGAATTGCACATTGAAGAAGGGTCATGATCACTCCCTACAGAAGCTCAAACAATTGATGTTGGAGAAGGGTCAAGATCAGGTGCTCCTACTGGTATGGATGAAATTTTAAATTTAGCTCAAACTGTAAAGAGAAACATTAATTATAGAAACTTAGATCATTTACTTACAATGGATGTGGAGAATTTGAGATCACTTGCTAATGTTCAACCCTTAAGTCTTGCTAAGAAGAGATTAATGAATATGATAGAAAGAGTAGTATTGGTTAAATTTGATAATTTTGAAACACTTGAACAAGCTCAATTGCTTTCACTTGTACTTATAAACAAAAAGTTGGAAGGGGCATTAAAATTATTGGGTATAGACACAACATCAAAGAAGAGAAAAGTTGTTAACATGCAAATTGATATGATTGAAAATCTTAGGAAACATTTGAACCAGCTAGGGAAGCGATCTCGAACTAAAGATAAGACCATTACAAGAAAATTTATGTTGACATCCATTGTAGGTAACACTATGGGATGAAAAAGACAGATATCTTCAGTTTCATCTTAGTTTGGTTTTAATAGGAAAAAAATATCATGATATGTTAATAGGAGAATACTTTTGGATGATAGCACCTTGGAAGGCAATTGGGCAATCATGTGTAGAGCTCCTCGTTCTGATAGGATTGATGAAGGAATAAAAAATTTGGTCACATTATTTTGGAATGATAATACACGTCCTTCATCAAACAATAGAGATGTTATCAGACATAGAATTTCAGCTAATCAATATGAATATCATACAAAACATTGGTTGGACACAACACAACATGAAATGTATGTATCATTTTGTAGTTCAAATCCTAATATAAATATTGGGAAAACATTGTTTGAAAGATTGAAGCCATATTATATCAGGACAAACAAAGTGTTTGAAACTTGTTGTTGTCATTATCATATTGAATTTGATCTCCACTATCAGGTTTTTCAAAAGTTTGTAGAAGACGCTTATGGTTTTGAAAATGCTCCTCCTACTAGACGAAGTGAGTTCATCTCATCTATTTTATGTGACAAAAGAGATGATGTAGCTAGACAAATAAATTGCATAAAAGGAATATGTACAATATGTGCTGATTTGTCTTTTTTTCCTTTGAAGAATGAAAATATTTATGTAAAAAAGAAGGTAAATTACAAGAGTTACAAATATGTAAAGAATGAAACAAAATTTGGGAAAGAATCCAAAAGGTTAGAATATGTTGAAGAGGAGATAAATGTTGGAGTATTTATGGAAAAATTTAAACATTTGATTCAACCCTACATTCATCATGCTTTTTTTGCAAAGTGGAAAGCACAAAAATTCCAAACACTGAGGCACAATTTCCCACTTGGAACTATTGTATCAGTTGCTGATTTTGCAGAAAATTATTCATTTGTTCATCAAAAGGAAATTCAATCGAAATACTATTTTTTAAAGAAAATTACTATTATGGTACATGTGTGTTATCGACATGCACAATTAGATTTGGATGGTATTCAAAGAAAATTTGAAGCATGGGTCATGAAGAAGGAATATCATTTCTATATAAGTGATGATAGAGAGCATGACATTCATTATGTAGAACATTGCTTCAAGATGTTTTTTGCAAATTTGAAAGAAAGAGGTATAAAAATTGATAAACATTATGTTTGGTCAGATGGATGTACTACATAATTCAAATCATCGAGACCATTTTATGCACTATGTAGATATCATCATAATGAAAACATACCACATGTTTGGAGTTTTTTTGAGAGTGGACATGGAAAAGGTGAACATGATGGTGCCAGAGCTTGCATCAAACATGCTATACGAAAGTATCAAATGAATTATAAAGGAGTCCATATAAAAAATGCACATGATGTGGTTGAATGGTGCAAGACACATTTCACACCAAATGACAATGACACATCATCAGGATTGACTCAAGTGGTGCCACATAGAAAATTTTGGGAGATAAAAGGTATGCACACATTTTTAAATTATTTGAAAGTGTTTAAATTTTTTATGATATTCTTTATTCAAATTAGATTTATAGAATGTAAATTATATATGCATAAATGTTCAGGTGTGGATATAAAAATTATGCATGGTTGCAATAGGATAGAAAAGATGCGATCTTTGCATTCAGTTATGAGTATGAATTGTGACAATTGGATGTTGAACACTAGGGACTACTCATGCTGTTGTTGTCACTACATTGTTAAAAATTATGAGGAATGTATCAATCAATACTGTGGATATGTAGGCCCATGGAATCTAGTGCCACTAGTTCTTACTAATACATTTGATAGAGATGAAGATGAAAACTTCGATGATGTCCCTTTGATTTCTACTGATTACGATCATATCTTAGGATTGGTCAAAATTGGTATGTATATATATTTCACATTATATGGTACATTGAGCTACATGTATAGATAGATAGATAGATCTATAGATTGAACTACGTAAATTTTAAGATCTCACACATGTATATATAAATTTATTGTGCAGGAGATGTCTTTGTAGTGATTGTTGAGCGTGGAAATGCAGGAGTTGGTTATTATTTACTGCGTTGTACTGCAGAGAGGATGAAGTTACTTGAACCTGAAGAAAGTGATGGAATTTTGTTCCCCATAGGTTTGTAAATGTTTTACATCAATATATTAAACTCAATTTGTAAATTTTAAATTTTAACCTTTTAACAAATTTCAAATTTAGTTTGTTTAAACTTATATATTGTTAAAATTTGTGACCTACAGGTTCAGTTGTTTTAGAGGGAACATATTTCAAACAAATCAAAGTAATTCAATATGGTATTCACTTTGTTGATTACCAACCAGACAATAATGTGTTTCAATATAGTCGCCTAGTAGTTTCCACATCCATTTGTCTCCATACAGTTAAATCTCAATGTGGACGTCATAAGTGGAGACTAGATAGTGGGGATCATGAGAGAATATTACATGTTCTCCATGAAAGGTTTGAACCACTTGAGTTGGTCTAAAAAGTATAATATTTATACCTATTTCATGTGTTAGGAGCTACTTGATATCTCTAGATTAAATTTCAATATATTTTGTTTATATATTTAAACATATGATGGACTATAATTTGTTGATAAATGATTGAAATATTTGATGGTTCAATGGTTTTAATATATAGAAGTTTATATGTATACTTTGATTATTCAATGATTTTTATATATTACATATTAGTTAAATATATTATGTATGCTTTGATTATTCAATGATTTTTATGATACTTATGATTTCTAGATCCCCTTAAGACAACCTCCCCTTAAGACACTAAAAAATGATGAAAATAGTTAGATTACTTATGACATGTGTTAGTTCTAGAATTAGTTAGAATAGTTGTTGTCCATTAGTTACATGTATTAACTAGTTATTTTTTATGATATTAATTCTAGATCCCCTTAAGACCTCCCCTTAAGACTGCTTATTAGTTAAAGATCCCCTTAAGACACTAAAAAATGATAAAATTAGTTAGATTACTTATGACATGTGTGTTAGTTCTAGAATTAGTTAGAATAGTTATCGTCCATTAGTTATATGTATTAACTTGTTATTTTTTATGATATTAATTATAGATCCTCTTAAGACCTCCCCTTAAGACACTAAAAAATGATGAAATTAGTTAGATTACTTATGATGTGTGTTAATTCTACATCCATCTAATAAAATCTAATCAAATCATATCATCTAATCAAATAAAACTATCTAATCAAATAATGTAATCAAATCATATATCATCAAATCAAATAAAACCAAATCAAATCAAATCAAATCATCTAATCAAATAATCAAATCAAATCAAATCATATCATCTAATCAAATCAAACAATCTAATCAAATCATATCATCTAATCAAATAAAACCATCTTATTAGGTCTTAAGGGTCCTAGGATGTACTAATTGGCATTAATAGGTCCTAGTAGGTCAAGTAAGTGGTCTTATTAGGTCTTAAGGGTTATAGAATGTACTAATTGGTATTAATAAGTCCTATTGTGTGTGTGAAAATTGTACTTGATCTGTAAACACAACACTTCAGTAAAACATTAGAGGTTAGCAAAAATGAAATCGTGCAAAATTGAAATCTAATCTAACCAAGCGATTTACTGCCTTCTAGTAGGTTCGAGATCAATGACCTAGACGACACCTAAACGAAGGATTTGAATGCAATTGATCTAGATATGAAATATGAATGCAATTAATCTATATTTTTGATATTTTCTATACAATGATATGAAAACCTGATATGGAATCTATGTTAATATGAAAATTGATATGCAATGCTAATCTAGAAATGATATGATATGAGAATGAAGATTCTAACAATAATATGAAAGCTATGAATTTGAAATTGATCTCACAACAATGTTGATTCACAATAAGCTTTGAGCCTTCCAATTGCAATTCTCTAGCGTGATTGTGCAAAATATGAGATGCTTGGATGCAAATTTGAGAGATGAATTATGAAGAGTTGAGCCTTGGTTTTATAGAAATCCAGGGCTTTGGAGGTGCATGAGAAAAAATCATAAATCACTCAAATAACTCAGGTTGATTTTTGAGTTATTTTTAAATAACAGATAATTAAGTCACAAAAATCATGCAAAAGCACAGTTCAACTCGAATTAGAAGTTTAGATCCACTTTAAAACTCAAAAAGATGTTGAGTTTCAAAAAGCTAACAACTTGCATTGATTTTCCAATTTTGAGTTTAACTGGTCCTTGAATGTGCACAATAATTAAGAATTAAATAAACAAATAAAATGATTTATCCTCAACTCAACTTGATTTTTGAAAATAAATAATTAATTTATTGGTTAATTAACTATTTATTAAACTTTTATTAAAAACTATATTATTAAATAATGACAACTTGCTTTAATCAATTAAATAAGAATTTAATCAATTATTCATAGGATATTGGATTTATTGTCAAAATTAAATAATATAATTAATAATAGATAGAATTAAATTTAATTAAACAATTAAGTGGAAAATATTAAATCTAATTAATTAAATATGAAAATATTCAATTAATCAAACTTAGGATAAATGTGATTTATCGCCAAATAATCATTAAATTAAAGATAATTAAGATAATTTAGGAATATTGTTAGGAATATTCCTCGATGTAGAATTTAAGATAATAAATTAGGATTCGATGATGTGCAGATGTGCCTTAGATTAGGACTTCGATGTTGATTTCGTTCAATTTGTAGATGTAGGAGGTTAATGAACTTATAGCCCATTTTTGGGGTATTACACCTATTAGGTCAAGTAAGTGGTCTTGTTAGGTCTTAAGGGTCATAGGATGTACTAATTGGTATTAATAGGTCCTATTAGGTCAAGTAAGTGGTCTTATTAGGTCTTAAGGGTCCTAGGATGTACTAATTGGTATTAATAGGTCCTATTAGGTCAAGTAAGTGGTCTTATTAGGTCTTAAGGGTCCTAAGATGTACTAACTAGTATTAATAGGTCCTATTAGGTCAAGTAAGTGGTCTTATTAGGTCTTAAGGGTCCAAGGATGTACTAATTGGTATTAATAGGTCCTATTGGGTCAAGTAAGTGGTCTTATTAGGTCTTAAGGGTCCTAGGATGTACTAATTGGTATTAATATGTCCTATTAGGTCAAGTAAGTGGTTTTATTAGGTCTTAAGTGTCCTAGGATGTACTAATTGGTATTAATAGGTCCTATTAGGTCAAGTAAGTGGTCTTAATATGTCTTAAAGGTCCTAGGATGTACTAATTGGTATTAATAGGTCCTATTAGGTCAAGTAAGTGGTATTATTAGGTCTTAAGGGTCCTATGATGTACTAAATGGTATTAATATGTCCTATTAAGTCAAGTAAGTGGTCTTATTAGGTCTTAAGTGTCCTAGGATGTACTAATTGGTATTAATAGGTCATATTAGGTCAAGTAAGTGGTCTTATTAAGTCTTAAGGGTCCTAGGATGTACTAATTGGTATTAATAGGTCCTATTAGGTCATGTAAGTGGTCTTATTAGATCTTAAGGGTCCTAGGATGTACTAATTGGCATTAATAGGTCCTATTAGGTCAAGTAAGTGGTCTTATTAGGTCTTAAGGATCCTAGGATGTACTAATTGGTATTAATAGGTCCTATTAGGTCAAGTAAGTGGTCTTATTAGGTCTTAAGAGTCCTAGGATGTACTAATTGGTATTAATAGGTCCTATTACGTCATGTAAGTGGTCTTATTAGGTCTTAAGGGTCCTAGGATGTACTAATTGGTATTAATAGGTTCTATTACGTCACGTAAGTGGTCTTATTAGGTCTTAAGGGTCCTAGGATGTACTAATTGATTTTCATGTCTCTTAAGATGTTGTAAGGTATGGATAAAGGTCCTAGAATGTCTTAAGGGATCGTATGTGTCATAAGAGGTCCTTAGGGATCCTAGTATTTCTTAAGGGGTATTCAGGGTAAAAATGGGTCCTTGTATGTATTAATGGAACATAAGATACATCAATGGGTCCTAGGACATCCTAAGGTTTCATATTTGTTTTAAGATTTCATAAGACATCCAGATAAGAGTCCTAGAATGTTAATGGTCGTAGGTGCAATAAGTGGTCCTAAGGGATCCTACATTACATTAATTGATCCTAGTATGTCTTAAGGTTTCTTGAGGGAAACAATGGGTTCTAGATGTGTCTTAAGATAGTGTAAGGGATAGATAAGGGTCCTAGACTATCTTAAGGGGTCATGGGTAACATAAGAGGTCTTGAGGGGTCCTAGGTTACATTAGTAGATCCTTGTATGTATTAATTGAATCTAAGATACATAAATGTATCCTAGGACAACCTAAGATATATTAATGGGTCTTGAGGATCCGAATGGGTTATATATGTCTTAAAATGTCACAAGGGATGTATAATGGTCCAATAATGTTAATGGGTCGTAGATGTGATAAGTGGTCTAAGCACAGTCCTAAGACATCCTAAGATTCTTTAATGGGTCTTGGGGGTCTTAAGGTATCATATTTGTTTTAAGATTTCATAAGGGATCTAGATAAGAGTCCTAGAATGTTAATGGGTCATAGGTGCAATAAGTGGTCCTATGGGATCCTACATTACATTAATTGATCCTAGTATGTCTTAAGGTTTAATGAGGGAAAAAATGGATCCTAGATGTGTCTTAAGATAGTGTAAGGGATGGATAAGGGTCCTAGACTATCTTAAGGGGTCGTGGGTAACATAAGAGGTCCTCAGGGGTCCTAGGTTACATTAGTGGATCCTCATATGTATTAATTGAATCTAAGATACATAAATGTTTCCTAGGATAACCTAATATATGTTAATGGGTCTTGAGGATCTGAAAGGGTCATATATGTCTTAAAATGTCATAAGGGATGTATAATGGTCCAATAATGTTAATGGGTCGTAGATGTCATAAGTGGTCTAAGCTCGGTCCTAACACATCCTAAGATTCTTTAATGGGTCTTGGGGGTCTTAAGGTTTCATATTTGTTTTAAGATTTCATAAGGGATCCAAATAAGAGTCCTAGAATGTTAATTTGTTGTAGGTGCAATAAGTGGTCCTAAGGGATCCTACATTACATTAATTGATCCTAGTATGTCTTAAGGTTTCTTGAGGGAAACAATGGGTCCTAAATGTGTCTTAAGATAGTGTAAGGGATGGATAAGGGTCCTAGACTATCTTAAGGGGTTGTGGGTAACATAAGAGGTCCTGAGGGGTCCTGGGTTACATTAGTGGATCCTCATATGTATTAATTTAATATAAGATACATAAATATGTCCTAGGACAATCTAAGATATTTTAATGGGTCTTGAGGATCCAAATGGGTCATATATGTATTAAAATGTCACAAGGGATGTATAATGGCCCAATGATGTTAATGGGTCATAGATTTGATAAGTGGTCTAAGCACTATCCTAAGACATCCTAAGATTGTTTAATGGGTCTTGGAGGTCTTAAGGTTTCATATTTTTTTTAAGATTTCACAAGGGATCCAAATAAGAGTCCTAGAATGTTAATGGGTCATAGGTGCAATAAGTGGTCCTAAGGGATCCTACATTACATTAATTGATCCTAGTATGTCTTAAGGTTTCTTGACAAAAACAATGGGTCCTAGATGTGTCTTAAGATAGTGTAAGGGATGGATAAGGGTCCTAGACTATCTTAAGGGGTTGTGGGTAACATAAGAGGTCTTGATGGGTCCTAGGTTACAATAGTGGATCCTCGTATGTATTAATTGAATCTAAGATACATAAATGTGTCCTAGGACAACCTAAGATATGTTAATGGGTCTTGAGGATCCGAATGGGTCATATATGTCTTAAAATGTCATAAGGGATGTATAATGCTCCAATAATGTTAATGGGTCGTAGATGTGATAAGTGGTCTAAGGGATCTTAGGTTACATTAATTGATACTAGTATGTCTTAAGGGTTCTTGCAGGCAATGATGGGTTCACATATGTATTAACATCTAGCTAAGATAGATGAATGGGTCCTAGGACATTTTAAGATATAATAATGGGTTGTATGGGTCCTAAGGAGCCCTATGTGTCTTAAGATGTCATAAGTGATGTGTAATGGTCCTAGAATGTCTTAAGGGGTTGTAGGCATCATAATAGGTCCTAAGAAATCATAGGTTACATTAATTCATCCTAATATGTCTTAAGGATTCTTGAGGGAAACAATGAGTCCTTGTATGTATTAATGGAACCTAACACATGTACATCAATGGGTCATAGGACATCTTAATATGTATTATAAGGTCTTGAGGATCCTAAGTGTCTTAATATGGCATAAGGGAGGGATAAGGGTCCTAGAAACTTACTACTACAAATTTTTAACATATTCTAACATACTACTAGAACATTTTCAAAAATTTAACTACGATTTTCTAAGATTTCTACAAACTAAAAATTATTTAAAACAAATAGCTAACTAATATTTACTAACTTTACTAAAAATGTGTGTATAGGTGAGAGAGAGAGAGATTCCTAATATTTACTAACTTTAAACTTGAAATTTGAAAACAAATATTTTTAATAATTTCTATAAGATCTTAATATTTTCTAACATTTTCTAACATTTCTACTATGGTTTCTAATGTTTTATAAATATTTTCTAATAGTTGCTAACAAAATACTATGATTTTCTACCATTTTCTAACATATTCTAACATTTATACTACTGTTTTTAATATTTTCTAACATTTTCTAACATTTTCTAACATTTTATAATAATTCTATTATGATTTTCTAATATTTATACTACAATTTTTAATGTTTTCTAACATTTATACTATGATTTTTAATATTTTCTAACATTTATACTATCATTTTCTAACATATTCTAATATTTAACTACGATTTTCTAACACATCTACAAATAAAAATTTATTTAAAACAAATAACTAGCTAAAATAAATATAAAACATATAATTTACAATAAAAAAAAGAGAAAAATGCATGTACCTGATGCTGCTAACAATCTGAAGACGTCGAAAAAGCTCAGGAGGTGCTGATGTCATACTAAACATCACTGGTTCGCTCCAAGCCCTGGGGTCCGCAAAATCTGCATAGTAAAAATGAAAAATAAAAAAGAATTGCCAGAAATTTATAAAGAATTCCAGTCATAGGGGCTTCACGTGAAGACTCCTGCGCAGGGTACTTCACGCGAAGTGGGGTCTTTGCGTGAAGCCCCTCATGTAGGGTACTTCGCACGAAGTGGTCCACCCACTTCGTACAAAGTCTCTAATTTTTTTTTTTTGCTTTGATGCTGATTTTCTTCATCCCAAAAAGTGGGACACAACTTTGTGGGATCACCCAAACAATTCTGCCATATGAACAACATCATTAGTCTTCTTGCAGGGAATAAAAAGTGTCATCTTCAAAAATTTGTCAACCACCACAAAAATTGAATCATGTCCCCGCTGAGTCCTTAGAAAACCAAGAACAAAGTCCATACTGATATCCTCCCATGGCTTCTTTGGTACAGGTAATGGCTAATACAACCCTATATTTTTCTTTGCTTCTTTTTCCATTTGACATACTCTGCAACTCTGTACAAACTTCTTGACATCTTGCTGCAACTGTGGCCAATAATAATTCTCACTAACCAAAGCAATGGTTTTATCTCAACCAAAGTTTCTAGCCAATCCTCCACTATGCTTCTCCTTGATGAGATTCTCCCTCCTAGAACTTCATGGAATGCACAACTGACTCCCTTTGAATATCATACCATCCTGGATGATGAAATCCAACCACTTCGTTCTATCTAGAGTAACAGTTTTTGTACAAGCTTTCCAAGCTTCACAAAAATCAAGATCCTCTAGATACAAACTCTTGAGTTCCTTGAACCCAACCACCTCAATTTGCATCTATGTTAGTAAAAGTTATCTTCTGCTAAGAGCATCTGCAACCCTGTTAGACTTTCCACTCTGATGTTTCAAAAGAAATTTGTAACTCTGCAAATAATCAACCCATTTCAAATGTCTTTGATTTAAGTTTCCTTAACTATTCAAATATTGCAAAGCTTGATGATTAGTATACAAAACAAATTCCTTAGGAAGGAAATAGTGTCTTCACTTTTTTAATGTCTAAACTATAACATAAAATTCCTGATCATAAATAGAATATTTCCTCTTGGCATCATTCAACTTCTCACTGAAATAAGCAACATGTTTACCTTCTTGGCTCAAAATATCTCCTATTGTAGTACCACTAGCATCACGGTCTACTTGAAATACCTTATTAAAATCTAGAAGTTCTAATACAAGTTGTTTAGTAACTTTTTGTTTCAATAGTTTAAAACTCTTTTCCAGACCTGTAGTCCACTTAAACTCTTTCCCATCCCTTCTCGTTATTTTACTCAAGGGTCCAAAAATATTGTTAAAACTCCTAATAAACTTTCTATAAAATCTAGCCAAATCATGAAAAGATTTTAGCTCAGTAGCACTCCTTGGAGTAGGCCATTTGAGGATAGCCTTCACTTTCTCTAGGTCCATTTTTAGACCTTCCGCTAAAACTACAAATCCTAGATACACTAAGTCCACAAAACTTCACTTCTTCAAGTTAATCAATAATTTCTCTTCCCTTAATTTCTCTTCCCTTGGATTCTAATTGGTACTAGCCTCATCCTTCTTTTTCTGATCTTCATTTTAGCCTCCATAAGACCATCTAGTGGATCTTCCACCATGACCTCTTTTGATTTGTCTACTTTCAAACTTCTTGTTCAAATTTTCCTCTACTTTTAGGGAAAATTGGTATACCTCTTCAGTACTGTCCACACGATCCAGTATGGATGTGGGTGTTTATGCCTCTTGAGACTTAACTTTGTGACCATCTCTTTTGACACCAAATTGTCATTGCTTCCACTATCAATAATCACATCATAACACTTATCCTCACACTTGCATCTAGTGAAAAACAAGCTCCTCTTTTGCTCAGGTTCATTCTCACCACTCAGCAGGACTCTTCTGTTAATTAGGGCTTCTCCTCTTTTAGCATCTTCTGAATGTGATGATTTGGCATCCTCATCCACATGTGCAACTCTAGCTTGGCTATCAATTCTCTTATCTATCCTTCCTTGGCATTGTGGACATTCATATGCCCTATGATGTTCTTATCCACAGTGAAAACATGTTCCACAAAAGCCTCCTCTTCTTGGTCCTTGTTCTCTTCGTCTTCCTCTTCGATCTCTATTATTTTGATCATGGAAATGATTTAAATTGTTTCCCCTCAGATTCTGATTGCTACTAGCCTCATCCTTCTTTTTTTGATCTTCATTTCATCCTCCATAAGACCGTCCAGTGGATCTTCCACCACGACCTCTTCCGCTTTGTCTACTTTCAAACTTCTTGTTCAAATTTTCCTCTACTTTTAGGGAAAATTGGTATGCCTCTTCAATACTATTCATTTAGACCAAATTCAACTCCTCCTAAATGCTTGGCCTCAACCCATTAAGGTAACGAGCAACTTTCTTGTTATAAGCTTCTGCATGGCCTGTCCTGATGAGGATTCAATAGAACTCCTCCGTATACTCCTACTTCCTGCTTGCTTCAAACCTTGCATTTTCTTCAGTAGATCAAGCTCATAATCAATATGAATGAATTGTCTCTTCAATTTATCTACCATTCAATCCCATCTTGTGATTTTCTCTTTTCCTCTTCTCTTTTTCTCCAATTGAATCTCTTGCCAACAGATCTTCGCATGACCCTTCAGTTTGACCTTTGAAAACTTGACCCTATCAAGATCCTCAATATTGTCATACTCAAAATATTCTTCTAATTCATTGATCCAGTCGATCAACTCCTTTGGGTTAAAATTTCCTGAAAATGTACAAACCTCAATCTTAGGTCTTTTCCCAATCTTGGAAATGGCTTGAAAAATCCTTTCTTCCTCTTGCTTCAGAATTTTGCCTTCTCCTTCCTAATCCAAATTTCCTTTTTCTTCAGCTTCATCCTCACTTTCCTCTCTTATGACAAGATTCATTCCTCTATGAATCTCTTCCTGTAATTCTCAGACTTGTCTTTGGAGGGCTCTAACCATAGGTGACACACCTCCAAATCTTCCGCTACGTTCCCTTCATGGAGGCATTTTTGTGTTTATCATTGAAACCTAAACCACAGTCCTGGTGCAAATTGCCTCATAGTCGGTGATCTGTCTACACACTCAGGAACTCCTGCTCTGATACCACTTGATGAAGAGTGCTCCCCTTAATACCACAAACACATAATAGAAATAGAGACACAACAACAATTTGCAAGAACAAAAAATGGGCTTCTTATTATCTCCACAAGTGTGGAATTAAAAATTTTAGAATTACAATATGCAAAGCCACATGGAAATTTTCCTTACAATATTCTGTACAACAAAGCTTCAAATCACTACCCAGAACTGCCCTAGAAAACACTATGGGCCTTCCTTATATAGGCAATTTTCCACTACCCAAGAAGGTTCCAACAATTTAGCTATTAAGGCTGATTATCCCTAGAATTATTTTATTTTTCATAATTATTACATTAGAGCCGACTCAAATAATTATAAATTAGTTTTTAAGGTAGCCCAACTTCTAGAGGTCATAACTTTTGACCGTAGTTCCATTTGGCTATTATAACCACTTTTCGAAAATGACAGGACCTGATCTACAGTGCCTAATTAGCACAAGCTCCAGTTAGCTGGGGTTTGACCGCGATCCATAACCTCTAAGACCTTCAAAATTGAGCTCAAAGATTTTGTACCCAAAAACCTCAATAACTTCACCAATATAGATGATATGGAAATGAAACTCAACTGGCAGATTGATATGACTAAGATGAATGTCCACCTTTGAAACTAGAACATTCTAAGCTTGTATGGATAACTTACTAAAAATAGTAAGTTTCCATAAATAGCAGCTCTGCACAAGATAGCCCTTATTGAAAATAAACTAGAAATATTTTTGGGTGATGCAAGATTTCCCTTACACCTAGGATTCTCTTGCATCACTAGCCTATTTTTTAATCCAAAAATGATGGATGACATATATAAACATCCAATCTCTTCTTATTTTTCATATCATAACTATTAAAAAATATGGGTAGAAGAAGTTGTTAATGGTTTAATATAAAACAATATGTGCTTCTATGTTTCATTCAATAAGGTATTACATATATATAGTAGTTTAGTTTCCTACATTATAGAAAGCTCCCTTAAGAACTTACCCAAATATGTTGAGTTGTTCTAACCACTCAACACATTCACACTTCTATCATAATAATCTCTTAAACAAAATATAAAAATCCATACAAATAATTATTTTATCTGTCCAATGTGAACACTAATTCCTAATATTCCCCACTTAGTGTGAACATGGAGAGAGATTATCATAGAAATTGGAAATAGAATTATATGCCTATGCATACATTTAGGTCTGCATACTGCTATCTAGATCTTTTTGCACATGATCACCTACATATGATAACTTATCCCACTTTCACTTCCAATTTGAACTTATCACAGATGAACCATACTTCCAATTAGCCTGACAATTAGAGGATCTCTATAGCTAGCTACTCTCCTATACAACTATTTACAATATCGATGATGTCCACATTCTCCACCTTAGCACTTCCAACTGCAGTATACCAACTCTTTTTGCTTAAGATCTTGATTCAAATTAAAGTCTCTCTCCTTCCATAGTTTTAAACATTTTTACCAAAAACCTTGGCATGAACAAGAACCCATTGACTACCCACCTCGTGTGGTTTTCAAGATCCTCCCACAAACCCTTTCAATATCCATGAACTGACTTACTTTGGTGCTTTTTTTCATCACTATGCTTTTATATTAGGAAAGTTATATAGAAATAAACATACATATCAAAAACTAGGAATCAAACATTGTGTATTATTCCCCCCACCATCCCCATAATGTAAGATTTCCACTTATTCACACAACTTGTAACATTGAAAAAAAAATCATATCGTGCTACATAAAAGGAAATAAAATGTCACAAAATTTGATGAGCGACCTTGTCATTGGTGATTGACGACAAGATGTTGATTTTCCTCCTTCCTCCATTGCTTCCTACCTCCAATAGATTGCTACTTTTTTAGTAAATTTGACTTTGAAGTTCAATTTTAGAATGCCTCCTAAAAACAAATGTTGCATACAAGAGAGAGTGCATCTAATTAAAATAATTATTTTTGACATTTTTAAATTTGGCAGATGACAATACTACTAATGACTTGTATAAAGGACCCTATTTTGAAATAATATAACTTGACTTTGAGAACACATTATATTTCTAGTGGACTATAACATAAACTAACATGACATTTTTAGACATTAGACAATAAAGAACTACTACTAGAATAGTACTATAAAACCTTAACTAAAAAAAAATTACATGTTAGATAACTAAGAGGGGGGTGAATCAGTTATGTCTAGTTATCCTATAGTCCCAAATACTCTCAGATGTATAAAAACAATCCTTCAAACAATCTAAACAACTTAGTAAAAACTTTTTCTGTGCCTTTCAGTTCATTAACTGAATACCAGTAATATTATCTACTATACACCGATCAAACCAGCAATTGTAATGTGTAAAGTAAAATTAAAAATCATCACATCCATACACATATAACACTTGATTTTTAACATGGAAACCCTATTAGGTGAAAAACCACCTGGGACTGGGACCCAAAATAATTTAACTCTTTTGAAGTGAGCTTGGTTAAGAACCAATCCTATTAAAGGTTACAAAACACTGTAAGGTGTGACCTTGTTAGAGGATTTATCACTACCAATTCTCTGTGACCATACATTCACTTGGGTCATCAAGAAAAAAATCAACATTCATTTAATGTCATAATAAAGACTATTCAGTCATAAATCTTAAATAGATCCAATTATCTCTTCCAAGCAGCGAGGTTGGAAGGAGTAGAGCAGGGGGCGAATTTGTGATAAGTGGAGTAGATCAGAGATCTGATATTGAAGCAGTGATTTTATGAAAGAGAAGAGATCTTCTAGGGCTACGACAATCATCAGAAGGAGTGAAATAAATTAGGAGAGCAGGCTCGAATTTGCTAGGGCAAATCCAAAATAAGTGGCAAGGTGAATTTGAATGGTGTAGGGCCTAGTTGAAGGGAGACCATAAAATTGATCAGAGGGTTTGGCAGCATTTTCTCATCATTTTAGAGTGATTTGGAGCCCAATTTGATAGTGATTTTGTGTGGAGAAGGCAGTGATTAGTTTCATATATTTGGGAGGCTTCTTTTTCCATGCCCTAGACTCAGAAATTCTATTTTTTAGAGGGATGAGTATCAACATTTATTCCAGATCCAAAAATTAGAGGGAGGGTTGCGATTTTTTTTTTCCAGATCTAAGATATATGAGGGCTGAGATCAGCGAAATTGTTTGGCAAGGCCACCAAAAATTAGTGGAGGGACTGCGAGTTTGTAAGCAGGGGCAGCGACTTGTATTAGAGGTAGGCCCAAATTTGTTTGAGGAGCAGTTTGAGATAAGAGCAGATCTAAGTTTGAATTAGAAGCCAGATTTGGTTTGAAGGGATCAGAGGTGGCTAAGAAAGAGCAGAGATCAGGGCAAGATCCAAACTAGGCAGGCCCAAAAATTTGATAGCAGGGCTGAGTAGCTAGAGCCACGAATTTGATAAGAAGAGAGGCCCAAATTTGTATATAGAGAAAAATTTGTGTAAGATAGAGAGCAAAAATTAGAAGAAGACCAGCGACATTAAACAGAAGAGGAGGGTAAAGGGTGAAATATTAAAACATTCATAGCATGCAACGAAAATGCGTAATACTCATATTCAAAGGAAGAAGGCCTTCCAACAGCGGCAGATAAACCTAGGGTTGATACATTTCAATCTAGATTTGGCTTGTAATGCTGCAAAAAAGCATGGCAATTCCACTTCTAAGGGAAATGCTCAAAATCCGACCGCTTCGAATGAGAAATTTTCTAGTTATTGTTTCAAATGTTGGCTTTACGGTCACAAGCAGGAAGATTGCAGGGCAAAAAATGTACAACCCCATCCAGATTATGATCATCTTAAGGGGTTCATTGCTAAACAAAAGGAAAGAAGTATGAAGGAATCAAAGCCAACGGAACTCCCAGCAACTGTGGAATTAGGAGATATTGCAAAGCCCTTGGCTAGGAACAGAAGATATACTTCAGCCACCAAGGGTCTTGCAAAAACACATGAGCATCCATCCTTGAAAGTCTTTTCAGTAGATGCCCTAGATCGGCAGATCTAGATATTCTCAAAGACTAAATATGCATTACAGAAAAATACAGTAACTGAGACCATCAGGGCCCCGAGATCTAGGAGGAATCCGGTAGCATACTCCAATGACCCTTTGTCTACAAAGGGGGGAGGAAGGTTGACGGTGGCTTAGATGCTTCTCGGTGTCAGAATTACCAACAAGGAGACATGACAAACGGTTAAGAAAAGGAAAGCGGTAAGATCATCTATAGACCAAAATAGTCCCAATAAAATTGATTTGAAAAATTCTTTTGGCATTCTAGAAAAATTGAAAACACCAAAGAAAAGGAAAAATCAGAATAAGGGGGTTTTGAAAGGAGAAGGAACTCAGTGGGAGAAACCAAATCCAGTTTGCAAGCAATTGCATATGGATTCGGGCTTGCCTCCCCCTCTCCTTAACAAAACCCTAGGATCTAAAACTGGAGGAAAAATTCTGGTGAATAAAAATGTAATAGATAGCTCTGTATTGCATTTTGGTTATGATTCTATTCATAAGGCCCATCAGGCTTATTCTCCTCCACACAAGAGGACAAGCAAGGAATTCCTGAAGGATCATAACCCTATCTCGGGTAAACCCAACAGGAACTCTAAGGTACCAATGTCCAAGACCACTAAAGATATATATTCTCCACCACATAGGCATGGCAACAACATAGTTTCAAACACTATTTGTGGATTTCCTAGGCAAAATTATCATAAGATTAATTTGGGCAGTAAATGCATATTGCAAAAATAGAATGTTTGTGCAGAAATAGGTGTAATATGTAAGTGGCTGGGAATAGGGGCATCTATAACAGATATAGCTGATGGACTAATCTCCCAACTCTCGGCTAAGGTAAGTATTACTATTCTGCCAAAAAACTTTATTTTCTTGAATTGTAATTATAGTGGTCTTAAAAAGAAAATTATGGAGAAAGGTTTTTTAAAGTATAGAAAGATCTCTTTCTTTCTTTGTAATTGGCTCTCTTTATTCAGCCCTATTAAGGTAGCGGATTTCTTGATTGAAAAAGCAATAGTTCTAAGAAACCTACCACTAGAATTTAACCAACCTGAGATTCTTAAAAACATTGGAAATAGGATTGGAGAATATAAAAGAATAATTAAAACTAAGCATGATCATGCTGAGTCAACCATTGTAGTCAAAATGAATTTTCATAAGAAAGTCATTTCTCCTTTTCAGTTATGCTACAATTTGAACCATATCATTATTAATCCATTAATTATGGATGATTTTATTGAAACTCGGGAGGCGGAACAATTACTAAATTTTGACCTTCAGCAAAATCTCATAGATTCCCCCTCATGCACTGATAGAAATGTCAAGTTAATCCTTAATAAGGACAAAGGAGGCTTTTTTTTTCCAAGACACAGAAAAAGAAAAATCAGCAGCTGCCCCTCCCTCTCTTGATAATAGCTGTACCCTAGTAATTATCTATGACAATCCCTTATTCTTGGATTCCCCTCCTCTTAAAGAAGATCTTGAAACTCTTAGTATTAGAACTTCTGAGGTTTTAGCCCAGGAAATCAATATTACAAGTGATAATAAAGTCACCACCACATCAGATAAATATAACATAGATAAAGGGACATATCTTATAATAGGAGATCAAATATTTGATTTCTGTCAACAACAGATAGGTAAGCCTGATCTGGACATAAGTAAGACTGACATAAGATAGGATCAGGTTGTTAAAACTGATTGTCTGAATGCAACAATTATAGAAGAACCTGATGATAAATGCAAAGAAGAAGACAATACTATTATTAATTACCTTGGAGAGTCTTTAATAGATGAGCTCATGGACACGTTCCTTGATGAAATCTGTGATCTAGATGAACTAAAATACCAAAAGGAAACTCTGATCAGAATGATTCAAAAATGTATTCTAGAGGATCTAGAGGAAGAAAATGATAGCTTACCTTCACCTACTCATTCAGCCCCCTTGGAAATGGGAGTCTTGGATAAAGTCCTCCCGGATAAATACACAGAACCCTCTAATCTTCACAATAAAGATACCGATAAAGACAACTTTAATCCGATTCTAAGTAATGAGCATTTAACTCAAACAGAAAATATAAATAAAGAGAATTTCAATAAAAATGTCCCTGATCATGAGACAACCAATAACGCAAATCAAATGGGGGAGGAACCAGCCACCTCAATCCCTATAGAGCTGGATACTCTGAATCTGGATCTATTAGGTAGTATAGAAGATTTAATTGAGACACATGGAAAGGAAATTATTGAAAAGGAGGACTTGCATCTACATGCAGACTTTGATCATCTCTCCTCTGAATAGTAAAACAAGATCAGCATTAAAAATAATGTAAATTTATTATCTGTAAAGGACTCTATTGATGGCCTCTTCGGGATTACAAATGAGGATAGACAACTGGGCATAGCAATGAATAGAGGAAGTTTGAGCACCCTGAATATTAATAAAATGAAAAAGAAAAGAGGAAGGAAATCAGCTGTAGAACTTAGAAATATAGTAGGTAACGTAGGCAACCAAAAGAAAATTTCTGACATTCTGTACACAGGGAAGGGGAAGAGCCTTCCCCAAGAGCAATAAAAGTCACTACTTGGAATGTTAGGGGATTAAATGCCCCTAACAAATAGATATTGATGAAAAGATATCTAAATAACTTCGAGTCAGAAATAATTCTACTACAAGAGACTAAAATTAGCAAAGAAGAAAGTACTAAGTTCAGCAATAAATTAGGAATATGGAAATCAGAAATAGCCTCTGCTATAGGATCCTCCAGAGGGATAGCAGTCTTATGGGACCCTAGGAAAATTTCAGCACAACTTGTATCTAAAAATGAAAACTGGATGAGCTTAGAAATTAAAAGTCTTAAATCCAATCTAAAATTTAATTTAATTAATGTTTATGGGCCCATTCCTAATGAAGATAAGAGAAGAGTCTGGTGAGAGATTCATCACTTCTTGATAAATAGCTTAGAAGTTTTTCACATTATTGGAGACTTTAACGCAATCCTAGATCCTGAAGAAAAATTTGGGGGATCAAAATATATTTCACAAGCTCAAAAAGATTTTAGAAAATGGGTTTCTGATAACCATTTGATCAACATCAATACAACCAATGGTATATATACTTGGAACAATAGAAGAGTAGGTTTCAGTCATATTGCAGAAAAATTGGACAGGTTTTTTATAAAGACAAGCTCTGAAAGTGCCAACCATTTAATAAATGCAAAAATCCTCCCTGAGGTAGGGTCTAACCACTTCCCCGTCAGACTCTTGATTACTGAGGATGCTAAACCAATCAGAAATCCTTTTAAATTTGAGTTTATGTGGTTCCAAAACCCAAAATTTATTAACCTTCTAGAGGAATGGTGGAACCAAATCACAGTTAAAGGCTCTAGAATGTTTTGCTTAACATCAAAATTAAAAATTATTAAAAATAAATCTTTAGAATGGAATAAGAGCAATTTCAACAATATATTTGAAGAAAAACATCAGATAGAACAAGATATCATAGACCTTAACAATATAGTAATAGAAAATGGTATGAATGAACAAAGCTACCACAAAGAAAAAGAGTTCATGGCTAAATACAACGCTATCCTCCTTAAGGAAGAGATCTTCTGGAAACAGAAGTCGAGGGAGTCCTGGCTTAAGGAAGGAGACAACAACACAAAATTTTTTCACAATACCACTAATTTCAAAAGAAGCATCAATAGAATATCCAAAATTAAAAATAACGAGGGTCATATTACCGAGGACTAGCTCCAGATATTAGTCGTACTAACACAATTTTATCAATCTCTTCTTAATGACATTGAAGCAATTGACCTCAAAGCACAAAATGAAATGTTGAAGTCTATCCCAAAGCTGATAATGGAAGCAGACAAAAAGATGATTAATAGTAAACTATCCTTAGATGAGGTTAAATCAATGGTTTTCCAACTCCATTCGGATAAAGCCCCAGGCCCAGATGGCTTTCAAGCGAGTTTTTTTCAAAAATGTTGGCATTTTGTTGGGGAGGAGGTGTGGCAAGTAGTAGAAGCTACTAGAAACTCAGGCTCATTGTTAAATGAAATTAACAACACCTTTTTTGCTCTAATTCCAAAGAAAAATGATTGTTCGGACCCAGGAGATTTCAGACCAATATCTCTATGCAATTCTATCTATAAAATTCTATCAAAATGCCTAGCAAACAGACTTAAAACTCTTCTCCTGAATATAATTTTGAAAGAACAAATGGGTTTTGTAGAAAATAGATCGATTCTTGATGGGATAATCATTGCCCAAGAAATAGTTCACACTGCTCAATTAACTAAGGATCCTAGTATGCTTATTAAGGTAGACATCCAGAAAGCATACAACAAAGTAGATTGGAGATTTCTTTGTAAATGTCTGGAAGCCTTTGGATTCTCCAAACAATGGATTAACCTTATTTTTAGTTGCATTTCTACCCCTAAAATCTTGATACTTGTAAATGGTACCCCGGAAGGTTTCTTTAATATCTCAAGAGGAATTAGGCAAGGGGACCCTCTATCCCCTTTCCTCTATGTCATTATGGCAGAAGTGCTAGGGAGATCAATAAGAAAGAGACAATTGGAAGGAAAAATCACAGGGTTAAAGGCATCGGAGAATGTACCAAACATAACTCACCAACAGTTTGCAGATGACATGATTTTACCAGACATAGCCAATTGTCAAGAAGCGAAAGCTTTCAAAGTCATCCTTAATATGTATGTGAAAGCCTCTAGTCAACGGGTGAATCCCTCAAAGTCAAAAATTTTCTTTATCAATACACCTATGAAAATAGAAATGGAAATTTGTAAGGTAATGGGGTATAAAGTTGGTAAATTCCCCTGCAAATACCTGGGTATAGACCTAGATAAAGGTCTTTTATCCTCCAAACTTTGGCAATAGGTTCTCACCAAAATACAAGACAAGAAAAGCTCATGGAAAGGAAGATGGCTTAAAAAAGTTGGTAGGACTACCATGATTAAGTTAGTCCTATCAGCTATACCCACGTATCATATGTCAAATCTTCCCCTTCCGATTAATGTTAAAAAAAATTTAGATAAAATGTTTAGAGAATTTTATTGGCAAGGCCCTTCTGAAGACAAAAAAGTAGCCCTTATCAAATGGGATACTTTATGCAAACCAATTAACAAGGGGGGACTTGGCATCAAAAAATTATTATGGAAAAACCAAGCTCTTGGAGCTAGACTTATCTGGAGACTCTATCAGGAATCTAGTAGTAAATGGGCTTCGATTTTACTACACAAATATGTCCCTGACGCGGACCCTATCAACATATTTAGGACACAAACACATGTAAAAGGTTCACAGATCTGGAACTTCATAAAGGATTGTCGTGGGATCATCAATAAATATTTGTCATGGGATGTAGGCTCTGGGGACCAAGCTCTATTTTGGGATGACTCTTGGGCAGGCCTCACCCCCTTAAACAAATTAGGTTTTTCTCAAGAGTTCATGGAAGTTTGTAAAAATTATATAGGTGTTTACGTCAAGGATTATCTCTGCAAGGAAGAAGATTCTAAATGGATAGATTTAGAAGGTTTAGACCTGGATAGCCAGGAGAAACAAAAGCTCAAAGCTATGTTGAAAGACAGAGAGATAGCTCACAAAATTAGATCGGATAGATTAATCTGGGCTGGAGCAAACAATGGTATTTACTCGGTAAAGGAGGGATACAAGTCTATCATTTAGGATCAAAACATGGATAACATAGATATACCTCTGAACCTTTGTTAGAATAAATCTTGTCTTCCTAAAGTGGGAATGTTTCTATGGGCAGCGATGCAGAACAAGATTCTGATAGCTGACAGATTCAATAAATTGGGCTTTGAGGGGCCTTCTAGATGCCTTTTGTGTGAAAAGAAATCGGACGATGTTAACCACATCCTTCTAAATTGTACCTTTTCCCAAAATTGCTGGAACTGGTTACATCGGTGTCTAGGGTGGAAATCCGCTCTTCAACTAGATCTATTAAGCTCACTCAAAGCTTGGCCATCTCTATACAAAGACAACTTATACAAAGATATTTGGATTATTTCCCCATCAATTTTATTTTGGGAAATATGGAAGGAACGTAATAGGAGAATCTTCACGGATCAAAAATTAACATGGGAAACAGTCACCAATAAAATAGAAACCTCAATTGTGGAGATTATTAACAGTAAACTTAGAGATTGTCTGAGCTATGAGGAGTCATTCAAATCCTAGGACAACAAAATTAGGTCCAAGTGGCCTAAATTAGATATCCCACCTTTATATGGCAAGGGGGGATAAAAAACAAAGGTAGATAGAGCCTCGTGCAAATGGTCTCCTCCTAAGGAAGGTTGGTATAAACTTAACTTCGATGGTGCTTCTAGAGGTAATCCCGGGGTAGCAGGTATTGGAGGCTTAATTAGAAATTGGAAGGCTGAGGTCATTGCTAAATTTTCTATGCCTATTAAGCCCACCACAAATAATATGGCGGAATGCAAGGTGGCATTAGAGGGTTTAAGAATATGTAAGAACTTAAACTTACCTAAAGTAATAATAGAAGGAGACTCACAAGTTATTATCAATGCAATTCGATCTAAGAAAACACCTAACTGGGTCCTTAATTCAAAAATAGAGGAAATAAACCAAATTCTGGAAAGTATCCCCAAATTTGAAATTGGACATACATATAGGGAAGGGAATGCAGAGGCAGATCTGCTGGCAAACCAAGGTGCAAATGGAATTTTTACAATGGACTAGAATATAATATCAAACCCAAACATTACCAATAATAGTCTGCATGAAAATATGGTAACCACCTAATTAATCTTATTCAACCTATACATGGTATGTAGAATAATAATATAGAGTTAAAATTAAATGGGGATGCATACCAAGTGGTATAATCGAGCTTTTATCTTAACTTTTTATTATGCGTTATTTCTCTTTAATACCTAGTGATAGTCTTTTATCCTCGGCCTTTAGCTTCCTCCTATTTTGATCCCTCCTTTTAACTCACCGCCACCTTTTATTTAGTCTCCTTATATTTGCATTTCTTAGAAGTAGCACTAAAAAAGTCCTTTCTCCTTTTTACTTGATTGTTCAGCTGCTATATATATATATATATCACATTTTATATGTATGAATCTGTGCATATATATAATCTAGGATATATATATTTTCTTATGTACAGATTCATATTTTCTGTTCTTTGTTGTAGGTTTTTTCAGCCCTTTTGCCCCCTCATTTTCTTCTGTGGTTCTTAGGTTGGCTTGCTTTCTTCTAGTTTTCTCTATTTATCTCGGTTTTCTTCTGCTGTAGGTCTTTCTTCTTTTTTCTTCTCTTTTTTGCCTTGGTTTGCTGGCGCCCATGGGGTTTTAGAGTTGGGTTCTTTTCTTAGGCTTGGTAGGCCTTTTGCTGCTTCTTTTAGGGTTTGTTGGCTTTTTTGTCTTTGGCCTTTTGGTCCCTTTTTCTCTATTTTCCTTCCGTTGTTGTTTGTTTCCTTTGGTTGGTTGGGCTCCTTTCCCTCTCTTAGTGTTAGGGCCTTCTTTTCTAGTTTTTTATTTTTGTTTTCTTTTTTCTGGTTTAGAGGTTTTTAATTTATTTTAGTTGGCTCCTCTCAGTATTCTACTCTTTGGAGGAGAGCTTTTCTTAGCTTCTCTAGATCTTTTCTGGTTGTGTGTTGTGTTGTAGTTTTTTGTTTCTGTTTTTTATGTTCAATCTCCCTAGGCTATAGAAATCTAAAATGTTGGAATAGATCTTTGGCACTACAAAGCATAAATGGGAACGTTAAATTTACTTATCTATCAGCAAGACAGGTATCTTAATAATACATATATGAAAGAAGGTAATATTACTATTTTGGAGCTCTTCATTTCTCAATATTACTTATTTTTTAAGCCTTTAACTATAAGAAATGGAAGTTTCTGCTGTGGTTTTCAAGAGGATACTATCAAGAAGGCACCTATAACACCTTGTAAATGAAGATTCTAGAACGGATTCTGACAATAATAACAACTCAATTGTATGTAACACAGAGTTGTATCCATAAAAACAACAATGTAATAGATGTAACATTAAAACCTTGATATTTTCGAGCAGTGGGTATGCCCACTATAAGTTTGTAATTCTAGATAATTAATGATTGTACTAGAGATGTGGGAATGCCTACAAGAATGATGTATATAAACAAATCTCGACAATTATTGAGTCGTGGGTATGCCCATGTAATTTTTGTATAAGTACAGGACCTATGGTCCCGGGCAAGGCTGGAGGTTTTCTCAACCCCGCTCTTTCCTACCAGTGCCTGTAGCGAGCAGGGTCACATGTAAAAATTAATTTATATTAATAAAAATCTTTATAGGGCCTCGGCCTTTTACCGATAAAAAAAAAAAAAGACTATTTAGTCCTACTTGGTTAAGAGTTTTTTTTCTGTAGAAATGGTTAGAATGAAACAATAAATGATCTTATTCAAATACAACTTCCTTTTTAGATATCTAGATCTATGCTAATCTCATATACCTCTGGCCATCATAATCTCTTCAATTTCTTTATATCCTCCAACTCTGTTATGCTTAGTAATCTCCTTTCTCTAACGCTCTATGTAGTTATATGCAGAATTGCTCGATTCTCACTTCAACCTATTTGACCAGCTTTGCATGAATATATAATCTCCTCACACACATTATTCATTATGAATCTCATGTCTCCTTTTATAGACATGATAAACCATTTTCCTCTCATCCATAGATTTTGCCACTTAATATTCATTATTGATTTTTCCACTTTAACCTTCCTCTGAACTTGTGCCTTAAACATGTTTCAATCTTCATCATCTGATCTTCCTTGAATTTTGTCAAATGTAGATCTTCTTAACAAACTTTATCTTTGTCCTTGGAATCATCCATATTCCTCTAGCTCATCATCTCAAGTTGGAAATCACATGTTGCATCTTATTTCTTTCACTCGGTCAATACCGTGATGTGTTGGTGACTTCCAACTTGGTTAATACTGTACTCAATATACACTACACTTTCTTGGTGTACACTATTTCAACTTAGTATTTACTAAGTTCTTCATATACCGACCACATAAATGTTTACATTCTTGATCTTCAATTCTTAATAGAAACATGTAATATAATCAAATCACTATCATGCTGTCATAGACTCATCAATAAGTTTCCCAATGAATACTATATTCATAATTTACTCATACATCTCATCTTCATGTTAATGTCTCATTCCTTCACCATTATACCTTCTTCAGATATTTGCAACTATCATGATAAATACAGTCAAAACTAGTTGACATTAATGACAATATAATAACTAATTTAATGTGTCACATATACCTTGTAGCTTGGTAATCATCTTCCTATTATGTTCTCCAAGTAATCAATCACTTGTAGTTTAACAATCTCCCCCTTTCAATTATTCAATCAATTGTAGTATGTCAATCTCTCACTTTGGCATTGATGGCGACACAATATGAAATATGCTATAGAATACCAAACATCTTAATTGTCTACAACTCTGTATATATGTTGTGACTCAGTAAGCTCTCCCTTAGCTTATGCATTTAATATGTTTAGTCACTATACAACATCTCTGTCATCTGTCTCTTGAATATTTCATGACCATTCTCTCCCTTTAAGTGCAATTTCTCTCCATGTAGATATTTCATTATCATTCTCTCCCTTTAAGTGCAATACCTCTCCCTATAGATATTTCATGATCTTTCTCTCCCTTTGAAGAAAATACCAAAAATAAATCAACTCTTCAATAGCCAAATAAATATCTCTATTGTTTAGTTCAGATTCTTGTACCTTGCATGTACATATATGCAATGTCAGTGTGTCTTCCATCTTCAAAACCTTAGGAATCCCAAAGTGTGAACATCATGCATCAACATTATTAGATCTTTCGATAAAGTACAAGTTGATACAACCTTATATCACCTCAATGACTGTTAGACAGGGGATGGACTCCTAGTCTACTTCTCAAGTATTCAAAAGTATCCTTCAGTAAAGGTTTAGTGAATATATCAACAATTGCTCTTTTGACTTCATATATTCCAATTTGATTTGTTTTTCCTAAACTTTCTCCCTCAAATAGTGATACTTAATAGATATGTTCTTTGTCTTTTCATGCATCACTAGATTCTTTGAAATATTAATAGTACTTGTATTATCACAATAGATTATCACTGGATTAGTGATCTCATTCATGCCTTCCAATAATTTCTTTATCTATGCAAATATTTAAACAATTAGCAATAGAAACAACATATTCCGCTTCAATAGTGGATTGAGAAATGCATCCTTATTTCTTACTTATCCAAGTTACCAATATTTCACCCAAAAAGAATGCTCCACCTCTAGTGCTTTTTCTATCATCAATGTTTCCAGCGCAATCAGCATTAGTGTAAACCTTCAGTTCAAAATTGCCTTCTTTCTTATACCATAATCCATATTTTTCAGTGTTCTTCAAGTATCTCAAAATTATTTTCATAGTAGTCATGTGTGACTCTTTAGGATTAGCAGAGAATCTAGCTACAATCCCAACTACATGTGCAATATCTAGTCTACTATGCACAACATAAATCAACCTGCTAATCATTGATCAATATAAAGTTTGATTTACCTTGGTTGACTTGTCATCCTTTGTTAGCTTGCATCCGGTTATCATAGGTGTACCAAATAGTTTTGAATCTTCCATACTGAATGTCTTCAACACTTCTTTGATGTACTTAGATTGTGTTATGTATATATCTTCCTTCTATTGTAATATTTGCAAACCAATAAAAAATTTGATCTCACCAAACATCGACATTTCAAAATCTTTCCTCATTTCATCAACAAAAGACTTACATAGATTATCATGACCTCCAAATATGATATCATCAACAAAAATTTCAGCAATAAGAATCTTATCATCAATTTCACATTTCAAATACAAGTTGTTGTTGTCATTTGTTCTAACAAATCCAATTCTTATGAGATAAGAATGCAATCTTTCATACCATGCTCTCAATGATTGCTTTAGTCCATATAATGCCTTATGCAACTTACATACCATATTCTTTTGATTAGGATCAACAAAACCTTTGGGTTGTTCAATGTATACCTCTTCTTCAAGTATCCCTTTCGAAAATACAAATTTCACATCCATCTGATATACCTTAAATCCTTGATAAGAAGCATATGAAAGTAGTATTCTTACTCCTTCAAGTCTAGCAACGGGTGCAAAATTTTCTCCATAATCAATTCCTTCTTCTTGTGCATAAAATTTGCAAACTAGCCTTGCTTTGTTCCTTGTGATATCTCCATTCTCATTCATTTGTTTTTGAAAATACATTTAGTATCAATCACATTTTTTTATCTTTAGGTCTTTGTACTAATTTTCATGTCTTGTTCTTCTATATTTGTTCAATTTCTTCATTCATTGCCTTGATCCATTCATCATTTTATAATGGATCTCTAACAATTTTAGGCTCAAATTCACAAACTAAACATGTGTTATTCCTTAACTTACTTCTAGTCATCATCCATGCATCTTTGTCTCCAATTATCTGATCTTGTGGATTCTGTCTTCTCACATACTTTCCAAGTACAAGTTTAGATCTCTATTCTTCAATATTTTCTCCACTTGGTGCATGATCATCATTTCCATCAGTAACTATTTGTTGTTGCTTGGTCTATATAGATTGTTGCTCGGTAGAATTGTTTTATTTCTCAGGTAGAGTTTTAGGTTCCTCAATATAAAATAATCTACCATAGTCTTCCAGTTCTTTCTTTCTTTCTTCATCATTCTTTTTTGCAAACTCATCAACTCTCACATTTTCACTTTCAATCATTTTGTTAGTAGCCCTGTTCAAACATTTATAAGCCTTGCTTCTAGTAGAGTAACTTAGAAATATCCTTTCGTCACCTTTTGAATCAAATTTTCCATTTCTATCATCTTTTAGAATGTAACATCTACTTCTAAATATTCTAAAATAACTCACATTAGGTGTGTAACCATACCATATCTCATAAGGTGTCTTATTAGTATCTTTCTTCAGTTGAACTTGGTTTAGTGTATAAACAACATTACTAACATATTCTCTCTAGTACATTTGTACAACATATTTTTCAATCACTAGTGTTCTAGCACAATCAACAATTGATCTATTTCTCCTTTCAACAGTCCCACTTCTGGGGTGTCCTCAGTGCAGATACCTATCTCTTAATTCCATGGTCATTACAAAAATTAGTAAAATCATCAAAAATAAATTCACCACCTCTATCTGACCTTAAGCATTTCAATTCCTTACAGCTTTCTTTTTCTACTTTTTCTTTGTACCATTTAAACATTTTGAAAGCTTTTGATTTTTCTTTTAAGAACATGGAAATCATCATCCTAGAGAAATCATCAACAAATAAGATAAAATATTTGTCTCCATAATAACTCTGAGTTATCATTGGACCACATAAGTTAATATGAACTAATTCTAAAATAACATTAGATGAGTAATGTTTTCTCTTGAAACTAGACTTTGACATCTTACCCATTTGACATTGTTTACACATTACATGGTCAGGTTTAGATATGCTCGGTAAGCCTCTAACTTTCCTTTTCTTATTGATCTTAACCATGTAGTCCAAGTTCACATGACATAACCTTTTGTGCCACAACTAGACATCTTCATTTTTAGCCAATAAACAAGAATTTTCATCATTGTCCAAATAGAATAAGTTACCTTTTGATTATTCACTAGTACCAATTAGTTTTCCATCTTTATCATAGATTTCCACCTTTCTTTTCTCAAATGAACTCGGTGACTAGTTTTATTCAATTGTGCTACACTCAATAGATTATAGTTAAGTCCTTTCACCCAATATGCATTTTCACATCTGATCTTATTATTCAACAATATAAATACTTTTCCTTTCACTAGACAAGGTGTATCATTTCCCATTTTTATAGATCCTCCATTATAATGTTCAAGATATTCAATTTTTTCTTCATCTCTAGTCATATGATGTGTGCACCCACTATTAATAATCCAAGTGTCATTTTTGCTAACTTTATAAATAAGTGTTGTTTCAACATACCTTTCTTCTTCTTCAGAATCTTCCTTTAATGCAACAAATACTACTTCTATGTCTTCATCAGTTTCGGTCTTGATTTTATCATCTTTATCTTCAAATAGGTAGCATGCCTTCTTGTCTTTGTCTCTGTAGTCTTAGTTTTCTCTTCTTCCATACAATCAGTTACCTCTGTGATATTAGTAATTTCTTCTATCATTATTCCTTTCATTTGATCTTTCACTTGTTTTCTCATCATCTTTCTTGTTAGGACATCTTGCAGTAATGTGACCAATCTCCTTTCATTTGAAACATACCAAGAGTAGTTTACCTCTATATCTTCCTTTGTCTTTTTTTAGTCTTCTAGTCATTAATGGTTCAAGTTCATCAAGTTCATCTTCTTCAACTTCACTTTCACTTTCATTTCTTATCTTATATCTTCTGCTTGATTTTCCAATGGTTAGAGATGACATAAATGAAAATTTTACCTTAGATAAGATATTTTTATCATAATTATTAAGCTCAAATGCAGTCAATCTTCCTATCAAACTATCAAGTGAAATATTATTACCAGGAGCTGCTCTCATTTCATGAATTATTTAGACTCTAATAGTATAGGAAGGTAACAATGTTCTAAGAATTTTACTTACCACTGTGTATTCTTCAATAAGTCCTCTTTCTCCTCAGATAGCATTCATGACTTCCTTGACTCGGTTGTTGTACTATGTGGCATTTTCACCTTCTTTCATCTTCATATCATCAACTTACCTCTTAGACTTTCAACTTTTTCTCTGAGCACATTCACATATCCTCTATGAACAAGTATCATTTTGTCCTACATCTATTTTACAATTGTATAGGTCTTGATGTCTTCAAATTCAGCGTCTAATAGAGAAGAAGCAATCTCAATCATGATAGCATTATGTTCTTTTCTTTCTTTCATCTGTGTGACAGTCAAAGGAACATTAGGGTTTATGAATTCATTTTCAAAATAGTACATTGCAAAATCTAAAATGCCTAATAGATACAACTTCATCTTGCTTTTCCATGTTGAGAAATTATCTTTGTTCAGCTTCGACACCTCTCTCTTATACATCTTGTGATCTTTTACTTAAGTCCTTCAAACTTCTTCCTTTAAGTACTCTAGCTCTGATACCAATTGTTAGATAACTGAGAGGGAGGGGGGTGAACCAATTAAGTCTAGTTATCCTACAATCCCAAATAATCTTAGATGTATAAAACAAATCCTTCAAACAATCTAAACAAATTGGTAAAAACTTTGTCCGTGCCTTACAGCTCATTAATTGAATACCAATAATATTATCTAGTATATACATATCAAACTAGTAATTGTAATGTGTAAAGTAAAATAACAAATCTTCACATCCATACACATATAATACTTTATTTTTAATGTGGAAACCCTATTAGGGGAAAAACCACTTGGGCCCGATTTGCGAAATAATTTCACTCTTATGAAGTGAGCTTGGTTAAGAGCCAACCTTGTTAAAGGTTACAAAACACACTATAAGGTGTGACCTTGTTAGAGGATTTATCACTAATAGTTCTCTGTGACCATACATTCACTTGGGTCATCAAGAAAATAATCAACAATCATTGAATGGCATAATAAAGACTATTCACTCCTACTCGGTTAAGAGATTTTGTCTATAGTAATGGTTAGAATGCAACAATAAATGATCTGATTCAAATACAACTTCCTTTGCAGATATTCAGATCTATGCTAATCTCATGTACCTCTAGCCATCATAATCTCTTCAGTTTCTTTATATCCTCCAACTTTGTTCTGCTCGGTTTAATCTCCTTTCTCTGATGTTGGGTGTAGTCTGCAGAATTCCTTAGTTCTCACTTCAAATTTTCTGACTAGCTTTGCATTAATATATATTCTCCTCACATGCATTATTCATTATGAATCTCTTATCTCCTTTTATAGACATGATAAACCATTTTTCTCTCATCCATAGATTTTTCCACTTAATCTCCATTGTTGATTTTGCTGCTTTAACCTTCCTCAGAACTTGTGCCTTAAACACGTTTCAATCTTCATCATTTGATCTTCCTTGAATTTTGTCAGCCATAGATCTTCTTAACAAACTTTTATCTTTGTCCTTAGAATCATCCATATTCTTCTAGCTCATCATTTCAAGTGGGCAATCACATTTTCTATCTTATTTATTTCACTCATTCAATACCGTGATTTGTCGATGACTTCCAACTCATTTAATATTGTACTCGATATGCACTACTCTTTCTTGGTGTACATTGTTTCAACTTAGTGTATACTAAGTTCTTCATATACTGACCACATAAACTTTTACATTATTAATCTTCAATTCTTAATAGAATAATGTAATACAATCAAATCACTATCATACTGTCATAGAATCATCACTAATTTTCCCAATGAATACCATATTCATAATTTACTCATACATCTCATCTTCATGTTAATGTCTCATTCCTTCACCATTATACCTTCTTTAGATGTTTGCAACTATCATGATAAATATAGTCAAAAACTAGTTGACATCAATGACAATATAATAACTAATTTAATAGGTCACGTATACCTTGTAGCTCAGTGATCATCTTCATATTTTGGTCTCCAAGTAATCAATCAGTTGCAGTATAACAATCTCTCCCTTTCAAGTATTCAATTAGTTGTAGTATGTCATTACATTACTAATTTAAATGACTCATAATGATAAAAAAGTAAAACTCAACTGTACATATAGTACTATTTTTTAAGAATCCTAACACAACTTACAACCTAAATTCCTCACACTTATACCTATTCTTAAAAAGATACAACTTGACTCAAAGTCTATAATCCTATAAACAAATAATAAGGGTAAGAGACTATATGTTAAAAACAAAAATTAAAATGAAAAACCTAAAAAGAACTAAACTCCTAATCATCTCCTTAGCTAAATTTAGGTTGTGATCATGTGACACAACATGCATTTTAACTGATAAATCTTCACCCTCAAAAGTGGATTTGCAATTTCATGCTAAATCTATTAACTTCTAGCACACTTATTGAATCATGTTTTGCCTAGTTATTTGCTCATATATCCTCAGCTTGTAGAATTCCTAACAATGGCCACACTACAATTCCCTTACTATGATTTGAGATCTCTATTGCACTAGACTGAGTCTTAACAACTATAAATAGAGGAAAAATAGTTCCATCTTATGTTGGAATGCTTTGCAAGGTACCTTGAAATGGATGAATGCGTAAAGGGAATTGCAAGAGTACCATACAGAGTCACTACTTTCAAATTTGTTAATACTAAAATATTTGTCGTATTTCTTCTCTTTCATGCCATTAATAATACAATGTAACACCTCGCCAGGGAACCTAGGAGAGATTAACCTATAACTTGCTACTAAGTTTGGTGAACATTTTTTGTTTATAGTTAACAAACAAGATACACAATAGTGCGGAAGCAATTACCATTTACTCACATTAAACCAATAACCAAAAAAAATTACAAATCCTGAGGGTTCCTTGACGTAGAATTACTTAAGAAAAAAAAAAAACTAAAGAAAGATAACAAAGATTCCATATCATAAATGATACAATAACAACTTACATCAATTAATAAAATCCTCATGGACATCCATGATAACTAATAAACTGACATCCATTGCACATGTCGTAGGGTATGTAATAATAAATCTAACTAGAAAAGTACAATGTCCATATTAAGTATCACATGCGATACACTAATACAGGATAACAATAATGAAGATATGATAAGAAACCAACAATGAAGAAGCAATGGAAGCATCCAACTAAAAAATTATCAACAGCACTAGCACCGAGACGTCGAATCTCAAATGGTAAAGAATCACTACCACCCATCCGTGTAGAACCACAAAGGTCTACCCCACCATGCTGAGGAGATAACCGCAAACCCCAATCAGATGACCAAAACCAAACAAGGATAAACCACTAAGCAAGGATTCTTGAAAGTTCTCTACTCAAGGTATACATCAATAAGGTGAAACACACTAAACCAGAGGCATATACAAATCCTCAGGAGATGATCTAGGCTACATGCTATGGGAGTGTCATCACATGTCTAACTACTTGAGTTACCCTAGATTGGTCACTCTAGACCCCAGACCCTCAAGCATTGAGTTACCTTGGACTGGCCACTCTGGGCCCCGGACCCTCAATACGATCCATGTGGGATTAGAATACTCTCTCTCAGATATGAGGAATTCTAATCATAACCATACTCTATATTATCTTCTTAAATGATCTATAAAGTTTTAATTACTATGTTATCACTTAATTACATAACCTACAATAGGTTACCCAGGTGCTGACCACTTTGGGTCCCGGCCCCTATTGTAAGCCACTCCCCTAAGATGCACTTAATCAATCTTCCCTAGGCTCATAATCACATAAACATCAAACAGGTATACAATCGGGTAATCCTAGATGCAGTTTCACACACAGAAACCCAAATGATTACACAGATACCATAAACAGATAATATCCAACAAGAGCCATAAAATTTGAAACATAGATGATAATCAAAATAACCACTCACATCTCATGATATTGAGAAACAAAACCAACTAACAAAGAATCCCTGCCTCTGTATCCCCTAAGCCATCTAATACCCAATATCACAAGATGCACATGAATATAGTTCAGGGACGAAAAGCCAACACTCACAATTTAGAAAAACTGATCAGGAACTTCAAGCATCGAAACATCACAATGAACATGGTCTTAACAAAATATAGATCACATAATATAGATGAAAGAATCATGACATAACGAGCATACTAAAGTCACTCATAAAAGAAATATTCCCTAATGACGTTCTAGAAATACAATAGAAAATTTTGTCAATCTTGGTGTATACATACACAATTAGCAAATAATTTGTTCCTAGTATAGTAAAATGTTTCACATTTACCAATAACCCCTTTCAAATTTTAAAACTATTATTCAATTAAAGCCCTATTTCATAGCCAAGAAAAATTGACCTATCTAAATTTACAAACAAAATAAATTACAATCAATATAGTTAAACTAAATTGATTAAACAAATTTACTTAATTGAACTAAATAATAACTAATTTTAAATTTAATCTAAATAATTAAATCTCATTAATTAACATAAGACATTTATAAAATAAATTAATTTAACATAAAATAAGTTATAAAATAAATTAACTTAACACAAATTATATTATATAATAAATTTAATATAAATAAAATTAACATATAACAAATTTAATATAAAATAAAATTAACTTATCACAAATTTAATATAAAATAAATTTAACATATCAACAAAATAGAAGATCATGAAATTAAAATACATATGGGGGGTTGTGGGTCCCGCACGCGGTACCCACAGTATCGTCCCCTACCGTGCCCAGTAGCCAAGGCTGTCACACGACTCCCCAAAGGGGACACCATGCGACAGTCCTCTGGTCTGCCGTCGGCAGTCTCAGAGCCCACGCGGCCTTCTTGGGGGGGGGAGGTTGGGGGGTTTGGTGGCCCCCGCCCTCGCCCCCAATCATATGAAAATATATATTTTTTTAAAATAAAGCCAAACCATAATATTTATATTTTTTTTAAAACCAGCATATATACAAACACATAAATAAATATTTTCCAACACTTTTTTTTTTAATAAATTTATGAAAATAATAGAAATTATAAACTATTATTTAATTTCTTTACTTATAAACATGGAATTGATATTCTTTTCAGTAAGAATATATTCCCTTCACAAAATTTGAGGAATATTTATCAAACTTAAGCTATGCCATATAGAAATTTTCTTTTTGACTGGTTTCTTTTTGTTGACAACAATTTTTAAATAGAGATTAATTTATTGTTTTTTCAGAATTGATTTTTGTACCCAAATTGAGTTTTTTAACCAATATGATCTATTTCCTCACGGGGATTAATTTTTGTACAAGCTGTATAGTTAAACTATACAACAAGATTAATTTATCGATTTATAGGCAAATCATGAACAATTAATTAATGAAATTTTGCCAGAGTAACACTACGATGCCAAGTAATAATAAAATACAAAAATCATCTATACTAGGTTTTTTGAATACCCAAATCTATTAAAAACACATAAAGACAAATGAATGTAAAAATAGAGATAACAAGCAAAATTCAATGCCTACCTTAGATCCAATGCCAGAAACTGAAAATGAAAACCCTTGCAGATCTGAGAATAGAACTCTCTCCAAAATCAAGCCCAACCTGTAGATCTGAAAGCTATGTTGCAAATAGGTGCCCGATCCAGAAGCATAGAGAGATTCAAATCAACATGTAGCCACAACAATCCACAAATCTCCAAAATACCAAGCACATAAGCCCTCTCCAAAAATCCTCTCCAAAACCTGTCTTCTCCAAAATGAATGCAATAATCTCCTAATAGGAATTCCATTTCCAAATTATTTGCTAATTGCGTATGTATGCACCAAGATTGACAAAATTTTCTATTGTATTCCTAGAACATCATTAGGGAATATTTCTTTTATGAGTGACTTTAGTATGCTCGTTATGTCATGATTCTTTCATCTATATTATGTGATCCATATTCTGTTAGGACCATGTTCATTGTGATGTTTCGATGCTTGAAGTTCTTGATCAGTTTTTCTAAATTGTGAGTGTTGACTTTTCGTCCCTGAACTATATTCATGTGCATCTTGTGATATTGGGTATTAGATGGCTTAGGGGAAACAGAGGCAGGGATTCTTTGTTAGTTGGTTTTGTTTCTCAGTATCATGAGATGTGAGTGGTTATTTTGATTATCATCTATGTTTCAAATTTTATGGCTCTTGTTGGATATTATCTATTTATGGTATCTATGTAATCATTTGGGTTTCTGTGTGTGAAACTGCATCTAGGATTACCTGATTGTATACCTGTTTGATGTTCATGTGATTATGAGCCTAGGGGAGATTGATTAAGTGCATCTTAGGGGAGTGGCTTACAATAGGGGTCAGGACCCAAAGTGGTCAGCACCTGGGTAACCTATTGTAGGTTATGTAATTAAGTGATAACATAGTAATTAAAACTTTATAGATCATTTAAGAAGATAATATAGAGTATGGTTATGATTAGAATTCCTCATATCTGAGAGAGAGTATTCTAATCCCACATGGATTGTATTGAGGGTCCAGGGCCCAGAGTGGCCAGTCCAGGGTAACTCAATGCTTGAGGGTCCAGAGCCCAGAGTGACCAGTCCAGGGTAACTCAAGTAGTTAGACATGTGATGACACTCCCATAGCATGTAGCCTAGATCATCTCCTGAGTATTTGTATATGCCTCTGGTTTAGTGTGTTTCATCTTATTGATGTATACCTTGAGTAGAGAGCTTTCAAGAATCTTTTCTCAGTGGTTTATCCTTGTTTGGTTTTGGTCATCCGATTGGGGTTTGTGGTTATCTGCTCAGCACGGTGGGGTAGACCTTTGTGGTTCTACATGGATGGGTGGTAGTGATTCTTTACCATTTGAGATTCGACGTCTCGGTGCTAGTGCTATTGATACTTCTACAGTTGGATGCTTCCATTGCTTCTTCATTGTTGGTTTCTTATCATATCTTCATTATTGTTATCCTGTATTAGTGTATCACATGTGATACCTAATATGGACATTGTACTTTTCTAGTTAGATTTATTATTACATACCTTGTGACATGTGCAGTGGATGTCAGTTTATTAGTTATCATGGATGTCCATGAGGATTGTATTAATTGATGTAAGTTGTTATTGTATCATTTATGATATGGAATCTTTGTTATCTTTCTTTAGTTATTTTATTTGTTCTTAAGTAATTCTACATCAAGGAACCCTCAGGATTTGTAATCTATTTTGGTTATTGGTTTAATGTGAGTAAATGGTAATTGCTTCCACACTATTGTGTATTTTTTTTGTTAACTATAAAAAAAAATGTTCACCAAAATTAGTAGCAAGTTATAGGTTAATCTCTCCTGGGTTCCCTGGTGGGGCGTTACATACAAAATCAACATCTCTTCAAACCCTTACTTTTCTTCCATGCCTTTAGAAGAATAACGATGCCTCTTATTTGTGACTCCTCTAAAAATTAATGCCCAATGCATCAACTAAAATTGATTATATGATAATAAGTCACTATAAATAACCATGTGAATTCTCCATATCTTTTCTTCTAATCTCCAGTATTCACAAGCGTAGAAAATAAATATTCCCAACTCCAATCTTACAAGAAACCACATCAGTATCTTCCACTATGGTCTAAGTCTCTTGTCAACCGTAGGCACATAAATTACAATCTATCTGATAGCATATCAAAAAATATGGGCATATGAAGATGTTAATGATTTAATATTAAAAAACATGTTTTTCTATGTTTCATTCAATAAGTATTACATATATATAGTAGTTTACTCCCCTACATTATAGGAAGCTCCTATAACAACTTACCCAAATATGTTGATTTGTTTTAACCACTCAACACATTTGTACTCCTATTATACTAAACCTTTTTAACAAAATATAACAAACCATACAAATAATTATTTTATGCGTCCAATGTGAACACTAATTCCTAACAATAACTACACTCAAGATATCAAATGCAATCACATTTTTAAGATAATTAAAGCATTTAAGTGATTAGACTCAAGATTTGAGGGCAATACTCCATGATCTTCATGGGTATGAGTGATTTATACATCTATCCATGAGGGTTTATGCAAGGTGAATCAGACATTTACATTTTTACATACTTTTATTTACATAATTTCATTACATTTTCAAGGTTGATTCGTAAATGGGGGTTTGACCAAGGAAACCCCTTTTTAACCAACCTTTTCCCCATTTTTTTTTGAGTACAGGAATAGGTTAAAGAGCCATCACATTTTTTTTGGGTAGGTAAAAAATAGTCAAAGGATCCCTAAATATTTCCAAGCAAAAATACTTGAAATATAATGTTTAAAACATTATGTTCCTAGATATAGAACATCTAAAACATTTCGTACCCTAAAAATTTAGCTTAGATTGAAATCATAGGTTAGTACAATAGTCTGGACCCTGATTCAACTTATTTCTAGTTTCTTCCAATTAGTTATCAATCTGTTATTTCTAGTTTTGTTTTCCATTCATCTATTTTTTTAAATCTAAATTTCATCTTTCCTCTTTTTTCATTTTTTGTATATCTATCAAAGAATCACTGCCCCATTCAATGTTTAGGTCCTTACTTGAGCCTATTTGGGACATTTTCCTTCCAAATGTGTAATTTTGAAAAGGAGTAATCAACCCCTTTGCCTTTTCTCCCCTTTTCTTCTTTTACTTTTTGATGAACCCAATTCATAACATTTCCATTCTAGTTTTGGTTTTAGATCTCCTTTATACATTACATCTTCATGTTTGATTTGATGGTTAGATGTTCTTTTCATTAAAAATGTGCTTAGTTGATGAATATTTTCATATCTCTTTCAAAGTTCATATTTACATTAGATCTATCTATCTTTCATCTTCTTATACATGAGTACTATTACATTGAGTCCTAGCTATAATATTTTGGCTAGGAGAAGTCATAGACTTATAAATTCTTTTGATCCTAAGTTCTCTATATTTCCTAGAAATCTTGATGAGACCAACATGCCCAATGAATTTCCTCCTATTGTTGAGAAAAAATCTTCCCACTCCTCTCATGATGAATATGATACCTTAATATTTCCTCCCATGAAAGTGTAAAAGCTTTCCCATGACTTTGAAAAATTTAATCAATGGTTAGGACAAGAGAAATCCAATCCTGATGTCATGTCTATTGTAGAGGGTTTCAGGAAGATAATTCATAATGATGAACATGGTTTTAATATATTTCATAGCATATCTCATCTCATTGATAAAAATGTCAAGCTAATTAGAGATTGTTCCAAAGAATTAGGTTTCATTCCATCTACCACTAGTGTTGAGACCTCTATTTCTATTCCGAATTTTATTCCTAGTGTGTCCACTTATGCTCCACCTCTCATCACCACTTCCATTCAAAACATCAATCCTACATATGTTAGAATTCCTAATCATATTTTTCCTCCTTCAAGTGTTCCATACATGTCCTTATCTTCATCCATGACCACTAATAGTAGTGTTCTATTTTCATATTATACCATTCCTTCCATTTCCCATAATGGTCAAAACCTTTCAGACATATCTCCTACCACTCTTTCTACTGAATCCACTATGAATAGCTTGGGTAAAACCATTTCATCTTTGCAACAACAAATTACATCCATGACTCAATCCAAGTTCAACATTCCTACTTGTGACATTGATAGTCCTTTTTCCTTAGACATCATTTGTGTTTTTATTCCTCAATACATGTGATGAAGGGTGTTCCCCTTAATATCATAAACACATAACAAAAACAAAGAAACAACAACAATTTGCAAGAACATAAAATATACTTCTTATTATCTCCACAAGTGTGGAATTACAAATTTTAGAATTACAATATACAAAGCCACATGGGCATTTTCCTTACAATATTCTATAGGAAAAAGCCTCCAATCATTTCCTAGAACCACCCTAGAAAACACTACGAGCCTTCCTTATATAGACAATTTCCACCAATCGAGAAGGTTCCAAAAATTTAGCCCTTAAGGCTGACCGTCCTTAGAATTATTTTATTTTTCATTTTTTTTTATATTAGGGTTAGCTCAAAATAATTACAAATTATGTTTTTAGGTAGCCCAACTTCTGGAGGCCATTACTTGTTAACCATAGCTCTATTTTTTATTATAACCACTTTTCAGAAATGACATGACCTGATCTACAATGCTTGAGTGCACAAGCTCTAGGTAGTTGGGGTTTGATTGCGAACCAGAGCCTCTAAGGCCTTCAAAATTGAGCTCAAAGATTTTGTACCCAAAAACCTCAATAACTTCACCAATTCAAATGATATGGCAATGAAACTCAATTGGTAGACTAATATGACTAATACGAACCTCCACCTGTGAAATCAAAATATTTCAAGCTCATATGACCAACTTACTAAAAAATGTAAGTTTCCATAAATAGAAGCTCTGCACAAGATAACCCTTATTAAAAAAGAAATCATAAATATTTTTGGGTGATGCAAGATTTCCTTTACACCTAGAATGCTCTTGCATCAAACACTTGGGGTAATTTGAGAAGTGGCCCTATCACGTCTTAGGTGTGTAGAGGAAAACCAAGATGGTTAACCTCCTCCCTTGTTAGCCATGATGAATCTTCTACAAGTCATCCATCTCATTTGACCAGATATTCTTCATATGTCCTATTCCTTGTGCTTTTTCCAACATGACTATCTAGTACCTCAATCTCTTTGGTAGCTGAAGTAGTTGTTGGAATACTCCACTGTGCTTCTATGATCCCATCTTCAAAAACCCCTTCATGATACTCTGTCAAATCTAAAATGTTAAATACTAGTGAAATATTTAGCTCAGTAGGCAACTCTACCTCATAGGCATTTCCTGAATCATGCTTCTTCAGTATCCTACATGGCCCAAATTTCTTCATTTTTATCTTGTTATACATACCTACTGGAAATCACTCCTTCTGCAAATAAACCATGACTTCATCCCCAACCTGAAATTCCTTATGCCTCCTTTTCTCATTTATCTTAGCCTTATACTACGTATTCATCTTGGTAATGCGCTTCCTCACCTCCTCATGGATATTCTTCAAATATTTTGCAAAATCCTCAACTTCAGCACTACTTATCTCTCTTTTGTCTATTTTTCTCAACTCGGGAGCATTTCTGGGACTACTTCCATATACAATCTGGAATGGTGATTTACCAGTGCTCCTATTGACAGAATTATTGTATGAAAATTCTTCCTTTGGTAAAATCAAATCCATCCTATTGGCTTATCCCCAACCAAACATCTCAATAAATTCCCCAAACTCCTATTCACCATCTGTCTGTCCATTAGTTTGTGGATGATGGAATGAGATAAACTTCAAATCTATCTTTAACTTCTTCCAAAATGTGCGCCAAAAATATCCAACAAACTTAGTGTCTCAATCTGAAACTATGCTCTTTGAAAAACCATGTAGTCTCACCACTTCTTTGAAAATTTTTTTGCTACATGAACAACATCATTAGTCTTCTTGCAAGGAATGAAATGTGCCATCTTTAAAAATCTCTCAACTACCACAAAAATTGAATCATGTCCCCACTGAGTCCTTGGAAAAACAAGAACAAAGTCCATACTAATATCCTCCCATGGCTTCTCTGGTACAGGTAATGGGTGATACAACCTTGTATTCTTCTTTGCTCCTTTTTCTATTTGACATACTCTACAACTCTGTACAAACTTCTTTACATTTTTTTGCAACTATGGAAAATAATAATTCTCATTAACCAAAGCAAGGGTTTTATCACAACCAAAATGTCCATCCAATCCTTTTCTATGCTTCTCCTTGATGAGATTCTCCCTCAAAGAACTTCATGAAATGCACAACTGACTCCCTTTGAATAGAATACCATCCTGGATGATGAAATCTAACCACTTTGTTCTAGCTAGAGTAACAAGTTCTGTACAAGCTTTCCAAACTTCACCAAAATCAGGATCTTTTGGATAGAAACACTTGAGTTCCTTGAACCCAACCACCTCAATCTACATCTTCATTGGTAAAATTTTTCTTCTACTAAGATCATCTACAACCCTGTTAGACTCTCCACTCCTGTGTTTCAAAACAAATGTGTAACTTTGCAAAAACTCAACCCATTAAAAATGCCTATGATTCAACTTTCCCTGACTATTCAAATATGGAAAAGCTTGATGATCAGTATACAAAACAAACTCCTTAGGAAGAAGATAGTGTCTCCACTTCTTCAATGCCTAAACTATAGCATAAAATTCTTGATCATAAATATAATAATTCTTCTTGGCATCATTTAACTTCTCACTGAAATAAGAAACAGGTTTATCTTCTTGGCTCGAAAAAGATCCTATTGTAGTACCACTAGCATCATAGTCTATGTGAAACACCTTATTAAAATCTAGAAGTGCTAAAATAGGTTGTTCTATAACTTTTTGTTTCAATAGTTTAAAACTCTTATCTGCCCATGTAGTCCACTTAAACTCTTTCCATTCTCCTCTCATTGTTTCAGTCAAGGATCCACAAACATTGCTAAAACTCCTAATAAACTTTCTGTAAAAGCTATCCAAACCATGAAAATATCTTACTTCTGTAGCACTCCTTGGAGTAGGCCATTTGAGGATAGCATTCACTTTATCTGGGTCTATTTTTAGACCTTTTGTTGAAACCACAAATCCCAGATAGACTAACTCCTTCACAAAAATAAACTTCTTCAAATTAATCAACAATATCTCTTCCCTCAACTTCTCAAACACCATATGTGTGCATCATATTCTCCTCCAATGTCTTAATAAAGATCAAAATATAATCTAGGCAACAATGCCAAACTTACCTAGAAATTCTTTCAGAACCTCGTTCATGAGCCGCATGAAAGTGCACAGTGCATTGGTTAGCCCAAAAGGAATGACTAACCACTCATACAAGCCTTCCTTTATCTTGAAATAAGTCTTCCACCCATCTCCTTCTCTGATCTGAATCTAATGATATCCACTCTTCAGATCTATCTTTGAGAAATACATAGCTCCACTCAAACAGTCCATCATATCATCCATTTGCGGCAATGGAAACTGATACTTGATTGTGATCTTGTTTATAGCCCTATAATATATACACATCCTATATTCTCCATTCTTATTTGGTTCTAATACTTCTAGTATGACACATGGACTCAGACTCTCTTGGATCAACACCTTCTGCAACAACTCATGTACTTGTCTGTTTAACTCTACACTTTCTACTTATGTCATTTTGTGTGTTGCCTTATTTGGCAAACTAGATCCTAAAATCAAGTCCATCCGATGAATGATCTTGTAATGCCCCGCCAGAGAACCCAAGAGAACTTAACCTAAACATGCATCTAAGTTTGCAGAATAATTTTTTTTAGAAGTTAACATACAAGATAAACATCAATGTGGAAGCAATTACCATTTACTCACATTAATACAAAAAACCAACACAGGTTACAACTCTCAAGGGTTCCTCGACAAAGATTGCGTTAACAGTAATTAATTAAAATAAATTAGGTACAATTACAAAACTCTAATAAACAAATGAAAGATAAAAGCAACATCACACATAAGAGAACATAAATACATATAGTACCATAAGGTATCCATAAATCTATATCCACTGCACATGTCACAGGGTATGTAATACAATAACCGAAAAGAAGTACACATGATATCTTTGAATAACTGATACAAAGATACATGATCACAAAGAAGAAGAAGAAGAAGAAGAAGAGTACAACTCCATCAAAGAAGATCAAGAAGGAACAATTGCCACAGGGATCATCCAGCACTGGTACACGAATGCCAGAATCTCAAATGGTAAAAGAATCACTACCACCCGACTTCGTGAACCTAAATGGTCCACTCCCACCGTGTTGAGGAGATAACAATAGATCTCACTCAGATAATAAACATCAAACAAATCAAGCTAAGGAAAGGATCCTGGAAGATCTCTAATTCAAGGTGAATAAGTATAATGATATGAAAGACTCACTAATTCAAAGGCCACCGACACATGTAGGATAACTAGACTATGCATAGGAAGGTGTCATCATGTACGTCTAAGCCTTGAGTTTTGTCCTGGTAATCTCTCTGGATCCAAGCACCCAAGTGACCATACATGGTTTCAATGACCTCTCATACCGACGAAGTCATTGACTATGCCAACTCATGTCTTGAAAGGCGGATAGTCATCTTCTCCATTCACACCTTAGTCTGTACTAACACTAAGCTAGGGTGCAGAAACATATCTTATTAGGTTCATTTTAATATCTCTCAATGTTATATTATGTTATCACTTGATTATAAAAACTTAACAATAGGTGATCCTGGCAGCCACTTATGGGTCCTAGCGCTTATTGCAAGCCACCTCCTACTACATATCTAGGTAAACTACCCTAGGCTCACAGATCTCACAAAGATCAAACAGGTACACAACTAGGTAATCCCAAATCCAGCTTCACATACAAGAACTAGAAATGATTACAAATGTACCAAAAGAAGAATACAAAACATCATGAGCCTATATGGTCAAGTCAAGGTATATCGGAATAAACTTGCACATCAAAACATAATACTGAAAATAAGAACAACTGACACAACCCCTAGCCTCTGTCTTCCCCCTACGTCTTCTAGTATCCTGAAAACACAATAAGCACAAGAAGACACTCCAGGCACGAAGAAGACACATTTGCACCATAGAAAACTAAGATCTAATTTCATAAGCACTTTAATTTTCATATTGATCATAATTGAATTTAAGTATAGAATTACATAAAACTACTGACATAAACTAATCATAAACATTAATACAATGTCGTATTTAAAGAACATTCCCTATATTCATCCTATAGGTACAACAGAACAAAAACACCAAATCTCAGTAAAAACATAACACCTGTAAAAATACTTGATGCCAATAAATACATATTTGAACCTATTTCATAAAATTAGATTTTGTACTCAAATTATACATACAACTAACTTTTAACTATAGTAGTGTGTTTAGTTTATTCAAAATTACATCCTGATTGGAAGCAACAAAATTATAATAAATTAATAGATGTTAACATTAAAAAAATAATCAATATCTCTTTTAGAAGAAAAAGAAATAATATAATGAATATTTATACATATGTCAAAATTCAAACAAAACTATGCAATAATATACAATGTTCTAAATAAATATTAACACCTTCAAATAAATATATATATATATATATATATATTTATATGCAAAAAACCAACTAACATATCTATTAGAACATTTAAATAAAACTAAATTTTGAATTAATTTAATTTAATTCAGTTAACACTATACATTTAAATAAAACTTAATTTAAATAAAATTTAATTCATATTAAAAATAATAAACAAAATTTTAACTAACATCGAAATTAAATAATAATAATAGTAATAAGAAAAACATAAAATGCATTGGGGGGATGGGGGGGGGGGGGGGGGTCTGGCCCCACAGTCCCCGCTGCCCTGTCGCACAGTACTCAAGGTACTGTCGGTAGGTCTGTGCCTGTCACGTGTTACCCTCTGGTACCATCGGGAGGCCTGGCCTGTCGCGCACGATAGCCTTGGGAGGTGGGGGAGGTGGTGGCCCCCGCCTCCCTTAAATCACTTTTAATAATTTTTTTTTTTTAATTTCAAATTAAATTTTAACTAATCATATTACTAAACAAACATATATATATATATATATATATATATATATATATATATATATATATATATAGGGATTCTTTTACCTGAGCATCTTTTTTTTTGTCTTATCTGGACATTTTGATTGACTGTATTTTATTTACAAAGACTATTATTTTTACCAGAACACAAAATTTATGCCTAAATTTGATTTTTATACCCAAATTGGCATTTTCCTCTAGAATTGATTTTATCTTCCAATGAATAATTTTAATTCAAACCCTATGGTTAAACTATAGGCCAGATCTAATAATTCATTTTGTAGGAAATCTATAAACAATCTTTTAACGAAATTTTACCAGAGTAACAGTACTATGCAAAATTTCAATAAAAACATAAAATCAATAAAAGCTAGGGTTTTCTAATTACCCAAAATTCAAATAAAGCACAGATCTATCTATTAAAATACACTAAAACTTGCACAAGCAAAGAAAGCCAGACAAATGCATAATAACACTAATAGGCAGGATTTTCAAGCCTACCTCAGATCCAATGCCAGAAACTAAAATAGAAAACCTGTGAAGATTTGAAGACCAGGATTGCTCTGAAGATTGATTCCACCTGTAGATTTGAATCCACGAAGCACGCAACACCCAAATTTTAGATGCACAATGAAGACAAATCAACAAGCAACCACAACAAGAAAAAATTCTCCAAAATCCCAAAGCACAAGCTCACCCCCAAATTCCCTTCCAAAAATTGTCTAATCTCCAAATGAAAGCAATTTCCCCCTAATAGAGATTCAATTCCCCATTTCATGCAACCCTAAAGATAACTCAATAGCTAACTCCCACTTCAACTCCAAATCAAAAATTGAAAGAAAATCTCAATTAAATAATTTAAAATAACTTTATATGCACAACTCAACTTAACTTTTTGAAACAGGTTGTTTACTTTTGAAAACAATTCACTTTTCAATAATGCACATGTTAATAATTTAAATTCATATTAAATAGATTAAATATTTAAAGCATCCTAAAACCATGTGATTAAATATTTAATTATTTAATAATACACACAAGCATAATTAAATCTAATTACCATTTAAATAATCAATTAAATCTATATAATCAAATATTTAACTTATAATTAAACTTTCTCAAATAAACTATAGGAACATGATTAATTTTTAATTTCAACTATAATCATTAATCAATAAATCACAAAAAATCACCCACATAAGCAGTAAATCAATTGAAATCAAACAAAGTAAAACCAAGCAACACTAGAAAGGGATCCATGAATTCCTGTCACCTAGACGAATTCGGGTAGGGTAGTCAAACTGATACTTTTGTCCAATCCTAGGAAAAATGGGCTTAGGTTAAGGTTTTTGATCTGTGTATTATCTCCCCTCTCTTACCATTTGAGATATTGCGATAGGGCACGCTCATCCTGACAATTCAGGGAAGTCGATGCCCAGTACCTACAAACCTGCATACAAAACCCGCATGTACATACCTATATAAATATATAACAAACAATGGTGGGGATCAGCCGATCGTGTGGATCTCGCAAGCAATTAACTATGACTCCGTCCCTCAACCACATCAGGCACGTCAAACAAAAGTATAAAACAAACACATCAACCATACAAATGCAAGTATGTGGTCAGTAAAATCATAAGCATTAATGATTTCCTAACATATAATTTATCATCCTAAAGTAATCATAACATTTATTAAATCGGACTAGGGGTGGGGTACTACATCCACCCCCCCTGTCTTTGTTCCTCCACAAGATTTTATGCCTGCAAAAATTTCTGACATTCTACCAATATAGCTTCTAACAGATTCATCTTCCATCATTCTTATATCTTCAAATGCACATATCCAATTATGTAATCTAACTTTCTTAGCATGTTCATCACCTTCAAAAGTAGAGTGTAAAGCTTTCCAAATTTCATGAGATGTTTTCAAACATTTTACCTGACTATACTCATTCTCCGCAAGGGTTGTCAAAAGTGCTTCTCTAGCAAGTATGTTACACATGAATAGATCTCTCTCATCACTAGAACATGTTTCAAGATTATCCTCATCAATGATAGTCTTCTCATTCTTTGTAATCAACCAATAACCTAGTCCTAAACATTTTAGATGTGTCTTCATCTTTTCTTTCCAGCTGTCAAAATTCACTCCATCAAACTTAGGGCTTTCTTTCCTAAAATTCTCCATGGATCTCCTTAAGCTGCTAAAATTTTCTTTCAAGGACCTGCCGCTCTGATACCAATTGTTAGAAAGTAAAGTCCACCAAGATAAATGAGAGGGGGGGGGGGTGAATCAGTTATTTGATAATTATAACTTTTATCAACTTTAATATATTTTAACTATGTAAGAAATATAATTATGAACCATAGAAATATATTCATACGCAATGACACAAGATATGTTGACTAGGGAACCTCTTGATCAAAGAGTAAACCCTGGTGGGAATGATGCCCACAAAAGATGCACTAATATGAATATTCCTTGTGAAAGGATGGACTCTGTTAGGAGTCTTATGAAATACATTCAGTACATATGAATCCCTATTAAGAGATTTTGAATCCCTACTAAAAGATTCTAACTCTGTTAGGAGTTATGGAAGATAGAAGGACCCACTGCCCAAACAAATTCAATGGAAAGATCACTGAACACACTATCCAACTGATCTCTAGATTATTCAAAAGAATAATATCAAATCATTACTAATCTCAACAATATGTTACCTCTTCTCTGACTGTACCAAACCACACTCACTGCACTACACCAGATCTCAATTTCATATCTTTGTACCTCGCATGTCTTCCTTCATAAATTCACTTTCAAAATCATTCACTTTATCAATTCCATTCATCTCTATTACAATAAGGAAGAACATTCCTTCTTTTATACCACACTCAAGTAATTACAAATGAGTCGGCATCCAATTACAAAATAAAAGTTTCCACACGTTACATAAAAAATTACACAAAACTGTCAACTTCCAATTAGAATAATTCTTCACTCATGTGACCTTGAAGTTTGTGCTATCATCCACATCACTATAAACATATCTTCAACTACTCTTTAACTGCGCAAAACTAGATTCCATCTCGATTGGGAGATATCATCCGATTTCCACAAACCACTACTTAGGAACACTGCCTGAATACTGCTTCCACCAAAATGCTCATAACTTTCATGAGTAAATGAATTACTATTTATGCTCTTAACCATGAACATATAACATATCAAAGAGTAAATCCTCAACATCTCATAGCTTGATCTGCAATATCCCACATGTACTAATCAAAACACTGTCTGCTCCTCTGCTAATCTCTAGTAGATTATTGTGTTGACATCAATGACAATCATAGTCATGAATGCAACAAAAGCTACTATAGAATGGCTGCCAATACTCCCATAGGATATATTTAGCATTCATTCCTAAGATCAGGTGTAACATAGTCATGTTCAATATAATATTTCACTAAGTCACCAATACTAGCTAGATGCATTTTCATCAGACTCTGCCATGCAGGGAAGTTCTCCTTATTCAGCTTCAGTACCTCCTTCTTATACATCCTAATCATTTACTTCAAGTACCTTTAAACTTGTTCTCTGTAAGCACCAACAACTCTGATACCAAATGTTAATATGATTTAGAAAAATAGAGAGGGGGGGTGAATTAGTTGTTCTCAGGTCTAGATGTATAAATTAAACTTTTAAACACTTCAACAACTTAGATCTAACAACCAACAGCTACTTGGTCATTACAGACTGTATATCAGAAACATATAATAGTGCAGTCTACTATCCAATAGTATTTAACTTACAAAACATAGAAATATTCAAACCAAAACTTTCACACAAGTATTAACACCAAGATTTATAGTGGAAACCCAATTTGGGAAAAACCACTTTGTAACATGATACTGATATTTTCACTCTTTTGAAGTGAGCTCTATGAAAATCCAACCCTGTCAAAGGTTTACAAACACACTGCTAGGTGTGACCTAGTTAAAGGATTTCAACCACCCTGTTAGGAGTGCGCCTTGTTAAAGGACTTAAGTACATTCTATTAGAATGAAACCTTGATTAAAGAATTTATACAATGACTGTTAGGTCAACCTTGATTAAAGGATTTAACTGATACAATGGTTAGAAATTAACAATAGTGTTTGATCTAAAAACATACAACTCACTTTGCAAATAACAAATCCAATTCTTACATATATATGTTGGCTTACTGACTGAGATCCATTTCCATCTCCATCACTGATCTGCTCAGAAATCCCTTCAAGCAATCATAACTCCTTCTCCTTTAGCCTTTTTTGATTATTCAGTCAATAACAACAACAACTCCAGCATACTGCTTCAACCTCACACTTAGGTTTTCTTAATACCTCTTCAATAGGTAGATCCATCTTTTGTCGCTTAATCTCCTCCGTAGATCTTAGGGTTAGGTCAGATTCATCGAATCCTTCCAACATTATGTTCTTCATCCATCCTTCTAGAAACATCTCTAATCTCTTTATGGAATCACAATAAAATGGTTTACTATGCATTAAATGCTCCATATATTCAATAAATAAAGTTAACACGATTTACATAATCCAAGAATTCAAACATGTCAGCTAGGAATTTGAATTCTTCCTCAAATGTAAATTACTGATGCTCGGTCAATACTGTGTTCAACTCCTCAGTCACCACTGCGTAGCCTAGTCACCACTGAAACTGTCTCCTCAGCTAATATTGTCTTCCTCGGCAATAAACTGATGTTCAGTCAACACTAAATTTACTCGGCATATACTAGCTCGGTCGACACTAACATCACTCAGCTTAAACTAGATTTCTTCACTTTTTCTTGGTTAAGCCTACTTGTTTAGTCTTGCTTCTCACTTAGATAGAAAATACATTATCTTATCATTGTACCACATAATCAAGTACCCATTGAAGTATCAAGATAACTCAACCTTTCCTTAGGTTCTATTTATCACCCTTTCCCTAATCCTTCTCGACAAACAAATAGATATAGTACTTTCTTAGATAGCAACAGTCTTACCAAGTAAGGTTTGACATCAATGACAATACAAAAATTTATTCAATTGCAATTTCCAATAGAAAAACCATAGTATCTACAGATTTACCACCTCTTGATGATGAAGGGAAATTAGTCCTAATACTAGAAGAGGTTTTGGATACAAGAGAAAAAAGATTAAGAAATAAGAGCATCACAAAGCATTTGGTCAAATAGAAAGGATTACCATTGGAGGATGAAACTTGGGAAGGAACACATATTCTTGAGCATCACAACCTTCATTTCTTGAGGAAAAGAAATATTTGGGACGGAGGACTTGCCATGTCCCCTTTTCAAAATAATTAAAATTAATAATTTTTGCTAAGGCCGACAGGGTCAAAAAGTAAAGATTTGGGAAAAGGGGATAATCTTTAGAAATCAATGGATTAATAAATGTTAAATATTATTAAAATATGTATTATTCAACCCTCTTGGATGTGAGTTAGGGTTATGCCCTCTTTTAAAAGGGTTTGGAGGCATTTCGGGCTCATTCTTGAACTTGATTTTTTGTTCATTGCTTTGTTGTTCTTTAGAGGCTGCCAAACTTGTAGAGAAGGAGACCCAAATACTAGAGTTTTCAGGTTTATAAGAAGGCTAAGGATGAGATTTTGAGGCCATTTCATGTGTAATCTCATGCAGATTTTTCCCTTGTGTTGAACATTATAGATTTGTGAGTTTTTGAGTGTGTTTTTTTGTATGAGTTTGGTGTTTCTGGTTTAGCTTTTCATATCAGTTTGGGTTGCTGCTGTATTGCAGCCATTTTTCTATTAAAATAGAGTTGAATATATTCCTTGGGTCATGATTCTACTCATGTGTTAGATTGTTACTATTTTATGGTGATTTCAAGCTATTTTTGTGATGTTTTTGGAGCCCGATGAGCATTGTATTTGAACTCCATTTTGGAGTTGTTGTGTAAAATATTTGTAGATCTAGAAGTGCCATTTTGTAGGTCATTATTTTGGTAAAATTTTAGTAAAAATATCTCTTTTTAGATTTATCAATAATATGTGAAGTTGTGAAGTTTTCGGCATTATTATGGGCATACTCGATTTGGGTATTATTGAGAAATTACATAATCTTTTGAAGTGTCGATTGTTTGCTTTACGAATTTGATTAGAGGCTTTAAGTATGATATAAAATCAATAAGGGGACATTACACAATGGACATGGTTCTCTTCTATGCAAATGTTATTGAAGTTGGGTTCTAGACTTCCATCTCTCACTTCTGAATATTACAATTACAAAGTTTATTGAACTTACATTTTTTAAAATTTTATTTTTAGTTTATAAAGTGGAATATTTTTTGAAGATTATAGTAAATTAAGTTTCTTTGAGTTTTTAGGATAAATTTTATGGTTAAATATGTTTTAGTTAAAGTAATTATAAGTTTTCCAAAAATATCCATCCTTCATCCCTTATTAGCATTTAGATGCATAAGAGCTCAGTAGATCATTTATTGATGCAGTCAAGGATGGTGGATCTAATGAAGGACAATCCAAACCTTGCAGCCAAAAGAATTACATGGTGGATTACTCAACAATGCAACATAAAGTAATTGTTTAACATTGATTTTCATTAACATGCCCGGCTGTAAGGCCTTTCAGGTTAGGGCCAATTACAATCAGAAAATAATTCTGCAAGATCCACAACCAGATCCAATACAATGTAGTACCCCGCCCCTAGTCCAATTTTATAAATGTTATGATTATTTTAGGATGAAAGATTATATGTTAGGAAATCATTGATATTGACCCCATACTTGCATGTGTATGGTTGATGTGTTTGTTTTATATTTCTGTTTGATGTGCCTGATGTGGTTGAGGGGCGAAGTTAGTTGTAGTTACTTGCTTGTGAGATCCACGCGATCAACCGATCCCTGCCATTGTCTGTTATATATTTATATATGTATGTACATGCAGGTGTTGTATGTAGGTTTGTAGGTACCAGGCATCGACTTCCCTGAATTGTCAGGATGAGCGTGCCCTATCGCAATAGCTCAAATGGTAAGAGAGGGGAGATAACACGGGTCCAAATCCTAACCTAAGCCATATTATTGTCCTAAAATAGTGGACAAGATTATGTTATTCCTACCTTTCCTAAACTCATCTAGTTGATGTGAGCTTATAACCCTGTCCTTGTGTTTGAATGTGGGTCCTTAGGTCCTTGTGATGCTTTTGATTTTGGTGCTTGGCGTGTTTTCTATAATTAGATTATTTAATTTGATTAAATAGTGCAATTTTAATAAATTGGATCTTTGCTATTTTTAGTCATGAGAGATTATTTATTTATTTATATGGAAATTAATTAAATGCAATTATTGAGTGTGGTTGAAATATTTAATTAATGAGAATTAATTAAATATCTTCACCCTAGAACTATTTAATTTTAAGTTTAACCTATGTTCAATTGAAATGTATTTGTTAATTTGAGATTAATTGTGCGTGTGGAAATTATTTTAGAATTAAATGTTTTATTTTAATTGAATGCATTAAAGTTGCACAATTGAAATTGAGTAAATTTTATTAAAGGTATTAGTTATTTTTGGTTAAAGTGTTCTCAACAAAAGGCAAAGTGAAAATAGACTTGAGTTCAATTGAAATTTAATTAGTGTATTTTTAATTAAATCATGTTGTCAAAATTCACTCCATCAAACTTAACTCCAAATCATGTTTGGTATTTTATTACCCTATGTGGTGGTTTTGAGGGGCTAGAATGTCAGTCAGTGGGAATGTGAGTCCAGAGGTGGGTTTTTGGATATTTTATCTATCATGTTTGTTTGCCTTGCATATTATGTTGTGTCGGTGAACTTGTTATATGATGATTCTGGATTTGCATGTTTCTGTCTTCGTTGGAACTAGTATTGAGATTCATGAGTTGTGCCAACTCAGAGTTATACTTGATCTTGTGAAACCCTAGGGTAGGTTATCTGAGTGTATAGCAGGAAGTGGCTTGTAATTGGTGCCAGAGCCCGGAAGTGGCTACCAGGATATCCTATTACAAGTAGCTTAATAAGTGATAATTAATGGCATTGAGAGTTTAAAATGAGCCTAATAAGATATTATGTGCCTCGCTCATGCCTGAGTTCTTGATTGAGTTTTGTACTAGGATGGGAGTGAGAAGATGCTTGCCACCTACGTGGACTGGATATGGCATAGTTAGTACCTTGTCTACACGAGGGGTTACTGATACTACATAGAGTCACTAGGGCGCCGGGGTTTGAAGAGACTACCAGGATAACCTTAGAGTTGGCTCATGTGATGACACTTCCTTTATGCATCTTAGGTTTCCTACATGTGTTGGTTTCCTCTGGTTGTGTATGTTGTACCTTTTGAGTTAGAAGCTTTCAAGATCTCTTCCCTAGCTTGTTCTATTGATTTTTGCTATTCGAGTGGGATCTATTGTTATCTCCTTAGCATGGTGGGAGTGGACCATTTAGGTTCATGAGGTTAGGTGGTAGTGATTCTTTTACCATTTGAGATTTTGACATTCATGTACCAGTGCTGGATGATCCCTATGGCAGTTGATTCTTCTTGTTCTTCTTTGGTGGAGATGTGATCTTCTTCTTCTTCTTCCTTTTTGTGATCTTGTATCAATGTATCAGTTCTGTAGAGTTATCATGTTGTACTTCTTTTTAGTTATTGTATTTGCATACCCTGCAACATGTGTAGTGGATGTAGGTTATTATGGTTACCTTATGGTACCAGTTGTATCTATGTTATATTTTATGTGATGTTGCATTTGTCTTTCATTTGTTTATATGAGTTTGTAATTATGTCTAATCTAAATTAATTAATGTTAACGTAATCTTCATCATGGAATCCTTGAGAGTTGTAACCTATGTGAGTTGTTCATTTCATTGTATTGCTTCCACATTGTAAAACTTTGATGTTGTTGAATGTTAACATTTAAAAAAAAAAATTATTCTACAAAATTAGATGCATGTTTAGCTTAATTTCTCATGGGTTCCCTAGCGGGGCATTACATACAATCTTAGCTAGTTCAGTTCTGAAGACAATCAGAAGCTGATAGAAACCCTAAGGCAGATCTAAACTTGAGCTCGCAAGCCTCTAAGAAATCTCCTTGTTCCCAAGTGTGCAACCCCTAGCTCTGCTACAAAGGACTACCAGATTACAATCTGATCTAAAAGAACATCAAGAACTTTTCCACAACTTCACCAACTTCAGCTTTCAGAACCTCAGATCTGACTCACTAAGTTTTCCAAGTCATGAACCTTTCTTCTCTAAGTTCTATCCCGCAGTCCCTCTCTCTCCAAACATCTACCCAAGCCCTCCTTAAATACTAATCATCAGCCATAAGTCGGCTAGATGAAACCCTTAACTCCCCAAAACAATAATTAAATGCCATACAAGTCAGCTTACAAATGTATACAAACATTTAATTCTACATGTCGGCCCAAGACAATGGATACCAACAATTAATTCACCAAGTCGGATCAACAAATCACACAGAACTCCAATTGGTAAGTCAAAACGATCAAGCAATAGGAAAATTACTGAGCACGCTAGGCATTATCGAGCACCAGTATCAACCGAGCACCATAGGCATGACCGAGAAACACTTTCACTGATCACCAGAGACTACCAAGTTCCTTCAGTGACCGAGCTTCCTTCAATGACCACGACTGTCGGTCAAGGTTGTAACTGAGTAAAAACTGGCCAAAACACAAACACTCCATACAGTTTGCCGAGGACACATAATGCCCCTACCTAAACCTTGAATGCCCCTACATCAGACACCCTAGGTTCCAAAAGATGTTCATATGTGAGAAGAACATCTTTCAGGATTCAACACATAAATCCTGAACTGGTTCCTCACATACAAGTCCTCCACCTTTTCTGCTTGCAAAGTCTTCCACTTCAGTTTCCTCTATCTCTTCAAGTCTTTTTTGGACAATGTAAAGGTCATTACTTCATACTGATCATTCATTTTCTCTAGATCCACAATCTCAACTCGGCTACCAATACTCAGGCTTCTCCTACTGAGTGTTGCATCCATCAAAGGCATCAGTGAAAACTTCCTGTAATTATTCTCAATAGTAAACACATTTCTTACACAGTCATAAATAGCTCTGCAATAATATTGCCAAGGTCTACTGAGCAATATATCACAACTATTCATCTTCAAAATGTCACAAAGCACAAGATCCTTGTACTGGCCAATCTAAACATCAATGAAGCATTATTCTCTGACTTCCAAAGCATGAACATGTTGTCACCAGCCAAGCCTATAAGGATAAGGATGTTTCATTCTACTCAAACCAAGTTTCTAAACCAGGTCTTTAGCAACAAGGTTATCAGTACTACCACTATCAACAATAAAATCACAGAGTTTACCTTCAGTCTTGCATCAGGTCCTAAACAAGTTACTCCTCTGACAAGGTTCATCCTTTGTACTGAGTAATGTTCACCGAAGTAGCAAGTTTTCTGATTCAGGCTCATTCTGAATGTTCTCATTCATCACATCAGTTCGTCGGTCAACCTTCTTTTGTGTGCATTCAAAAGAATAGTGTCCTTTGTCTCTATGGTTATAGAAAGTACCCTTAAAGATAACTCTACCTATCTTCTTATTTGGTTCCATAGGTTTCTGTTCATCTTTTGCATCAGTCAGTTTATCTGTCACTGAGTGATCAACCTTTTCTTTCCCTTGGGATTTACTAGGTTGTTTCCTCTTCAACTTATCTTCTTCCTTCAAAGCATACTGATAAGCATCTTCAACAAAATCAATCTTCAGCATACCAAGCTCATCCTAAATATTGAATCTCAGACCATTCACATACCGAGCTACCTTTTCCCTACCAATCTCTCGATGTCCAGACTGAATAGTAAGTTTGTAGAACTCCTTGTTATAATCTTCAATAGACAAATCCTTATGTTTCAGATTCTGCAACTTCTTAAACAAGTCAAGCTCATAGTTAGCTGGTATGAACTTAGCTTTCAACTTAGTCACCTTCAATCTCCACCGATTTATCTTTGTTTCACCTTCCTCTTCTCGGTCTCTCTATAGTTCCTTCCACCAAAGAGCAGCATGTCCTTTCAAATTTGTCTATGCTAATCTCACCTGAAGAGGATCTTCAATTTCTTCGAGCTCAAAGAAATCTTCAAGTTCACCAATCTAGTCAATCGGATTGTTGGGCTTCAAAGTACCAGAGAAAGTAGAAACTTCCATTTTGTAATTACTAAACCAAGCAGTAGGTCTAGGCAACCAAGCAGTTATGTCTTCACCAGATCTATTCCTCTGGTCATCACCACTAGATCCAGCAGTTTCAAATTCTTCAGCAGCTTCTTCATAGCCATCCTCAGTACCAACATTTCGAGGTATACTAGCAATAGTTCTCATGATCTCAAAGACCATATCATTCTTCATCAATTCCATCTCAAATCTAAAATCTGATTTCACCTTCTTTGTGATCTGGGATTCAACAGTATCACAAACATATGAAATAACTCTAGGGTCCAATCTTCTCGGAGCCATCCTTAAAGATAAGAGAAACCCTCTACAAAAAACCCTCACTGACCACCTTGTGATAATTTCCAAGTTGCAACAAGTTAGATCTCAACCTATAATCTTGTAAACAACTAGGGCACAAGTTCACAAGTTCAGTGCTTCAGATCTATAATCCAAATTGCGCACAATCTCTGCTTCAATAAGATCAACTTCACAAGAACAACCTTGCTAGGTCAAACTTCTGCTTCAACAAGATCAACTTTTTCTCTAGCAGGAACAAAAATTCACTCTGATACCACCTAACATAGTCAAGGATGGTGGATCCAATCAAGGACAGTCCAAACCTTGCAGCCAAAAGAATTACACAGTGGATTACTCAACAATGCAACACAAAGTAATTATTTAACACTAATTTTTATTAACATGCCCAGCTATAAGGCCTTCTAGGTTAGGGACAATTACATGTTAGAAATGAATGCTAAATATTTTTCAGCCATTCTGTAGCAGTTGTTGTTGCATTCATGACTATGATTGTCATTGATGTCAACACAATGATTTACCAAAGACTTGCAGAGAAGCAGACAGAGTTTGGATTAGTGCACGTGGGTTATTGTAGTTGGAGCTATGCGATGTTGAGGATATACTCTTTGATATGTTATATGTCTATTTTTAAGAGCACAAATAGTAATTCATTTATTCATGGAAGTTATGAGCATTTTGGTGGAAGCAGTATTCAGGCAGTGTTCCTGAGTAGCGGTTTGTGGAAATCGGATGATATCTCTTAATCGGGATGGAATCTGGTTTTGTGTAGTTAAAAGGAAGTTGAAGAATCATTGATAGTGATGTGGATGATAGTGTAGACTTTGAGGTCAAACAAGGAAATATTTATTATATTTGGAAGCTGACAGTTTTGTGTAATTTTGATGTAGCATGTGAAAAATTTTATGTTGTAATTGTATGCCAACTCATTTGTAATTATTTGAGTGTGGTATAAAGGAAGGAATGTATTTCCTTGTTGTGATGTTGTAGTGATATGGTTGAGAGTGGTTGTATGCATGAAGTGAAGAAAAGAGCTAAGTATGAAAGCGAATTTGTGTGGGAAGACATGTGAAGTACAGAGATCTAAAATTGAGATCTAATGTAACAGTGAGTGTGGTTTGGCATAGTCAGAGAAGAGGTAACATATTATTCTATTGAGTAATGCAAAGATTATTTGGACAGTGTGTTCAGTGATCTTACCCTGAAGTTGTTTGGACAGTGGGTCCTTCTGTCTTCCATAACTCTTAACAGGGTTAGAATCTTTTAACAGGGATTCAAAATCTCCTAACAGGGATTCATATGTACTAAATGTATTTCATAAGAATCCTAACATAGTCCATCCTTTCACAAGGAATATTCATATTATTGCATCTTTTGTGGGCATCATTCCCACCGGGGTTTACTCTTTGATCAAGAGGTTCCCTAGTCAACATATCTTGTGTCATTATGTTATTGTGTATGAATATCTTTCTATGGTTGGTAATTATATTGCTTATATGGTTTAATATTGTTGAAGATGATAAAAGTTATAGTTATCAGATAACTGATTCACCCTTCCCCTCTTAGTTATCTTGGTGGACTTTACTTTCTAACAATTGGTATTAGAGTGACAGGTCCTTGAAAAAGAATTTTAATAGCTTAAGGAGATCCATGGAGAATTTTAGGAAAGAAAGCCCTAAGTTTGATGGAGTAAATTTTGATAGCTGGAAAGAAAAGATGAAGATGCACCTACTATGTTTAGGACCAGGTTATTGGTTAATTACAAAGAATGATAAGACTAAAATTGAAGAGGACAATCTTGAAACATGTACTGCTGATGAGAGAGATCTATTCATGTGTAACATACTTGCAAGAGAAGCACTTTTGACAGCCCTTCCAGAGAATAAGTACAGTCAGGTAAAATATTTAAAAAAATCTCATGAAATTTGGAATGCTTTACACTCTACTTTTGAAGGTGATGAACATGCAAAAGGAGTTAGATTACATAATTGGATATGTGCATTTGAAGATATAAGAATGTTGGAAGATGAATCTATTAGAAACTATATTGGTAGAATGTCAAAAATTATTACAGGTATAAAATCTTGTGGAGGAACAAAGATAGAGAATGAAGTGATATGGAAAATTTTGAGGACATTGACTCCTGTATTTAAGCAGACAACATAGATGATTGAACAAGTTATACCTTGTACTACAAACTTTACAAGAGAGACTCTTCTTGGAAGATTGGAAGCAACAAAAATGAACCTGAGATTATCAGGAGACTTACCTAGAATGGAGACAGAATTCAGTGCTCTTAGTGTTCACCCTACTTTTTCAAGAAGCATCAGTGTGAGCGGAGATTATGCTAGCAGCAATAGATCTAGAAATGAACAAGACAAGAAGATTAAAGAAGGTATTGCCTTGCTTGTGAATAGAGAACTAGATGGTAAGAAAATATTTAAATGTTGGACTTGTCAAGAATATGGTCATTTTGCATCTAAGTGTCCAAGAGAGTTAAAAAGTACATAAACAATTTCAAACCTAGAAGATCTAAGAAATGTTATTATGCTAATGATGAAGATCTTGAAACTAGTATAGAAAGAACTTTAAATGAAAGTGATACTGAGAATAATGTGTTAGGAATAAGGTGTCTCAACCTTGGATAATTCCTATTCTTATTATTTGTTTTGTAAATGTATTTTTTGCAAATAATGTAATTAAGTGTGAGTGTACATGTCTAGTTGGCATGTTGATGTGTCACTCCACTTGATGTGTTGGCATCTTGTGCATAAGGAGATTATGACTGAAACGGTCATGACAGATTCCTATGATGCGTAAGAACTATTTAAGGAATGTGCTATGACAGATGTAAGAGCATCTTATGACTTGGGCCTATTTGGGTGCCCAAGAAGAAGTGGTTGGTGTGTGTAAGAGAATATGCCAAAAATAGGTTGGTATGACAGATTCTCTTACACTTCTCTTGTGACTGTTATTTTTGGCAGATTCTATGATAGGCTGTCATAGTCTATTCTAGGGATGGATGCCTATTCTTGGGATTGCATGTAACAACTGTGTACATGTGGCTTTGTGCATGGGTCTTGGTGGTTGTGCCTATTTTTGGGTCCAGAGGAGTCTATATATATGATGCTGCTCCTATGGGAGAGATATAACAAAAGTTTAAGTCTTGTTGGCTTTGTCTCTCATCTCCTGAAAGAACTTGCATTGCAAGTGTATTGTAATCTTTGTGTTGAAGATAATACATTGTGCAGGTTTTGGAGTGCTGGGGTTTTTTACCGAAAGGTTTTCCCTAGGGTATATCATTGTGTCATTCTCTATTTTTCTATATGCATTGTATGTGGTTGCAATATCTTTGTTAAAGTAGTTAATGAATCTAAAATTGTAAGGATTTATAAGAATTTGCACAATACTCTCCTATAGAGATTAGCGTAGGAAGCTGCTTCTGCACCCGAGTTTCCTTACATAATGATGACATAGGATTTGTAGCATATAAAGAAGAAAATCCTAAAACTGATGTTAAGGAAGAAAAAGCCTTAGTTTCTCAAGTTGAAAAAAAAGCTGATTGGATTATAGACAGTGGTTGTTCACATCATATGATTGGAGACATAAAAAAGTTCATAAAGTTTAATGAATATGATGGAGTAGTTGTTAGAGTTGGAAACAATGCACCTTGTTTGATTAAAGGTATAGGATCTATTACTCTTGATGGAAAGACTAATACTGATGGTGTTTATTTTGTGGATGGATTGAAACATAATCTTTTGAGTGTTGGACAGCTAGTTGATAAGGGATATCAAGTTTGGTTTACTAAGAAAACTTGTGTGATAAAGGATAAAGATGGAAATCTGATTGGAACTGGATCTAGAACCAGAGGTAATGTATTTCAGTTGAATCCTATTGAGATGACATTTTTGATTACTAAGATTGATGATAGTTGGTTATGACATAGAAGGTTTTGTCATATAAACATTGATAACATTGTGAAAGTAAGTACTACACTTGCAGTAAGAGATTTACCTAAAATTATGAAGCCTACTAACATGATTTGCAAAGAATGTGTAATGGCTAAACGGAAGAGAAGTTCTTTTCCCAGTAAGAAGTTTACATCTACAAAGAAGTTAGAGATTGTTCATACAGATTTGAGTGGTCCTACTAGGACTAGAGGATTCTATGGAGAAAGGTATTTTATGATTCTTGTTGATGATTTTACAAGAATGATGTGGATTGCATTTCTTAAAGAAAAATCTGAAGCATTTGATAAGTTTAAGATTGTTAAGAATAAAGTTGAGAATAAATCTGGAATGAAGATTAAATGTTTGAGATCTGATAGAGGTGGATAATTTACTTCTAGAGAGTTTAACACCTTTTGTGAAGAAAATGGCATTACGGGATAGTATTAAGCCCCTAGAACACTTGAACAAAATGGCATTGCAAAAAGAAGAAATAGATCAGTGACTGAAGCAGCAAGAGCTATGTTGTTTGAGAATGATTTGGTGAAGATATTCTGGAGAGAAGTAGTGAAAACAATAGTATATACAATGAATGGAGTAAAAATTAGAGCAAACACAGACAAGACACCTTATGAATTATTGTTTGGACATGCACCTTCAGTTAAGTATTTTAGAATTTTTGGAAGAAAATGTTATATAAAGAGAGATGATGATATTGGAAAGTTTGATCCTAGAAGTGATGAAGGTATATTTCTTGGATATTCTTTGAAAATAAAAGCCTATAGATGATGTAGAGTCCTACAACAACCACCTTCTATTATCCTTCTAATGGCTTCAACAATCCGACCTTGGATTATAGGACCTCTATCAAGTCCTCTTACCCACACCGGGTACACTCAACAAATGAGCCCAATGAAGCAACCTCATACAATACTTCACCCAATGAATCAAAAACCTTGGAGAAAATCAATTGACACCTTATCTAACCACAATCCACAATTTTTTTGGTACTACCAAACCCACAACACCAAATTCTTCTTATAGGCTTACAATCCTAGTAGCCTTTCCAACCCTGATTTTTGGGCTTTACTCCAAATTTTCTTGAACAAAAAAGTGACTTATTCACATTTCTAAGTACCCTTTTGGACACTCTAAAGGATTCCAAAATGTTTTTGGAAGAACTTGATCTAGCACCCCCAAACCCCAATTTGGTACCTAGGCCTAATTGGCCAAATTAGTTTAGGGCTTCAAAGAGGAATGGTCTAGGTGGGTTCCCAAGACCCCAAAACCTTATGGATATTATAAAAAAATCTTCAAACACATAGAATCCACTCTTCAATAAGTTACAAGTGCCTTCTCTTCAGACTGTCTCCAATTTGGCTTACTAACCTAGTCAAGCACATGGTCTTGCTTGACCTAGGGCCTGCTTGAAAAATTACCTACCCTTACCCAAACACCTCAAACTCTTGGAATCATTAAGGTAGGCCTCCTAACTTTCATATCCCTTAGTTTGAGAGGATTGCACTAATGCATCTGCAAGTTAGGTTGACATTTGTGCAAGACCCTAGAAATCAGGGCTATTCAAGACCCCTGATACAAATTTGAAGATAACTTCTAAACTATAACTCCAAATCAATTCAAACCAAAGAAAATATATTCAAACTTCTAACAAATTCAATCACTAAGAAATCATTATCAGGTTGTACGGAAATGTACAATTCACTAAAACACACAAATTTTCTAGAAATTAAGGGTTTTTATTCATTATTCTTCAAGCCTCCGTACAGTATGATCTCCTTTGCCTGTTTGGATCATCTTTGAAATGTTTATACCCATTTGTGACCATCAGAGCCACCAAATGGTCATTGGTAACCAATTACCCACTTTTTCAACTTACCGAGCAACTTTTCAAAAAGTTGTCATGCAAGTTTTAAAAGTTGTCAATGCAACTTTTACAACTGTTGCATTTATGCTTAACCCCTAGTCCTAATGAGTTCTAAATGACTCAAAACCATTCAAATAGGCCTACACCAACCTAAAACACCCTTATAACATTAGAACACTATATTTTTGACTCTTTGGTCTCATTTGGTCACTTGGCTTATAACTACACCATAGTGCAAATGGACCTTACAATGAGTCCTTATTACAAAGTATGGATCAAACCTCTTTTCAAACTTCTCTAACCTATCTATAACATCTAAAGAATGCCTTGGAGTCTTAGGTTCCCTACACCATACTCCCTAGGCCAATTAAACTCAAGCCTCTTGAGTTGGCAAGCTAGATACCTCATAGCCCAATTTGTTAATAGTTGATTTAGTCAGCCAACTTGCATCTTCAACAGGCTTATCTCTCCATTTGATGAGATACTACATATATACCTATCTTCTAGTCCTTTTTCCTTCTCTCTTGTCCAAAACACATTCAATTTTAGGTGTCCCTACCTTGGGAAGAGACTTCATGATTTCCTTATCCACCTTGGTTACTTCATTTCCATCATTCTCTATCTCAGGGCCCCTGTATGGATACAAATCTGAGATATTGAAGGTATTAGAGATCCCAATATCTGGAGGCAACTCTACCTTATAGGCATTCTGTCCACACTTTGGTAAGATCCTAAAAGGACCTATCTTCCTCATCATCAATTTGGTGAACTTACCCTTAGGAAGTCTTTCTTTCTTCAGGTTCACCATGACCAAGTCTCCTACTGCAAATTGAAGGTCTCTTCTTTTGGCATTTGCTACTTCTTTATACTTCACTGTGATCTTTTCCAGCCCGTCCTTGACATCCTTATGAATTTATTTCATAACCTCTGCAAAATCATTGGCTTGAGCACTACTCCTCTTGATTGATTTGACATCTCTTAGTTCCATCACCCCTCTAGGATGAGTTCCATAAACAATTTGAAATGGGCTTAGTCCAGTGGTCCTATTCACTAAATCGTTGTAAGAAAATTCTACTTGTGCTATGATTGAGTCCCATGATGAACCATGTTCCTTGGTAAGGAACCTCAATAGGTTTCCCAATGACTTGTTGACCACCTCTATCTGACCCTCTGATTATGGATGGTATGCTGATGAAAAGGCCAATTCTGTCCCAAGCTTCTTCCACAAGGTCCTCCAAAAATGACCAAGAAACTTAGTATCCCTATCAGAGACTATGGATAATGGAAAACCATGTAGTCTAATGATCTCCTTAAAGAAGATACCTACAATGTGGGAAGCATCATGACTAGTTTTGCATGGCAAGAAATGTGCCATCTTGGAAAACCTATCTACTACAACATAAACACTGTCATAGCCCTGTTTTGTCTTTGGCAATCCAAGTACAAAATCTAAACTTACTGCATCCCAAGGCTTATTTGGTATAGGTAATGGAGTATATAGTACTACATTTGAAGTCTTCCCTTTTGCCTTTTGGCACACCATACAAGTTTCCACAAATCTCCTTACATCAGTTGGCATCTTTGGCCAATAATAGAATCTTCTTACTAACTCAAGGGTCTTGTGTAACCCAAAATGACCTACTAGGCCCCCACAATGCTTCTCTTTTATGATATTATCTCTTAGTGATCCCCTAGGGATACATAATTGACTCCCTTTGAAGAGTAATCCTTCTTGCAACATGAAATCTGCATATGTACTATGGTACTGCCCTGTCATATCTTTGCAAACTTGATAGATCTCCTTGAAGTCTTCATCTTCATCATACATGTCTTTTATGGAGTGAAACCCCACATTCTCCAACCTCACCTCTTGAATGGTTAGATTTCTTCTACTAAGGGCATCAACAACTTTATTTTCCACCCCTTTCTTATGCTTGATGGTGAAGGTATATGATTGGAGATACTCCATCCACTTCACATGCCTATGGTTCAACTTTTCCTGCTTGTTTAAGAAACTCAATGCATGGTTATCAGTGTAAACAATAAACTCCTTGGGCAATAAATAATGTCTCCACTTTCTTAAGGACTGAACCATGGCATACATTTCTAAATCATAGGTTGAATACCTTTTCTTGGCCTCATTCAACTTTTCACTGAAAAAGGCAACTGGTCTACCCTCTTGACTTAGGAATCCTCCTATAGCCTTGTTACTTGCATCACATTCAATTATAAAGACCTTATTAAAATTAGGCAACACTAGGACTGGTTGTTCTGCAACCTTCTTCTTCAATGCTTCAAAAGCTTGGTTAGCCTCTTGGGTCCATACAAACTGACATTTTCTTCCACCCTTAATGGTGTCTATCATGGAAGCACTTATGTTACTAAAGCCTCTAATAAACTTCCTATAGAAGCTTGCTAGGCCATGAAAGCTTTTGACCTCACTTTTTGTTCTTGGTGTGGGCCAACTCAATATGGCATCTACTTTACTAGGATCCATCTTAAGGTTCCCTTTGGAGATAACAAATCCCAAGAAAACCAACTCTTCCTGCAAAAAGACAAACTTGTCTAGATTGATCCTTAACTTTTCTTCTAACAACCTCTTCAACACTTGTTCAATGTGATCTAAGTGCTCTATTTTGCTCTTATTGAAAATGAGAATGTCATCTAAATATACTACAACAAAGTGGTTAATAAAGGCCTTCAATACCTCATTCATGAGTCTCATAAAGGTGCTAGGTGCATTTGAGAGACCAAAGGGCATTACCATCCACTCAAAGAGCCCTTCATTGGTCTTGAATGCTATCTTCCATTCATCCCCCTCTCTCACCTTGATCTGATGATAACCACTCTTCAAGTCCATCTTGGTGTAGTATCTAGCCCCTCCTAGGCAATCCATCAAATCTTCCATCCTTAGCATTGGGAACTAGTATCTAATAGTAATCTTGTTGATAGCCCTAGAGTCAGTACATAACCTCCATGTACCCTCTTTCTTAGGAGCTAACAATGTTGGTACTACACAAGGACTAATACTTCTCCTTATGAACCCCTTGCTTCAGAGTTCTTCAATCTGTCTTGCCAACTCTTCATTTTGGCTTGGTGTGAGTTTGTAAGCAACTTTGTTTGGAAGTGTTGAGCCTGGTATGAAGTCAATATAGTGACTCACATCTCTCATAGGTGGAAGTGTCTCTGTCCTCCCATTAGCAATCACCTCTCTGTACTTGCTCAACAAATCTTGAACCTCCTTGGGTCCCACTATCCTCCATGGCTCTTCAACTCTGCACACCTTCTTCTCTTCTTTTGGCCTGACCATAATGGCATAACAGGGAGTTTCCTTCCCTTTGATGGTCTTCAAAAACTCCTTTTCTCCAACCAATAGCATGCTACTAGCTTGAGGAGTTCCCTGTCCTTCCTTGGGTAGAGGTCTCATGGTATATGTCCTTCCATCTTTGGTAATCTCATACACATTTGTTTTGCCTTGATGGTGTGATTCACATCATATTGCCAGGGCCTTCCCAACAATAAGTGGCATGCATCCATATTAGTCACATCACATAGAATCTTGTCATGGTAGTCCCCAATCCTAAACTCCACATACACCTACTCATTCACCAAAGCTTGTTGCTCTTTGTTTAACCAAGACACTCTATATGGGTTAGGATGAGGCATCTTTTTCAATCCAAGTTTCTCTACCATAGAAATGGAAGCTAGGTTATCAGTAGAACTAGAATCCACTATAACCTTACACACTTTACCTTTTATCTTGCAAGTAGTCTTGAACAAGGTCTTCCTTTGTGCCAGTTCCTTGACTTGGGGGTTCTTCAATAGGGTCCTATTAAACATTAGGAACTCTCCATGCTCTAGATCTACAACACCTTTACCTTCATGGTTACTTTGAGCATCTTCTTCATGTGCCAAATGGACTCTTCTATCCCCTCCTTGCTGACTGTTCCCTTTTTCAGGGCATCTAGAGGCCTGGTGTCCCACTTGGCTACAATTAAAGCATCTACCAATGAACACTCCTGGAGTTCTACCCCCTAACCTACCTCTTCCATTGCCTCTTCTTCCTCTAAAACCTCCTCTTGAGCTTGTCTCACCTTCTTGGCTTTCCTTGTTGCTTGACTCCTCTTGGGGTTTGAAGGATCCTCTACCATAGACCCTTCCTCTTCCCCTATTATTATTGGCTCCCCTTGACTTGTTTTTATAGTCACCTTTCCTTCTCTGCTTTTCCTCAATCTTCAATGCCATTTGAAAGCATGAATGCATTGATTTTTGGTTAAACAAAGCAAGTTCATCTTGGATGGAGTACTTGAGGCCATTCAAGTACCTTGCCAACTTCTGCTTCTCTTTTTCAGTCACCTTGGCCATCAAAGTGAGTTTATGAAACTCCTCCGTATAAGTACCCACATCCATATCCTTTTGTCTTAGACCTTGCAATTTTTGATGCACTAGGACTTCATAGTCCTCAGGGATGAATTGTCTCTTCACCTCCAACTTCATCCTCTTCCATGTTGAGATGGCATCCTTGCCCTCATCAAGCCTCTCTATCTGAAGAAAGTTCCACCAACTCAAGGTAGACCCTTTCAGCCTTGCCTTTGCAATCTTTAACCTCTGAGATTCAGGGACATTATCACATTCAAAGTGATTGTCCAACACTTCAATCCAATCCATGCACTCCTCTGGATTAATCTTTCCACAAAACATAGGGACCTCTATCTTGATATACCTTCTTCCTACCCTTTCAAGGGCTTCCAACATGACTCTTTGATCCTCTGGTAGGGCTTGTGTATAATTGACTGGTTCTGGTCCATTTTCATCATCTTCTTCCTCGAAGTCTTCTTGAGACCCTCTATTCATCTTGCCCCTCAAATTCCCTATTTCTCTTCTCATCATCCTATTCTCTTCCCTTATAGCCATACTCTCTGCCATTTGTTCTTTGACCACCTTGGTCAATTCAGCATTAGTCACTCTTAGAGGGATCTCCCTCTCTTCTTCATTTTCAGACATCTTGTCTTCTCCTTGACTTCCCAATCAAGATCTTGGTGGCTTTGATACCACCTAATGTAGATTCCTACAACAACCACCTTCTATTATCCTTCTAATGGCTTCAACAATCTGACCTTTGATTATAGGACCTCTATCAAGTCCTCTTACCCACATTGGGTACACTCAACAAATGAGCCCAATGAAGCAACCTCAAACAATACTTCACCCACTGACTCAAAAACCTTGGAGACAATCAATTGACACCTTATCTAACCACAATCCACAATTTTTTTGGTACTACCAAACCCACAACACCAAATTCTTCTTATAGGCTTACAATCCTAGTAGCCCTTCCAACCCTGATTTTTGGGCTTTACTCCAAATTTTCCTACAAAACAAAGGGAATTATTCACATTTATAAGTACCCTTTTGGACACTCTAAAGGATTCCAAAATGTTTTTGGAAGAACTTGATCCAGCACCCCCAAACCCCAATTTGGTACCTAGGCCTAATTGGCCAATTTAGTCTAGGGCTTCAAAGAGGAATGGTCTAGGTGGGTTCCCAAGACCCCAAAACCTTATGGCTATTCTAAAAAATCTTCAAACACATAGAATCCACTCTTCAACAAGTTACAAGTGTCTTCTATTCATATTGTCTCCAATTTGGCTTACTAACCTAGTCAAGCACATGGTCTTGCTTGACCTAGGGCCTGCTTGAAAAATCACCTATCCTTACCCAAATGCCTCCAACTCCTAGAATCATTAAGGTAGGCCTCCTAAATTTCATATACCTTAGTTTGAGAGGATTCCATTGATGGATCTATAAGTTAGGTTGACATTTGTGCAAGACCCTAGAAATCAGGGCTATTCAGGACCCCTGATACAAATTTGAAGATAACTTCTAAACTATAACTCAAAATCAATTGAAAAAAAGAAAATATCTTCTAAATTCACACTTATAACAAATTCAATCACTGAGTAATCATTATCAAGTCGTACAAAAATGTACAATTCACTGAAACACACAGATTTTCTATAAATTAAGGGTTTTTATTCATTATTCTTGAAGCCTCCGTACAGTATGATCTCCTCTGCCTGTTTGGATAATCTTTGAAATGTTTATACCCATTTGTGACCATTGGAGCCAAAAAATGGTCATTGGTAACCAATTACCCACTTTTTCAACTTACCGAGCAACTTTTCAAAAAGTTGTCATGCAACTTTTAAAAGTTGTCAATGCAACTTTTACAACTGTTGCATTTATGCTTAACCCCTAGTCCTAATGAGTTCTAAATGACTCAAAACCATTCAAATAGGCTCACACCAACCTAAAACACCCTTAAAACATTAGAACACTATATTTATGACTCTTTGGTCTCATTTGGTCACTTGGCTTATAACTACACCATAGTGCAAATGGACCTTACAATGAGTCCTTATTACAAAGTATGGATCAAACCTCTTTTCAAACTTCTCTAACCTATCTAAAAAATCTAAAGCATGCGTTGAAGTCTTAGGTGCCATACACCAATAGATGTTACAATAAAATAACTAAGACTATTGTTGAAAGCGCAAATGTTAAAGTTGATGAAAATTTCAAAATTCAATAAAGAATGCTTGATTATGAATCAGATGAAGAAGCTCATCCTAAACTTAACATTGGATCTATTAAATTATTTTATGAAACTGATAGTGATTTGTTGAATGAAAGCCACATTGAAGTCATTGAAGAACCTACACCTGAAGTGAGATCTGAGACAATGACAACTAGAAAGAGTTTGTTAAGAAATCATCCTATTGAAAAAATTATTGGAAGCATCAAAAGAGGATTTGTAACTCGAAATAAGGCACAAGAATAGTTATGTTTGATTTCTCAAATTGAACCTAAGACTACTAGTGAAGCTTGTGAAGATGAAAGTTGGACTAATGCTATGAAAGAAGAACTAGATCAGATTGAAAAGAACAAGACATGGGAATTGGTCCCTAGACCTAAAGACAAGAATGTTATTGGAACTAAATGGGTATTCAGAAACAAGATGAATAAACAAAGAGAAGTAGTAAGAAACAGAGCAAGATTGGTATGTAAGGGTTACTCATAGCAAGAAGGAATCGACTATGAAGAAACCTTTGCACCTGTTGCAAGAATTGAAGCAATAAGAATGTTTTTGGCTTATGCAGCTTACAAAAAATTCAAAGTATATCAAATGGATGTGAAGTCAGCATTTCTGAATGGAGAATTGGAAGAAGTCTACATTGAGCAGCTTGAAGGTTTTCCTTTAAATCAAGAAGGAGACATGGTATGTAAACTGAAGAAAGCTTTATATGGACTTAAACAAGCACCTAGAACTTGGTATGCAAGAATGGATAAGTATTTGTTAAAATTGGGATTTACAAAAGGAACAACTAATAGCAATCTGTACACAAAAGAAATTGAAAATGGTTTGTTGATTATAGTTATTTTTATTGATGACATTAACTTTGGAGGAGAAGATGAAGCTAGTGAAAAATTTGCTGATGAAATGAAGAATGAATTTGAAATGAGTATGATTGGTGAAATGAAATACTTTTTGGGATTACAGATAACACAAAACAATGATGGTATCTTTTTAAGTTAGACAAATTTCCTGAATGACTTGTTGAAAAGATTTGGAATGGAGTATTGTAAACTAGTTGGAACACCCATGGTGACTAGACATAAGCTATCTAGCACAGATGAGACTCCTGTAGCGGAACAGAAGAAATACAAATCTTGCAGTATTTGACTCATACAAGACCTAATATAGCACATTTAGTTGGAATTGTAGCAAGATTTCAAGCTGAACTAGAGAATCACATTATGTAGTAGTAAAGAGGATACTGAGATATTTAAGAGGCACAATGGACTATGGATTATGGTATGAAAAATATGATGATTTTACCCTATGTGCATATACAGATGTTGATTGGGGAGGTAGTGTTGATGATAAGAAAAGCACCAGTGGTGGAACATTTTTCCTTGGAGGAAGATTGGTTTCCTGGCTAAGCAAGAAGCAAAATTGTATCTCACAAAGCATAGTAGAAGTAAGTAGAATATGTAGTAGTAGAAAACAATTGTAACCAAATAATTTGGATGAAGCAAATGCTAAAGGATATTGGAATAAAATTTGTTGAACCTATTTTCATACATTGTGACAACACCAACACAGTTAGTATGTCTAAGAATCCTGTATTACATTCTAAGACAAAGCATATAGAGATTAAGTATCATGTTGTAAGAGAGAAAGTTGTTGAGAAAGAAGTTAGACTTGAGTACATAAGTACAAAGGAGAAGATAGCAGATATATTCACAAAGCCTTTTCCCAAGGATACATTTGAGTATCTAAGAGGTATGCTTGGGGTTATGCCCTAGCCTACTTTTGAAAAGTGATGCAGTTGGTTGGATCTGTCCAATGGCATATGAGCCCTATCTTTCTTCTAGACTAGATGTTGGTACTTCCTCTATGGGGGAGTATGTGTATTTGAGCTGAGTCATGAGTACTCTAGTGAATGTATTTTCTGAATAGTGTCTTTTAACATTAGAGTTGTTGTTGACATAGTGATGAAATTTTTGTCAGTGATGTCAATGGGGGAGAAGTATACATGAAAACCATCTGAAACATCTATTGGAGAGAACTGAATAGGATAACGAAGCAAGATTTGATTGATGAAGAGAATTTGGAGCAGCAGTGTTGCAGTATTGGATTTTTGGAACATTGGATGTTTTTCATCTATGTTGCCATCAATGCCAATGGGGGAGATTGTTAGGAATGAATGCTAAATGTTTGGCAGCCATTCTTTAGTAGTTGTTGTTGCATTCATGACTATGATTGTCATTGATGTCAACACAATGATTTATCGAAGACTTGTAGAGAAGTAGACAGAGTTTGGATTAGCCCACATGGGTTATTGTAGTTGGAGCTATGTGATGTTGAGGATACACTCTTTGATATGTTATATGTCTATGGTTAAGAGCGTAGATAGTAATTCATTTATTCATGGAATTTATGAGCATTTTGGTGGAAGTAGTATTCAGGCAGTGTTCCTGAGTAGCGGTTTGTGGAAATCAGATGATATCTCTTAATCAGGATGGAATCTAGTTTTGTGTAGTTAAAGGGAAGTTGAAAACTCATGGATAGTGACATGGATGATAGCGTAGACTTTGAGGTTGCATGAGTGAAGATTTATTGTATTTGGAAGCTGATAGGTTTGTGCAATTTTGATGTAGCATGTGGAAACTTTTATGTTGTAATTGTACGCCAACTCATTTGTAATTATTTGAGTGTGGTATAAAGGAAGGAATGTATTTCCTTGTTTTGATGTTTTAGTGATATGGTTGAGAGTGGTTGTATGTGATGCTATATGCATGAAGTGAAGAAAAGAGCTAAATATGAAAGTGAATTTGTGTAGGAAGACATGCGAAGTACAGAGATCTGAAATTGAGATCTGATGTAATAGTGAGTGTGGTTTGGCATAGTCAGAGAAGAGGTAACATATTATTCTATTGAGTAATGCAAATATTATTTGGATAGTGTGTTCAGTGATCTTACCCTGAAGCTGTTTGGGCAGTGGGTCCTTCTGTCTTCCATAACTCTTAACAGGGTTAGAATCTTTTAATAGGGATTTAAAATCTCCTAATAGGGATTCATATGTACTAAATGTATTTCAGAAGACTCCTAATAGAGTCCATCCTTTCACAAGGAATATTCATATTAGTGCATCTTTTGTGGGCATCATTCCCACCGGGGTTTACTCTTTGATCAAGAGGTTCCCTAGTCAACATATCTTATGTCATTATGTTATTGTGTATGAATATCTTTCTATGGTTGGTAATTATATTTCTTATATGGTTTAATGCTATTGAAGATGATAAAAGTTATAGTTATCAGATAACTGATTCATGCCCCCCCCCTCTTAGTTATCTTGGTGGACTTTACTTTCTAACATTACAATCAGAAAACAATTATGCAAGATCCACAACCAAATCCAATACAATCTCAGCTAGTTTAGTTCTGAAGACAATCAAAAGCTAATGGAAACCCTAAGGTAGATCTAAAATTGAGCTTACAAGCCTCTAAGAGATCTCCTTGTTCCCAAGTGTGCAACCCCTAGCTCCACTACAAAGGACTACCAAATTACAATATGATCTGCAAGAACATCAAGAACTTTTCCACAACTTTGCCAACTTCAGCTTTCAGAACCTCATATCTGACTCAGTAAGTTTTCCAGGTCATGAACCTTTCTTCTCTAAGTTCACTCTCTCTCCAAATGTCTACCCAAGCCCTCCTTAAATACTAATCATCAACCACAAGTCAGCTGGATGAAACCCTTAATTCCCCAAAACAATAATTAAATGTCATACAAGTCGGCTTACAAATGTATACAAACATTTAATTCTGCATGTCAGCCCAAGACAATGGCTACCAACAATTAATTCACCAAGTTGGCTCAAAAAATCACACAGAACTCCAATCGGTAAGTCATAACTATCGAGCAATAGGAAAATTACTGAGTACGCCAGGCATCACTAAGGAGCACAGGCATGACCAAGCAACACTTTCACCGAGTGCCAGAGACTACCGAGTTCCTTCAATGACTGAGACCGTCAGTCAAGGTTGCAATTGAGTAAAAACTGGCCAAAACACAAACACTCCATGCAATTTGTCAAGGACACAAAATGCCCCCACCTAAACCTTGGATGCCCCTGCATCATTTATACTCATAAGAAATGATCTCTTTAGAATCTCTACACATGAAATATTTGTCAAGGTATATAGAAATAATAATAATTTTTTGCACTACAAAAAAGTCACCTAAGTTTTAAGTAATTATCTAGGGAGCTCTATATTGCATGATTCATAAGACACAACATATGTTGAAGGTATTACAAATGGGGCAGTAAACTAATTGGACTTGATTTTTGGATAAAATTCATTAAATTAAGTATTCTTAGGGTGAAGAAGAAATAAGATAAGTAACCTCCCAATAATTCTTGATGATTTATCATTTTGAACATCACCTAAATTCATGATCATGAGAGATGGTTGGGTTCTTGTGAATTATTATTTTTGAAATATGGATAATAAATAATGACTCATAATCAAAGAATGGAATCTTGATGAAATATTATTTTATGTATTGACAAGACCTTATTTCTCATATATGCATATATTTCTATATATCTCATATAGTTTTCATTCAACTTATTGTGACCCAAATTCAAAAAAATAATAATTTTTGAATGGATAGTACCAACCACATGTCTAGGTCAATCCCATAAGAACAAGATATACCCCATGCCTATGAATTTGAGCTCAAAATTTTAAAAGTTCAAATTCAAAGATTGGCCTACTAGAAGCCCATGTGCATGGACACCAAAAGACTCATGGAAAAGGTCGTTGGGAATATCTCCAAGAAAGATGGTTTTTGTTTTGTTCTTTAAATAAAATATTTAACATTGTCCTCTTAGAATTAGGATTAAGGTTATTCTTGCTTCTCAATATTGTATTTCTATTTATAGTTATAGGTTTTCCTATTTTTTTATTTCATATATATTTATTCATTTCAAGTTTGCATTGATCTGGAAAGAGTTGTAGAATGAGATTATTTTTTATTAGAGGAAAACTAGTTTTATATGGACCAGAAACCCAAAATTTTAAACAACGTAAATAGTTATCCTATCAATACAGATAAACCATTACTAAACCAGACAAGAACCAAATGCCAAAAAAATGGAACAAAAGCCCCCAAAATAGACTAGAGAGCCTAAGCTAAAACTTTAATCTTCCAAATGATATTAGAATTGATATCCTTGACATTTTTAACAATATTATCCAAAGGAGTAATACCCTTATTTTTTATCCTTAGTCTTGTGGAAGGAGCCAACATATCTGAGTGGATTTCATCCTCAATATGTACCTCCTTCTCCTTGTCCCTAGTTTGGTTCTTTTTCTGCAACCTTGTGTTCCTTGTATTGCACAAAATGGTCCTAGAACTACTAGTTGGTTAATTTTCCTTTGATAGGACATGAACAAATTCTGCCTGCTCATTAATCTTTCACAAAACTTCACTTGTTTCCTGCAAGGTAATTTTTCTCACATTCACAATCATTTTTAGTTTATTTTGAATATCATAAAATTTCATCTCCAAATTATAAATTTTATCCTCCTGATCTTTCTTGTGATTGTTAATGTCCTTAGCTAAGGAGAGAGTGATGGAAATGATGTTATCTAGCTTCTGTATAGATGTGGGGCTATTCTTCAAAGCATTTATCTTAGAAAAGATCAAATCAAGAAGAGCCTCCTGAGCCTATAAAAAATTATTGTCTTTTGCATTGATAGGGGAATTATCCTAGATGGAAGACACTTTCTTTATCCTCTCCCATCTCTAAAGGAGTTTCAAAATTAATGTCCTTGTTCAAATCAATGAAACCCTACTCATTAGGACCAACCTATATAGGAGGGGGGGTTATTTTCTTCCAAATGGAAAAACTAAAACCCTTAGAATGATATCCAGAGGGATTCCATTTCAGATTAACCCTACTAGATCTATAAAACCCTTTGTTCTTTCCCACCCTAGGCTCAAAAGAGTCAGGCACAAAGTTTTGAGAGGGGGGTAAGTGCACAAAGATGGGGGACCAAAAAGGGGGTATAAGATGCCACTTTTTTTTTTTTTTTTTTTCTGAAATTAGCAAACTTTGAACTTCCATGAGAAATTGAAGATAGATAGACTCAAAATTTTAAGATGCGACAAGAACAAGAGTTGTAATACTCTGAATCTAGTTTCTAAACTACTAATTTATTTTGATAATGGTGTAGATTAAGGCCCTCAAAAAGGGGGAGTACAAAAAATGGTCCTATTTTTTGTGAAAAAACATAACACGGCATTTGGTGTGCACCCCCTAAAATGTTAACCTTTTTTTTGAATTTTTTTAATCACTCTAGTGAGAAGTTATCTAAAACCATGTAGTTTATCCCAGATTTTTCAACTATTTTTTTTTATGAATGTATAGATTTTTATGAATTTCCAAAGTGCAGACATCCTAAAAACATGAAATTTCTGTGTGCTCCCATTAGAAATCATTGAAAAGTAATTTTTTTTTTAAAAGTGTGTATAATGGAGTCTAGTTTGTAAAAAGTAACTTGTTGCAAAATTTGACGAATGAGTCAAAATCTATGCCAAAAATAGTACACGTTGGTTTTTGACAAAAATCGAACATACATAGAAAAGAAATTAGAGATGAAAAGATTAACATAATCAGAATTCAAAATAAATTATATGGTTAGATAGCTAACAGAGAGATCTACAATATCACGTCGTCTGATTTTAATGTTATTGAACCATGAGTAAACTTGATGAGGAGCACACAAAAAAAGATGTGAATTTTTTGTATGTCTGCTGGAAAATGCATCTCAAGCCTATTTGAATCCTCCAAGCCTTTGGGTTGGATCTCCAAGGAAAATATAAGCCTTAGGCTTGGTGGATTCCAATGTATTATAAAGCGTGTATGCACTTATATAGCATGCACACGCTATATAAATTTATGACTTGAATAGCGTGTGCACATTATGCAAGTCATAAATTTTCATAGTGCATACGTGCTATGCAATTCATAAATTTTCATAGCATGTACGCACTACGCAAGTCATAAATTTTTGTAGTGCCCACGCACTATAGTGCATACATGCTATGCAAGTTTATGACTTGCATAGCGCGTATGTGCTATGAAACATCCATAAAAGGCTTAAGGGAGTGAGAGAGAAAGAGTGCTCAAAGGTGGTGGGGGCTAAGAGAGGTAGAGAGTGAGTGAGAAGGTATGTGTGTGTGTGTGTGTGTGTGTGTGTGTGTGTGTGTGTGAGAGAGAGAGAGAGAGAGAGAGAGAGGCTATATTTCCCTTCTTACCCTCCCTCACACGCACACACACTCTCTCTCTCTCTCTCTCTCTCCCACCTTCACACCCTTTATATTTCCCCTTCTTACCCTCTTTCCCCTCTCTCTCTCTCTCATACACACATATGATCTCTCCCACCTTCTTGTTATCTCTATTTGAGCATTAAGTATTGTCATTAGTATCAAATGAGTTCAGTTGGTAATATAAGTTATTCAAGTTAGTAAAGGTTGGAATAAGGAGTTAAACAAGTCAGTTGGTTGAACTTACAAATCCTTCACACTGAGCATTTACAAGGAAAAACCTTAAGCTAAAAGAATACAAGTTTAACCAAGCATGTTTATTGAGCATTATGATTTGCTGAGTACCGAGCTAGTTATCACCAAGCATTCTACACACCCAGCATCAGTTTAATCATCGAACAACGAATGTAGTATTTATCGAGTTATTTAGGAAATGACATAGTAATCAACAATGGCACATATCTCTATGAAAATGGTTTACATATATCTACAAAATATTTGACCAAGATCGAGACATATTTAATATGGATGTAATCATTTAATTTTGTGATGATTCCTATGTAATAGTTAGATGTAGGTTATTTTTGTACACCTTGATATTAGGTTTTCTAAGATGTTGTAAACCTAATTAGGTCAAATCATTTTGATATATAATTGTAAAAGATGTCATCATATGCATGCATGATAAGAAGATCATGAAATAGTAGCCGAGTAGCCGCACACTAAACATCAGAGATCAGATAAGGTTTACATGACATAGAAGTTTATTAGAGATAATATCAATTTATCAGAAATATACAAGGCTACTGAGAAAGACAGAGAGTTATATTCTACACATTGAGGTGATATCTATGTGATATTACATAGATCTTATTCAGACAAGCATAAGTTTTCATTTACAGATATTCTACTGTTATCAATTTAACCATTGTAGCAGATTGTAAATCTCTTAACAGAGTAGACTTAACTGTCTTTTGTAAATATCCTAACCAAGTGCACACTTATTTGGTGTTGCTAAAATCCTTTAACAAGGTAGATCTAGTCAATCTTATGTTACTCCTAAAAGGGTAAGATAATCAGAAGTGATCACAATTGTAGCCTTAATCGTCATACTTTATTTACTGCAGTAGTGAAGAATTTATGGGTGTCATCCCCACCGCAGTTTTTACTTTCTAAAAAGGGTTTCTGCATAACCAAAATACTTGAGTCATGAGTTAACAATTTCATGAATATTTTTTATTTTTTTTTACATGCACTTTACATTTACAAGTTATTTTAATGTATGTTACAAACAATGGATTCAGTTGGTCAGTTAAGCACTACTATCGAAAATCATTAATTGTTGAAAGCTTTTGTGGGTATTGATTCACCCCTCCCCTTTCAATGCTACATCTTTCCTATCCCAACACTTCTCTCTCTCTCTCTCTCTCTCTCTCTCTCTCTCTCTCTCTCTCTCTCTCTCTCTCTCTCTCTCTCTCCCCCGCTCTCTCATTGCCACCCCCTTTACCCTGTGTGTGTGTGTGTGTGTATATATATATATCCTTCTTATCCTCTTTCCCCTTTCTCACCTTCTCACCCTCTCTCTCCCCCTTCTCTCTCACCTTCTCATCCTCTCTCTCATTATTATCCTCTCCCCTTCTCTCTCTCTCTCTCTCTCACACACACACACACACACACATAGTCACTCTCTTTCCCCCCTCTCTCTTCCCCACCCTCTTACCCTCTCTCTATCTTTCCCTCTCTCTCTCTCTCTCTCTCTTTATATATATATATATAGCTTTACACTTGAATTTTTATAAAAGTTTTCATATCATGTGTGTGCTATAGTGCACACATGCTATGTTTTAAATTCAAACCATAGCGTGTGCATGCTATTTTTTGAATTTCCCAAGCCCGAGGCTTGGGAAACCCAAGCCATAGTGTGCATGCACTATAGAACACTTTAGTGCATATGCAATATGGTCTTTGGGGGGCCAAAAAGGAATGTGACACCTTTTTGGTCCCCCATCTTTGTGCATATACACAGGGAACATAGTCCGAGTCCTCCTCATCTAAGGAAATGATTTCCTTATTTGGGAAGAGGAGGGATTAGAAATAGAAGGATGTAAGGGAGCCTATATTTTCTTCTCATACATGTGGTAAACCTTATCCCCATCAGATTCTACATCCTCATGATCCGAACCATGTTCATCATAATAATTCCTTACATTTTTCTTAAACTCGACCCTGGATTTGGAGGGAGGGACCTTTTTAATTTGTAGATGTTGGCTTGTCTTTGACACCCAACGTTTGAATTTTTAAAAATAAAAAAAACTAAGCCCCATGGATAAATCTCCCCATTTTATCATACTTTATGTCAGTTTTTGTTAATGATGTTTTTTGTGAAGTTATGCTTTGTAAAGGGGAAGAATTGCAAGAGGAGGACCTATTGAACTTGAACCTTGAACCGCAAGTTCAAAGTTCAAGGTTCAAAATTCAAAATTCAAACCACAGGTTCAAAGTTCAAAGTTCAAACTGCAAGTTTAAAGTCCAAAATGTTCTAAGTTTAAAGCACCGGTGCAGTTTCACTATGCATTGTCAAACCTGAACCTTGAACCATAAGTTCAAAGTGTGGACTAAAAGGTTCAAATTTCAAATTTTGAACCATAGTTCGTAGGTTCAAAGTTCAAAGTTTGAACTGCACTTCGTAGGTTCAAAGTTCAAAGTGTAGTGCATAGATTCAAAGTTCAAGAACTACCTACTCTCAAACAAAAGTTGTTGGCATCCTTTTTTTCACTTAGTGCAATGTGTACTCTACACATTGACCCTTGAACCTTGAACCTTAGAATTTTGGTTCAAAGTTCAAAGTTCATTTCATTTACCTTCATGCTAAAAAAGACAAGATTTCAAGTAAAGACTCAATAGTTTAAGTAGCATAAATGGCCCCAAAAACATAATTTTTATTCCACATAAAATCAAATCTTTTAGGCTAATAACTCCTTTATTTGATAATATCGGAGAGGTTTCTCTCCATGTGATGCAATTAAGATGCAACTGAGGATAGTACAACTCAAAATTGTTAGACTATCTAAGATCAACATTTCCTTAATCCATTTAAAGGAAAGTGGGAATGATGATTATAAGCACCATCTTAAACATCGACAAAAATGGGTAACACTCTGGGGAGGTTGACATGGTTATGAGGAGAGTGCATGTAATGCATGTAAACTGTTTGACAAAATGTTTACCCAAGCATGGAAACAAGTCATTCGATTGGAAGGGTTTGATGTGCAGTAATATTAGAGATAAAATAAAATCAAAATATATCAAATCCTTTGCAATCCTAGCATAAATTACAAAGGCACTCATGTAAGATAAAAGATGATAACCATTTGAAAGGATTTCTTCAGCAACTTGTAGCCACAAATTTTCTGATGACATAAAAAAATCATGTTGTAGGGGGCATAACATTCAATGGCACATTTGGATTGGGTTGAATTTAGGATATATTTTAGGAAACCTAGTTTTCTAAATTCTCAATAAAGGGATTTCCAAAATTATGTCTAGTTTGCAAGATATGAATAACATAGTACAGGTCTATTAAACTAGACATGTTTCCAGATTTTTTTGATGCTAGAAAATTAGTCTCAGTGAAAGAGCCATATCTCTCGATTTAACCTTTGGAGTTTTCTCTATTTTGGATATGTTTTTAATATCCAAGTGGAAAATCCCTCCAATGGAGTGATTGATAAAATATTTTATGGTCTAAAATTTATGAAGGACTGTGTATGGGTCTACATGGAAATCCAACAAGTATCCAATTTCTAGAAGAATTTCTTCAAAGAATAGAACAATGGAGTTATTAAGGAAATGCAACATGTAAAATATAAATGATAAGTGTGGAATATGTTATTTAATGAAATAAAGAATATAAAAGATAACTGAGGACACCTGGAAGCTGCTTCCTAGTGGAATGATTTTATCTACATCATGACATAAAAAAAATTGACAAGGAGAGAATATATTAATTATGAAAACAAGACATGGAAAAGGGGAAAAAGAATCAGTTTCCAAGAATTAGTTAAAATAACTATGCAAGACATTATATATTGTAAAAAACTTAGCATAATTGGGGGGTTCTTCTTTTTCCAGCAGTCAGTTGGCTACATGGAGAGAGGATATTTTCTTAATGTTAAATGTAACATGGAATAGGAGGAAGTGAGCAGATTTTTATTTTCTGAGTAGCTTGATGAAGATTCAGGGGTAGAAACAATCCATGTTTTTTATTGTGTATTTGGAAATAAAGAGAGATTTTTAAAATCGAATCTATAGGTCTGAGTATTTCTTTCTATGATTGAGTTTAATCAGTTGGTTATCTCATTCACATTTTTTAGTACCATCTTGTATCGAGTCAAGTGTATGAGTGTATAATGAATTAATTGGATTTTGTGCACTTATGGTTTATTGATTGAAATGTTTAATCTTCCTTTGATTTCTTTGTGATTGGGAAAGATTGTATAGATGATTAGTTGGTCATTTATCTATTTTTCTCTGAATCTTTCGAGTTATTATCACATTCATTTCATAGTGATGAATGAATGTTAGCAGCCTTTGTGTCTTCAGGTTAAAGACATAATCAGTTTTTAATTCCTTGAATATATTTTGGATGGAGTTGTACCTCTCAATTCAGAGGAGAGGTATCAATCTCATGATAATATTTCCAACTGTTAGTTGAATTTGTTCTTCGTTTCGAGCATTCTAAGTCATTCTTTATCATTATTTTTGAAGGACAAATTTGTTAACTAACAATAGAGATTTTGCATATTCCATAATAAGTAAGATAATACCCTCATGAAAAATAGGATAATAGGGCCTCTTCTTATGAGATTAGAGACTATGATTAAGAGAAGAAGTAAGATAAAAATGAATCAATATACACTTGTCATGGTGGAAGTGATTCAAAATAATGAAATGGTAGTTGAAAACAATTCCAAATTTCCCATCAAGAGTAACATACTCGATTATAATTTTTTTAACATAAGGCCATGGTTTAGAAAGGGAAAAAAATTCATAACCACCACCAGTAGTTTTATGATCCCTCTCTCACACCAAGAAGGAAGGAAATTTTGATCACCGCTAAAACATATTTCTTTTTCCTATAGAATTTAGATCCATCACTCTGCATATTGAAAATAGGTGAGACCACCTCCTCATTTATCACCATCTCCATCCCATAAGCCTGAAGAATACCGTCCTTCCATCCCTTAATAAAAGTCTCTTTGATTATGGCATCAACTCCATGAAGAGTCTAAAGGTACAGAGTTAAATCACCAACTAAAATAACAATCTAAGTAGTTTTAATATTATATCATCTTTCATAAACAATAGGCTCCAATCTATTTCTATTGCCTCCCATAGTAGCCACCATAAATCTGTACAGAACCAGGTAAAGAAGAAAAAGAAAAGAACAAAAGAAATTCCTTCACCAAGAAGATAAGAGGCATGACTATTACTATGCATTCACACATATAGGAGAAATAAATTGAGGTCATGGATAAAATTACCATCCATTTGAATTATTTCATAAAACAAACCTCAAATCCATTGGGATTTGATCCAAAATATCCCAATACAAAACATGATGAGCATTAACAACCCTATTCACAAGGTAATCTGTAATGTGATTCCCTTCATAGTACTCACGAGATATAAGGGTCTCTTAAAAACCACTAAGAATATCCAAGCTATCTAGGTTAATTATATTCTTAATGGTCTAATTGGAGGGGGGTATACTCTTAAGACAATTTATAATGTTAAGTGAGTCACTTTCAATCCAAATCTTAGCCAAACCTTTATCTTTAGACATTTTTAATCCCAGGTAGATTGCCTTAGCCTTAGAAAAATGGTTTGTCTAGGTCCCTAATGGAAGTTCCATTGCTGAGACAAATCTACCTAAGTGACCCTGAATCACTCCCCCACAACCATAGGTCTAGGATTTCCATTTGCTTCCCTATCAGCTATGTTGATCTTAAACAAACCCCAAGGAGGAGGTTTACATCTAATATCCAACTTATTTTTATTCTAATTGAATAAGGGTTGGGAAATGTTATAATTCAAATTCCACACCTAAGAAATACGACCCTCCTCATGAGAGGGAGTAAGGGGAGGGCCTAAAGGATGGATATTGTCACAAGCAACTTTAAAATCATCCTTAATAGATAACTGAATTTTGTGAGCCACCACATCAGCTAAAAAATATGTTGCTAAAAATATGCTTGTTACTCTCTTTCCATAAGCCCTAGGTAGTATGGGGAAGAGTGAAATCACATAGAAGCATCAAGGAGTGATTGGAGAAGGGAGATTTACATTGGAGCTAGAAATCCACATAAGAATTTAGGAATACCCAAGAGATAGACCAAAGATTAAAAGAATACTAGCCCAAACCTCCCTAGTAAAACTAAAATGAATGAAAATGTGGAAGGCATTTTCAGCATCCTCAGAGCATAAAAAACATCTATTGGGAAAGCACATCCTGCATTTATACAGATTATCTAGAGTCAAAATTTTATTTTGAGCTTGAAGACAACAAAATATATTACCTCTGGGAGTCACCTTCAGATTCCAAGTCAACAACCAAAAGTTTCTAGGACACATGGTTCTAGAAAGCATCTGGAAAGATTTTGAAACAAAGGAACAACCATAAGAGGATGGAGCCCAAACAATTTCATCATGTAATTGAGCCCTGGGAATATGGATAATTTGTAGTAAATATTGAAGATAACCTAGAGCTAGGTTCACCTCCAATAAATTAACCCAAGAAGAAGGTCCACACTATAATCCACCACATAACAACCAAATTTCCTCAAGAATCTTGTCTGAAAAAAGAAAGGGGTGGATTTGATGCCAATGGGTATCACCCATCCACCAATCATCGCAAAATAAAATATTTCTTCCATTACCCAAGGACCATCTCAAACAATGGATAATGAGATCTTTAGTGCAGGATATATGTTTCCATAAAGTAGAGAAGCCTTCCATAGGTGTGGTATCTTAAAAAAATACAAACACTGGGAGTATCTATTTAAATATTTATCAAAAATGATCTTGGACGAATCATTATTAGTAGTAAGTCTATGCCAAAGATGTTTAGCAAGAAGAGATTTATTAAATAGATTGATCTTATGAATGGCTAGACCACCAAGATCATAAGGCATACAAATGTGATCCCAAGCCACTAGATGTAGTTTGTTCCTAGACTTAGAACCCAACCATAAAAATTTCCTCTAAATCTATTCCATCTTGAGAGATAATTTCTTTAGAATATTGAAGATGCTCATGGCATAAACATGGAGATTCTGTAAAGAATCTTTAATAAGGTACAATTTCCTAACTTGGGAAAGAAGATAAATTTTCCAACCAACCAGTTTGGCTTGAGAATTCTCAATTAAAGTACTCCAAAAAATGTCAAGAGCTTCATTACCACAAAGAGGGAGCCCCATGTAGGAAGAAGGAAAATATCCAACATTGCAACCAAGAATCCTAGAAACCCTCCATTGTCTACTTATTAGAGTATCATAAAGAATATGGAACTCTTGTTAAGGTTAATAACTTGGCCCAAAGAATTTTCATAATATTGATATTCTTGAAGGCTTTAGCCTTAGAAATAGAGATCTCCCCCATAAGGAAGGTGTCATCAAAAAATTGTAAAAATATAAGAACCAAGATCTTACCGATTACAATTTTTTTGGAAAGGATAGAAATCTCTTGGTTCCAAACTTCTTAGCCAAAAAACTTGTAAATCGTTAAGATCTTGGTTCAATATAAGAACCAAGATCTTAGTAAAACTATTGTAAATGGAATTACACAGACTAATAGGTCTAAATTCCTGAAATGAATCCACCCCTAGCTTCTTCAAAATGAGGGAAATGGAGGTGGAATTTAATTCCTTAAGAAGGGATCTTGAAATGAAAAACTCTTTAGCAGGTGTCACAACATCTCTAGCCACAATATCCCAATAGTTTTGAAAGAAGAGCATAGAGAAACCATCTGATCCCAGAACTTTATTTCCCTTAAAGGATAAAATAGGATCAAGAACCTCTTTATCGGTAGGAATTACAATCAGGCCTCTATTCATTTCTTTAGTGACCACATGAGGGATCTCACAAAGGAGCTCTTGTTGTAAATTATCATCTAGCCTCTGATCCTAGGACAACAAGGAAGAAAAAAGTTAAAATAAACTTTCATAATATCTTCATCTTTTGGGATGTCCTTCCTATTACTTATGATAGAATGAATATTATTAGTGGCTCTATGTTTAAGGGTAAACATATGAAAGAATTTAGTATTATTTCTCCACTTTTTAAACAAATCTACGTCAATCCTTTCTTTTAAAACTCCTCCTTATCAATGAGGTCATGAAGTTTGGAAAGGATAGAAATATCTTGGTTAATAAAGTGATCTCCATCACCCTGAATATGAATATGAGCTTGCATATCATCCAAATTAGTCTTTAAGCTATTTGTATTCCTAAAGATGTTCCCAAAGTCAGATTGATTCCATTTCCTCACATTATCCTTAATGATTAGAAGTTTTTTGGTCGCCCTATACATGGAAGTCCCCTCAATGTTAATATTCAATCATTCCCTTAATTTATCCTTGAAGATTGGGCTCAAAGTCCACATCTTTTCAAAGTGAAAAGGAAAGTTTTTCTTTCTGCACATCTTCTCAATAGTGAAAGAAATTGGAAAATGATCTAATCTAATTCTAGATAAAGAGTCTAGTCTACAATAAAAGTCAACAAGCCAAGATGGAGAGATTAAATATCAATCCAACCTAACCTAAATAAGCTCATGCCCCATACTTATATTAGACCAAGTGAAATCCATCCTATGTAAGTCCGAATCCATAATACCTTGATTATTAATGAACTACAATAGACCTTGACTACTGTCAAAATCAATAGGAGCTCTTCCCTTTTTTTTGTGAATGAAGATAAGGGTGTTAAAGTCCCCCATGATAATACATCTACATGCATAAATATAAGAACCAAAAGAATTAATAGAATTCCAAAGACCTCTACAAGCCACTTTGTTATTGGGAGTATACACATTTGAGACCACCATCGAGACACCCCCATTCATGAGAAAGAATTAAGTAGAAATATGATTAGGTGAGGAAACAATAATATTACCTTTGAAAATCCTTGGATTCCAAAAGGTGTCTAGCCCCCCCATGCTCTAGAAGAGTTAGTGCAGTGAACTCTCACATCTCTATAAGTAGCTAACTCCACATCCACAAGCCTTTAAAATTATATATTGGTTTCTTGGATAAACAAATATCAGGTTTATGTTCTCTTATCATGTTAGATAATAGAGCATGTTTATAGGGGTAATTTAACCCCCTAATATTCCATGAGATAAAATTAATTTGGTTTTTTTGGGGGATCCATAAATCTCCATGTCCAACAAAGTCCTTTGCAATGCATTTTTAACTTCCTCCTTACTCAAATTTATTTGATTTTGATTAGAAGAAGGCCTTCCCACTCCTCTAGGAGTAATTCCAAAGTCGGCTTTGACTCAAATTCTATTCCAAAATATGGGAGGTGGAATATTAATCCATATTTTTCTCCTATATCACACCATAGTAAAAGGGACATTAATGTCCCCCTCCAATACTGAGGTAAACTACACCTCCCCACTACCAACCGAATCTTTATCTGTAGTTTCCTCTCTAATTGGTAGAGAAATATTATATATCTCCTCAATGAAGGTCTCTTGAGATGTAGAGTCATGTTAGTCAAAGGACCCATATGAATTCCCCAGGTGCACATCGATGATAAGGCCCCCAACAATCTCTGATTGAATCACACTAGCCCCCTTATGAACCTTAGCCTAGGAAAACAATATGTTAGGGCTATAAGACCAGGGCATAATAGGGGAAGTATTTTTAGCACAATTTAATGAGCCTTCTATAAAATTATCTATAATAAGATGAGATGACATCAGATGATTATCAACAGCCTTTCCATGTTCCTTAGCTTGAGCCCCACCAGAAGAGGGAGGAGAAACAAATAAAGCATCTACATTTAGACCAGCATCATTAGTAGCTCAAGAGGATTCTTTTTTTGGAAATTTGGATGAGTTTATTACATAGATGTTGTCATTATGGAAACACATGATCCACATGAAGATCACATAGGTCACAGAGCAAGTATGACAGAGCGCATTGCAAATTTGTCTAAGTGCGAGACAATGTTTTTTCCAGTGAACCTGGACACAGTTTTTATTTGCAATGTTGGCTGGAGTAAGTTTAGTGCTTGCACACTTGAAAATAGACTCTATGATGTCTATTAATCACCCATATCATAGCACAAGTTAGTATGCCATGTATGGAAGAAGTTATGATAGTTTTACCAAAGATAGTGTGAAGCTGATAGGACAGAATATGAAGACAGAACTAGTAAAGAGTTAAGGGATTATTTTTTTTATCAAAATAATGACTTAAAAATATAAAGGGATGACATCCTAGATGTTAACTATTGGATAAAGATATTGGTATAAATTTAATTGTAATTGTAAAGTTAGATGTAGTATCAAGTAGTAGTAATGAAATGTAATGAAGCAGTGATATGATGCAAAGTATATGAAGCATATGTAATAGCGATAGTAAAAGAGTAGTGAAGAGATATTGATACAAGAATTATAAGGTTATGTACATTAACCTATTTTTTTAATTAGTGTATATTGTACATTACTTGTTTGGGTAGTGGGCTCATCTGGCAATCACATTTTGTACTACAACTCCTAATAGGGTTGAGGCTTCTAACAAGGCCTATAGTCCCTTAATCAGGACTGATACACTATATGATTGTAATAGACTCCTCACAGGGTCAACATCCTTAACAACATACTTTTGATTAGTGGATCTTTGTGGGTACCATCCCCACCGAGGTTTTCCCTTGGCTAGGGTTTCCTCGAGAACAAATAATGTGTTATGATTTCTTTATTGTTATGCATGTTGTTTAGCTTCTTATGTTATGCATGTATAAAGATAATCTGTTATAGCCATAATTGGGAAAAAGATAAATTTTTTAGAATAATGATTCACCCCCCCCTCTTAGTATTCCCTATTTCTAACAATTGGTATCAGAGCTTAGTTACTCAGAAAAGAATCATTCAAGGAAATCCTAGCCACTTGAGTAAGATCTCTACGGATATGGATCAACTACAAAAGAATCTTGAATAAGCTCTTTAACATATTGACTTGCTTACTATTGAAAAAGATACTTTGAAAATAAAGTATGATGATGCAACTAACCTCATTGAGAAACTAAAAAACAAATTGGAAGATCTGAGATCTGAAAAGGAATCTAAAGTTTTTATTGAAGATTGTGATGACAATTTAGAAAAGGCAAATGAAATCCTTAAGCATGAACTGAAGATAGAAAATTTGAAGCTTAGTTTGAAAGATGGAAATGGCAAGAATGAAGAAAATCTAAAATTTGAGAATGAAATTCTAAAGACTGAAAATGAATGACTAAAATCTAAACTTTCTAAAGTAACATCTAAACTTGAGAAAGTCAATTTGCAGTATGATGAACTTGAGAAATACAATAAGATTGTGAAAGGTGAACTGACTCAATCCAAACAACAACTTGAAAGGCTATATTCAACTAGTGAGAAGATTGATGAACAAATATCTTATCAAAAACCATTCTATGATAAGATTGGTCTTGGATTCAACACTTTTAAAGAAAATGATGAAGGCAAGGAACCAGATCTGAAAATATCTGAAAGCATAGATGAGAAGAAGCCTAATGAGATCAACAAATCTGAAGATACACCTAAAGAAGAAGAATCACTGAAGCAAGAGGAATCACCCAAAGGTATGGAAAGAGAATTCAAAGGTAGATGTTTTGCTTGTAATACTATTGGTCATATGAAGAGAGATTGCATAGGTAAACAATTTAAACATCTTAATGGTTATTGTTACAATTGTCATGGTTTTGGACATAGAGCTATTGAATGTGGGAAACCTAAATTTATTGAGAATAATGATGGTAGTAGAATGTTTAGGAATACTAACAATGCATATAAGAAACCTACTAAAGATATGAATAGAAGAAATGGAGTAGTATGTTATAGATGCAACAAGGTTGGACACATTGCTAGAAACTACAGATCACAAATCAATAAACCTAGACCAAGATATGGAAACAATGGAATTGTTTTTTAGATATGCAACAAGATTGGACATACAAGAAGGTCTTGCAGAATGAACAATAGAGTTTTTCATCCTAATCCTAACCCCAGAAATCATGCAAGAAGAAATGAAGATGCAAGTAACAGTCAGAAAGGATGCTATAGTAATTCATATGAAGTGAAGTTTATCAAAAGCATAGATCAAGGAGACATATTCAACATTGAAGGTAATCAGGAAGGTGAAGTATTGAAAGGTAAGAATGAATCTTTACCTGACCTATCTCAAAGTACTTAATTTATGTAAATTGTAGTAGAATAGGAACTTAGATTTAGTGTAGAAGTGGATATATGATGAACTGAGTCTTGTGTAGTTAATGCAAGGTATTTTATGATGTTCTAATGCTATGGTTAAGAGCGCAAAGAAAAATATTATGTTTTGCAAGATCACAAGAAGTTTTAAGTTTTGCAGGTTAGTAGAGACAACTTTTTGGAAAGAAGCAGCAAAAGAATTGAATGCGATGTTAGATCTAAGTGAGATTGAATTAATAAAAGGTTATGATCGATATTATTTGATCATCAAAGTGAATTCAAGTGTTAAGGAGATCAAAGAGTAGTGATTGAAATCATTTTGCAAGGATTTGGAGAAGAATTTTGTGCCGAATCTACGCAAGCCCTAAAATCACAAAATTAAGGTATTTTACTTGAAAAATCTTTGAATCAATAAAGGAATTTGAAGAAATCATGGATGTTTCCTTAATACAAAATGTTAGAGATAAGAATAGACCTAAATTGAAAAGGGAACTAGTAGAACCCTTGGAAGAAGACCCTAGGTTTGCATTATCATCCATACCAAACAGAGTTTTACACTTAGAAAATGTCAGAAGTTATCTTGGATGCAAACTAGAGACAGTGAATGATAGTGATTTCATAGATGAATATCAGAAGATTTACAATCAAGATATGACACTGAAACAAGGTTTTGAATATTTGGAACATAATGAAATTGTTAAATATGGATTACAGTATGAATTTGATAATGAAGAATGCACTAAGATTATCTTGAGCAGAATTCATAATGGAAAGTTTTGGCTAGAAGATAGAGTGATAGATATTACAGTAGATTTGATTCATGAAGTCACTGGATTATCTAAAACTAGAGCTATTCCTTTAAATGAGAAAAACATGAGGAAAATAGTCATTGACAACACAAACTCATCCTATAATGGTAGAGGAATTGTGATTAGTAAGATCAAAAAAGATGATGTGAGATACTTATGCAAGATCCTAACTACTAAGTTTTGTGCAAATTCAAGAGAGGATGACATGGAAGCTGGAATGGTACATGAAGCCTATCTAATGTGTGTTGACAGGGCAAAAGTTGATATGTGTGAAATTATTAGAATTCAATTGTTTGAGAACTTGGAGAAGACCAAGAAAACTAAGTATACACAGTTTAGGTTCTCATCCCTAATCACATATATGTTCTTTCATCTTTTGAGGAGATTTCCTTACACCATAGGAAATGACTGGAATGATGGAAAAAATACAATGGAAAGGATTAACCTAGTATATAGAAGACATGTTATTGATAGTGTAAATGAGAGTGTAGTACTTGTTATTAAGACATTTCAGAATATTGTGTCTAGCAGATCAAGGATCCCTAAGTCTCTTGTTGAAAAATATAAAGATGATATATGTTTTATGGTGGATACTGACTTTACCTATATTAAAGCAGTAGAGCCTAGAACAGAGTTCATACACCCTCTTGGCTATGAGGTATTTGAGGTAGAGACTAAAGAGTATGTTAGCAGATTACTTAAGTGTCAGTTGGACACTCAGTGTAACAGGTTTGGAATCTTTGAGGAGAACTTCAACTCTGCAAAGATTCTAATTGAAGAGAAGCAGTCTAAGAAGAGAGTTGAGAGCACTATTAAGAAAATCCTAAAAGACACAGGAATGACAGAGTGAGAGTTTTTGGTAGCAAAGCAGACAACAACAATAATCAGAGAGAGTGGACAAAAAGAAGTTTTGTCTATCCCTCCTTTATCATCAATTGCAGTACAATAGGAAGAACCACAAGTAAAGGTGAAAGTGGAAGTAACTGAGAAGGACATAGAAGAAAAGATGTCTACTAGATCCACTTCCTCCACACCTAGAAAAAGAGTTAAGGAAAGTCTACTGGACTAGGAAAGAGACATAAAACTCTAGTGCAACTAGTTCCAAGAAAGATTGCAGAAGTAAAAGATGATGTCACTACTAAGAAGAAAGCTTGGAAACCAAAATTTGAAAAGCTTAATGAGCAGATCATTGAGAATGGTGACTTTGCAAGAATGAACAAATACTATGATCTTTATGATTATACAGACAAACTTAATTTGGAGAATGTAGTTGTGAAGCATATAATTTTGACTGGAAAGAAGTTTGATACTATTTAGGGATAGATACCTGATGATCTATATAACAAACTTGTAAATAGGAAGAAGAAAGCATCAGAGGAGGACACAACTATCAAAGAAAAGCTTGTGAGGAAGCTTTGTGAAATAAGAGATGAAACTCATTTCAATCAGATCATGAAATCCCTAAGCACCCATCTGAGAACCAAAAGGAGAACAATTCAGATTATGGGAGGCAGGTATGAAGAAATCAGACTGAATAAGCTATTATCAAGGTTATGATAGAATATGTTAGAGAATCATCAGTTGCAGCAGAGCAAGCAGGTGAGAAAGTACAAGAGGACATTCCCTCTTCTCTAGCTATTAATATTGAAGATGAAACAATGAATGTAGAAGGTACAAAAATCACCTTGGATACTGATGAAAATGTATTCAAGAATTTTGAGAACATTATTGACAATTCAGCCTTTGAAGAACATGAAGCTACAAAAGAAGAAGAGATGATAGAGACCACAGTTGTGGAACCACCAGTAACAAAGGAACAAGTTCCCATTCCCACCAAAGAAGATATCAATCTTACTCCTAAGACTGGAAAGAAGACTCAAATTGGATCTATGATTGAGCATTTGGGAAAAGAAGTAGATGCTGATGATCAGTTTGAATTGATCACATCCTTGAATAAAATCATTGGTAAGAATAAGAAAGTGAATAGTCTTGAAGGATGTCTGAAAGAACTAACTGAGAAGTTACAAAGTACTATAACTACACAAATTTTAGAAGCAGACCCTATGGAGAAAGCAAAGAAGGTAATGAGCACCTTTGATAATGAATTCAAAAACCTATCTGATATTGCAAAAGTGAAAGCACAAGCAGCTTATGAGGCTAGAATGCTTTTGAACATCAGTCAAAATATCATAAATGATATCAACACTCTTGATATCTGTATCAAGGATTTGAGGAAGCATTTGGAAATAGGCAAATCTTTGTACATACAATGTACAAAATTAGAGATGTTGACAGCAGAAGAAGATCAAAAGATAAAGTTGAAGGAAGCAGAAATTCTGAATGAAACAAACCTTCTATCTAGCCCCAATGTGAAGGTATGTGATGTTGAGAAGAAAGTTCAAAAACTTTATGATGAAATCAGAGTTGTGCAAGATGATAGAGATGGGAAATTGAGAAGATACACTCTTTTGAGAGAGTGTGCTTCTATGAAGTTGAGAATTATTGAAAAGCAGTTGGAAGAATGTCTTTCAGCTAAGACATCTTTTTAGAAATTTAACTTTGAAAATCTCCAAGCATGTGAAATAGTTTCTTATGGACTGAGCACACTACTTAATGTGGTAGATTCCATTAAGAAATCATGGGAGAAGGAGATAGAAGCCATGAAGAAATTTTTTTCAGATTGTGTTGCAAGCCTATTGGCTTTGCAATAAATGAATTGATGTATAACTTTTTTTGTGATACAATTTTGTAACCCTCCCTACCTTATTTTGTCATTGTTGTCAAAGGGGGAGAGATATATAGAAGAAAATTGATAGTATATGATAAGGATTGTTACTCTTAGGGGGAGTACTATATTAGAGATAATAATTTTTTGAGGAGTTATAAGGATAGTATGTATTTTATACTATGGCCACAATTTTGAACAATTTTTTTGAGATTTTCAGTTGTGCACTTAGCCAATTTTTTCATATGTTGCCACCAATGAAAAAGGGGGAGATTGTTGGCAATTTGGCTGAGTTGATTACATATATGTTGTCATTATGGAAAAATATGATCCACATGAAGATCACACAGGTCAGAGAGCAAGTATGACAGAGCACATTGCAAATTTGTCTAAGTGTGAGACATTGTTTTTTCCAGTGAACCTGGACATAATTTTTGTTTGCAACATTGACTAGAGTAAGTTCAGTGCTTGCACACTTGAACATAGACTCTATGATGTCTATTGATCACCCATCTCAGAGTGCAAGTTAGTACAACATGTACGGAAGAAGTTATGACAATTTTACCGAAGACAGTGTGAAGCCGACAGGAATATGAAGACAAAACTAGTAAAGAGTTAAGGGATTATTTTGTTTATCAAAATAATGACTTAAAAATATAAAGGGATGACATCCTAGATGTTAAATCTTGGATAAATCTATTGGTATAAATGTAATTATAATTGTAAAGTTAGATGTAGTATCAAGTAGTAGTAATGAAATGTAATGAAGCAGTGATATGATGCGAAGTATATGAAGCATATGTAATAGTGATAGTTAAAGAGCAGAGAAGAGATATTGATGCAAGAAGTATAAGGTTATGCACCTTAACCTATTTTTGTAATTAGTGTATATTTTACATTACTTGTTTGGGCAGTGGGCTCATCTGGTAATCACATTTTGTACTACAACTTCTAACAGGGTTGAGGCTTCTAACAAGGCCTATAGTCCCTTAATCAGGACTGATACACTATATGCTTGTAATAGAATCCTAACAAGGTCAACATCCTTAACAGGATACTTTTGATTAGTGGATCTTTGTGGTTACCATCCCCACTGGGGTTTTCCCTTGGCTAGGGTTTCCTCGAGAACAAATAATGTGTTATGAGTTCTTTATTGTTATGCATGTTGTTTAGCTTCTTATGTTATGCATGTATAAAGATAATCTGTTATATCCATAATTGGGCAAAAGATACATTTTGTAGAATACTGATTCACCCCCCCTCTCAGTATTCCCTATTTTTAACATCTTTGGCCTTCCAAACTTTCTTCAAGGGGTTCTATGGCTTAGGCTTTAGTTTTTTTTAAAGGAACAAGCTTTAGCCCAATGAACAGTCTTTTTACAATGAAAGAAGGCAAAATAATTGTCTTTAAATTCAACAACTTGAGGCCACTCCCCTAGCTTGGACTTGAGAGTAATGATATCCAAAAAAATAGTAGAATGGGAAATATTAACACACATCCTTGCATACACTAATATCTATCGAATTAAGGATGTATATTCCACCATAATAAGCTCCCCAAATAAACCTAATGATTTCCTCATACCATAACTCTAATGGAAGGCCTAGAAGTGTAACCCAAATCAGAACCACATTGTAAGCCCAATCTAGGGGAGAAAAAATAGGTTACCAATGTTTAAGAGCCAAGGATTCCTTTCCAAACATCCACAAACTACTTGCTGAAAATTCCAGCAAATATTCTTTGTAGGTGAAAGAAAAGGTGAAGAAACCTTTGGCCATGGTAGAAACATACACTTGGCCTTTACCCTTTCATTTTTTTGGATACCCAAGCATGAATAGAGTCAAAATTATGTCTAGGACCAATAAACTTACCTACTAGAAAAATTTCCATCAAATCCACCCCTCTCCACCAAATAGTCAAGAATATTGATGCAAGGGCATTCTAGGGTACTCAACAAATCTGCATGGTGGTGTGTTGATTTGGTTCTGTAATGCCAATTTTATTACAAAGTTACAAACCTTTGATGTGAGTGGCTTTTTTTGTACAACTCTAAAATTAATCAATGTATTTGTAATTTAGAAAGCTTCAAATTTTAATTCAAGTTCCTTTTTACATTATAGGCAATGTGTACACTCATCGAGTTCTTACTTCATCTCACATTCTTCCTATCATCCATCATTTTTACGCTACACAATCTTTATGTCTTTTCGGTTTTACTAATGTCTTATCAATCACATTTATAGATATAACTTAAACATGAATCCTACTCCTTCAAATACAAAAAATATTGCTCTTGACACACTTATAGATACTCATGAAACATTCATGGAACAATTCTTTTGGAGACATAACAATTATGAACTGTATACATTAGTAAGGCACATACACTCTTTAAGTAACCATGTTGCAAACACATCATACATGAATCAAACATGTAAACTATGAAGTATTCACCCAAATACATATAAAGCATGACTCATACACACCAATACACATAGAAAATAGAGAATCCACACAAATATACCTAATGCAAGAAGCATATGAATACACAAGACATAAATCATATGCACAAAAGTACATAAGATAGGGATCATACACGTAAAGCATGAATTAAAAATCTAAATACATAAATCATACATATAGTTTGTATGCATGTGAAAAATACATAAAGCATGAATTCACTTATCATGTAAATCTTCTTAGCACTTAGAACACAAAGCATGAATTTATTCAAGTTAGGAGTCATATCATGAAGTTATCATTAATTTACTGAATTCAAGAAGTATACGCATAAATGCACACAATACATACATATTTATTCAATTAAGTCATGAAGCATACATGTAGCACATGTAGGATATACATAAACACAATGAAGCACATAGAGCATGAATTCACTTAAATCATGAAGTAGATATGTGAATGCACAAAACACATAAAGCATATACATAATTTTTATTTAGTCATGAAGTATACACACAGTACATAAATTATGAAATATACACATGAATTCACTTAAGTTTTGCACATAGTGCATACATGTGAATTTAAGTTATGAAACATTTACAGAATACACATGAAGTAGAAACATAAATAGATTAAATCATGAAGTAAGCATATGAATACACCTAGCATATAAAGTATGATGTATACATATAAATCATGCACAAAGATACATGGATACACATAAAACATGAATCATATATTGGGCATGAAGCTATGAATTTTAATATAAGGCATAGAGTACACATGTCAAACATAAGGAAATGAATACATGGTAACCACGTACAGTATGAAGCTGTACACTCAAATACACACCAGACATGTAATGCATGGAGTAGTACTCATATACATCAGACACATAAAGCATACATACATGTTATGTATATAAGGCATGAAGCAAGTATTAAGCATACATGAGGGGTGTCCTCTTGGATCAACATGTATGAAGTGAAGCAAACATAAGTACACATATGAATAATATGCATTAAATACATGTAGAGTAAGCATATAGCTCAAACTACAAACATTTACTCATAAAGTCATATCTTCTCAAACTATTCTCTTGTTTCTAGATCAACCAAAAATATGCTTGAAAATATGAAGTATATGTTAGAATGTATGAAGACATAATGCATAAAATAAGTACACACATTAATGCATCAATACACAAAGCATACACAAAGTATACAAACAGTAACTATTTTTATTTTTACCCTACAGGATGGCAAGATCAAAGCTTTGATACCATTTGTAATGACCCCTTCCTTACCACTTGACCTAAATTTCATAAATTAGTACAAGTTAGGCATAAATTAGGGAATCATTCAAAAATAATTAGCAAATTATTCCAAGTTAACCATCACTATTCATAAATGTTAAATAAATGGAACTATTGTGTGATAAGATAATGAACATAGTCTAGATTTAACATTTAGAAGATCTCTTCATATAGGGCACAGGGATCTTTCTCATTTCCTTACTAAGGTCATCATAAGGTGGAGGACTTATAGTGCCAAGGGCACATGAAACAGACTACAAGCAACTTCCCTCAAGGCATAACCCCAGTGTTGGGATAACCGTCATGTGCCCGAAATTACTCCGCCTCTCCCTTCCACAAACTCCCTACCCTAAGAGAACATAGTAAGAGATGAGAGATAGACCCCTAGGATCTATAATTAGAGTGACTAAAGCATGTTCCTAGATCTTATCATTATTTCTATATATATATATATATATCTACTTTACATTTAAGAGTCTAATATAACTATATATATAATTATAATTATCAATAATATATATAATTTTGATTATTAATAATTAAGCATATTCAATATATATGTATATAATACTTTACTTTAAATATATTTATTATACAACATATATAATTTTATCATTTTAATATCTATGTATATAAATCTATGTCCTAATCGAAGTATATAAGTTTCTCTGGTTCATTTCTTATATATAGTATTCCCTCCTTGATATAATAAATATTTCTTAGTCTTTTGAAAATGTCCATTTTATATTATAATACTATTCATCTTTTTTGGTGGGAATATGTATATTTATTTTCTTCCCTTAAGTTCCTCCTACATTTTGATGAAGGGTGCTCCCCTTAATACCACAAACACATAACAGAAATAGAGAAACAACAACAATAATATGCAAGAGCAAAAAATTGGCTTCTTATTATCTCCACAAATGTGGAATTGCAAACTTTCAAAATTACAATATGCAAAGCCACATGGGCATTCCCTTACAATATTCTGTAGGAAAAAATCCTTGAATCAATACCCAGATCTACTACCTAGAATTGCCCTAGACAACAATATGGGCCTTCTTTATATAGGCAATTTCCACCGCCCGAGAAGGTTCTAGAAATTTAGCCCTTAGGGCCGACCAAATTTAGAATTATTTTATTTTACAATTTATTACATCAAATTCGACTCAAAATGAGTTTTGAAACCCAAACAAAAATTTTGAAGAAAAAATATTTTTTGCCATTTTAGGTGACCCAACTTTTGAAGACCATAAGTCATCGCCCGTTGACCCGATTGGCTATTATAACCCCATTCTGGAAATGCCACGAAGCGCTCTACAGGCTTGACTAGTGCAATGTGCTTGTCACCCAAATTTTCAACCTCATCCGGGGACTCTAAAGCCTTTAAAACTGAGTTCAAAGTTTCTGTACCCTGCTGCCAATACCGAAAATCTTCAATATCTTCAAAACTACACCTGATCTAGCCATGAAACTTTGCTAGCAGGCTGATATGACTGAGATGAACCTCCATATGTAAAATCAGACATTCCAAGATCGTAAGACCAGCTTAGTAAAAATAGCAAGTTTCCATAAATAGTAGCTCTGCACAAGATAGCCCTTATTGAATACAAAAATAGAAATATTTTTGGGTGATGCAAGATTGCTCTTACACCTAGGATGCTCCTGCATCAAACACCTAGGGTAATTTGAGAAGTGACCCTGTCACGACTCAGGTGTGCAGAGAAAAACCAAGACGGTTAACCTCCTCCTTTGTTAGCCATGATGAATCTTCAACAGGTCATCCTTTCCATTTGACCAAATACTCTTCATATGTCCTGTTCCTTGTGCTTATACCAACACAACTGTCCAGTATGTCTTCAATTTTCTTGATATCTAAACTAGTTGCTGGAATACTCCACTATGCTGCTGCAACCTCATCTTCAACACCTCCTTCATGATACTCTGTCAAATCTGAAATGTTAAACACTTGATGAAGGGTGCTCCCCTTAATACCACAAACACATAACAGAAATAGAGAAACAACAACAATAATATGCAAGAGCAGAAAATTGGCTTATTATTATCTCCACAAATGTGGAATTACAAACTTTCAGAATTACAATATGCAAAGACACATGGGCATTCCCTTACAATATTCTATAGGAAAAAATCTTCAGCTTCAGCACTACTTATTTGTCCTTTATCCATCTTTCCCAATTCAGATGCATTTCTTGGACTACTTCCATATACAATCTGGAATGGTGATTTACCAGTGCTCCTATTGACAGAATTATTGTATGCAAATTCTATCTGTGGTAAAATCAAATCCCATCCTATTGGCTTATCTCTAACCAAACACCTCAGCAAATTTCCGAAACTCTTGTTCACCACCTCTATCTGTCCATCAGTCTGTGGGTGATGTGATGAACTGAACTTCAAATCTCTCTTCAACTTCTTCCACAATGTCCATCAGAAATATCCAACAAACTTAGTATCTCGATCTGAAACTATGGTCTTTGGCAAACCATGTAGTCTCACCACTTCTCTGAAAAATAATTGTGCTACATGAACAACATCATTAGTCTTCTTGCAGGGAATGAAATGTGTCATCTTCAAAAATCTGTCAACTGCTACAAAAATTGAATCATGTCCCCGTTGTGTCCTCGGTAAACCAAGAACAAAGTCCATACTGATATCCTCCCAAGGCTTCTCTGGTATAGGTAATGGCTGATACAACCCTGTATTCTGCTTCACTCCTTTTGCCATCTGACATACTCTGCAACTCTATACAAACTTCTTCACATCTTGCTGCAATTGTGGCCAATAATAATTTTCACCAACCAAAGCAAGGGTTTTATCACGACCAAAATGTCCAGCCAATCCTCCACTATGCTTCTCCTTGATGAGATTCTCCCTCATAGAACTTCGTGAAATGCACAACTGACTCCCTCTGAATAGCATATCATCTTGGATGATAAAATCTAACCATTTCATTTTGTCTAGAGTAACAGGTTATGTACAAGCTTTCCAAGCTTCACCAAAATCAAGATCCTCTGGATACAAATTCTTGAGTTCCTTGAACCCAACCACTTCAATCTACATCTCTGTCAGCAATAGTTGCCTTCTGCTAAGAGCATCCACAACCCTATTAGACTTTCCACTCCTATGTTTCAAAACAAATGTATAACTCTGCAAAAACTCAACCCATTTCAAATGCCTCTGATTCAACTTTCCTTGACTATTCAAATATTGCAACGCTTGATGATCAGTATACAAAACAAACTCCTTAGGAAGAAGATAATGTCTCAACTTCTTTAATGCCTGAACTATAGCATAAAATTCTTGATCATAGATAAAATATTTTCTCTTGGCATCATTTAACTTCTCACTGAAATAAGCAACATGTTTACCTTCTTGACTCATAACAGCTCCTATTGCAGTACCACTAGCATCACAATCTACTTGAAACACCTTATTAAAATCTGGAAGTGCTAAAATAGGTTGTTTTGTAACTTTTTGTTTCAACAATTGAAATCTCTTTTCTGCCCCATTAGTCCACTTAAACTCTTTTATATCCCCTCACATTGTTTCAGTCAAGGGTCCACAAATACTGCTAAAATTTCTGATAAACTTTCTATAAAAGCTAGCCAAACTATGAAAAGATCTTACCTCAGTAGCACTCCTTGGAGTAGGTTATTCAAGGATAGCCTGTACCTTTTCTGGGTCCATTTTTAGACCTTCTGCTGAAACTACAAATCCCAAATACACTAACTCTTTCTTCACAAAACTGCACTTCTTCAAATTAATCAACAATTTCTCATCTCTCAACTTCTCAAACACCATATGAATATGCATCATATGTTCCTCCAATGTCTTGCTAAAAATCAAAATATCATCTAGGTAAACAATGACAAACTTACTCAGAAATTCTTTCAGAACCTCGTTCGTGAGCCGCATGAAAGTGCTCAGTGCATTAGTTAGCCCAAAAGGCATGACTAGCCACTCATACAGTCCTTCCTTTGTCTTGAAGGCAATTTTCCATTCATCTCCTTCTCTGATCTAAATCTGGTGATATCCACTCTTTAGATCTATCTTTGAAAAATACACAGCTCCACTCAAACAATCCATAATATCATCCATTCGTGGCAATGGAAACCTATACTTGATTGTGATCTTGTTTATTGCTCTAGAATCTGTACACATCCTCCATTCTCCATTCTTCTTTGGTGCTAATACCACTGGTACAACACAAGGACTTAGACTCTCTCAGATCAACCCCTTCTGCAATAACTCATGTACTTGTCTATTCAACTCTTCACTTTCTATTGGTGTCATTCTGTGTGCTGCCTTGTTTGGAAAATTGGCTCCTGGAATCAAATCCATCCGATGATTGATCTTCCTTACCGGTGGTAATCCATCAGGTACATTATCAAATATAATATCTTGAAACTCATTCAACAAATCTGCAACCTCTACAGGTACATCCTCTACTTCCTCTTTACCAGCTTTTGAAATTAAAGCAAAACACACATGCTCATGCCTCATACCATCTTTGAATTTTCTTCCATCAACAAAAGTTATTCTTGTATTACCACATACCTTTTCTTCGGTCTCCTTCAATGGCTTTAGCTTATATCACACTCCATCCTTTGTCAAGGAATAGGTATTCACACGACCATCGTGTACAACACATCTGTCAAATTGCCACGGTCTACCCAACAACATATGACATGCATCCATAGATATTATATCACATAGTACCTCATCTTGGTACCCGTCGATCTTGAACTTTACCAGGCACTGTTCACTGACCATGACCTTGTGGTCATCCTGCACCCAGGCAATCCAATATGGATGTGGGTGTTTCTATCTCTTGAGCTTCAACTTTTTCACCATCTCTTCTGACACCAAATTTTCAGTGCTTCCACTATCGATAATCACATCACAACATTTACCCTCACACTTGCATCTAGTGTGAAACAGGCTCCTCCTTTGTTCAGGTTCATTTCACCACTTAGCAAGACTCTTCTGTTAATTAGCGTTTCTCCTCTTTCAGCATCTTTAGAATTTTAGGATCTAGCATCTTCATCTACATGTACAACTCTGGCCTGGCCTTCATTTCTTCTGTCTGTTCTGCCTTGGCACTGAGGACATTCAAATGCCCTATGACCTTCTTCTCCATAGTGAAAACATGTTCCACGGAAGCCTCCTCTTCCAAATCCTTGTCCTCTTCCTCTTCCTCTCTGATCTCTATTATTCTGATCTTGGAAATGATTGGAATTGTTTCCTCTCTGATTCTGGCTGCTACTAGCCTCATCCTTCTTTTTCAGATCTTCATTTCGGCCACCATATGACCGTCCACCAGATCTTCCACCATGACCTCTTCCATTTTGTCTGCTCTCAAACTTCTTGTTCAACTTTGCCTCTACTTTTAGGGAAAACTGGTATGCCTCCTCAATACTATTCATTCGAACCAAATTCAACTCCTCCTAAATGCTTGGCCTTAACCCATTAAGGTATCAGGCAACTTTCTCCTTATCAGCTTCTGCATGGCCTATTCTAATGAGGAGTCGATAGAACTCCTCTGTATACTCCTGAACAGATCTTCCTGCTTGCTTCAAACTTTGCATTTTCTTTAGTAGGTCAAGCTCATAATCAACAGGAATGAATTGTCACTTCAATTTATCCACCATCCGATCCTATCTTGTGATTTTATCTTTCCCTCTTCTATTTCACTCCAATTGAATTTCTTGCCACCAGATCTTCGCATGACCTTTCAATCTGGCCTTCACAAATTTGACCCTATCAGGATCCTCAACATCTTCATACTCAAAATATTCCTCACATTCATTGATCCAATCGATCAATTCCTCTGGATTAAGATTTCTAGAAAATGTAGGAACCTCAATCTTAGGTCTTTTCCCAATCTTGGAAATCGCCTGAAAAAGTCTTTATTCCTCCTAGTTCACAATTTCAGCTTCTCCTTCTTGATATTCTGCTTCGGTTTCATCCTCACTTTCATCTCTGACATTAAGATTCATTCCTCTGCGAATCTCTTCTTGCAATGCTCCCACTTGTCTCTGCAGCTCTCTAACCTCAGGTGTCACAGCACCAGCTCTTCCGCCACGTTCTCTTTGTGGAGGCATTTTTGTGATGCGCGCTGAAACCCTAACCACGGTCCTTGTGCAAACTACCTCACAGTCGGCGATCTATTTACACACTCAAGAACTCCTACTCTGATACCACTTGATGAAGGGTGCTCCCCTTAATACCACAAACACATAACAGAAATAGAGAAACAACAACAATAATATGCAAGAGCAGAAAATTGGCTTCTTATTATCTCCACAAATGTGGAATTGCAAACTTTCAGAATTACAGTATGCAAAGCCACATGGGCATTCTCTTACAATATTCTGTAGGAAAAAATCCTCGAATCAATACCCAAATCTACTACCCAGAATTGCCCTAGACAACACTACGGGCCTTCTTTATATAGACAATTTCTACCGCCTGAGAAGGTTCCAGAAATTTAGCCCTTAGGGCCGACCAAACTTAGAATTATTTTATTTTACAATTTATTACATCAAAGTCAGCTCAAAATGAGTTTTGAAACCCAAACAGAAATTTTGAAGAAAAATTATTTTTCACCATTTCAGGTGATCCAACTTCCGAAGACCATAAGTCATCGCCCGTTGACCTGATTGGCTATTATAACCCAATTCTGGAAACGCCACTAAGCGCTCTATAGGCTTAACTAACACAAAGCGCCTATCACCCAAATTTTCAACCTCATCCGGGGCCTCTAAAGCCTTTAAAACTGAGTTTGAAGTTTCTGTACCCTGCTGCCAATACCGAAAATCTTCAATATCTTCAAAACTACACCTGATCTAGCCATGAAACTTTGCTGGCAGGCTGATATGACTGAGATGAACCTCCATATGTAAAATTAGACATTCCGAGATCGTAAGACCAACTTACTAAAAATAGCAAGTTTCCATAAATAGTAGCTCTGCACAAGATAGCCCTTATTGAATACAAAAACAAAAATATTTTTGGGTGATGCAAGATTGCTCTTACATCCAGGATGCTCCTGCATCACATTTCCTCCTTTATTTTCTCCTATCTTTTCTCCTTCATTTTCTCTATATTATTATCTCCCAAGTTTTTCATATTATTTCTTAAATGTTCTTCCTTTTCCCTCCATGATATAATGTCTTTTCCCACTCAATATATATATATATATATATATATATATATATATATATATATATATATATATATATATATATATATATATATATATATATATATATATATATATATATATATATATATATATATAAACATGACTAGTCACGTCTTTTGAATTATAGTATTATTATTAATAATTTACATTTTATTATTATAAAACTCTTTATGGGTGGTATTATTATTAATTATAATTCTTTACATTTAAATTTAATTCTTTTATATTCTAATTTAGATTTCATTTATACTTATTTTATATTTCAAGTTAACCCTTTTATATTCTAATTTATATTTTATTTATATTTTATTATTATTATTATTATTATTATTGACTATTATTTTAGAAAGGGAGCATACTTTTTACAACTTTATCTCTTGTATTGTATTTAATTACTTTTATCTTATTGATTTCTATTATTTATTATTAAATCTTATTCATAAAGGGGACATCACATTGACTAATGTTTGGGCGATCCGGGAACACATTGAGTTAAAGAATGATGATGTAAAGGTTACTGATAGAGATTTGACTCTAAACTTGATTTAACGAAGCACAAAAAGACAACTAATCTCAAATTTGATCGAATGAAAAATAGAAAAGATAACAAGATACTTGATAAATATCTGAATCGGAACTTGATTGAATGAAGCACAAAAAGGAAACTTATCCAGAACATGACCGAATGAGAACTAGCAAAGATAGAAATATTCCAATGTACAGTTGAAGAAAAACTGAACATTGAAATAAATATTGAAAGTCAAGATAATAAGATAGCAGAATCAATTTGTAGCTTTTGAAAGATAGGTTATTCTTGCCCCCTCGGGATCAGATTGCAATGAGGTAAAGGAGGTGTAGAAAGGAGATAGATTTGATCAAATCAAGATAAGATAAGGTTCAAGATGATTGATAAGTGCATAAGACCAAGTTTGACCACCAAGTGATGAAAATTGTGCCCCATTTTGAATAAGGTTGACCAGGAAGGTATATAATTAGAATTAGGTCAAAGAAAGTGATTATGGAGAAAATATGATTAATTTTTGCCTTAAAGGATGAAAATATAAGCCTCAAAAGAACAAAAAATGAACTTGGAATTTTAGTTTTGATCCCGAAAATGAATCAAGGATGCTGAAAAAGGATGACCAAAGTTGTCTGATAATGATGAAGAAGACCCTCTCCTAACTCATATGCAAACTAGAATGAACCCTAAAAATGAAAACTACTATGAAGATGTAAAGTGCAACTTGCAAGAGTCAATAAATAGGTCCTTGTTTTTATCATCAAGACTTATTAAGGGACATCACAAGATCATATAACCACCACTAGTGCAAGCGCAACTATGAATATATGAATATGATCTATATCAGATATAATGTAGGAAACCTATGTAAGCACCGAGGCATAAAAGCCAAGATGACCTAAACATAGTTTCCAAATTAATGTTACAAGTAGCCATAAGCATCAAGGCATAAGAGTCCAAGATGACTTGAATGGTTGTTGTGTAAGAAAATACAATCTAATAGTCAAGGAGATAATTCCAACCTCACCTAAGTGTCCGAATAAAAAAGGTCAAGTTATGTGTGGTGTTCCAATCATGATGGAGGCTCTTATCAAAGACACCTAATTTATTAGATAGCTTAAGATCATTGGAATCACACCACAAGAAGAAATCAAAGAAAATATGCCCCATGCCCCTAGTCCTCTAGTCGTAACATCATGGAGAAACCAAGGAGGGAACCTTAGTGAAAATATTCAATAATAGATAGTATACAAAGAAAATATCCTTAAGCACATCTCAATCATTTTAATTGAAGCACAATGTAAAAAAAGATAAAGATAATCACTGGCTCGCTAGGACTCATGTCTATAGGTGAGAAATATCACACAATTCTAGACTACAAACAAAGCATCAACTCAAGGTAACATATTCGATAAGTGTTGAGAAACACTTGATGTCAAAGGAAGTGTTGAGAAACACTATTTGGGGCAGTGTTGAGAAACACTGATGTGAGTTACTAAGAAAACACCTTCGCACAAAAAAGGAGAATACAACTCATGCCCCCTAGCCCTAGACGAAGATCAATCTCAGACCTAGAAGATTGGATATGGAAGTCAAAAGGTTTCGGAGTGCAAAGTGACAAGCTGATAGATATAAGCGCATAGGTTACAAGTAGCACCTATTTCCAGGTTTTCACCACTTGGAAGATTTTTATATTTTTGCTACCATGATGCCTATTTCTGAGTTTTCATCAAGGCACTTTTTTTTCAACTTTATATATATATATATATATATATATATATATATATATATATATATATATATATATATATATAATTTTTTTTCGATACATCAAAGTGCTTGTTTGCCAAGTTTTCACTAAGATGATCATTTTTTAGGACTTTTTTTTTGTAGGATTTTTTCAGGATCATATATCAATTTTTATAATTTTTTCAGGACATTTAGATATGTACAAAAGCTCTTGGAGCGTCATCTATAGAATCTCTTCAGATGAAGGATGTTGATAGGTTTAGGGAGATGATCTCCCTCAGGTGTAGAAAGATGATAAGCATCAGATCCAAAAGCAACATTAACTATGTAGGGACCCAACTAATTTGGTTCAAATTTTCCTTTTTGTGCTCTATTCTATTAATTTTTAGGATTCTCTCTCAAGACGAGGTCTCCAACTTGAAATTATCTAGAATGAACTTTTTTTTTATCACTTTGTGATATCCTTTTCTGATATACCCTCATGTGATCAAATGTAAATCTTCTACGCTCATTTAGAAGTTTGAGTTCTTGTACGCACATAATTCTATGGTCATCATCTGTGATAAGGCCTTTCAATGAAACTCATAGGGAAGGTATCTCAACCTCAAGAGGTAAAATAGATTTATATCCATAAACAAGTGTAAAAGTGGTATCTCCAGTAGGTGTGAGAATACTAGTTTTGTAGGCCCATAGTTTAGGGTTAATTTGTAAGTGCCAATCTCTTCCAGACTTGTTAATTGTTATGTGTAAGATTTTCAACAATGTCTTATTAGAAGCTTCATCTTGACCATTGCCTTGAGGATAGTAGATTGAAGACCAATGTTATTTAATCTTAAATTGCTTGCATAATTGCTTAAGATCCTTGTTCTTGAATTGTCCTCCATTATCAGTAACTATGGAGGAAGGTATGTCATAGCGACAAATGATATGATTAAGTATGAATAAAACACTTGTTTCCTAGTAGCAATCGAGAGAGGGACATCTTCAACTAATTTTTTTAAATATTCTATTACAGTAATGATAAACTTGTGTCCACTAGATGAATTAGGATATATTTGACCTACCAAATCAAAAGCCTACTATTGAAAAGGAAAATGTGTTATAGAGGGAATGAGTTCCCTTCTTGTAACATGAATCAAATTCCCATGTATTTGACATTTTTTACAAGACTTAACATAGTGCACAACATCTGTCTATATAGTAGGCCAATAATAACCATTAGAGTGAGACCCACATATGCCATCATGGACTTTAGCTAACACATGTTTAGACTCAGCTTTCTCTAGACACCTAAGAAGTGTTCCGTCTAGACCCTTCCTAAACAAGTCACTGGAGATGAGGGTATAGTGGGAAGCATTACAAATGATTTGTCATTTTTCATTATGGGTTAAGTTATCAGGAATGTTTTGGTCACGTAGGTAGGAGTAAATTGTAGTATATTAGGAGGAATCATGACTAATTATAGTGCATATGACATGATTTTTAGGGGAATCATAGGTAGGGTAATGTACTTCTTCCTCCAAGAATTGAAATCTAGACTCATGTTTTTCTAACTATAAGATAGAAGCTAAAGTAGCCGTAGCATCAGTAGCTCTATTTTCAGCTCTAGGGATTTGCTAGAATGTGAAAAAGGTGAAGTAATTCTTGAGATCATCAATCATCTTCTTGTAAGGAACCAGTTTCTCATCTTTAGTTTGATAGTCATCATTACTTTAATTTATGATAAGCTGAGAATCTCCAAAAATATAGAGTTCAATGATTCTCCATTCAATGGCTAGTTTAATCCCATTTATCAAAGCCACATATTCTGCTATGTTGTTTGTGCAGGGAAATAACAACTTATATGACTTTGGAATAGTATAACCATGAGGTGTGACAAAAAAAATACCAGCTCCCACACCATTCTATGTTTCAGATCCATCAAAGAACATCTTCCATTTCCACTCAGTCATATACATAATAGATGAATCAAGAAAGTCAATCAGCATAGGAGTATCACTTTGTAGAGGAAATTCAGCTAGTTGACCAGTAATTGCTTGTCCTTTTATGGCCTTACGATCAACATACTCAATGTAAAATTCATAAAGAATCATCATCCATTTAGCCAGTCGACCAGTAAGAGTATCTTTACTTAGTAAAAGTTTCAAAGGACCGATCTTAGCTACAAGATGTGTAGTATGTGCCAGCATATAATGTCTAAGTTTTTGAGATGCAAATACCACTGCAAGGCAATCTTTTTCAATGTTGGTGTAATTAATCTCATAAGCTATCAATGTTCTTTTGATGTAGTATATAGCTCTTTCTTTTATATGTTCATCTTGTTATGCCAATAATGACCCCAAGGATGTAGTTATAGATGAGATGTATAAAATAAGAGGTTTCCATGGAATAGGATGCATTTGTTAGGAATAATACAACTAAGGGGGGGGGGTGTTGAATTAGTTGTATGAATGAATATTAAACTTTAAACTTTGAATAACAACAATATCAGATCCAATGAACACAATGATTGCCAACACAATAACACAATATTTCTGTCTCAGGGAGACCTTGTTAAAGGTAAAAACCCTAGTGGGAATTAACACCCATCAATAATGTACTAAGAGTATAGTATCCTTGTTAGAAGATTTATCCCTTTAAGAGCTTAGTGAAACATTACAGTACACAATCCTTGTTAGAGGACATACCCTATTAGGAGTCAAGAAAAGAAAGGGGGCTCACTGCCTAAAGAAGGTTAAATCAGCCTTCATAACTCACTATTCACAACAAGTGTATATGAAGAAATACATAATCTTTTGAACTATCCAAAAACAACTATCTTTTCTTGATCAGTTCCAATGAAGTTCACTAGTAATCCTCTGCTCTACATCTAGTAGATGTAGGCTCACAAATTTCACAATCTTCTTTTCATCACATAAATTCTCACCATATCTTTTCCAAATAAAACATCTTACATATATACCCTATTACATTCTACAGGATCAGGTTGGCCCATTAGGATTTCCTATTTACATAAACTCTTTCTAAGATACACATGGTACCTAAAATAACTATAAAATGATTCCATTACAATAATTAAGGACCGACATCCTTAATTTATATTTTCCAAACAAAATGCACGATACACCTCTAAAGTCGGCTCCCAAATAAGTCTTCTCTAGATCACACACCACAACTGATGTCATCCAACATTTTGTACCTTGTGGTGACCAATGGACATCCTTCAGTGCCTTTTATTTCATCTCTTAACCTTGCATACACCTAATCCATATCTTATGTAAGATATACCAGAAACATAGAGACTCTCTCTGTCAACTTCCACTGTCATTGTCCAGTAACCGATCTTCACCAAAAAAATTGTAACTCTCCCAATATGAAGAATTACATGATGGGATCTTGGATATAAGATCACAACATCTTCATGTACTCTCATCTATCTTCTCATGTTTTGAAACATCCATACACTATCATAATCAGCCTGTACTCTTCACAGAAACATATATTGACATCAGTGAAAAACCATAAATGACAATAGTATGAATGCCCATTCAGTAACATAGTGATTAAACATATTAAATGTATCAATCACCACCCCATGCATTAGAAATATCCAACAAACTCCCCCTTTGGAATTGATGTCAACATATGGGAAAATCCATCATCCCAAAGTTATATCAATCCAAATCTTTGCAACCAAACAATACTCTCACGGTATTTCTTCATACAATCTCCCCATACAATAGGGATTTTCTCATAGCAACACTCCCCCTTTGATAGCAATAGAAAAGGGTGCCATGAGTCATCAACTTTCCTTCAAAACCTTCCTTCCACAATCACTCCCCCTAAGGAGTAGATCCCTACATCCAGTCCAGAATATGATAATGCTCTAAAAACCTCTGGACTAATGCATCCCTGCATCATTTAATTATGACTAGGAGGGTCTTGAACTCCAAGCATACCTCTGAGATATTCAAAGGTATCTTTTTCCAATGGTTTTGTGAAGATATCACCAATCTATTCCTTTGTACTAATATACTCAAACTTTATTTCCTTCTCTGCCACCTTGTCTCTCAAGAAGTTATACTTGATAGAAATATGTTTATTTTTAGAGTGCATCACCAGATTCTTTGTCATTTTCATTGTACTGGTGTTATCAATTTGGATAACCACATGCTCATCAAAATTTATTCCAATGTCTTTCAAAATTTTCTTCATCCAAACAATTTGAGTGCAATTTATAGTAGCAACAACATACTCTAATTCAACAGTAGATTAAGCTATACAATCTTGCTCCTTACTTAACCATGAAACCAACTTTTTCCCAAGGAAAAATGCACCACCACTAGTATTATTTTTGTCATCAAATTTTCCTACCCAATCAACATCAGTATAAGCATGAATTTAAAAGATATCATTTCTATCATACCATAAACCATAGTCTATTGTTCCTTTCAGATATCTCAGTATCCTTTTCACAACAACTAGGTGTGTCTCTTTGGGTTTTTCCTGATATCTAGTCACAATTCCAACAACATTAGCAATATCTGGTCTGGTGTGAGTTAGATATTGTAATCCTCCAACCATTGATCTGTACTTGGTCTAAAAAACACACTTTGATTCATCATCAGCTATCATCTTATTACCAATTACCATGGGTGTACCAGCTGGTTTATAGTCCTCCATTCTAAAAAATTTCAATATTTCCTTAAGATATTTAGTCTAAGAAATAAAAATTCCATCTTTACTCTGATTTATTTGTAGTCCAAGAAAAAATTTCATTTCACCTATCATGGATATCTCAAATTCATTTTCCATCTCTTTAGAAAATTTCTCACATAGATCATCATTACCTCTAAAGATAATATCATCAACAAAGACTTCTATTATCAAAACTCCATCTTCACTAGTTCTTAAATACAAATTACTATTAGCATTACCTTTTCTAAATGCAAGCTGAAGTAGGTATTTGTATAACCTTTCATACCAAGCCCTTGGAGCTTGCTTTATCCCATACAGTGCCTTCTTCAACTTGCATACCATGTATCCATCTTCACATAAAGGAAATCCATCAGGTTTTTGTATATTATATACTTCTTCAAGATCCCCATTCAAGAATGTAGATTTTACATCCATATGATACACCTTGAAGTTATTATGTGTAGCATAAGCTAAGAATAATCTCACAACTTCTATTCTAGCAATAGGAGAAAATGTCTCTTCAAAGTCTATGCCTTCTTATTATGAATAACCTTTACATAGCAGTCTTGCTTTGTTTCTTACAACAACCCCTACTTCATTCATTTTTTTTCTGAAAACCCATTTAGTTCCTATTAAATTTTTGTTCTTAGGTCTAGGAACTAATTCCCAAGTGTTGTTCTTCTTTATCTGATCTAATTCTTCCTTCATAGCATTTATCCTAGATTCATCTCTACAAGCTTCATCTATAGTCTTTGGTTCAACTTGTGAAATCAAACAAATTTCTTCTCTAGCCTTTGATCTTGTCATTACTCCTTGATTAGTATTGCCCAGAATTTTATTATCAGAATAATTATTCTTTACATACCTCAGAGTTTTAGGAACCTTAGTAGCCTCATTTGTGTCATCATCACAAGTCTCATTTTCACATTCAGATTCAACAATTTATTCTTCTTCTACAACAACAACCTCTTTGATCTTTGTATTCTGATTATAGTCATACATTCTCTCTTGTATATGAAACTTTCATCTATCTTTACATTGTGACTTTCAATCATCTTCCTCAATCTCAGATTGAAACATTTGTAAGCCTTTCTCTTAGTAGAGTAACCAAGGAAAATTCCTTCATCACTTCTAGCATCAAATTTCCCTATCTCATCATCTCTCTTGATAGAGCACTTACTACCAAATATTCTAAAATATTTTACAGTAGGAGTATGATTAAATCATAATTCATAAAGAGTCTTACTTGTACCTTCTCTAATTTGAATTTTGTTCAATGTGTACACCGTTGTTCCAAAAACCTCTCTCCAATGCATATGAGATACATTTCCTTTAAGCAAAATTGTCCTAGCAACATCAAGTATAGTCCTACTTCTTCACTCTGCTATCCTATTCTGTTGTGGAGTCTGGGAGTAGATGTTTGTCTTTGTATTCCATGCTCTTCATAGTATAAATTGAATAGGTCTCAAGCAAACTCTCCACCTCTATCTGACCTCAAATATTTCATCTTTAAGCATGATTTATTCTCTACTTTTTCTCTGAATATCTTGAATTTATCAAATGCCTATGATTTCTCTTTCAAATAAGTAACCCACATCATTCTAGAAAAGTCATCAACAAAAATTATAAAATAGCTTTCACCATAGTATGTTTTTTTCCTTGTAGGTCCACATAGGTATGTATGTACCAGATCCAACTTTCCCTTTGATGTATATGCTTTTCTATTTAAAATTTCTTCTAGTCTATTTTCCCATGACACATTCTCTACATACAGTGTTAGATGGTTTCGCAATCTTTGGTAAATCTCTTACTACATTAGTCAAACTTGCCTTCACAATGTTATCAAAATTAACATGAAAAAATCTTATGTTCCATAACCAATTTTCATCTACCTTCGCAAAAAAAAGAGAGGCTCCAGATGTATTTAATTTAAATACATTACCTCTAGATTTAGTACTGATTGCAATCATCTTTCCTTCCTTACTTTTGATAAAACATTTACCATTACTGAATTGTAATTGAAACTCTTTGTCCAACTATCCAACACTCAAAAAGTTATTCTTAAGTCCATCAACAAGTAGTACATTATCAGTATTAGTCTTTCCATCTAGAGTAATAGATCCTACTCCTATGATAGGTTTGGGAAGATTATCTCCAAACCTTAAAACACCACCATCATACTTTACTAACTTAACAAACTTGTTTTTGTCTCCATTCATATGATGTGAACAACCACTATCTATAATCGATTTAGTTTTCTTATCAACATGTGACACTAAAGCCTTTTCCTCATGTATTGGTTTATTTCTAATAGAAAAAATTCCAATCTCCTCATAATCTAATTCATCATCATCAGAAATACCTTCACTAGCATAATAAAATTCCTTATCCTTCTTAGAATTGAAAAACTTAGGCTTGTACTTAGGAACTCTTGTAGGACATCTAGATACAAAATGACCAACCTTATTCCTTGAAAAACATTTCAAAGGTAATTTGCCTTCAAATTTACCCTTACCTCTCTTTTCTCTTCTAGTGACCAGTGCAACAAGTTCATCCATATTTCTTTCTTCAGTCATTATCTATTCCCATTCCTCAACATATTCTTCAAGCTCTTGTTCTAGGGTCTCTCTACTGGTTCTCGGAGGTGCATACATTAACTTCTTGTGTGTAGATTCCTTAAATGTAGATTCAACTTTAGGTACAGAGTCTCCCATTTTTGCCACTTCAAAAGTAGTTAGCTTTGCAATCAACATCTCTCTGGTAAAGTTCAGAGTCAAAGGTATAGTCTCTTGAATAGATAGAGCCTTGAACTTGTAAGCATGAGTCAATGATCTAAGGATCTTTGCAATGACCTCTTCTTCATCATAAGTACCTCCACAGTTTTTGATTCTGACCATAAATTTTGTAACCCTTTGAACATAAGCCCTAATGCTTTCATCATCATTCATTTGTAGCTTCTCCATCTTTGTTTTCCAGTTCTACAACTTCTCTTTCTTGGTATATTTGTATCCTTCATATAGTGCTTCTAATCTTTGCCAAATTTGGTGTGCCAAATCCAAGTCTTTAACTTTAGTAAATTCTCCTTCAGAGATTGTGATGATCAATGCTTCACCTTATTATTTGTGATCAACCAATAGTCAATGCCAAAACATAGAAAATGAGTTTGCATCTTGTTCTTCCAACTGTCAAACTTTTCAGGATCAAATTTTTGACCATCCTTCCTATAGATTTCCATCTCCAAGATCACCTCAAGATGTTAAACTTTCTCTCTAAGGACCAGTAGCTTTGATACCAATTGTTAGGAATAATAGTCCACAATACAATTGAGAGGGGGGGTGAATTAGTTGTATGAAAGAATATTAAACTTTAAACTTTTAATAGCAACAATATCAGATCCAATGAACACAATGATTGCTAACACAATAGCACAATATTTTGGTCTCGAGGAAACCCTATTAAAGGTAAAAACCCTGGTGGGATTAAAACCCACAAATAATATACTAACAGTATAGTATCCTTGTTAGAAGATTTAGCCCTATTAGGAGCTTATTGAAATGTTACAGTACACAATCTTTGTTAGAGGACAGACCATGTTAGGATTCAAGAAAAGAAAGGGGGCTCACTACCCAAAGAAGGTTAAATCCACCTTCAGAACTCATTGTTCGCAACAAGTCTATATGGAGAAATACACAATCTTTTGAACTGTTCGATAACAACTATCTTTACTTGGTCAGTTCTAATGAAGTTCACTAGTAATCCTCTTCTCTACATCCAATAGACACAAGCTCGTAGCTTTCACAATCTTCTTTTCATCACATAAATTATCACCATATCTTTTCCAAAGAAAATATCTTACATATATACCCTATTACATTCTACATGATCAGGTTAGACCATTAGGCTTTCCTATTTACATAAACTCTTGCTAAGATACACACAGTACCTAAAACAAGTATACAATTATTCCATTATAACAATTAAGGACTGACATCCTTAATTTACATTTTCCAAAAAAAAATGCATGCTACACCTCTGAAGTCATCTCCCAAATAAGTCTTCTCCAAATTACATGCCACAGATGACATCATCCAGCATTATGTACCTTGCACTGACCAATGAACATCCTTCAATGCCTTGTTTTTCATCTCTTAAGCTCACATACACCTAATCCACATCTTCTATAAGATATACTAGAAACACAGAGACTCACTTGGTCAGCTTCCACTGACATTGTCTAGTAACTAGTCTTCACCAAAACATTTGTAACTCTCCCAATATGCAACATTACATGATGTGATCTTGGATATAAGATCACAACATCTTCTTGTACTCTTATATGTCTTCACACATTCTGAAACATCTGTACACTATCATAATCAACATGTACTCTTCACAGAAACATATGTTGACATCAATGACAAACCAAAAATGACAACATCATGAATGCCCATTTAGTAATGTAGTGATTAAACATATTAAATGTATCAATCACCACCCCATGTATTAGAAATATCCAACAGCATTAAGATTGGAGGTTTAGCCAAATATTCCTTGATTTGAGTAAGGATTTTTTTACATTCTTCATTCCATACACATGTAGATCCTTTGTGTAGATTCTTATTGAAAGGTTGAGCTCTATCAGCAAGTTGTGATATGAGTCTCTTGATGGACTGAAGGTGTCCTTGTATACTCCTTAATTGGCTTATGTTCTTGGGAGTGATGAACTACAACTAATTTAGAACTTGATTGAAGAATCTATGATTTAAAATCATCGAGCTGATTGATTAGATATGTAATATGATTAAATCAGTATTATGTTGTCATTGATGTCAACTAGTTTGACAACACTTATCTTGTAAGTTACTATACCGAAACATCTGTAGTAAATGAGTGAAAGAGATGAAGTACAAAAATATCTACATGAGGAAGATGGATATGACAGATGAGGATAAAGAATACATTGAGTAACTTGTTGATGAGTCTATGACCTTATGATATTGACTTGATTAAGTTTCAGTCATCTATGATGAGGAAAAGAGCTGAAAGACACAAAGCAATGTTGTCAGTTGATGAAGCATTTCAGTGTACAATGATGAAGTGTAGTGTATACCGAGCATAGTGTAAACCAAGCTTGTGTTCAACAATGCATTTCTTTGTTAACTGAGCAGAACAGAGGAACTAAATGACTAGCTTAGCGGATAAGATTGATGAGTTGGAAAGTGTATGATTTCGAGGTAATAGATAATGTTTGTTACACATATCAATGGCTAAATTTTTTTAGGAAAGATCTAAAGGATGAGAATCAAATGTGTTATTGACACATCATCTAAGGTATGTTTAAGCGGCAAAATCAATGAAGATGATTAAGTGGCAAAATCTGATGGAGCAAAAGAAAATAGTTTACTTGTCTATATAAGAGACTGGAGATTTCATAGTGAATGTAATGCCAGAAGGAGGAGACTGCAAAATTATTGTGTGAACAAGTTTTCATGCATACCTAATCATACTGGTTAGTGAGAAACAAACTGCATAGTTTTTGTCGAGCGACAGGAAGCTATTACTGAGTGACAATAAGTTACTGAACATTGATTGGAATAGAATTGATTTAATGATCAGAGGATTGAATGAGATTAACATTGATTTGTATATCTGCGATTGAATTTGTATTAAGGTAGATCACCTACTGTTACATTTTAACCATGTACATAGTCAAATATCTTAACTGAGTGGACTAAGAAAGTATTTTACGTATTATTAATAGAATGAACATTGTTATCCTGTCAACCCCAGAGTGACTACTGGTTGGACGATAACGGTTGGTCTAAAATCCTCTAACAAGGTCACACCTAACAGTGTGTTTGTAACCTTTAACAGGGTTAGGTCTTCACCGACCTCACTTCAGAAGAGTGAATATTTTGGGTTGTCGGTCCCAAGTGGTTTTTCCCTTCACAGGGTTTCCACATTAAATCTCTTGTGTTATATGTTGATTGTGATGTTTGTTTGATGTCATATTTGCATGTTGCATAGTTGATTTGATCGGTAACTACTATTGTTTTAGACTGGTAATCGGTAAAAGCATAGATAGTATAATATTTTAAGTTACCGAGTATCAGAAGTTTTAAGTATTTGTTTTTGGATTATACATTTTGTATTGGGACACTGGATAACTGATTCACCCCTCTCAGTTATTCTAACAATTGGTATTAGAGCATTGGTTGCTTAAAAAAAACTTTTAAGGACTTCAGTACAAAGATATCAAAATGTATAAGAGGGAAGTGTCAAAGCTGAACAAAGAGAACTTTGTAGTATGGCAAAGCTAGATGAAGCTGCACATAGCTGGAATTGGGAATTCTGCACTAGAATTGATGGAGAATGGCTATATAGAACTGACCACTGGTCCCCTGACACTTGATCAACCAAGAGAAAGGTATGAACACAATGTTACTATGATGGAGATTGCTGCTGCCTGTACTGTTGCCAAATTTGAAGATATTAAAAGCTACACTACTGTAAAAGCCATGTGCAATAAAATTTCTCAAGTTTACAGTGGAGATGTGAATGTCAAAAGAGCCAGAGCAGAAAGCTTAAAGGGTAGATTCTATGATATGAAAATGAAGGAAGGTGAGAATATTGTGAAATACAAAAATAGACTAAAAGAGGTAGTAGATTCTATTAGAGCATCTCATGGAGTTATTAGTGTAGAAAATTCCTCAGAACCTTATTGCCAAGTTACGCAATCAGAATATCTACTATTCATGAAACAAGGTCTTGAGCTGGTAATGTCCTTACACTTGACAATCTGATTGGTAAACTTACCACCTTTGAATTGAATAACTTTGACAATAGTGTTGTTCCATCTATGGAATCTTCTTTCATGTCTTCTTTGAAGATTGGTAAGTCTAGCAGGAATTATAAGAATGATGATAGTGATAGCAATACCAATGATGAGATTGATGAACTTGAAGCTCTTATGGCCAGAAGATTACCCAAAGGTAAAGGAAGGTATAGAGGTAAGCTACCTTTGGCATGCTTTAACTGTAAAGAGGTTGGCCACATTGCTGCTAGATGTCCACATAAGAAAGATGATGAAAGAACCAAAGACCGATCTGAAGGAAGATATGGGAGAAGAGTCAACAGAGGCTACTGACACAACAGAGATAATCAAGACAGTAATGATAAAGGAAAAAAGGTATGTTACATAGCTAAAGATAATGAATCTAAATCTGATTCTGATGATGATGTAGAATTTGTATTTGTTGCTATGAAAGATGACTTAGAGGAAGAAGAAAAACATGTAGAAACAACGTTGATCTCTAAAGTTAACAAAAATAATACATGGATCATAGACAGTGGCTGTACACATCACATGACTGGTGATGAAGAGAAATTTGATCAACTTGAAGAATACAATGGAGGATCTGTTAAGATGGGTAATGACACACCCTATATGGTAAGAGGTAAAGGATCCCTGATGATAAATGATAGGATAAAATGTGAAAATGCTTATTGGGTAGATGGACTGAACTATAACTTGTTAAGTGTGGCACAACTGAACAATTCAGGTCACCAAGTTGCTTTTGAGAGCAAGGAAGTGAAAATATTTGATGATGGTGGAAGATTAGTTGGAACTGGTGCATAATCAAGAGGTAATCAATTTTATCTTGATATTGATGAATCTTCTTGCTTGAAGGGATATTTCTAGGATATTCTAGTAAAAGCAAAGCATATAAGTGTCTGAATAAAACTACTAATAAAATGATTGAAAGTACTAATGTCCAAGTTGATGAGTTTGATGAAAAGAATGTAGAAGAAAGTACAAAGGAACCAGAAGACTATGGAAGATTCACTTACATTGAACACCTAGAGTATCTACAAAAGTTGCAGCCTATGATAACCGGTCAACAGGAAAATAATACAAAAGAACAGGAAAGAGAAACCGACGAGCAGGATGGACCTACTGAGCAAGCAAATGAACTTGCACAGGATGAACAAGAAAGAAGAGATAGAGCATTGGAAATATTTTTTAGGAGACTTCATCCTGAGACACAAATTATTGGAGACAGACAAGCTGGCATGCAAACAAGGAGTAAGACAAGACAAGGTACATGTCTAGTTTGTGATTATGAACCGAAAAATGTAAAAGTTGCATTAGAAAATGATGATTGGGTTAATGCAATGAAAGAGGAAATAGAATAGATAGAGAAGAACAAAACCTAGACCTTAGTACCCCGACCTAAAGATAAGAATGTTATCAGTACTAAGTGGATATTCAGGAACAAGCTGAATGAAAATGGTGAGGTAATAAGGAACAAAGCTAGATTGGTATGCAAGGGATATGCACAGGAGGAAGGAATTGATTATGGTGAAACATTTGCACCTATTGCTAGATTAGAAGGAGTTAGAATGCTACTTTCATATGCTACACACAATAAATTCAAAGTTTATCAAATGGATGTTAAGTCAACATTTCTGAATGGAATACTTGAAGAAGAAGTCTACATAGAACAACCAAAAGGGTTTGTTGATCCAGAAAAGAAAGACATGGTATGTAGATTACATAAAGCTTTATTTGGTTTGAAGCAAGCACCAAGAGCCTGGTATGAGAGGTTGCATACTTATTTGTTAAGTATTGGATTTGTTAGAACAAGTGAGAACAACAATTTGTACATAAAAGGAGATACTGATGATACTATTCTTATTACTGAGATATTTGTGGATGATATTATTTTTGGAGGTCAAGATAACATATGTAAATCTTTTGCTGATGAGATGGGAAGTGAATTTGAAACTTCTATGTTTGGAGAGATTAAGTTCTTTTTAGGACTACAAGTGATTCAGAAGAATGATGGGATATTCATCACACAATCCAAATATATCAAGGAAGTATTGAAGAAATTTGGCATGGAAGATGCTAAACCTATGGGAACACCGATGGCTACTAGATGCAAACTGACTAAGGAAGATGAAACTACAAAGGTAAACCAAACACTGTACTGATCTATGATTAGTAAGTTAATGTATGTAGTTCACAGTAGACTAGACATAGCACATGATGTGGGAATTGTTGCAAGATTTTTTGCAAACCCTAGAGAGTCACACATGATTGCTACAAAGAGAATCTTAAGATACCTAAAGAAAATAGAAAATTATGGATTATGGTATCCTAAGGAAGGCAAGTTTGAACTCAGAGTCTATACCGATGCTGATTGGGCTGGAAATGTGGATGACAGAAAAAGTACCATCGAAGGAGCATTTTTCTTTGGTGAAAGACTTGTTACATGGACAAGTAAGAAGCAAGCTTTCATTTCTCAGTCTATAGCTAAAGCAGAGTATGTTTCTGCTGCTACAAATTGTTCAAATATTGCATATATTAAACAAGTTCTGGAAGGTATGAATGAGATAATCACAGAGCCAGTGATTATATACTATGATAACACCAGCGCAATAAACATTTCAAAGAATCTAGTGATGCACTCTAAGACAAAGCATATATCCATTAAGTATCACTACTTAAGAGAACAAGTATAGGAGAAGAAAGTTAAGTTAGAATTTTTTACATCAAAAGAACAACTTGCAGACATATTTACAAAGGCTCTACCGAACGATACATTTGAGTACTTAAGGACTAGACTAGGGGTCTGTCCCCTGTCTACCGGTCACTAATGTGATCTGGATGTTGCATCAGCCTAATATTATCATAAGATAATTCATGTTGATGCAACATAGTTCACACTTTGGATCATGTTCAAGGTTGTGATAATTTTAGAGAACTGAACCAGATGGGATATCAGTATATAAAGATACATAAAATACATTGGACAACAAAGAGTTACTTGGCTAATAAAGAGTAGTGTGTTTATTTATTTATTTGGCATTATTGTCAATGGGAGAGATAAACAATATGAGACAATATACACTGATGAGAACTATCTAAGGGAGAGATAATCTGGAAGAAAGGAAGAACATTGAAGATCAGTTATTGAGAACAGAAGCAAGAATCTGAGAGATGAAAAGATCATATTTGTAGAATGACATAGTTGTATTGGTAATGTTGTTGAGTAACAAAGTAATTAAACATATTAAGCTAGGGAGAGCTTGTATAGCATTTTTTCATAGAGTTGTAGAATACATGTTTGGTACGTGTATGGTATATTTCATATTACTTGAGTTGCCATCAATGCTAAAGGGAGAGATTGATGAACTATAACTGATTTAGAACTTGATTGAAGAATCTGTGATTTAAGATCACCGAGCTGAGTGATTAGATATGTAATATGATTAAATCAGTATTATGTTGTCATTGATGTCAACTAGTTTGACAACACTTATCTTGTAAGTTACTATACCAAAACATCTATAGTAAAGGAGTGAAAGAGATGAAGTACAAAAAAATCTACATGAGGAAGATGGATATGATAGATGAGGATAAAGAATACATTGAGTAACTTGTTGATGAGTCTATGACCTTATGATATTGACTTGATTATGTTTCATTCATCTATGATGAGGAAAAGAGCTAAAAGACACAAATCAGTGTTGTTAGTTGATGAAGCATTTCATTGTACATTGACGAAGTGTAGTGTATACTGAGCATAGTGTAAAATGAGCTTGTGTTCAATGACACATTTCTTTGTTAACTAAGAAGAACAGAGGAACTAAATGACTAGATTAGCTGATAAGATTGATGAGCTAGAAAGTGTATGATTTCAAGGTAAAAAATAATGTTTGTTACATAGATTGACGGCTAACCAAATTCAAGAAAGATCTAAAGGATGAGAATCAAACATGTTATTGACACATCATTCAAGGTATGTTTAAGTGGAAAAATCAATGAAGATGATTAAGCGGCAAAATCTGATGGAGTAGAAGAAAATGGTTTACTTGTCTATATAAGAGATTGGAGATTTCATAGTGAATCTAATGCCGGAAGGAGGAGACTACATAATTATTGTGTGAACAAGTTTTCATGCATACCTGAGCATACTGGTTAGTGAGAACCAAACTGCAAAGTTTTTACCAAGTGATAGGAAGCTATTACTGAGTGACAGTAAGTTACTGAATATTGATTGGAATATAATTGATTTAATGATCAGAGGATTGAATGAACTTAACATTGATCTATATATCTGCAATTGAAGTTTTATTAAGGTAGATCACCTACTGCTACATTTTAACCATTGTACACAGTCAAATCTCTTAACCGAGTGGACTAAGAAAGTATTTTATGTATCATTCATAGAATGAACATTGTTATCCTGTCAACCCTAGAGTGATTGCTAGTTGGATGATAACAGTTGGTCTAAAATCCTCTAACAAGGTCACACCTAACAGTGTGTTTGTAACCTTCAACAGGGTTGGGTCTTCACCGACCTCACTTTAGAAGAGTGAATATTTTGGGTTGCCGGTCCTAGGTGGTTTTTCCCTTCACAGGGTTTCCACATTAAATCTCTTCTGTTATGTGTTGATTGTGATGTTTGTTTGATGTCATATTTGCATGTTGCATATTTGATTTGATCGGTAACTACTATATGTTTTATACTGGTAATCAGTAAAAGCATAGACAGTATAGTATTTTAAGTTACCGAGTATCAGAAGTTTTAAGTATTTGTTTTTGGATTATACATTTTGTATTGGGACACTGGATAACTGATTCACCCCCCTCTCATTTATTCTAATAGGGAGGTGGCATCTCCATTATAGCTTGAACATTTTCAGGGTCAACCTCAATTCCTTTAGCTAAAATGATGTATCCAAGTAATTTTCTTGAGGTGACTCCAAAGCACATTTCTTAGGATTTAATCCGAGTTGAAAATTTTCTATCCTATCTAGGATCAAACTCAAATATTGAAGATGTGTATTCCTTTTCTTATATTTTTTCAAGGTATCATCCACATAATCTTCCAAATTTTTATGCTTCATGTCATGAAATATAGTAGTCATAGCTCTTTGATAGGTAGCTCCAGCATTTTTTAGTCCAAATGGAATGACATTCCAACAAAAATTTCCCCATGCACATGTAAAAGAAGTATTTTATTGATCTTCAGGAGCTATCTTAATCTGATTATATCTTGAGAAACCATCCATGAGAGAGTAAATTTCATAACTTGTCATATCCACTATCATGTCCATGTTTGGAAGTGGAAAGTCATTCTTTGGAAAAGCTTTGTTAAGGTCTCATAAATATATGTAGACACGAATGGATTTCTCCAATTTAGATATAGGTACAATTTTTGAAATCCATTCAACATAATCTATAGCTCGTATAAATCTAGCACTTAAGAGTTTTTCTAATTCAAATTTTACCAAGAGAGTTATGTGGGGATGCATATTTCATAGTTTTTTTTTAGAGGTTTAACATCAGGAGCTATAGATAAGTGATGCATAATAAGATTAGTGTCCATCTCTAGCATGTTTTCATATGTCCAAGAAAAATTGACTTTCTTTTCTTTGAAGAACTCAGTAAACTGTTATTTTTCATCTGCTGACAAAGATTGAGCTAAATGTATGAGCTATGGTGCTTTAGTTAACCCAAGATTTATAGTCTGTGTCATCTCTATTAATACTGAAGATCTATCTTGAAAATAATTGGGTAGACTACCAAGTACCTCATCCTCAGGTGCCTCAAAGATTTTCACCCTTAGATACATCTTTTGTTTTTACCTTTTTAGGCTCTGACACCGCCACAAAGTGGTTTTTGCCATCATAACATGTATTTTTTTTTGTTTTTCTTTTTATTTTATGACTAAGGTACTTGATATCTATTTCAGTCATGTTTATTATTGGTTCACTGGTGGAAGAAACTAAAGGCTCAATGGCATTGAGGTAGCCATAAATTTCATATTCATTTTGGAAAGAAAGTAGCGTAGGCTATTTATTCTATTGTGACCAATCAATAAGGTTAGGTTACATGAGAGGGAGACAAGTTGAAGGTCCCAAAGTATTGATATGGATCAAGTCATTTCTAGTGAAAATATATTTGGGGTCTATAAGGTCTCCCTCAGAAGTACCTAGATCCATCTAATTCTTAGCATGGTTAACTTGATCAATGAAAGAAATACACAAGTTGAACTCATCAGGACCTATGGATGACTCATCTACCACTTTGGTTTGGTTAATATAAGTATGAACTACATCTATTCCCAATTCTGTTGACTCAACTAAGAGAGAATTCCATTTATATTTGTGTGAGTCGGTATCTCTTTCTCTTTGTAACAATCATGCCATGTTCTTGTGAATACATTCTCTATTAGGATCTTCAACATCAAATTATTCATTGTGATGGGATGTGGAAGCTTCATCATCTTGTTCTAATGGAGATCCTTCTTCATGAAAAAGAATGGCAGTAGAGGGGACAAAGTTTTCCTCATCTTGATCAAAATTATAAGTAGGCATAGTTTCTTCTTCAGATTCACTATCATTAGGAGAGGGGTCAAAAATATCATTTGTGTACTAGAAAATCCCAATACAGTCTTATCCTTATATTTCTTTCCATTAGTATGACTCATGGGTTCAACAAGAGCATGTTTCTGAACACCTAAAGGACCATGACCTGGGTAACCCATTCTGGCTAGGAAGTCATATCCTTTTCCATATTTCTCGAGAGATACCATAGCAGTAAGCATAAATTCCTTAGGTTATTTCTCTCTATATACCCATTCTCTAACAACTTGTTCTTATTTTTCATCTTCTAAAGGCATTGAGGACTAGATAAAAGTCCCATAAACTGTCATAGCAGAGGATGGGGGCTTCTTATCTTCTGAAGGTTCACCATAAGAATGAGGGGAGACTGGTAATGTAGCAATAGAATCAATTCAGTATTCCTCCATCCCAAGGTTCATCATCTTTAACTTCTTGCAATCAGTAAGAGTAATCTTAGTCTCATCAGTAGCTCTATTGTGTGGTACTAAGGATTCAACAGTAAGTGTATTGATAAACATAGAATTATCCCCTAGAATAGAAATCTCAATACCATTAAAGGGAAAATTTATGCACTGATGGTAGGCAAAGGGAACCACTTTCATATCATAAATCCATGGTCTCCCTAACAATATGTTGTACGAAAGAGGGATATCAAGAACTTGGAAGACTACTTCTTTTTCCACTAGACCAACCTGAATAGGTAACATAATCAATCCCTTAGAAGACCTTTCAACTTCATCATAGGCCTTAATAGTAATATTTTTCCTTGAATCAATAGTGAATTCTAACAATCCCAATTGTTAAATGACATTGAAAGAACACATATTTAACCCAGTGCCATTATCTATCAGCACGCGTTTGACTCGAGATCGATGGATTTGGATTTCAATATGTAGGGAAAATTTATGTGGGTGACTTAAAGACTTGTCATCTTCCTCAAAAAATGAAAGATAATGTGGAGTAGAAATGTGATTAGCCATGGTCTGAAATTGATTAGTATCAATGTCTTTGGGGACACTTTCTATGTGCAAAGCTTTCTCTAAGATCTCTTTGTGCATAGGGGATAACTCAAGAAACTCAAAGATTTAAATTTGAGTAGGGGTACATTGGATTTTCTCTACTAGACTATAGTTTAACTTGCTGGAGGTAGAGACTTGTTTGGAAGAGGATACCACTTGCGTAGGATTAGCTTGCTAGGAAGAATTTGGACCCCTAAGGATAATGTTTGGCTGACTCCTAGTGACAACATTTAGACTCTCTCTATGCAAAGGAGAGTTAAAACCTCTAAGCATGATCAAGTGTTTAGGTTTTTTATGACTTCTTAGGATAATCTTAGATACCTCATCTATATCTGAATCATAGTTGGTTCCATCAGATTTGACCATGTTAATGTTTTCATGCATTGGTTCAAGCATATTAATAACTTTGTTAGCATTTGTATGTGTGGAGTTGATTTTGGCATCCCCATCTTTCTATGAAGTCTCACCTTTTTCATACTTGGGGAGTGGTTCTTTGAAAGCTTTGTGATTAGAATTCTTAACAATTCTATCTACTCCAACCTTTACATCATCTATAAGGTCTTGAATGACATGTTTCAACTTTATTCATTGTCAGTTTTGTGTCCTTTTTTCTTATGACACTCACAATAATGGTTTTCATTCCACTACTTAGGTTTCACCTCTGGATCATACGGTTTAGTGTATTCAAACAATCTGATAATCTTGTTGACAAGTAAGGTCTTAAGTATCACATCATATGAGTCTCCCAAGGGGGTAAAGTCACGTTTAGGCCTAGATGCCAATGAAGATTTAGTCTTATTAGATTCATTAGATCTTGAAACTTCTTGTTGTTTAGCTGTTTGGAGAGAACTAGCCAAGTTGAAAATGGGTTCTTTAGACTTGGGTTCATTGAAAAAACCATCATTGACCACATGCTTGTTTTTGTTCTATGATTGTGATTTACCCTTGTCTCTACCATTGTTGTTGTTGTTGTTAGATTTTTATTTGTTCAAGTTAATTTCACCTTTCTTGATTAAAACATCTTGAATCTGTAGGGCACTTTATATCATTGTGTCAAATGTGGAAAAGAGTTGCATTCTAAGTGCATAGTTCAATTCAGGAACAAGGTTATTGACAAAAATATCAATCTTCTCTATTTCAAGAATTTGTCTAGGGTAATGTGAATAAAGCTTCCTCCATCTCTGAAGGAAAGCCATAAAGGATTCCCCTTGGTGTGTTGTTTGATATTGCATAGATCTAGCATGGTGATATCATGTTGAATTTTGTAAGAGTAATGTTGAATGAACTTTGCACTAGTTGGTCAAATGACTTAAGTGGAGGAGATAGTTTGGTGAACCACTCCATAGCTTGCACACTAAGAGTCCTAGGAAAGAGTCTCATAAGATAAGTTGGATCATGCAAGAATTCAATACTTAGTGCACATAAATCCCTAACATGGTCATGAGGATCTCCATTACCATTATACTTATCATATTTTGGAAACTCCACTTTTTCGAAAAAGCGGGCATGTATAAATCTTTGTCATAGGGAAATGGAAATATAGTTTCTAGTGAAAAGGATGTCTTAGGTTGTTCTTTCTCCTCCTTCAAGTGTATCATTTGTTTCATTATTTCTTCCATTTTATTCTTCATAACTTCTATTTTGGATGGTTCCTCTCTTTTTTTCAAGTTATCAACATCAAAATTGTGTGGTAACTTGACTCCTTGTGAGGCTAAGTGCATGAAGTATTTATCTTTTTCTTGATTCAAAGTCATATTCATGAGTTTTTACAAGCGTTTATCTTGTTGAAATTATAGGATATCTTCTTCAGTTATCTTAGCGTCTGAATCACAACTCTATGAACTATGTGAACCATGTCTAGTAGGTCGAGATCCATGTCGTGAGCTATGTCTAGAGCCGTGATGGTCAAGTTTTTGGTTCAAATGTTGTTGATTTCCTTGTTCAAAGTGTTTGTCTCCCAATTGTTTAAAAAATTCCTAAATCTTTCGATCTCTCTCTTCCATGGTTAGGGTGTAAGAAATATTGTCTTTTGACTTAGGATAGGATGTTGTAGAGTTACTAGGAGTTCTAATAAAGGGATCAAAACCCCAAGATTTAGGTTCTCTTCTAGGTGATTGATCAAAGTGTGCCTCAGGTTTCTTTCCTTGGCGGGTTTGTTGTCTAGTTGTAACTGACATGAAAGAAGATTGTCAAGAGCTAATAAGGAGGAATTATGATGACTTGATTTTCAAGCTAGGTAAGAAAAGTGTCCACTTGTCCAAAGTGAAAAAAAGCATAAAATAGATAGTAAAGATAACTTACCAAAGGTGTCCAAGCCGCGGGTAGATTTCCCTATGTACAACACTTGTGAAAAAGAAAAAATAAGATGCAAGAATCCAAAAGGAATGATATGAAAATAGTGGACAAGCGAACCATTCACTAACCAAGAGTGTATTCAAGAGATACAAGTGATCTTCATTAGCTAAAGGCAATTCCTAATGTGCTAGTTTCAAACCAAAAGACCAGAAAAAGTAAAGTATAAGCTTCCTAAGACAACTAAGAGAAAATTTAGATTAAGCCTATTTAGATTAGATGATATTTCTCTTAAGGAGAGATGATATTATATAATTTTATATAGTATTTTTCACTACTGTGGGTGATATCTAGACAATGATTTCCAGTTTTGATGACAAATTTGAATTTTGACAAGTTTGAATTTCAAGATCAAGTTTTTAAAGAAAATGTGACACATAGAGTAGTCTTCAAACAATCAAGCAAGGGACAAAGGAACCTTGCATGATTGATGCAGGAGCATCCCGGGTGTAAGAGCAATCTTGCATCACCCAAAAATATTTATGTTTTTGTATTCAATAAGGGCTATCTTGTGTAGAGCTACTATTTATGGAAATTTGCTATTTTTAGTAAGTTGGTCATCTGATCTTAGAATGTTCTGATTTCTTCCTTGGAGGTTCATTTTGGTCATATTAGCCTGCCAATAAAGTTTCATTGATAGATCCAGTCTAGCTTTGTAGATATTGAAGATTTCCGGTATTGGCAATAGGGTACAAAAACTTTGAACTCAGTTTTGAAGGCTTTAGAGGCCCAGGATGAGGTCAAAAATTTGGGTGACATGCGCTTGTGCTAGTCAAGGCTGTAGAGTGCTTCGTGGCCTTTCTAGAATGGGGTTATAATAGTCAATCGGGTCAACTGGGCATGACTTATGGTCTTCGGAAGTTGGGTCACCTAAAATAGCAGAAAATGATTTTCCTTCAAAATTTTTGTTTGGGTTTCAAAATTTATTTTGAGCTGAATTTGATGTAATAAATTGTAAAATAAAATAATTATAAGTTTGGTCGGCCTCGTTGGCTAAAATTCTGGAACCTTCCCAGGTGGTGGAATTGCTTATATAAGGAAGGCTGTAGTGTTGTCTTAGGCAGTTCGAGATAGTTCTGGGTAGTAGATATGGGCATTGATTCGAGGCTTTGTCCTATAGAATATTGTAAGGGAATGCCCATGTGGCTTTGCATATTGTAATTCTGAAAGTTTGTAATTCCACATTTGTGGAGATAATAAGAAGCCCATTTTCTGTTCTTGCATATTGTTGTTGTTTCTCTATTTCTGTTATGTGTTTGTGGTATTAAGGGGAGCACCCTTCATCAATGATACAAGAAATTGTGAAGTCTAAAGATAGTTTGCAATATTCCAATAACATCAAGTATATGTTCACAAAGATTTCCATGGGTCTAGCACAAATCAAAAACACATCAAGCAAGAACTACCTAAGGTCAAGGCTAGTATCAAAACCATTTCCCACAACTTGGTATCCCAAAGGAATACAGATGTTGAGTAATCTTGAGGTGATCTAGGAAACCACTTGGATTGGTCCTTGCACAAAGATTATGATATTTTGGGTCAAAAGGGTAGCCTCTAACTTAATTTTTTTAGCAAACTATGTTCATGACTATCCCTTGTAGTTTCACAAGAGAAATTAAGGCATATAACCCTACAAGAATCCAAAAAGTATATTCTCACAAGAAAGATTCAAACCTCTCGACCGTATACTAGATGAATGTATTCCCTTGTAGTAAACAAGATTAAGACCGTTGATGGCCCTACAAGAACCCAATCAAATGTAGTCTTTCTTAGCAATATTGAGGCAACTAGGCCCTACACATGAAGAAGCACTAGGAATAGAAAATAGCCAAGTCTCCCCTCTCTTTGGATTGAAGGAAGATTTTGATTATAGTGGGATGGAGTAGCCAGGTTTTCTTGTTCCCCATGATAGAACCTCTAAAGGTAAATACAATAAATTAAAAGGATAGCTAATGGAGGTCTAGATTTCTAATTTTCCAAAAGGAAAAGAGCATAGTCTCGTACTCCATAGTGTCTCCCAAACACATCAAGCACATGTTCATTTACCAAAAGAAAACTAATTAAGCTATGTGCCTATGAAAAATGATCTAATGATAGCAAAGACACACAAGATATAACAATAAAAGTGCCAAGATCTAGTTACATACCTTCAATGCAATTTTCCAAAATCTCAATTGTTATTAGTCTTAGCAATGCAATTCTTTTGGCAAGTAAATCCTACAAAACCACAAGTTAGGGTACAAAAATATGCAAATGAAAGAAATAACTTTGCAAAATCACTTGTTAGGAGATAGGAAATATCAAAGACTTTCAAGAAGTCCCAATCATGCATTGAATTATGTGCAAATAAAGTGCAAGCTCATCACATTTTTATTTTTTGCTTTTGACCTAGTAAAAAATATCTGATTTGTTTTCTATAATTTTGGCCCTAAAAATAGAAATTAAAAGAAGATACCCCTATTAAAAATCAGAGATATTTTCAAAAATGTAAAAATTTCAGAAATATCCCTTAATTTGTGTCCTAGAGACCCATTTTACCAAAACAGACCAATTTTTATAAATCAATTATTTGAGATATGTTATTACATATACATTAAAAACACAAAGAAGTAACCCCATGTGTAATTCTAAGACCTTTGAAAAAATGTAATTATTTCCAAAAAATATGATGATTTGTGACCATAAATTAATTTTCATGAAAAATGAATAAAAAAATATAACTCATGGAAAAATGATCAAAAAAATATGATTTTCGAACTGAGACACCTTTTATCCATCCCCAACTTGCAAAAAAATTTCAAATAAAAAATCCAAGCTGTTTATTAGATATGATTAAATCTTTCAAAATCTAGGGTTTTTGCCTTCAACTTAACATGTACAAAGGTTAGCATTAAAAACCAAAGTGAGTATCCAAAAATTCATGGGTTCGCCCCATGGTGGGCACCAAAAAATGAGTACCAAAAAGTGAGGTCACTTCTATAAACCATTACACTTGAGGGAATCAATGAAGAAGGAAATCTCAAGAAATGGCTTATAGCTTCCTATCCATGACGTGTAAGAACCATGTAGATATTATGAATGGTGGCTCTCAAATGAAATTTAAAGAAAGACCCTTGCAAGGTGCACCATAGAATGAAATATTCACATGATAACGTAAAGTAGATCTAAGATGAAATGCAAGATCTAAGCTAAAATAAAAGTAGATCTAAGATAAGATGCAAGATCTAAGCTAAAATGAAAGTAGATCTAAGATGAGATAGATTAAGCTAGATATAAGAAAGAAAATGAAAATGATGATGCAATGCTTCAATATGAAATATCTAAGATTTCCATAGCTTCAAGATGCCAAGTTTGCAAGACTCCAAGATTCCAAGATTGTAAGACTCTAAGATTTCAAGATGCTAAGATGCCAAGACTCCAAGAACCTGTAATAAAATTTCAAGATCCCAAGAAGCTAAGAATGCTACAAGGATGGGATAATGCAAACGATGGGATAATGCAAGAGATGAGATAATGCAAGAGATGAGATCTCAAGAATGAGGAGAGATTCTCCTTTTAAATACATTTAGAAATGAATGGACAGTCAAGATTAAGAGGCAAAAAGAAATGAGCAATAGTGGATATTAAATCTTGGTTGATCCATGTGCTCAAGATTCTCAACGGGAAAAATTAATGGACATGATTAAAAGGAAAAATATGAGTGGTTGAGATAAAGAGGCAAAAGCCTTTTTCAAAAGTCAAAAGATTCCATCTCATTGGAAAGTGCACTTTACTTTTTATTTTTAATTTATTATTTATTATTTTTAGCAAAGTGGTTTACATTATTTAATTAAAAGAGGACCATTATTTAATTAAAAGGGGATAAGTTATTTTAATTAAATGAAGCTTAGGATAAAGTGATTTTATTATTTAATTAAAAAAAAATTTAATTAATTAAAAGAGAGCATGTTTTTTTAATTAAATAAAGCTTAGAATAAAGTGAATTTATTATTTAATTAAAAAATATTTTAGTTAATTAAAAGAGAGAACATTCTCTTAATTAATTAAAGTTTAGGATAAAGTGGTCAAACTTTAGGATATAATCAAATAAATGTTAAAATGATGATTTGATCAAGAAATAAGAGATTAAATAAATATGCAAAATTGATTAAGCACAAGATTTAGTCTAGTATTTAAATTTTAATGTTTAGAAAGGGGCTCAAAGTTTACTAGACCATTTTTGGGTGATTACAGGTAGCATATCTGATAAGCGTTGAGAAACATTCAATGTCAAAGGAATTGTGTGAGTTACTAAGAAAACACCATCGCACAACAAAGGAGAATATAGTTCATGCCCCCTAACCCTAGACAAAGATCAATTCCAGACCAAGGAGATTAGAAATGGAAGTCAAAAGGGTTTAGAACACAAAGCGACAAGCTGATAGACATAAGCGCATGGGTTTCAAATAGAACCTATTTCTAGGTTTTACCAAGATAATAATTTTTTCAAAATATTATATGATTTTTATGATTTTTTTGAGATTTATATGATTTTTTTCAAAAAAAAAATTTGGGCAAAAGTAGGCGGAGGTACTATATATAATTATTATAAAAAACCTTAGTTCAAAGGCTCCTCGGGGAAATAACTAAGGAAGAAAACCTCGGATCTTAGCCCCATTACAAAATAGAAGAGGGAAATACCATGGCTAATAGGAAGATGCACATGTCCCAGTATTGCAATGATAGCATGCAACATTGAAACAAATCTTACTTCTAACCCTTGATGAAAATACAGAATAGCTTGTAAAACATGTAGCCTACTAAAAAGGCCACACACTTTGCACCTCAACTGACCTTTTCATGTTGTCCATGATTCTTGCCAAGTTTGGTTCCCTAACCAAATCAGACCTGTGAAACACACCACCAACTAGGGCACTACCTGAATGAAGATCATACCCTTGCATCCTCCGCAATAAAACCTCATGGAATAGAAACTGTGGTTTAATTATCTTCAAAGCCACACATTCTAGCTTGGAATATGACTGCAAAATGCCAAAAAAGTTTGACAGGAAAATTAACACCAACTACGAGGGAAAAATGATCCTTTTTTCATGTGGTACTAGTATGTGATCTCCAATAACTCGCTGAATACAACCCATACCGTGTTGGAACTCAACCATAAACATAATCCCAAGTTTAGTGACTGAAATGTTGTTTTCCAATGGCCTATCCCAGTCTCCCATAGGAAGTAACAAGCGATAATTTCACGGCGCAAACTGCATTACAACCACAAAAAACCAGTCCAACTTCATGCTCAATTACCAGAATATCAATCTCACCACTACCAGACACTCCCAGTTAGAAATCACAGAGAAAAAAATGACAGAGAGCCCATAGAAAGCTTTCTTAAAAAACCATCTTAACTTTCCATACACGGTAATTTGTACCATTTCGAATGACCGATTAATTAATGCCAAATCCCAAACCAGATTTGTATTATGTGAAGCCAAATACATAGAGATTTCACATAAGATGGAGTTTAATTTTTACTTATTGCTCCCTAGATTTTTAATTCCAGCTTACCATGACACAATCACCCTCATCCCTTAGCAATCACATCCCCACCACACTTGCAACCAAGTATGATTTCATCACCCAAATGCCAGCTCACATAAATGTCTGATGCCAATCCACTTCATTGCACATTAGATTTTCCCACCATGAAATAGCTAATGCAATGTATGCCCAATAACATACCTCCTCATCATAATAACACTAGACCAAATCACCACCGACAACAGCCACAAAACTACCATTCTGATAGGATCTAACCATTATTTCTATCACCAATCCAAATCTTCATACATGAGTGACACCAATTTATTATGCTCAACCCTAATAGGATCTATGTTGTAGTCTTCCACATTCACCCCATCACACCCCATGTTTGATAGGTAATATGCTACCATATTGCCTTCATGGTAAGTGTGTGATGTGGTACATTCCGTAAAAGAGTCCATCAATCTCCATATTTTCCTAAAAGAATATAACAACTCCCTATTATAAAAAAATTTCTTGATACATGCCTGAATTATAATCATCGAATCCCCCTCAATGTGAATCTTTTAAAATTTCAACTAGTTGGCAAGGACAAGCCTTGCCAATATAACTAAAGTCTCTGCCATGTTATTTGTTGCAATAGGGATACTTTGAGATTTTAACACTATAACCTTCCCACAATGATCTCTTATACAGACACCTATGCCAAAAATACTTGGATTCCCCCTCGATGCGCCATCAAAGTTTACTTTCACAAACCCATTTTCCGGTGGTATCCACTTAACCTTCCTTCTATCCATTCTGCCTTGCTGCCTCCTCGAATTGAGGAAAGGTGGAATAGTAACATATTTCCATCTCTTCACAATGGTTTCATCCTAGTTGGTATATATAATTTTCCCATCTCTACTCCTTATATTTGTGCTCACTTTTTTAGATATAGCCTTCTCAATTCCCAAAATCACTTCATCAATTGAAGAAGATAATTGCCTAAAAATTCATTTATTCCTCTCCCACAAAAGGTCCCACACAATTTGTGACGGTGCACACTTCCAAATAGATCCTAAAAGTGCATTCAAATACAACAATGGCCATGCTTGAAATTTTTTTCCAAATTGTACTTGGTAGAGGCATAATAAAACTTAATTTCTATAAAATCCAATGCCAACACTGTTGTGCAAATTCACACTTTAAAAATAAATGATCAGCATCTTCCCATTCAACCTTACAAAGTGTGCATTTGAGTTTTGATGTAATGTTGAATTTTTCTAGCCTGTCACTGGTCAAAGCTCTTTTTTTCAATGCCAACCATGTAAAACAACCGGCTTTTGGTAATGTGTTGTCATTCCATCAAAAAGCATAGGCTCTCTGCTTAGTAATATTATCCTCCATCTATTTAATAGCTCTATGCCTTTCTTTGATTGAATATCTCCCATCCTTTTCTAAGGCCTAGAATATTTTATCTTTTTGATTACTCAGATAGACTCTCCTACTATGCATTACTTCTTTGAACATCATCTTGCAGCTATCAGATATAGGCAAGTTAATTGGGTCTTTCCATATTACTAACCTTTCCTCAATCTCAATATAATCCACATAATCAACCAACTTATTTCCCCAATAGTCTTTAAACATTTTCATTTCTACAACTAACCCGCTTAATTAAATTAAAGGTGGAAATCCATTCCATGAGTCTTCCCAAAAGTTTATATAACTTCCATCATTCACTTCCCAAGAGGAAAAATTTGTGATAACCTCCCTAGATGCAATCATGAAGTTCCAAACAACAGAACCTTTGGGTAGTGCTGAAGTAGATAAGATCCTCATTAAATCACTAGAATCCAAATACTTTCTTTACATTATCTTAGTCCACACAATATTAGGCTTTTTGTACATCTGTCAAACTAGTTTCCCACCATACGCCTTGTTTCTACTTGCCAGATCATGTAAACCAGCTCCCCCCATGCTCTTTTCTAAAGCCATTTCTTTTAGTGAAATCAATGGAATCTTTTTTTGCCCTGACATGTTACTAGTCCAGAGAAAATTTTAGATAATCTATTTGATTTGATTAAGAATACCCAATGGTTTTTAGAAATTTATATGATTTTTTAGAAAAAAATTTCAAGAATATTTTTCAATTTATAATTTTTTAGACATTAGTCATTCTCAAGAAATATCACATTGCTTTTCCCTCAATGTATAACAAGGTATAGGACATGATGGATGAATTAGCAAGCTAGTCAAGGAAGCGAAAAGATAATGAGGGAGCGGAAAGATAATGCAACCCTTGGGGACAGTCTCATCAAGATTACCTTAGCTAGGGAAAGAGAAGATATAGAAATGTAAGATCATTAAGAGGTATTAGGTAGCACATAGGATAATGACCTAGTGTCATGAAAGCATGTGGTCCAAAGAGTGGACATGTCAATAGACTCTTATTAATAGATTTTTTATTATATATATATATATATATATATATATATATATATATATATATATATATATATATATATTGTTATTCATTTTGATCAAGACCAAGGGGTCAATTGGATATAGTAGTGGTAGGATAGCACAATCAGGATAAAGGATGATGGATATTATGAGTGAATGGTCTAGGATTAGGGAAAGAATTCTTAGGAATAATGATGGCAAATTTTGGATAATCAAGATTATGATAAGGGTAGCATGGCTGGAAGCACGTGAGTAAGTTGATGGAAAGGTTAACAGATGAAAGGATATATGATTCTCATGGATATCTCAACCTTATCAAGATCAAAGGAGAAAGAGGAAGTATAGGTGCACATGAAATAGCTAGTGTGGATGCATCTTGACCTGAGTGTAGAGTGCAAGACAAAGGAACTATGCATGATGCCTGTTTAACAGGTTTTCATCATGGTACTTGTCCAAGGCACCACAAGTAGTGGTTTTCACCATAGGATGAATTTGTTTCTCTTTAGTTTTTCTACCAAGGCACCTATTTCTAGGTTTTCACCAAGGTACTTTTTCTATTTTTTCTATTTTATTGTATTTTTTCATTTATTTTCTTTTTTTGAATTTTTTTGTTTTTTATTTTATTTTTAGATTTTTCGAGGAAGTTAAGCCTGATGCTCTTTGGATAATTCTTCTTTGGAAAGATATTCTATGATAGGCCAAGGCCGCTAAGAGGTATGATCAAGGATGTTGATAAGGTGATGGTAGGTAAATGAGATGAAGGAAAGGATGACGGCTAAGGATGTATGTGTAAGATGAGGTAAAGGGAATGAAAGGATATTGAATGAGAGGATAAGATGTATTTATAAGTGTGGGTGTGAGGAATCGTATGGAAGGATAATGAATATGAGGATAATAAGTATTGTCAAGATCAACATCGACACACACCTTGAAGGGTAGTGAAATAATGAAGGAAAAAAGGATGGAATAGCTTGAGATTTTGGTGTAGGAAGTGATGTGGATTTTGGGACATAAGGACCCAAAATGGATGAAGGAGAGGATGTAAGATGTTTGGAATAATAAGGAGTGGAAGTCTTTAGAAGCTCAGATGTCAACTTTTATTTTTCTTTTATATTCGATTCCTTTAAGAGAGACTTAGGAATCCACATAGCTTTTAACTTTTCTTTGCTTTTAGATGCTTTTGATCGCATTTCTTCCATGATGGATTTAGGAATCCATATGTTTTTAATTTGATTATTTTTGTTAAAAACCCTTGAAGTTGTTAGGGATTTTTCTTGTAGGATCAAACTGATATTGAATTTTAGGCTTCTTGAGGCTGATTCAAACAAGAGAAAGATCTAATTATTGAGGATTGGATAAGATCCTCCATTTTTGAGCTCTACATACTTAGGTTAGGTATTACATTTTAATGATGACTGATTACACAGTGTTTACATGAGTGGACACTGATCTCCTATTTATCCTTCTAATGCATCAATCTATAAAACACTCTGCATATGACCAGGATCAATTTAATGCAGAGCTCAACCAAGAAAAATATGATTGCAAATAAAGCAAGGATCAGTGATTTAAGGATTCTCATCCTTCTTCCTTTTAAGGAGGGGAAACCTAAATAATTCTCTCTTCAAGGAATCAAGAAATATAGACTGTGTTTTAGGAACAGTCCTGTCTATTTTGTGTAGTAAACATGAAATGTAACATGGGCTGGTAAATGATGTGAAAGTTTCAATTTTTTCTCTAAAGATCTATGAAAGATAAAACCATAAAAAACAAACACCAAACCAGTGCCTTATCTAATGGGTAAAAGAAATCCAAATGCAAATCAACCAGATAATTTTAAAAGAAATACAACAGTATGCCTTGCATACCAGCCACAAATCCAAATAGATTGCCTTACAAACTATTCTATTAACCAAACACTGTTATTATAAAAAATCCATACAGTTATATCTACTCTTCAAGATGAACTATGAGAACTTTTAATTCTTTCCTTGAAAGAAACTTATAGATGAATAAAGCAAGTTGCTTTACAATTGGTATATTTTAAATGCCTAACATGTAAAACATACAAGAGTACAATATAAAGTTAAAGAGACAACAACAGTATATGGAAAAAGTTGCAGTGTATTTGTATTAAAACCAACTTGCCAATTACATTCACAATTTTGTTACTCAGAAGATCAAACACAAAACTTGGAAGTCTGCTTCAAAGCAATTTTGTTCAAATTTTCTATATCTTTCCGACCCCTAAAAAAGGAGTCTTCAACTCTATTTATATCCCCTTTTCAACCACCTTGGAATTCCCTTATGAATGGGAATGCAACAAGCTTTAGATGGTTGAAAACCCTAACCCTAAGAGCACAAGAGACAAATCATAAAAATAAAATACAACAAGCCCTTAGGCGGTGGGAAGACAAAACATTCTTGGACTATTCTGCATCCTTGGCCACTTGAAACTAACAGCTTCAACTGCAAGCATTTATGATAGCTCCTTAAGTTAAATGAGATATGGTGACCGCCATTTTAGGCTAACCTACAACATTCTTAAATGATAGCTTATCATCCCTGTATTCTAAGATCAAGTGTCAGGTACGTCAGATATCCTCCTCATTCTTCATCCAAAATGTCCAAGTCAATTGCAACAGATCTAGCTTTTTTGGGCTTTGTCACTTCATCCCATGCAGTTACTTCTTCATCTGATGACCAATTAAAGTTTTGGACAATTTGTAGTTGTGCTTTTTGTCTCTCCCACTTGGCATCTGTAATTGCTTTGACATCTGTTATAAATTTGGTGAGATCTATCTTTGCATTAATAGCTTCATCTAGGGTTTTGTTGAAGCTTTCTAAATCAACATTATTATCTTCACCTAAAAATGCCTCCTTCCTAGGCAATGAAAAATCAGCGCTCGATCTCCACTGATCAAGACTCTTTATGGTTCCATCCATATTCATGATTGAAGGGATAAACTTTTTGGAACAGGAGCTGAGCATGGCTATCTTAGCCTCAATTAGATTTGCCTTACCTTTAAAAAGTGGTAATATGGCTTTAACTCTGTCAATCTCCTCACCAACCCTCACAACTGTCTCTGGAATGTCACTTCCCAAAGATTGAGAAAATATCAATCTTTCAAAAAGTGGTGCTCTGACAGACCAAATAGTATGAAATCCGCTCAAAATTTGTACATAATTATTGACCTCCTTCTACAATTCTGGAAATTTTCCATAAGCATTAAAAACAAGATCAAATCTATCCTTAATTGCATTTACTCTATGCTACAAAATGTTCAATAGGGCTTGCAAGATAGCCTCATTCTTCTCATCATTTATCTTCTACAATTTTGTAGCCACCTCCTCCTCTGTCATTCCTTGTGCCTCAATCAATACAGGCTGCTCAGGAGGTGCAGGAGCTACTACAGGAGTATTGATAATTTGTAGTTGCAACTCCTCTGCATGCTTTTCTAATGTTGTTACCTTTATAATATGTAAATCCCTATCCTTTACAAGGGCATTATAGTCACTCAATAGAGCACCATACCTCTCAGATATCTACTTTTTACCTGAGATATCTCAAGGTCCCCTGTATTGTGGATAGACCACACAATCTTATCTCCTTCCAACTGTTCCTTCACATTTAAATTTTTTGGCTTCTTGACCTTAGGATATAGGCTCCACATGGCTAATGCCTGATTCTTTGGGCTATACCCAAATCCCTTGATGATATCCCCTACTTGGGTTTCTGAAGACAAAGTGACATCTTCTTATCTCTTTATTTGATCAATTATGAAATCAGAATATAAATTCCACCCAAGAACAAGAAGCATGTTGCTCTATTTTACCAATTGTCTAGCCTCATCTGGGGTCAAACTCTCAGTTTCAGGGTCATATTATTTCAGCTGTTATACTGTCTCATCTGGCACTTGACCCTATTCAGTTATTTGAACACTAGATGCAACTTGTTATTGCTTGTACCAAATTAAGAAGCTTTTGAATTCATCTGAATTAAAAAAATTATCATCATTCAGGAAAGCATCCTGCTCAATTATCCTCTCATCTTGGCCAAGGGCCAAAGGAAATTCAACATCTTCAGTCAAATATCTCTGTTGTCTTTTTGCCTCTCTTACTACTTTTCTTATCTGGTGATGATGGACACCAGTTCCTATATAGAGGGCACCTACTCTATCTCTTTTTCTTTTAGAAGGCTCCCCAATGAGCAACTTCTATTTTTTCTTGAGGGGCTCAGTAGTATCATCAGAGCTGGGTAACTTACTGAGGTCAATGGCTTCATTTCCTTCTTTAGTCCCTTCAATCATTGGTTGCTCCATAGGGGGTGGGCTATATATTGGGTAGCCACCATCACTATCTTATTCACATTCAGAATCAGAGTGGGCTTTTTTACCCTTATTAGTATCATCAATTTGATCCTTCATGGATTCTACCAATACGTCAAATTGAGCCATCATCTGCTCAATTCTTTGGAGGTAGGGAAAAGTGGGAAAGAACCCCCCAAACACCAATCCTTTTCCTTTTAACTATTTCTCACTTTTAAATAATCAATCTAATTGTTGTAGTCTTTTATCTACCTCATCATCTTCAATGATGTTTCTGATCACATCCTCCTCTGGATATTCCTCATGCTACTTATTAAAAGGAATGGTAGGCATGTAATATCTCCTAGCAGCAACTATGAAACCTTCTATATCCACATATCTATATGGTGCTACAAACATCTTGTACTTTTCTAACCAATCATTTACCTTGTTGAAAGCTCCCTTCCCAATTGTAAGATAGTGCACTTTGAAGTGCTGAGGTGTGAAAGTCCCTTTCTTGTGGGGAGCCAAATGTTCTTTATCTATTAGCATGAGTTGCTAGATAAACTCTAAAAATGCAATCCTTGGTGGGACAAAAAATGGCATTAGATGGGGAGGCTGAGGGCATCCATAAACCCTAATCATTGTATAGCCCTTCTCAAAGAAAAAGTCCCCCCAATTATGACCACTGGTCTAATTATGAACAAACTATTGGGGTCTTACCAATTGCTAGACCTTGGTGGAAAACCTTGTGCAATTAACTCCCAAACTTCGGAGAATGGGGTATACAACCCAATTTTCAAAAGCACCAAAATCACACCTAGGACAAGAAGGACTCCAAACTGCCAACCAAAATTGTACCGGATTGGGCTGTCCATTCCACACCATTTGTGGCTTGAGATCCTCCACATTTATAAGATTATAATTGTAATACAAAATAAGGTACATCAACAAAGAATAGTGTAAGAACTTGGGTGTAGAACTAGGTGTCAAATTTTTCAAAGATATTAAGCCCCCATGCATTATGTTTATCACATATCCAATATAATCATATCCCCGGCTCACCAGATGACTTTGTGAATCCATAACTAGCATCAAAATATCAGAGTTGATCCTCTCTAGGCCTGCATCGACTCCCAAGACCTGGCATATCCCATATGCAATGTACTTCATATAAAATTGGAGATCCTTATAAAAATATGGAGTTGACCCACTCATGGGTGCAATGTAGTTCCTATTTTCTTTGGATATATGGCTCTTAATCTCCCTAGAGACCAATACAACCTCTCTGACATATCTATTTTCTTGGGCTTGCAAATCTATTTTAGTGGCCATAGGGATTTGAATTCCAAAAGCATTCATGAATGAATTCTGGTCTAGGGTTACCAAGGGAGAGCCATCTTCTTTTCTAATAGTTCTAGACATGGGATCATACTATTGAGATAGCATAAGCAATGCATCTACATCTAAAAAGACCTCAGGAATAATTAATTTAGCTAACCCTGATGTCCAAGGGTTTGAGATTGGTACTGCACTATCATGGTTCTTATAAAAATATCCGAATAAACACATGCCTGTGACTTCAGGAGTCTTAGCATCTCTGCAATAAGCTAATTCATCCATAAAATAATCATCACTGACCTTTTTGTTCTGTGAAGATCCCGAAAAGAGAGTGAGGAACTCGTCTGAATAACTTTCTTTCACCTTCTCCTTAGACCCTTGGCTGGTTGAAGCCCCGCCTACTGTTGCTTGACTCATTCTGACTGAATACTGAAAATTCTCTACAAAATCATTGGTCACACTGTAATTCTGGAAAGCTCTAAAAACTAAGCACTCTGTACTCTTCATAATGCTCCGTAACCTTCAAATGAGTGACCTCTAACTATTTTATTTTGTGGCATTGAATGCACCACTATGTCTGACACTGAAAATCCATCAAAGATGTCACCTCTACCATTACTCAACATGAACAAAGCTCAATTTACTAGCCGTAGCTCAAGAAATTCAAATTCAATTATTCAGAGACTTGGTGACTAGAGAAAAGTCTCACGGTCGCTGAATAATATTAGCACCTTTAAAATGCTTGTGAGACCTGGCAACTAGAGGACTTCTCGTAGTCACTGAAAGATTTTCCGCATTGTGAATTCATTACAAGATTAAGTGATCACTAAAAATTTTTTATCTAAAGACTCTGCGACTATAGTCGATCTCTTTAGTCCATCTTTGATTTTTCACATTATGAGATCACCCGACTATAGTCAATTTCTTAGTCGCGGGTGAAATATTTCTCATTACGAGATCACGTGACTAAGACCACCCTTCACTTTTATTATGAGATCTGGCGGCAATAGACAAATTCTTAATCGCTAAAAGCTTTTCATAAACTGAATTTGGTATTGAGACTTCACGACCACCACAAGATCAAGATTAAATCAATGGCTGAGATGAAGTGGCTTACTAATCCTTCCTTTTAACTCGGCATCGTCTGGAGATCATGTGACTGTATGCATCTCCCAGTCATGAAATACTTTATCTAACCTTGGTTACATCTGGAGACTTGGTGAATACCTAATTCTTTGAGTCACTGAAAGATTTTCTAAACCACAGTTTAATTCTGAGATTAAATGCCATCCATCGATCAAATCCCAATCTCATGGCCAACACTGAGTTTCTTAATCCTTTATGACTTAATCATTGCATCTAGAGACCTGGAGACAACCGTGTCACTGAATCGCTAACCGCGTAGGAGATAACCGCCACATCAGGAGATAACGTGACCAAAGGAAATCTAAATCGCTGAATGAAATAACTAACCACGTGAAGACTTGGAGACCTAGTGATTAACTTGAAATAAGACCACACATATATTTAGAGATTCAGCAACCGAAGAGGAAATCATAATCTCTAAGAAATACATCACTTTAATAAATCATTTCGAGACAACCCGACCAAAGGTAATTTTCATCTAGAGATCACGCGACTATAGTTCTTTTCTTTCACAATTTATCATAGCAATCACTAGATCTCAAGAAGGACTTACTGAGACCTAGAGACTAAAAGGCAATCACTAAGTCATTTGACAATAAAGAATATTCCAAAGTGCTTATGAGATCAGGCGACAAAGGGCTTTCGGGAAATCGCTAGATTTTTAGGAATATTCTTATTTCTTTGGGAGACTGAGTGACTATCTAAGGAAAAATAAAGTGCACATGCTTTATTTAAAACTTAAGTGACCCGATAAAGTAACAGAGAAATAGAAGGCTGAAAGGTTAAACTAGGGTTTTTTTTAATTTTTAAGATACTTAGACCTAGGAAACCCTAAAGACTTAAAAATTCCTCTAAAACATCCTCGACTTTCAGGACAAAAGGAAAAAATAGAGATTTTAACCAACAAAGGTCTCTTGAATAGTTCCTTTTTCTTTGTAGCCAAATGTCAATTAGATAGGACATGGTGATCTTCATATATAAGTGGATTCTTGTATTTTTTATTTTTACATTGCACATCTAGATTGATTCCAAAAGACTTGAGAATTGTGGATGAAAGAGGATGATATGATGGGTTTAGGTGGATTAATGGATGGAAATTTCTCAAGGATGTATATCTTTGTTGATTTTGAGGTATGATGGGGGAAGTGGATGACAAACTAGGAGTGGGAGGTCTTGTGTATGGAGGGACATAGGGACCCAATATGGATGGAAGGTTTTGTTGGAAAAATGGTTAATGCTCCCCTTAGGATTCATGACATGGCTTAATCACCTCCTATGTCTTCTATAAGTCTAGTGGTTGTATCAGGCATTAACAGGTCAATCTTTTGGTGTAACGACAACCACTACTTGTAACAAGTGGTATCAAAGCTTGGTCACTGGTTTGAATCCCCTCGGGTAGCATTGAGGGGGATATTGTTGGAAAAATGGTTAGTGCTAGATTCATGGCATGGATTAACTACCTCCTGTGTCTTCTATAAGTCTAGTGGTTGTATCAGGAATTAATAGGTTGATCTTTTGGTGCAACAACAACCACTACTTGTAATAGGTTTAATATTTGGGATATAAGGACCAGGGATGATTTGGATGATGAAGGTAGATAATGGATAGGGATATCAACATCCACAAAGTGAGAAGCATGGCCAAGGCTTTGATATGTAAGGTCCATATTTATACCAATAGGCTCATGAGTAGCTTTGATAGAAACAAATTTGATAGGAGCAACAGGATCTTGGGAGGATTTATTCTTATGCGGAGGATTAGGAAAGATGAGAGATTTTTGAGATGGATATGAAGGATTATGACAAGGGGTTGCTGGTATATTCTAATCTTGACAAGGGTGTTTGGATAATATAGGAAGAGTACTTTTCTCTTAATTTTCAATAAGATCTTTAGAGATGATGGAAGGAGTATCTTGATCTTTCTTGGGAGATGAATAAGATATAGGAGGTGGAAGGATATATTCTTGGAAGAGGTGAATGGATATGAGGGGATCATCATGAGATTCTTGGGTTATGATACTTTGGTCAACCATTGGATAAGGATGGATGGTATCTTGATCTTGATTTTTAGTGATATTTATTTCTTCACACTACAAATTGTTCTCTTGACATGGAACCACTTCTAGTCCAACAAGGTAGGGGTTTGGATATGTGTGAAGGATTAATGAAGGGTTGATGGAGGGACATTTAGGATGGGTATGATAGGTGCTGAAACACAAGGAAGCTTGGGATCTATGACCTTTGAAGCATGGAGGGGACTTGTAGAAATATGTATATTAGCTTGGATATATTTTAGAGGTATCCCTTGAGGATATGCATAGGTACCATGAAAAGAATTAAGTTCTTTGTTCAATGTAGGGATTTTGTATGGATTTGTTGTCTTAGGAGATGAAGGCATGATGGAAGAGGTAGATACATCATGAGAACCATTTCTAGACATGGGTTCATGATTATGATCAAAATTGAGAGTAGTATCTTTATTAAATGACTCAATAAGATCTTGGATTTTATGTTTCAAATCCATGAAATCTAAACTTTTATGTTCATTATTTCAATGGTACACATAGTAGGTAGTCAAGAATAAAATTATGCTGGAAGTAGTTGGAGGTAATGTGATAAGATTATTTTCAAGGAGTTTTTCCAATGATGATTCATAAGATTCTCCAAAAGGAGTAAATATTTTCTCTTGTTTATTTTCTTTATCAAAGATAGGTTGGTCAAAGATGGGTCTATCAAAGATAGGTCTGTCATGATAATGTTTACGATCAAAGATAGGTTTGTCATAAATGTGTTCTTGATAAAAGATAGGTTTTTCATAAAGATATCCTTGATCAAAGATAGGTTTGTCATAAAGATGTTCTCGATCAAAGATAGGTTTGTTATGAATTTGATATTGCTCAAAGATAGAGTTGTTGTTAAAGTGATACATGGCCTTTCATGGAGAAGGTGAAGATAAAGGATAGATTGATCTTTGAGAATGCTGATTAGAGGGTGTATCTTTTTATTTCTTCAATTTTCTGATTCTAGATCTCAAAGATTTTATTTTCTCTTCTAGGAATTCCCTAATAATCTCTTATTCTTCCTCTTTAGTCAAATTGTTAAGATCCATGATGCAATTGTTTTGATCCAACATGAAAGAGAATGTAAAGAGCCAAATAAGATGACACAAGATAATTTGATGTCTAGCCTAGAGAAGAAAAGTGTTCATTTGTCAAATAGTAAAAGAGATTAAAATAAGATTAAGATGACTTATCACAAAGTGCCCAAGCTGTGAGAAAGATCCCTACATAAGACACTTGTGACTTGAGTCAATCGATAACATCAAGATAATATAAATATAACCAAAGACATATACAAGTGAACAAATTTACTAATAAAGAATATGACCAAGGTATCTAAATGGCCCTTTTTAGCTAAAAACAGTCCCTAACCTGCTAGTCTTAGACCAAGAGACCATAAAAAGTTAAGTATAAGCTTCCTAAACCAGCTAAGAGCAAATTTGGGCCAAACCAATTTGGATCAGAATCTGGATGATATACCTCAATAAAGGTAGATGATATTTCTATGAATGGTAGGTGATATTGTAGATTGTCATATGATATTTCTCACTGAAGCAGATGATATTTAGATAACAATTTCTAGTTTTGACAACAATTTTGACAAGTTTGGATTTCAAGATCAAGTTTTAAAAGATAATGTGACCCATAGAGTAGTCTTCAGACAATCAGGAAAGGGACAAAGAAACCTTTCATGATAAAAGAAATTATGAGTTCTAAAGATAGGTTGCAATATTCAAATAACATCAAGTATATGTTCACAAAGATTTCCATGGGTCAAGCAAAAATAAAAAAACACAACAAGAAAGAACTACCTAAGGATGGGCTAGTATCAAAACCATTTCCCACAACTTGATATCCCAAAGGAATACATATGGTGAGTAGTCTTGAGGTGATCTGAGAAACCACTTGGATTGGTTCTTGAAAAAAGATTATGATACTTTTGGACGATAGGGTAGCCTCTAACCTAAGTTATTTAATAAAACTCTAGTCATGATTATCCCCTATAGTTTCACAAATGAAATAAAGGCCTATTGCCCTACAAGAACCCAAAAAGTATAGTCTCACAAGAAATATTTGGACCTCTCGACCCTATAAAAGATGAATGTACTCCCCTTGTAGTCCTGTAAACAATATTGAGACCAAGATGGCCCTACAAGCACCCAATCAAATTTAGTTTTTCTTAGAAAGAATGAGGAAACTAGACCCTACACATGAAGGAGCATTGGAAGTAGAAAATAGCCAAGTCTCCTCTCTCTTTGGATTAAAGGAAGATTTTGATTATAGTGGGATGGAGTAGCCAGATTCGCTTGTTCCCCACTTGGGTCATTCCCTAAATATTTCTCTCTTGGTAGGTCCTCTGAAGGTAAATGTAGGAAAGTAAATGGATAGCTAACGAAGGTCTAGATTTCTAACTTTTCACAAGGAAAAGATCATACTCTCCTACTCCATGGTGTCTTCCAAACACATCAAGCACATGTTCATTTACCAAAAGACAAATAATTAAGCTATGTGCCTATGAAAAATTCTCTAATGATAGAAAGGACACACAAGATCTAGTTATATACCTCCAATGCTATTTCCAAAATCTCAATGTTATTAGTCTTAGCAATGTAATTCCTTTGGCAAGCAAATCCTACAAAACCACAAGTTATGGCATAAAAATATGTAAATGAAAGTAATAACCTTGAAAAATCACTTATTAGTAGATAGGAAATATCAAAGGCTAGAAAGGAATACCAATCATGCATTGAACTATGTGCAAATAAAGTGCAAGCTCGTTACAATTTTTTTTTCTTTCTTTTGACCTAGTCAACAGGACCTGATTTTTTTTCTATAATTTTGGTGCCCAAAATAGAAATGCAAAGAAGAGACCCCAGTTAAAAATCTGAGATCTTTCCAAAAATGTAAAATTTTCATAAATATCCCTTAATTCATTCTCTAGAGACCTATTTTACCAAAATAAACCATTTTTCATAAATCGACTATTTGAGCTATGTTATTGCATCTAAATTAGAAACACAAAGAAGTAACTCCTTGTATAATTCTTAGACCTTTCCAAAAATGTAAATTTGCCTAAAAAATATGATGATTTGTACCCATAAATGAATTTTCATGGAAAATCAATAAAAAATAGAAATCATGAAAAAATTATCAAAAAAATCTGATTTTTGGATTGAGACACCTTTGATCCATGTCCGACCTAAAAAAAAAACTTCAGATAAAAAATCTAAGCTGTTTGTGAGATATGATCAAATCTTTCAAAAACCTAGTGTTTTTTTTACCTTCAACTCAACCTACACAAGGGTTAGCCTTAAAAACCAAAGTGAGTATCCAAAATTCATGGGTTTTCCCCATGATGGGTGCCAAAAATTTATACCAAAATGTTTGATCACTTCTATAAACCATTACACTTGAGGGAATCCATGAAGAAGGAGATCTCAAGAAGCATCTTATAGCTTCCTATCCACAGCATGCAATAACCTTGTAGATATTATGAATGGTGGCTCTCAAATTAACCTTAAAGAAATACCCTTGCAAGGTGCACAATAGAATGATAGATTCAAATGATAATGTAAAGTAGATCTAAGATGAAATGAAAGATCTAAGTTAAAATGATGTGCAAGAAATGCAAAGTAGATCTAAACGAGATGGATTAAGCTAGATACAAGAAAGAAAATGAAGATGATGATACAATGCTCCAATATGCTAGATCTAAGAATGCAATAGCTCCAAGATGCCAAGATTCCAAGACTCCAAGATTCCAAGACTCCAAGAACCTGCATAAGATTTTAAATAACTCAAGAAGCTAATAATGCTATCAATTTCTAACATCTAAAAGTGAGGAGAGAGTCTCCCATTAAATGAATTTAGAAATGAACGGAAGGTCAAGATTAAGAAGCAAAAATAAATGAGAAAGGGTGGAGATTAAATCTTGATTGATCCATGTGCTCAAAATTCTCAAGAGGCAAAATCAATGGCCATGATTAAGAGGCAAAATAATGAGTGGTTGAGATAAAGAGGCAAAAGCCATTTTCAAAAGTCAAAAGATTCCATCTCATTAGAAAGTGCACTTTTCTTTTTTCTTTTTAATTTATTATTTATTATTTTTAGCAAAGTGGTTTCCATTATTTAATTAAATGGGTTTTTATTTAATTAAAAGGGGATATGTTCTTTTAATTAAATAAAGCTCAAGATAAAGTGATTTTATTATTTAATTAAAAGGTTTTTTATTTAATTAAAAGGGAGCATGTTCGAGCTTAATTAAATAAAACTTAGGATAAAGTGACCAAACATTAGGATATAATCAAATAAATGATAAAATGATGCTATAATCAAGAAATAAGAGATTAAATAAATATGCAAAATTGATAAGCACAATATTTAGTCTAGTGTTTAAATTTTAATGTTTAGAAAGGGGCTCAAAGTTTACTAGACCATTTTTGGGTGATTACAGTTAGAATTATTTTCCTTAATGCAAGCCAAGCAAAATAGTCTACCTTTGGGAGGACTATATTATTACAAAAAAGGAATACGCTCTGTGTTTTGTTTTGTTATTCTCCAAATGTTGTAAGGCCCTATATCCCTCTTTGATGGAGTACTTACCCTCTTTTGAATGTTCCCAAATTAGCTTGTATTTACGATTCGATAGATATGATGAACTATAGCTGATTGAATACTTGAATGACTTGAAGATCAGTGATTAGAGATCACTGAGTTACTGAAATGGTATGTAAGATAATTAAATCAGTCATTATGTTGTCATTGATGTCAACTAGTTTTGACAGTACTTATCATATTAGTTAAAAGCATCTAAAAATCTGTAAAAAGGTGAGAAAAAATGGAGAACTGAGATGTCTACATGGATAAAGATGGATATGACAGATGAGGATAAGGAATACTTTGGGTAACTTATTGATGAGTCTATGATCTCATATTGTTGACTTGATTATGTTGCATTAATCTATTATGGAGGAGGAAGCAAAATTGTACAAGGCAATGTGGTCGGTAAATGAAGGCTTCAGTATACACCGAGCCAGTGTAGTGTATACTGAGTGACAGTATTAATTGAGCTTGTATTCACCGAGGCATTTCTTTGTTAACCAAGTATAGATGAAAGTATTAAATGCCTAGGTTAGCCGACATAAAATGATGAGCTAGAAATTGTTATGATTTTGAGATTGAGGATAAAGTTTGTTATGAGATCCATAGATGAAAAAATTTGAAGATCTAAAGGATGGAATTGAAACATGTTATTGACACAACTCCTGAGGAAGGTTTAAGAGGCAAAATCAATGAAGAAGGATAAGTGGAAAAATCTAATGGTTGATATGAAAATGGTTTATCTGTCTATATAAGAGATATGAGTTTCTTTATTGAAATGATGCCGAAAGAAAGAAGACTACAAATATTGTGCATGAATACAATTTCATGTATGCCTGATCAGACTGGTTGAAGGAGAATCAAACTGTAAAACAAAATCGAGCGTCAGAGAGCTATTATTGAGTGAAAGTAAGTTGAGGAAGTGAATTGAAATATTGATCAGAGGATTTATATGGTCTTAGAATAGATCTGAACATCTACAAATTAAGTTGTATTGTAATTAGATCAACTACTATTTTGGTTTAACCATTGATACAGAAAATATCCTAATCGAGTGGACTTAACTGTCTTATGTTATGCCCCTATGTCATTCAAGGAATGTACATTGTTATCTTATTGACCCCATAGTGAATGCTGGTCAAAAGTTAACTGTTAGTCTTAAATCCTCTAACAAGGTCACACCTAACAGTGTGTTTGTAACCTTTAACAGGGTTGGCTCTTCATCGAGCTCACTTCAGAAGAGTGAAAATTATTTTGGGTTACCGGTCCTAGGTGGTTTTTCCCTTAGCAGGGTTTCCACATTAAATCATTATGTTATGTGTTTCTATGATGATTGTTTTATTTTCATACTTTACATACTACATATTTTATTTGGTTGGTAATCACAGTAAGTTAATTAACTGGTAATCAGTAAAAGGCATAGACAGTTTTATAGTTTATGTTACCAAGCTGCATAATTTATTTGAATTGTTTTAAGTGTTACATATTTGTAATTGGGACTGTAGGATAACTGATCTAACTGATTCACCCCCCTCTTAGTTATTCTAACAAGATAGACTACTCTTTTAGAGAAGATATTTTAAATATGTGAGAGTTGTTTTCCATTAAGAGGAAGATCAAAAAGCTCTTTCCAAATCACCTTTCCTGAGAAAATTTTCATAACTTAGAAACATAATATAAAAATTTGGGTCCCCAACAGTCCATTGTGATGCTCATGACTTCTAAAAGTTGATTTGAATGGCTCAATGGAGGTAGTCCATTCCAAGAATCTACCCAAAATTTGATACTATCACTAATATGCACTTCCCAAGAAAAAAAATTACAAACTAAGTTCCTTAAAGATAACATAAAATTCCAAATAGTTGACCCTTTGGGAGGATCTAGAATAGAAAAAGTTTGAGTCAAATTGTTGTTATCCAAGTATTCTTCTTACATTATTTTGCACAACTTGGAATCTGACTTGTTATACATCTTCCATACAAGTTTCCCTCCAAAGGCTTTAGTCCTATGTGCTAAATCATGAAGACCTACACCTCCAATTGTTTTAGCTTGAGCCATGTCTTTTAGGAATACAAGAGGTATCTTTTCTCATCTGACATATTTCTTTTCCAAATAAATTCTCTAATAAGTTTCTCAATTTGATGAATCACTAAAGCAGGAGCCTTGAGGACCAAAATATAGTAATTAGGATTTGAAGATAAAAATATCTTAATGAGTAGATCCTACCTAATAATGAAATCCATCTAGCCTTCCAATTAGAAACCCTACTCTTGATTCTTTCAATGATGGTAGCCCAATAAGCTTTTTTGTTTTCCCCAACAAAGAAAGGGATGCTTAGGTATGTAGATGGAAGTTGTTCTGTTGATAATCCCAATATGCCAATAATCTTATTTTATATGATCCTATTTGTATTAAACATAAATATTTCATTTATGAGCATTAATCTTTTGACCTGAAGTTGAAGTGTATAAATCCAGAGATTTTTTAATCTGCTTAGTGTCCTTAATACTTGACTTACCAAATAATAGGGTATCATCTGCAAAGAGGGAGTATGTCACATACATTGGTGTACCTATAATATGAGCACCTTTCTAAAGGCCTTGATTAGAATTGTACTTGATATTTATGTTAAATGCCTTAGTCATAATGATGAATAAAATTGGCAAAAGAGGGTCACCTTGTCTAACCCCTTGTGTTGATGAGAGGAAACCACAAGGCTCCCCATTAATAATTAGCTAAAACCATGCTCTTGTGATACACACCTTAACCCACTTGCACCACTTATTTTCAAGCCCAAATTTATGAAGGACTTTAAACAACAAATCCCACTTGACTCTATCATAGGCCTTCATCATATCCATTTTTATGATAAAATTTGATAATTGATTAGTGTTGATAGAATGGAGAATTGCATGGGCAACCAAAGCACCTTCCATAGTCTCCCTCCCCGGTACAAAACCTCCTTGTTCAGGGGAGATGATAGAAGGTATAAGATGCTTTAATATTAAGTAAATTTATTTGGTAATGAGATTATATATTGTATTACATAAGGAGATAGGGGAAAAATTTACAAAGGTCTTGGGGTATTTGACTTTAGGAATAATATAAATATTATTTGTATTGAAATATTTAAGCATTGAATTATTTCTTCTAGATTCATCTATGGTTTCCAATATATCCCAACAAATCACATCCCAATAATTCTAGAAAAATAATTTTGTGAACCTGTCCAGGCCTGGAGCCTTGCTTGAGGGTAAGGAGAAAACTACCTTGTATATTTCTTGAAGTGTAAAAGGAGTCAATAGAATCATGTTATCTTCCTCTGTAATTAGGAAAGGAATGGGGTCTAAAAACTCATTAGATAGAGCCTTAGAAGGAGGAGGGGAAGGTGTGGAAGCTAATAAAATTTTGAAGAACCTAATCCCTTCAGACTGAATACATTGAGAATATTTGATCACATTTCCAGAATTTGAATTTTTAATGGAAAATATTACATTAGAAGCTCTTTTTTGTTTTACAGAAGCATGAAAGTATTTTATGTTTTCATCCCCTTCATTTAACCATAACTCCCAAGATTTTTTCCTCCAATATTATTCTTCCCTTTTGGATAATTCTTCCCATTCATCCTGTAATAAATTTTGTTTCTCATACGTGCAATCATCAAGACCATGTTGTATAATATGCTCATTAATTTCAAAAAGTTGTTTATTCACAATCTCTTTTTATGTAAAGATATTATTAAAGAATTTGACATGCCATACCTTAATCTTTGATTTGATCCACCTTAGTTTCTTTTAGAACTCAAATTTTTTTGTGCCTCTACAAAATGGAGCGCTCACCCACCATTTATTTAAAAGTACATGAAATTGTGGATGTTTGAACCACATATGCTCAAATTTGAAAGATGATTTTTACTTATTCCCATCAAGAGATCCATTCCAATTAATATTTAAAATAATAAGGAAGTGATTAGAATCTAAGTATGTCAAAATTGATGGTCTTCAACTAGATATTCAACACAGAACATGGCAGAATTGATGGTCTTCAGCTGGATATTATCTTCAAATGCCATTCTAGGCTGATATACAGGGACATCCGTTGGATAATTGGTGAGCATATCTTGTCGCCCAGAACAAAAATTGTTATATTCCTGTCACAGCTGGTGTCAATTCTCGTCCAACCTTATGGACTTATCTGAGGAGCTCAATGGTTGGGTATCGGATTTTCCAAAGTTTCCTCCTGCAAGCTAGGATAGTGCTTTTGATTTGCATAGGTGTGTGTCGACTCCCATGGCCATGGAGGAGTGACAGGGTTTGCAGGACTTGATGCTTTTTTGAAAAGTTATTTTTTACTTGATCCCCCTATTTTTTAATGGAGTTAAATATTGTATATCTTTTAGGGGTATTTTGATTTTCATGTGGAAAATCATATAGTTCAATTTATATCCTATAGGGATATTTTGGTTTTCATGTGGAAAATCAAATATATTGATCTATATTAACTTTGTACATGTATACGACAATGAATCTGGGGTTTCTTCCTTATTCTTCCATGGACGAGTCCTTGAATCAGTTTATTATAAATATAATTATGGTGGCTAGTCACTTTCGCTTTTAAAAAAAAAAGTATGTCAAAATTGTTGATGAAAAGGTAAACTTTTGAAGTTCCCAACAATGAGAAATAAGGAATCTGTTTAACCTCTCAGCAATTTGTAAAAATTTAATCCTTATATTCATCCATGTAAAACTACCATTATGAGGCACAACATCCATCAGGTTATTATCTATGATAACAATGAAAAATCTAACATTATTCTAATTGGTGGACAAATCACACTATTCTTCTTAGTTGAGGACAAAATTGCATTAAAATTTCCTCCTATTATAATACTTTGATCTTCATCTTGTTGAATGATACAAGTCAACACATTCCACAATTTATTTTTATCTTGAGTAGATGTAGGACCATAAACATTAAAAAGTGTGAAGGAAAGATAAAAAGTGGTTATCCTCATTAGCTGCCAATTAAATTCCTGCCCAATAATTTGATCTTGAACAGATTTAGGATTCCAAAGAATAGAAAGGCCACTTGATGCACCTGTGCCTTGAACATGAGTGGATTTCCATAATTCCCACCTCCCTAAAGTATTTCCATAAGATTCATGTGATAAATTTGTTTCTTGAAGTAGAATAATATCAAATTTAGATGAATCAAGCTGCTGCTTGATCCTATTACACTTGTCAGAGGCATTTAGGCCTCTAATGTTCCATGTGACTATCTTCATTGTTGATAACCTAAACCCTTAGATCTCCTCACCACCCTTTTGATGGATTTGAATTTCTCATCCAATGTGGACTGGATACATGCCTCTACTTCTTCTCTAGCTTTTGCACTCTTTGATTTCCTCCCTCTAATTTTTGGTGTTTTCTTCTCTGGCTTAGGTTTAGTTGGAGATTGAGCAATGGAGATAATTTGGGAAAAATCAAAATCAATGTTTCTTATCTCTACCTCCACTTGGGGAGGTGTATCATCAACTCCAATTATTTAGTGTCCTCTGATATTCTCTCTAGAAAAGATATAACTTTCCCCTTTCACTTAGTGAGATAAACAATGTTAATATCAAAGGCCATAATGTCATCTATATGATTCATAGTGCAGGGACCAACAATAGGGTCCTTATTTGAAACTATAAATTCTTGTACAACTACAGTGTACTTAACATCCTTATTGTCACAAAATTGTGCCTGGTTCTCCTGAATAATCATGTTATCAGATGAAGGATTAATATTACAAATTGGCTCTTCAAGATTAACATAGTATCATTCTTTAACAACAATTTCATCAATCATGTTGGAAGCAAGTGATCTCAGCATTACATTGGCCATTTTTTCTAGTTGTTGAACTGACATTCTCCTACTTTTTGGGGTAGCGGGAAAAGATGGAATGTGGATCGGTTTACTTTCATACATTAGCTCCTAAACTATCAAATCCATAATAGAAGTAGGAAGAATTGAATTACCAATATTTCCATCAATCTTTGAGCACATCAATAGTTTACTTTGTGGTTAAACTATTGAATCCATAATAGTAGTAGGAAGAACTAAATTACCACTATTTCCATCAATCTTTGAGTACATCAATAGTTTACATTATGATTAATGATAGGAATGATTAAAATGATATTGATGGCCATATTTTGAAAAAAAATTACTACAAGAAGCTATAAATGTGCAAAGCATTTTTTGAATCATAAATAAATTCATTGATCCATTAGTAACCCCTTGATAAGGAACTATATATGTGCACTAAACAGGGGTACTCTTTGAAATTGGAGTATCATTATTCGTACTATGATTCTGATCTCCCTCATTTTGATCACTGATCAAGGTATTTTGATTAGATATGAACACACGTCAGGATGGATTTGTAGAGTGATCCTTACAAACAAAAACATTATATTGTTGAGCATTGTGAAACTAGGTATTAAAATGTCCAAGAGGATTACCATATTTATCCAATGTCATGTCATCTTGGATAATAATATTATGCTCCCATGATCCCCATTTTGATACTATCGTTAAAGATTCTTGGAAGGCTTTTGAGAGATTAAGAAGAAAATAGAATCTAACTATGAGACAAGGAAGCTCATAAGGAATAAGATCACGCTTAATAAATATACCCAATCTATTTTCAAGTAGCTTGATGCTCTCAAGATCTCTATATTCAAGAGTAAGGGATGAGAAAGAAACCCAAAAAGGCATAAAACAACATAAATTAGGATCTAGCTTAAAGTTAGGAATCTAGGGGAGAGTAAACAAATTTGTCCCTTACAAAACCATCCCTTAAACTTATGCTCCTCATATCTATGCATCTTATATTCAAATATAGAAATTAAAAATTTGTATTGTGTATCAACATAAAAAACCTCTTTAACTCATTTACAACTTTCTTTTTCCCAATTCGAAATATCAGAGATCTAAAGATGAATTGGATAACTTACCAATGAGCATTGTATCTCGAAGTTAGGTAGCATGCATCAAGAGAAGGTGATCTGGAATGGTAATTTGATGAGAAATCCTTCATGTCTCCCCAACCCTATTATCTTGTTGCTTCTGTGTTGATCGAGTCTTAGGCCTAGCATTCTCTTCATGAATTTGTGGGTTTTTCTTTCTCCATTTGAACTTGAACCCTTTTGAATGAAAGGAAGGTCCATGATTAACATTAGGGAACAATCTGTATTGATTAACCCCCTTACTACCAATGTCGATATTGTTGGGAGAAGAAAGAACCCTAGGACCAACAATTTAATTATTATTGGGTGAAGTTACATATGATGGAAACCAAAATGAGCCATTATCATTCACATTTTGCAAATCTTCTCCATCAAGACTGCTTGAGAAAGATGACTCTAGTGGAGTGCCCTCACAAATATTTAAAAAAATTCATTTCTCTCTTTGGGGGAATAGATGCCATGGAATGGGTCTTTGTCAAAACACATCACCTTACTAATTCCTCCAATGCCTTGTTTCCCCTGTCTATAGAATCCTATGATTTCCATATCTTTGGAACCTCTTGAAGGTTTCTCGTCTTGTTCTAGTTTAAAATTGCACCCCTCCCCGCATCACCATTCAATCCAAGGGAGGAAGAATGAAATATTTTATCAAATAGGTTAATGTGAATAATGGAGAAATATGAATATTATAGTATAATGAATTAATATAAATGTTATTGTGAAAGGATTTATCATATGAGATTTATAATATAATGGAGAATAAGAATGTTGCTTAATATTGATATGGGTCCACCTCATTTATGGATGTTGAATTAAGAGAACATTTTTTACGTCTATACATTGCTAAAAAAGATATAGAGTAATTCTGACAACATAAAATGCCCACACAACTCACATATTAACCTCCATCTCAACAACCCAATAAATAGGAGAATCAATATATAAAACCATCAAATTGTAATTAGGAAACCACAAGTTAAAACATTGCCTCACCATTGTAACTTTTGAAATGCATCTCACTCCTTAGAAGGCAACAAGAGAGTTTTCACACTACTCACAAGAATAAAATTAAATCTATGAACTCTATTAATGAAAGTTTCTAATAATTCATAGATCAATAATTAAATAATATATTCAATTATAATTACATTTTACTTTTTAATTGATATGTCTAAATATATTAGATAATTTATCATGAAAAAATAATAAATTGTTCAATTAAATAAAAGAAAAACAGAGGGAGATTCATAAAATAGTAAAAATTAAGAAGAAAGCTAAAGTAAAAATAAGGAATACAAAGATCATAATGAAAAAAATGTTATTGAAATTTAATAATACTATAAAATAAAAATTATAAAAATATATATATTTATCTACGATAAACTAAAATAATAAAAATTAACATTAGTAAAAAAAAATTTATATTTTTTTTAAAAAAAAATTTATATATAACTATAAATTAAAAATAAATATGGTGTCCGAGCGGTCCCATTGCAGCGGGCATGCCTTTTGTCATAGGTGTTCGGGCGGCCCACTTGTTGCTTGAAGTTATTAATATAATTATGGTGGCTTGTCCACTTTGGCTTAAAAAAATAAAAATAAATAAATAATAAAAACAATACTAACTAATATTATAAAAATATTGAATTAATAGATTAAAGAATAATAAAATAAATTGCAATTTATTAAAGCATGTTAATGATTAATAAGAGTATTTTTTTTTTTAGCCAGTACCACGTGAACCCCTATAGTTGAGTAGGGCTCACTAACCATAGCTCTTGAACCAATCCATCGCTAACCCAAGCAAGTAGTTATAAGATGCTAGGAGACACTCTTCATTGAGATGCCAGGTCAAGGACACAATGAAGATTCATACCAAAGGAGATCTCTTCACTACTCTATTATCACTCTAAAGTGGGCAGGCTCTAGACCAGATCAAAATGAAGAGCGTGTGTGCCCCCCCCCACCCCCAACAACTAATCTACCTCCTTAGTTCCTGTCCTTTCTTTTTCTTATGCTCTTGGGCCTTAGAATAGTAGGGGCGACAACCCCTTAGAATAGTAGGGTGGGCTAATATTATAAAAATATTGAATTAATAGATGAAAGAATAATAAAATAAATTACAATTTGATTAAAGCATGTTAATGATAATAAGAGTAATTTTTTTTTAAATGATCATACAATTGATAATTATATTAAGCAAATAATAAAATTGATAATTCTATTAAAAAATCACATCATTAGAAAAAAGATATTTAATTATTTTTTATTTATAATACTTTACTAAAAATATACTAATATAATAGGCATATAATACCATATCTAAACAATATATTTAAAAGTTTAAAATTATAGTACAACTAAAAATAAAAATAAATTAACTATATTATTTATATTTTATTATAGGTAACTATAAATATATCAATATAATAAATCTATAATACTAAATTTACATAATTTATTTACTAAATATATTATTATAAAATTTTAAAATTTAAAACGTAAGTATAACTCAAACTAAAAATAAATTAAATGATGTTATTCTATTTTATGATACCTAACTAAAAATATGTCAATATATAATACATCGATAATTCTAAATTTAAATAAATTATTTACTAAATATATTATTATAATTTTAAAATATTTAAAATTAAAGTATAACTCAAACTAAAAATCAATTAAATAATGTTATTCTATTTTATAATACTTAGTAACAATAACACCAATATAATAAATCTATAATATAAATTTAGATAATTTATTTACTAAAAATAATCATTTTTTCTATTTTATAGTACTTAACTAAAAATATACTAATATAATAGACATATAATACCAAATTTAAATAATGTATTTACTAAATATATTATTATAAACTTTAAAATATTTAAAATTAAATTACAACTCAAACTAAAAATAAATTAAATGATTTTATTCTATTTTATAATACCTAGCTAAAAATACATCAATATAATAAATTAATAATAATAAATTTAAACAGTTTATCAATTCAATATATTAATATAAATTTTAGAAATTTAAAACTATTTAGCACAACTAAAATTAAATATAAACTAAATATAACCAGGGCATCTTAAAATAGAAGAAAGAAAAAATACGAGGGAATTTATTTTATAAATATCACATTCATTCCCAAATTTTTAAAGTTCAACATATGTGGAATGAGCTTATCCATCTTTCATGAAGTAGTGAGATACTCAAATTTCTATCAATAGCAGTAATTTAAAATTATTCTTGAGATGGATTGGATCCACCGGGTTCACCTAAAGTTATAACTGATATGTGAAGAAGATTCTAAATATTCTAGAATTGTGCATGCATTAAAATTGACAATGGTGAAAAAATAGAAGGTTTTCATAAGGGAAGTATGGGCTTATAATGTGGAGAAATAAATTGAATTGATCTAGGTAGTTGCAAAGAAATTTCAGTATGCGGCCATGGATACTGAGTTTCTTGGAACAGACGTTGTGAAGGTGTTTGGATATTTTAGAAGTAGGGAAGAGTATGAATATATGACTATGATGAAAAATGTAAATGTTCTTTCTCTTATCCAATTTGGCCTCACCTTTGCAGATGAGAATGATAACATGGAAATTATGACACAAGGAAGCCCTGTGTCTAGTAGTTCAAATTTAGGGAATTTGATCCAGAACATAACCCTCATGCCCATGATGCCATTAAGCTTCTCAAACAAAGTGGAATTGATTTCAAGAAAAACAATGAGATGGGTATTGATGCCACAATATTTGTAGAGATTCTTAGGTTGTCTAACATTTTTTGCAATCAAAATGTTCATTGGATTGCATTTCATGGTTATGATTTTGGGTATTTGATCAAGCTTGTTAATTGTTGGTCATTGTTCCTACTACAGACCACTTTTTTGGGCTTACATGATTCTACTTTCCCAATATTTATGATGGGAAGTATTTGATTAAGTGTTGGGGTGGCTTGTATGGAGGACTTAATAAACTTGTTGAGTTTCTCAAAGTGGAGAGAGTTGGGACTTCCCATCAAGATGGGTCTAGCAGTTTGCACTTACCTGTTGTGTTTTTGTGAAATTGAAAACAAGGTATCCTGCAAGATATATTAATAAGTTTACAAATTTAGTCTATGGATTGGAGTAGGGAAACACCTTTTTTCAGGATTCTACCTCTTTCTCTTCTATGCAAAGCTTATTGAAGTTGGATTCTAGGCTTCCATCTCTCTCTTCTAAATATGTAATTGAAAAGTTTATTGAATTTAGATTTTTCAAATTTTACTTTTTGTTTATAAAGTGGAATATTCATTGAATACTATAGTAAGTTAAGTTGGTTTGATTTGGGAGAAATTTTATGGATAAATATGTTTTAGTTGGAGTAATAATTTTCCAAAAAATCTCCATCCTTAATCGTTTATTAGCATTTAGATGCATAAGTACTCAGTAGATCATTCATACTTGTAAGAAATGAATTTTTTAGAATCTCTACACATGAAATATTTGTCAATGTATATAGAAACAAATATAATTTGTTGCACTACAGAAAAACCACCTAAGTTTTAAGTAATTATCTAGGGAGATTTTTATTGAATGATTCATAAGACACAACATATGTTGAATGTATTTCAAATAGAGCATTAAACTAATTGGCCTTGATTTTTGGATAAAATTCATTATTAAGTGTGCTTAGGCTGAAGAAGCAATGAGAAATTAGTAACCTCCCAATAAGTATCGATGCTTTATCATTGTCAACATCACCTACATTGAGCTCATGAGAGATGGGTGGGTTCTTGTGAATCATTATTTTGAATTATGGATCATAAATAATGACTCAAAATTAAAGAATGGAATCTTGATTAAATATTATTATATACATTGACAAGACCTCATTTCTCATAGATGCACATATTTCTATATATCTCATATAGTTTTCATGCAACTTATTGTGACCCAAATTCAAAAAAAAAAAGTTTTGAATGGATATTATCAACCACATGTCTAGGTCAATCCCATAAGCACAAGATAGATCCCACACGTATGGATTTGAACTCAAAATTTTAAAAGTTCAAAAATTCAAAGATTGGCCAACTCTAGCCCATTTCTTAAGAGAGGACTATGGGCATAGACACCAACAGACTCATGGAAAAGGCCTAGGAATCTCTCTCCGAGAAAGTAGGTTTTTTTTTAATTCTTTGAGTAAATATTTAACATTATCCTCTTAGAATTAGGATTAGGGTTATGTTTGAATCTCACTATTACATTTCCATTTACGGTTATGGGTTTTCCTATTTATTTATTTCACATGTATTTATATTCATTTCAGGTTTTCTTTGTAGAATGAGATGTTTAAATTCTCTTTATTTTCCAAATAATATTTAAGTTAATGTAAAATCAAATTGCTAGCAAAAGTATGAAGTCATTCACCTTTTTTTTTCAACGACTATAAATTTTAAATTTTCATTCTAGTATATAGCTTATGCATATAAGCCACAACCAAATTTTAACATGTATTATTAATGTGAAAGCATAAACTCTACTTTAGCATTTTTTTCTATTTGTTCATGCACTGAACCTGTAATACATATTCTATCACATGTAATGAAGATGTTGGTAAAGGTTCTTGCTTCAGACTTTGTATCTATTTGCATTTTCTTGAAATTCTCAATCTATTTTAGCTTGTATGTCTATAATTACACATTACATTCATTGTATGTCCATACCCTATTTGAAAGATCCCATTTGGCATAGGCATGAAGAATGTTGGCAAAACATTTTGAAGTCTTTGATAAATCTCATGTGGTCAGTTTTGTTTGGGTTGTTTACAAATTTTTAAATTTTTTTTTTAAATTATGATAACGAGAAAAATATCCATGTATGCTTTTCATTCATACATGCAATATTTAAAATTACTTTTAAATGTTATTTATTTTTTTCTTTTAATTTTTTTAAAATATTTATTTACTCTAAGTATATATGATTCTAAATTTTTACATAAGAAAAATAAATATTTATCAAATTGTACATAATTTTATCCTTAAAAATTAGGAATATTTCCTTGGCTTATTAGAATTTGCAATTGAAAGACAAAAATATTAAATTTTGAAACAAAAATGTTAAAGATCTTTGTAACATTTTTTAACTTTTGAAATTCTATTTTATATTAAATATTGGAAGTTAACATTTAAAAAAACTTACAATATTAAATTTAAAAAGATAAAATTATTAAAGAGTCTTATAATTTTATTTTTGTTTATTAGTGAAGTTGAACTTTTCTTTCCATATATGAAGTGTTAATTTGGGCCTCATCACACACTAATCTATCATTTCTATTATTTGTTTCTACCACTAAAAGTTTTTTTTTCTATGGGGTATCACACACCACTTAATATTTGGTTTTTCCTACCTAGATTTCTATTGAAAAAATATTGATATTTAATAGTCGCTTCCATAACATTTCATAGCTGAATGTGCAATCTCATATGTCCTCAATCAAATACGTATGCAATTGCACTTAACTAAATACTAATGTCCTAAACATATTTAAGTTTTTTATTTGATTCTTGAAATTATTATGACAATATATGAATGAGAGTTGAATGGAAGCAATTGACCATTGATAGTAAAATTAAGTATTTTAAATTAATCCTAAATGAAATATTTGAAGAAATTAAATAAATCTACAATAAATAATATTAAATTTAGAAGTTACTTCCTTTCAAAATTTATAATAGAAACAATATTCTACAATTAGACTTGTATAATTAAAAAATAAATTAATTAATAGATAATATTAAATAAATTCATATTAAGATTTTATTTGTGGGATTACCACTTAAATGAGAGAGGAGTTGTACAATATTATGAAGGAAATGTTAATTCACGTACCATGATACAAATTAGTGTAGATCCAATTGAGACACTTCTTGCATCTAGAAAAATGAACACTGAGCACAATACAATGATCTTGGCTTTGTTTTAATGTAATTAGGTGGTTAAGATGGTTCCATCCATCTTTGAAATGTAAAGATTGGAAAGATTTTGCACACAAAAGTTGGCTTCTCATCACCTGTTACTACAATATGCTAGCCAAAATACTAAAGTAAGGGTTTTATAACTTGTTTTTTCCTATCTAGAAAGACTCTTGGTTTTAGATTTGAGTCTTTCTCTTGATTTTGTCAATTACTATTCTTCCTATATAATGATAAAAGGGAATCATCAAAGGAAGAGAATTTTTACATGAAGATGCTTCTTTTGAGTAGAAGTTTTGTTGGGGTTTGTGGCTTGGATCTTTTGAAAGGGTTGTTGTATATGCATGGAGATGGTTGATATCATTATTCTTAGATAACCAAACCATTCACAAAGAAAGGTGTATGACACTATTGTGGTTAAAATTGTGTATCAAGTCATTTTGTCTAATTTGAGTTTATCAAGAGAAATTTTGTTATTTATATTTTGCAAGAATTGGAATCACTTTTTTTGCTACATTAAGTTTTGGGAAATCCAAGTCACCCTCTTCATTTTTCTTGTACAATTGTACAAGCATGACTTTTAATTCTTGATATTTAAAAAAAAAAATCATCTACAACAATGTCGTATTTTATAGAATACACAACCTATAAGACACATTTCTTGACTTATTGAGGCTTTGTTGATAAGTATTTGCAAAGTATTAGGATTAGAATCATACTATTGTACAAGTGAAATTAAATTTAGTTAAGATCTTTTGAAAATGATTTCTCTATGTTAATTGTTTTGTAGAACTATACTAGTGATATTTTGCAGAATTCACAACTTGTAAGACATGTTTCCTAACTTTTCAAAATTCAATATGGTTCATCCTTTCTTAAGGGTCAACAAACTATTTTTCTCTGTTCTCAAGAATAAAGTTAACTCTATGAATCCCATTGATGGAAGTTTATAATAATTCATAATTATAATTAAAGGATTTAGTCAACTATAATTAAGAGGGTAGCAAGAGGGGATGAAGCAAAGATAGAAAGTAGTAAAGACGTCATTAGAATAGTGGAGACTTCAAATAGAAGGAGCAGTTGACAAGGAATGATGGAAGCCCAAGAGAGGATAGTTGCATCTTTTTCTTTCTTTTTTTATTTAATTTTGGATATGAAACTTGAGAATAGTTTTAGAACAGTTTCAAAGTAATTTTTTATAGACCTTTTAACGAATTTGGGAGGAAAATTTCCACAGTCTGCTAAATATTTTATCTTTCATGTTTATCCTAGACTTTGTTTATTTGAGAATTTTAACCATAAATATATATTAATAGTAGCTTTTTATTGATAAAAAAACTATAATTACACATTATTTTTTATATTGATGTTTCTAAATATAATATATAATTTATCATCAAAATGATATAAAAGTAAGAAATTGTTCAATTAAATAAAAGGTAATAAAATAGAGGAAGATTTATAAAATAGGAAATATTTTTTAAAAATAACAATAAGACATACAAAGATCATAATAAAAAATTTATTAAAATCTAAAATATTATGAAATTTTTTTAAGAAAAAATTCTAAATAATATATTTATCTATGATAAACTAAAATAGTAAAATCAACATTACCTAAAGATTTCAAAAAGTTAATTAAAAAGAAATAACATTTATTAATTTATTAATTATTGTTAAACATTCAAACAATTATAAATTACCAAATAAAGAAATTAAAAATAACACTAACTAATATTATAAGAATATTAAATTAGTAGATCAAAGAATAATAAAAATTAATTTTAATAATTTTATTAGTGTTAATGAATAAAAAGAGTAAAATTTAAAATTTAAAAAAACTAAAATGATAATACAATTGATAGTTATATTAAGAAAACAATAAAATTGATAGTTCTATTAAGGAATCATAAAAAAAAAATTAATTATTTTATTTTATAGAACTTAAATAAAAATATACTAATACAATAGACATATAATATCAAATTTAAATAATTTATTTATTAAATATATTATTATAAATTTTAAAAGATTTTAAATTAAAGTACAATTCAAAACAAAAATAAACTAAATGGTGTTATTCTATTTTATAATACCTAACTAAAAATATACTAATATAATAAATCTATAATACTAAATTTAAATAATTTATTTACTAAATATATCATTATAAATTTTAAAAATTTAAAACTAAAGTACAACTAAAACTAAAAATAAACTAAATTATGTGTCTTAAGATAGAAGAAAAAAGAAAATACTTTTCTTTTTAAAGTTAGAAATAAAAAGGCAAAGCATTTAAAATAGAAGAAAGATAAAATATGAGGGAATTTTTTCATAAATTTCACATTCATTCTCAAATAAAATTAAGAGTTCTATTAACAAATTATATCATTAAAAATAATAATTTAATTATTTCTATTTTATAATACTTAATTAAAAATATACTAATATAATAGATATATAATATCAAATTTAAATAATATATTTACAAGTTTAAAATTATAGTACAACTAAAACTAAAAATAATGACTATTATTTCTATTTAATAATACCTAACTAAAGATATACTAATATAATAAATCTTTATACTAAATTTAAGTAAATTATTTACTAAATATATTATTATAAATTTAAAAAATTTAAAACTAAAGCACAACTAAAAATAGAAATAAACTAAATGAAGTGTATTAAAATAGAAACAAAAATAAAACATTCTTTTTTAATTTAAAAATTAAAAAAGTGTCTTAAAATAGAAGAAAGAAAAAACACGACAGATTTTTTTTATAATTTCACATTCATTCCCAAATCTTTAAAATTCAACATCTATGGAATGAGCATATCCAACTTTTAGGAAGCATTGGGATAAAACCATTTTTTAGACGAATTGGATCCATTGTGTTTACTTGAAGTTTTGACTGGCTTGTGAAGAAGATTCTAAAGATTATGCAATAGTGCACACATCCGAATTGACAATATCGACAAAATAGAAGGTTTTCATTAACCAAGTGTGATCTCACAATGTGGAGAAAGAAATTAAAGTGATCCAGGTAGCTGCAAAGGAATTTATGTATGTGGCCATGGATGTTGAGTTTCCTAGAATGGATGTTGTGAAGGTGTTTGGGTACATTTGAGAAGCAAGAAAGAGTATGAATATATGATTATGATGGAAAATTTAAATGTGCTTTCTCTCATCCAACTTGGTGTCACCTTTGCGGAAAAGAATGGTAACATGCTAAATTATGGCACAAGACAACCCTGCACCTGGCAATTCAATTTTAGGGAATTTGATCCAGAGAAAAACCCTCATGCCCTTAATGCCATTGACCTTCTCAAACATGGTGGAATTGATTTTTTAAAAAAAATGAGATGGGTATTGATGCCACAAGATTTGTAGAGCTTCTTATGTCATGTCACATTTTTTGCAATTCAAAATTTTACTGGATTACATTTCATGGTTGTTATGATTTTGGGTATTTGGTCAAGCTTGTTAATTGTTGGCCATTGCCCCCTAGTTCAGACCACTTTTTTGAGGTTGTGAGATTCTACTTCCCCAATATTTATAATGTGAAGTATTTGATTAAAAATTGTGATGTCTTGTATGGAGGGCTTAACAAACTTTTTGAACTACTCAAAGTGGAGAGAGTTGGGACTTCTCATAGAGCTAGGTCTGATAGTTTGCTTACCTATTGTGTTTTCATGAAATTGAAAAAGAGGTATCTTGGAAGATATATTAATAGGTTTAAAAATGAAGTGTATGGATTGGGGTAGAGAAACAACTTTCTTAGGCTTCCACCTCTTTCTCTTCTATGTAAATCTTATTGAAGTTGGATTCCAAGATTCCATCGACTCTCTCTTCTGAATATCAAGTAATTTTGTAAAGTTTATTGAATTTGGATTTTTTCAAATTTTATTTTTAGTTTATAAAGTGTGATATTTGTTGAAGATTATAGTAAATTAATTTAGTTTTTTTTTGGGAGAAATTTTATGGTTAAATATGTTTTAGTTGAAGTAATAAGTTTTCAAGAAATTTCCATCCTTCATTCCTCAATAGCATTTAGATGCATAAATGCTACGTAAATCATTCATACTCATAAGAAATGAGTTCTTTGGAATCTCTACACATGAAGTATTGGTCAAGGTATATTTAAATAAATATAATTTGTTGCACTACAAAAAATAAACCACCTAAGTTTTAAGTAATTAGCTAGGGAGCTCTATATTGAATGATTCATAAGGCACAACATATCTTCAAGGTATTGCAAATGGGGCAATAAACTAATTGGACTTGATTTTTGGAGAAACTTCATTATTAAGTGTGCTTAAGCTAAAGAAGAAATGAGATTAGTAACCTCCCAATAAGTCTTGATGTTTTATCATTTTGAACATCACCAACATTCATTCTCATGATAGATGGTGGCTTCTTGTGAATCATTATTTTTGAAATATGGCTGATAAATAATGAATCAAAATCAACAATAGAATCTTGATTAAATATCATGCTATATATATTAACAAGACCTCATTTCTCATATATGCACATATTTCTATATATCTCATATAGTTTTCATGCACCTTATTATGGCCCAAATACCACCCCCCCAAAAAAAAAAAATAATAATAATTTTGAATAGATATTATCAGCCACATGTCTAGGTCAATCTCATAAGTGCAAGATAGATCCCACGCATATGGATTTGAACTCAAAATTTTAAAATTTGAACATACTCTAGCCCATTTCTTAAGAGAGGCCCATGGGCATGGACACTAGAAGGCTCATTACAAAGGTTGTTGGGGATCTCTCTCCAAGAAATCGGGTTTTTGTTTTGTTCTTTGAATAAAAAATTTATACTCTTAGAATTAGGATTAGGGTTTTTCTTGCTTCTCACTATTGCATTTCCATTCATGGTTATGACTTTTCCTATTTGTTTATTTCACATATTTATTCATACCAGGTTTTCTTTATAGAATGAGATGGTTAAATCCTCTTTCTTTTCCAAATAAAATAAGTTATTGTAAAATCAAATTACTAGAAAGAGTACGAATTCATTCACTTTTTATTTTTCAATGAGTATAATTTTTTTGTTTTCAATCACATGTATAAAAAATTTCCATTCTATTAAATAGCTTATGCATATAAGCCACAACCAAATTTCAGCCTCTACTATTAATCCCGAATGCAAAAACCTCAACTTCATCAATTCTTTCTATTGGTTGATACAGTAAACTTGCAATCCATATTTTTATCACATGTAACAAGGATGTTGATAAAGGTTCTTGCTTCAAATATATATCTATTTGAATTTTCTTGAAAGTTTCAATCTATTTTCAGCTCGTATGTCTATAATTACACATCTTGCATTCATTGCAAGTCCATACCCTTTTTGAAAACCTCCTGTTTGGCACAAGCATGAAGAATGTTGACAAAAAAACTTGGCTTTATACCTTGCAATTATATTTATTTGAAATTTTTAAAAGTTTGATAAATCTCATGCGGTCATTGTTTTTTGGGTTGTTTGTAAATTCTTTATTAATATAAAATTATGATAACGAGAAAAACATTTGTGTTTTTCATTCATAAATGTAACATAAAATATTATATTTAATTATTTCAAATTAGATTTAAATGATCTTTATTTTTAAAAAAATATTTATTTACTCATAATGTTATTGATTCTAAATTTTGATACAAGAAAAATAAATATTTATCAAATTGTACACAATTTTATTCTTAAAAATTAAGAATATTTCCTTGGTTTATAAGAATTTATAGTTGAAAGACAAAAATATTAAATTTTTAAAGAAAAAAATGTTAAAGATCTTTATCACATGTTTTACTTTGAGTTTCTATTTTATATTAAATATTGGAAGTTAATATTTTTTTTTTCAAAGTAGAATATTAATTTTTTTTTAAAAATTGTTAAAGGGTCTTAAGTTTTTTTTTTATTAGTGAAGTTGAACTTTTCTTTCCATATATGAAGTGTTAATTTAGGTCTCATAAAAAACTAATCCATCATTTTCAATATTTGTTTCTGCCACTAAAAGTTTTGTTTTGTGTGGGGTATCACACACTACTTAATATGTGGTTTTCCCTCTAGATTTCTATCATAAAAATATTGATATTTAATAGTCACTTCCATAAATTTTCATAGTTGAATGTGCAATCTTATATGTCCTTAATCAAATATTATTATTTTTATTCTTCACACCATATATTTTCTTATTAAATCATATGGTGCAAGATATTATAAAATGGTAAAGGGTATGCAATTGGGATTAATTAAATTTTAATGTGCTAAATACAATTAATTTTTAATTTGATTCTTGTAATTTTATGACAATATTTGATAGTAAAATTAAGTATTTTAAACTTAATTATAAATGAAATATTTGAAGAAATCAACAATAAATGATATTAAATTTTGAAGTTATTTATTTTCAAAATTTATAATAGAAACATTCATTATACAATTAGAAAGTATAATTAAAATAAATAAATAAATTGACATTTAATATTAAATGAATCCATTTTAAGATTTTATTGAAAATGGTAAAAAAATGAATTCCACAATATTTGTTTCAATTAAATATATTATAATTTTACTTTAGAAAATATTTAACCTTTCAAAAAATTATATCTTTGGCTTTTTTTATTGGTAAAAGGCTATTGCCCATTTTTTTATTAATATCAGACTAATTACAACCCAACTCACTAGGGGCAATGGTAGGAAAGAGTTAGGTAGAGAAAACCTCTAGTCTTGCCCCAAAAGAGTTATAGAAATTTTTAAAACAAAATTTCATTACAATCATCCTGATCTGTTAGATCCAGGAAATCATAAATCTTTGTTAATTTTTCAGCTTTTAGTGGAAACATAGTTCTAAACCACATATTGTTGTCTTGAAGTTCGAAGTCTGCCTTGAGTAGTCCTATATTGCTCCCATTTTCATGTACTAATACTGCAAGAAAAAAATCCTTTCGGCCAAGATTGTTGTTAGCCTTTCAATAAAAATGCATAAAGTTACAACAATTTGTTATGTGATAACTAATTCATTTCATATTCTTGTGATAGCTGGGAGTTAATAAAGTTGTTATTAACCTTGTCAACTTGATGCATTACATACAAAATTAACACACATAGCTTATCATTTCAAAATTTCTTAATTCAAAAAATAGATTAAATTTGTTATATCCTAATCATTAAAAGACACAAATAACATAAGTAGAAGTTAATATCTACCAACTCCTTATCAACTTATTAAAATCAATCTTTCCCTTAAATTATTGTAACCTTATACATATATTAACTTGGGATCAACATGGATTATTTGCAATCAGTATGTATGTTGAATTCAAAATAAGAGATAATGAAGGTTACACTCACAAAAGGGATTTCCTATTTTGATCATGTATAGCTGATGCAGGGGACTTCCAATAGTCATAACTTTTGACTCAGTTGTCTGTTTTGGTTAAAATTTTATGGGTAGATTCCTCAGGAGATGCCATTAGGATTTCCAACCGAGCTAAGGAGCTAAGCTCGGTAGGGAGCAATTTTGACTCTTTTCCAGTAGCCAAAAAGTTCATTTAGGCCTCCAAAATAGGCTTTTGGTGTTTTTTTTTGAGTTTTTAAAAAGTTGTATTTTTTAATAACTTCAAAATCATGTTTCTAATTTCAAAGATCAGTTGGCAATTATTCTTATCTTAGTTTAGGGGTAGATTTAGGGGAGAAATCTATTTTTTAGGAGTTGTTTTCAAAATTACCAAAAATGGCAAAAAATGGATTTTGTGAAAATATGTCAAAATGGTAATTTTGAATTTGGTTAAATTAGTGTTTTCCTGTTATTGTAAAATAGAGAGGATAGTTGGATGAATAATGAAGAGTTATAAATTTTGAAATTATCTATGTTTTCATGTATTCTTTATGATATTGGTTTATGGTTTAAATTGGGTTGCATCAATAGGTTACCACATAATGTGTTGTAACAAATATTATAGATACATCAATAGTATAAAATTTATTGTAAATAAATTTTAAGTCATTTAATGTGAATCTAACAAAAATAATCACAAAATTTTAAAATGTAAGATTAAGATGCCATAATTTGGCCATATTGTTATATATGTTCGAGAGCATAGTCTTGATCGTATCTGGCCATAGAGTGTGATGTTTCCAAAAATATTTTGCATTCAAAGTCTTTTAGACATTACTATTTAAAAATATTATAATGTCTCTCAGATGTTAATCGATTTGTCTAGAATGAATTAAAATCATAATTATAGTTCTAATACAAAGAGCCACCATGTTATTTGTATTATTAAAATATGAGTATATTTATAGAGCTCTATTTTAGAGAGATGTAGAGACAAACTATGGTTCCAATATTAAGAATAAATGATAAAATTTAATAGCTAGTTCATCTTGCATCTAATGTCAATCTGCGATGGTCGTAAACTAATGAAAGGTATAGTGCTTATCTGCTCAATGGATGAAGATAGAAAGCCAAGTGGGGATGAATGCAGCTAGAACATACATTAATAAACTTACAACAAACCAAAGTAACACTAGCGACAAGAATTTTCACTTCTTGGTGATAGGAAATAAAATTAAATTCATAACTCTAAAGAAAATTGTTCTAAAAATTAGAAAGAAATATAAAGCATGAAATTTTAATCTAGAATATAATATTGCATGCAATAAATAACAAGCCACATAAATCAAAAATTAAATCTGGAAAAAATGAGAATCAATTATAATTATGTACAGTTACATAAATTACAATATTTAAACTAATATAAATAATACTAAGCCTATAATTAATTAAAATCATAGCACACAAAAAATTAAACACAAAACCAATCTAAACTAAATCACCAGTCATCCCAAGAAGTAGATCTTGCCTCCTCAATACGCCTGGTGATAAAACAAAAATAACTGTCTACTCTTCCTCGACTAGAATAATGATGTTTTATTCATCCATAAATAATATAAAATTTACATAGAATTCTCCTATAGGAAAATCTACATACAAAAGCCTTCATTTCAATCTAATATCTCCATGTAACTTACATTATGCAACATATGTGTGTGTACAGTATTGTTGGAAATCTATTGGGAAAATGTGATATTGAGAGGGGGGGGGGGGGGGGGGGGGGTATAAATCAGATATTGCTGATTTATCCATTTTGACATAAATGAAACTTGCATATCATAAGCATAAAAATTGACAGTATAAAAAATCTAATAAGCTAAACATCACCCATGCAAGTAAACATAACACAATGATTTTGGTTACCCAAAAACCCTTGAAAGGTAAAATTGGGGTGGGGATGACACCAACAAATCTTCACTATTGCAGTATAAAGTTTTTTGTTAGGGCTACAAGTTTGATCACAAAATACGATCTACCCTATGAGGGGTCTACCCTGTTAAGAGCTTTGAGACTTATACAATCTACCTTGCAAAAGGATTTAAGACTTACAACTAAGTAAGTACTCGGTTAAGATATTTACTAAGGTCTGTCAAAACCACTCTATTAAAAGATTTACCCTGATACACATGTTAAAATGTCTCAGTACCTAATCCTTCAGTTTGCACTATGATGCTAATTACAGATCTCCTCCTTATAGTATAGATTTGATCTCTTCTATCAAATATGTCTCTGTTTTATCCTTCACTACTTTTCTCTATTCTACTCGGTCACTAAATTCTATCTATAATCATCAAAATACTTCTTTGTTCTGAAAGTATGAGATCTCCTTCTCACTCTCTCTCTCACTATATTTTAGGGTTCAGATCACATCTTATATAGACAATTAAATTTCTCCAAGATTTAAGATCTATGATCTAGATTGTCTCTTTTTGCCGCTTAACCTTTCCTTAATTTTGATTGGTTCCATGTGTTACATAAGGATTAATGATTACAATACAAGAGCGTAATCACCTATGTGATTTCCTCAATAATAAATGAACTATGAATGTTT